>CM033474.1:97010745-97720113 GCA_019447015.1 Hymenochirus boettgeri
ATCTTGGATGATACGAACTGGAATACGGCATCCTTCAATTCGAAATCGATCGGAAAAATTACTTCCCGGAAATCATTTTCCAGAAAGTGATTTTTCATTCATTGGCAAAGATCAATTTTGGTGATCAGAAGTGATCACCAAATTTTGATCTCTGTCCCCATTTTTTTCTAAGTCTTCGCTATAGCAAAGACTTAGAAAAAATCCTATTTGTGAATGGAACTTTGAGTTCCATTCACAAATGTATAGTAAAGCTGTCAGCATGGCAGCTTTTACTATCAGTACTGCAGCATTATCTGAATGGAACCAGAGACCGTTATGGTTTGCCCTTGACCCGAGTCCTGATACTGTTAGGAAACATTCCAAGGATGTGGTGCATCCTGGGAAGAAGAAGAACCGTTAGAACCTGAAATGGCAGCTTACTAACGTGAACAGCAGGGAGAGAATATGTAGAATAACTAAGAAGGCATTACACAAATGAACAGTTTACCATATACTGATAATTCATGAACTGTCCATTTAAATTTTAGTTTTGGGTTGACATGCCCCTTCAGTATTAATTGGAAGATATTTCATATTTACAAAATATTAATATTTACATTTTAAACAAAATATCAATATTAAACCATTTAAAAAACTTTTCACACCTAATGTGTGCTTGAGGTACCAGTGTGGACCTTGACATTCAAAAAAGATGTTTAATATTACTGGCTAATATCTATAATTCAATTCAGTCTGGTTACCTAATTGTCTACGTTAATGTTCCCTAGCCTGCATCCTTTATTTTGTGATTGACAAATGGTTATTGAAAAATAATGAGCCAACTTAACCCTTTCACTGCCAGGAGAATTTCATTTTTTTTTTTGCGTTAACTACCAGAAGAATTTAGGATTTTGCCCTTATATCGCTTTAGACTAATTTTACAGTAGGGACCTTGCAGTAATCAGGAATATTATACATTGTTTTTTCAGCACAAAGTGTACTTTAACATGTAAATAGAATTTTGTAACTTTTCTGGAAATTTCTGGAATTCATGGTGAAAATATGTAAAAAAAAATAAAAATTTGCACATTTTCATGGATTTTTCCCATTTTTACTTATAGTTATTTAAGGTTAACACACAAAAATCTTACGTTTCTAAAATCTCTGATACTCCCGAGTGACATGATACCAGAGATATGTAGGTGCCGACTTTCTTATACAGGAGACCCCCCAAACTAAAACTGCACTCTATTACACCAAATAAAATGTATAAACACTTCTGACAGTTAACATAGAAATCTACCAAATTACTAAAATATCCCCCAATAAGTGAGATATTTTTAGAAACACACACCCACAAGATTAATGAGTGAGGTTAGTTTGATCAAAATGCAGATACCCGGACGCAGCTCTTGTCCAATTGTAAGTTATTTTCTGCACATTTTCCTTTTTCCCTCAACTATAAATCAGAGACAAATATCAAATGCGAATTTCAGCTAAAAACTGTGGAGGAAAGTTCAAACCGCATCTCAAATATGACGCTAACCCCTCCCGAATAAAACGGTAGCCACATTCATGGGTGTACCCAGAGACATGGCTACCAACTAACCCAGGGAGTGACCAGTGCCAAATGTCAGTAGCAGCAAAAAAAAATTACAAGTTTTGTAGTGAACAGTCTGCAGTTTTCCACAAAACAACCCCCCAACTCAGAAATACCCCCACAAAAACTATATAATCCTGAAATCTACAACCTTCAGCTAGTAACGCTGTAGTTCGTTATTCAGTCCCATTATGGTGGTGGCGCAGTTTTCTTGGAGAAGTTTGCACTTTTACCAGATTTTCATGCCAAAACCCCATGGAATGTAAAAAAAAGTACTAAATATCAATCTCCCAATGTCCTGAATCAAACGGTATGCCTAGTGTGTGGTTACACTCGCGGATGTGGAAGCAAAAAGCCACAAAGTGAGACAATGACGATGGCCTCAGAAACAGAGAAAATATTTAGCCAACTCCGAATTTGGGACAGTCTGCAGTTTTTTCCACACAAACACCCTGTAACTTAGAAATAACCCCCACAAACTATATATCCTGAAATGTAACACCTTCACTATGTAACACTGTAGTTTTTTCATTCATACCATCAATGGTGTGGACGCAGTTCTTTGTAGAAGTTCGCATTTGTCTGAAAAAATGAAACAAAAACAATTCAAAATGTAGAAATCATGCCAAAGCCTCATGGAATCTAAAAAAAGTTACTAAATATCAATTTCCAAGTCTGAATCAAACAGTAGCCATATGTGTGGTTACAACGTGGACGTGGAAGCGAAAAAGGGCCACGAAGTGAGACAATGCACGAGGCTCAGTACAGCAAAAATATTTAGCCAACCCGAATTTGGACAGTCTGCAGTTTTTCCACAAAACCCCCCCGTAACTTAGAAAATAACCCCACAAACTATATATTCCTGAAATCTACACACCCTCAGCTATGTAACACGTAGTTTTTTAATTCATACCATCAATGGTGTGGACGAGTTCTTTGTAGAAGTTGCATTTGTCTGAAAAAATGAACACAAAAACAACTTCAAAAGGAGAACATGCCAAACCTGATGGAATCTAAAAAAAAGTTACTAAATCAATTTCCCAAATGTCCTGAATCAAACAGTAATGCCATATGTGTGGTTACACAGTGGACGTGGAAGCGAAAAGCCACGAAGTGAGACAATGCAACAAGGCTCAGAAACAGCAAAAATATTTAGCCAAATCTGAATTTGAACAGTCTGCAATTTTTCCCCCAAACAACCCCTACAAACCATATATTTCGGATCCACACACCTTTATCACGAAATTCGTATTGTTCATTCGTACCATCATGGTGTGGGCACAGGTCTTCGTAGAATTTCGCAGTTTTAGCAGATTTTCTAGAAAATTTGAAAAAAACACCCTCAAAGGTAGAAATCATGCCAAACTCCATAGTAATGTAAAAAAAAAGTACCAAATATCAATCTCCTAATGTCCTGATGAAACAAACGGTATGCCCTATGTATGGGTTACCACACACAACGGTGGAATCAACTAGCCACAAAGTGAGCCAAGACAATGGCCCAATTAACAGCAACTTTTCAATTGTCAGACTAAACACTCACCTCATATTAGAATACCCCCCCAAACATATACTGGAATCTACACACTTCAGCTACACAATGGTGTGATTCCTGTATGCATACACCAATGGTGTGGGGCAGTTTCATGTAAATTTCACTTTTTTACCAGATTTTTCAGGAAAAATTTATAAAATAACATTCAAAGTTAAACATGGCAAATTTCCATGTCATGTAAAAAAACTTGTCAAATTTGCAATTACAAGAAAAATAAAAAAAAAGTCATACCCACCCCCACCCCTATCCCCACTCCCCCTTTAGTGGTATTTTAGTGAAAACCAGTTAGTAGGGAGAGTGCACCAAGTTTTTGCACCCTTTACTGATCCTAAAAATTCATCCGGTCTTTTTTTGGTACCTCTGCAAAATTTCCTCCTAAAATAGGCTTAGTTTCCTTGAAATACAACAAATAAATGATCTGCGTTTGTTTACCGATATCACCGGGGACATTGGGAAGCTTGGAGAAGACAAAGTTTTTTGCTAATTTAGTTTTAGGGTAAAAAAAAAAAAGGTGTGTGTATCATTTAAGATTTTTTTTGTGTGCATTTCCCCCTTTTTTTTTTGATCATTCCAAATGATCACAAATCATCTTGGGATGATACGAACTTGGATACGGCATCCGTTTTCAATTCGAAATCCGATCGGAAAAATTACTTCCCGGAAATCATTTTCCAGAAAGTGATTTTTCATTTATTGCAAAGAAATAATTTGGTGATCAGAAGTGATCACCAAATTTTGATCTCTGTCCCCATTTTTTTTCTAAGTCTTCGCTAAGTAGCAAAGACTTAGAAAAAATCCTATTTGTGAATGGAACTTTGAGTTCCCTTCACAAAATGTATAGTAAAGCTGTCAGCATGGCAGCTTTTACATACAAGTACTGCAGCATGATCTGAATGGAGATCACAGTGCAGTACCTCAACTGACCACAGGTCTCCTGGAGATTCAATAAAAGTTCTATCGTTTAAAACAGTGCTATTTTGCCCCAACCAATCAAATCTTATTTAACATTTGAAAGCTAACATCTGATTGGTTGGGGCAAATTTAGCACCATTTTAAACGATAAAAACTTTTATTGAATAACCCTGATAGACTTAACTTAAATCTTTTTAACGATTTAGAGCTAAAATAGAGTCTAATCCACTCATGTGACACGATATAAAGTGCAAAATACATAAATAATAGGCTAGATATAATTAGTTACCAATAACTTAAAGAGGTGAACAACCCCGTACTAGCATTTTGAGTAAATTCCAAATGGGATCGCCACACAATATACATCGTAATATCACAAAATAGAGGTATAGTAGTCATAACCATGCTCCTATATGTAGGAGTTTTGTCTTGGATTGATATAGTGTCTGGGAGATAAGTAAACTGTACAATTACTGTCTTCTGGTCTGCTAGTAAGGGGTCTCCTGTCATGTTCCTAGAAGTTCTTTGTCTTCAATCAAGAGAAACCATTACTGTATTTCTTTTTCATTTTTGGGTGCGTTGCGATTTGCGTTCTGCATTTTTAATCGCCACTGCATGCGTTTCCTATACCTGTTGAAGAAGAATCGCATGCGCAAACGCAACGAAAACGCACATGAAATCACATGCGATTGAACGATGTGTGGCCTTGCCCTACATCACAAAACGGAGAACCCTGGTAATTTGTGAATTCTAAATGATATTCTTGCACTTTACATACAATTCATGGTTCTCATTTTGGGAAAATAAAGGAGTTTTAAG
This sequence comes from Hymenochirus boettgeri, assembly GCA_019447015.1. Classification (NCBI taxonomy): domain Eukaryota; kingdom Metazoa; phylum Chordata; class Amphibia; order Anura; family Pipidae; genus Hymenochirus; species Hymenochirus boettgeri. Next base: position 97,015,611 of record CM033474.1, read on the forward strand.
TGTGCCCATATAGTTTCCCACTACTTTTGTGCCATTGTGTTTACAATAGATTATGTAACACAAATAATAAATGAAAACCAGGTTTTACAAAATAGACATTATAAATATCCACTCTGTAAAATAGCAGCGTGGGTCTAATGATAGAATATGACGAAGAAAACATACCAACGCAAGAAGTAATAAATTCGCTACCTCTGATTGGGTGACATGTACAGTAATTACAGCATATATGCTTAAACGTAATGACAAAAAATAAAAAGAAGGAAATAAATCACACCGTTTAATCCAATTTATTTAGACCTGCTGCTGATACCTCGGTTGCTCAAAACTAACTTAAACTTTTTCTTTTACCAGCAAATTATATACATGTAAATGAACAGGCAGACATCTTTTGGGTGAAATAAATGGCCACAGCTTTATTGACACATTAAACATCATGTGATCAATTATTAGCCAAATTATATTTGCATCCTTGATATTAATTATATGTAAAACCCCCCAAACTAGCCGTAGCCATTGCTAGATCCAAGCCTCTGGATCCCAGAGGGCATGTAACGGCTCAACATAACCTCTGCAAGGGTGCCCCGCCGCTGTGACTCCAACAAAACTTTTTTACCCCTTTTTTCAAACCATAAATCACTTCATAATAAATAGGAGGGAGTGGTGGGGAGACTCTCCTCGTGTAGCAATTTACACAAAATGGCGGCCGCCTCCTCATGCTCCGCCCCCTTGATAGTCCCGTGACGTCAGCGCTGAGTCACCGCTCGCGCCATTCTCGGCTCTCGCGAGATCTGCCGGGCCAATCCGCGAGGCGCGCCATGACGTATGACGTCACCGCGCGCGGCGCGGACCAGCATCCATCACAGGAGGAGGGGGGGCGGAGCTACCTGCGCAAACTACACCCCCAGCATACCTCGCGGGGGGCGCCGCAGGTCAGACGCTCCGGCCCCCTAAATCGGGTCGGAGCTACCAGTAAAATTAGTACTCTAGTTTTTAAAAAATAAAAAAACATGTATTTTCTATATAATAAGATTCCAGGTGTCCCGCACTCACGTCAGCGTGCTGTGCCCCGGTGTGCTATTGAAATAAATATAGAACAATCCGTCGGTAATAGAGCACTCGCGGGTCTTTTTCATCTAATCAAACAAAACTATTTATTCAGCAGTAGTTACTTCTACGCGTTTTCGGCTGGAACATTCAGCCATCTTAGGATGTGACGTATACCGTGACAAACAAACATTAAAACCGTGTGATCCCTCCTTCAAGTCGGGACCCACTCCCTTACATATATTAAACCCTCTCAGTGCATACCCTAAATCTATTTGGTGTGGGACACTTAATATATGTTAAAACCTATTTGCCAAATATTCAATATATATCATAAAAATCTATTAGCCTCCCAATGTGCTAAATAGAACCCCGTCCGTTCAAGTGCAAATCAGTTCAGTGTTGAAAAATACTAATAACATAGTAATAAAATATATATATATATATACAAAAACATTGAAGATTATCATCCAATAAGGAGAAGAACATTTCCATTAGACCTCCCATTGATGGGACTGAACAACTGAGCATGTCTTGTGTCCTAGGTATTGATCAAAGCTGCTAATCTCTGTTGGCTCAAGTAAAGTTACTGGGTACTGTGATGGCTACATCTATGTCTACAACAATATGAAGGTGAAATGTGTACTGGGTAAGGTTAGTTTTTTTAGTAAACATAGCTGTCAGTATAATGAGTCGTTTTTTCTTTTTAATCGATCAGTAGCTCGAATTAATATGCTTTTTATTTATTTTTTTCATGATGCCAACTATGTTATCTACCTTACAAAACGTTAAAAAAACCTTTTCAGTTAAGCGTCCTCTACACGGGCTCGACATTGGAGGATTGATCCGATTGCCTCCATAAGGTAAAACCTGTTTCCTGTTTTTCTATAGACTGCTTGACAATGTCGGGCAGTTATGGGGAAAACAAAGATTTGTCCTAATCTCTTTGCAAATGGGCAATGTGTTTTTTTTCACTATAGATGCCCTTTAAAGTTAAATTCATGTATTCTGTACTGCTTTGCTCCTCCTCTGTCGTAGTGACATTGTTTTTCATGGTGTCCGATCTCTGTGCAGCACTCCCCCCTTCCTCCCTGTTTACATCCTCCATGTCTCAACTCCAGCTTACTGACAAGCTTCCCATGTGCAGTAGGAGTTAAAAGTTCAACATACTTAAAAACACACCCCTTGGAAAGCAAGCTGTCCTGGAGACAGGATCTCTCCGTGTCCTGCTAAAACACAAATCTCTCTCTTGTGACCCATCATCAAACAGTGAAAGATAGCAGAAGGGGGGTCAAGTGCACCCTTATCTCTGCTATCAAAGCTACCTCTCTCCCCATGCTAATGCTCTTATCTCTATGTTTGTTACAGAGCGGAAGAGGGAGCGACTTGAGAGGGAAGAGGGTCATTTCACAGGGATTTGATTGACATTACAAGTAGGCGAGGAATGCAATCATTTATTCTTCTAGAAAAACAACCCACTAGCACAGATGGCTAGTATAGAGCTTGACTCAACTGGTATCAGAATACAGTTCCACTTCTCGGTGGATACAGGACAGAGGCATAAAGGAAAATGGAGGTGGATGGTTTTTCAGGCAGGAGAAGGGTTAATCCACAGATGGAGGTACACAGGAGTGGGACATCTCGGGGGTTTTGATGATTGGTCAAATTATTTTTGACTATAGGGTAGATAAGTAGGTGTGTACCTGTGTCAAGTTGGGGGTTAAAAAAACAAACTTCTTTAATGATTATTCAAAATTCTTTTTTGACTATAGTTACCTTTAAGTATGGCTGCCACGGAATGGAAGGTAGTAGCTGTGTGTACCTAGGTCTGGTTGAGGGGGTATGTCTTTTTGGGGTATGTCTTTTTTGGGTTTATAACCATAAACGTTTTATTGAGGATATATCAAAACTAGTTTTTTTTCTTTATTTACCCTTTAAGTATGGCTGCCACAGGAATGGAAGGGTAGGTTAGGTAGGTGTGCACCCGAAATTCGCTGATAATGCTGTAATGCTTCCGCGGATTCCTTAGCTATGTAGAGCACCTCCTATATGCCGCATGTCTGTACTGAAATTCATGTTCTAGTAGGGATGGCGGTTCGCGGATCCGAACCCGGATCCGCCGCGGATTTATCCCGTTCGCGAACGGCGGATTTTTTCGGATTTTCCGGATTTTCCTCCTTCCGGACTTCCGATTGCGGATTTTTCGTATTTTTGAAAATTTTCGAAATGAGGTTTTCACGTATTTGGGAATTTCGAAATACGGGAAAACACGTATTTTCGAATTTTCGAAAATACAAGGATTTCTCTTAATTCATACATAGTATTTTCGAAAATTTTCGAAATACGAGGATTACTTGTATTTTTGAAAATACATATTTTCGAACAATAATGAAAACTCGTAATTTCAAAATTCCCGAAAATACGTGAAAACTTAATTTCGAAAATTTTCGAAAACAAAATCCGTTTATTTCAAGGGTATTTTTAATTTTAAAACGGGTCCGCCGCGGATTTTCGAATTTTCAATTTTTTCGAAATCTTGCGGATCCTCGAGCGGACCGGATTTTGCGAAGTTCGGACATCTCTAGTCTCTAGGTCAAAACTATTGGAGGAGACACAGTCCAAAAAAAGCAGAAGAATAAAACGGAAGAAGAAGAAATAGAAAGAACAGTAATTTGGCTCTTCAAGCTAAATTAATAAGCATTAAGGTGACAAGTTCCTTCTGTTTCTGCCTATGAGATCAGTTTCTCTGATCCTTTTACAACTAGAGCTGGTCATACACTACAAATGTATCTTCCAATATTCCAACAACTGCCTGGTCAATCATTTTGCGTTCGATATTACAATGACACAAGCAGAGTGCTGGAAGATAAGGTGCTTGTGAAGGTTCTCATTCATCCAGGTCATGGTATATCTGTTGTATTCAATTAGATCTACTGGACTTGAAAGTTTAGTTTCTTGAAACGTGACTGGTTCAAGAGAGGTGTTAGTGGAAATATATGTGAAATAAAGAAACCAAGCCTAAATAGAGGTGGGGGGGTTCGAGCAAACTGTCTGCCATGTACAATGCTGTTTTGACACTTACCTGGGCGTTCCTATAAACCTCTTAGCCACTATCCAATCATGCCCTTAACACTTGGCTGGGATATGCTAATTGGGATTTTCCAGGGTACATAATTGCACAAGTTCTTGTACAAGTCATTCTGATTGAGAAAGCCAGTCGGATGACTAGCGAAACTTCTCAAGTACTAAACTTCAAATCCAGTTGATCTAATTGAATACAACAGATATGCTGGAAGATAAGTTTAACCCTGCATCAGGTTTATTATATTATTCACAGGTAGGTGGGCAATTAGATATCCTATCCTTGTAATAAACATAGAAAAGATAATCAATGCACATTCCTAGGCCCCATACAATATCATATTATCTGCACACTGCATACTTATAAACAAAGGGGTTTTAGTATACATTACTGTGATCACATGAATGAAAAGCCTTGTAAATGATGATCCATCTAGTATCTATTTAAAATTGTCTATTTTGTGAGTTTCCTAAGTAAAATGAGAAAATACCATTTGTTGGTGACCAGATTTGGTACAGAAGAATGGACACGAAGAAGAAATACCACTGGGTGTTAAGAATTGAAACTAAAACTAAAAGAATTACTTATTGTGTGTGCCAGCTTAACTTGTTCACATTAGACCCGTTTCGGTCCCTTCTGGACAGAAACGGGTGTTTGCGGTACATTTTTCTTTTTGAATGGATGACCCGGTCCATTTAAAAAAAACAAAATGAACTGTCTGGAAATGAACACCTTTTAATTAAAAAAAAGGGAGGGTTAAAAACAGACTGCCTTTTGTCTTGTGTGAACGATACCAATAATCGTGTTGTGTATGGCCACTTTGTTCACCGAAATAACCTTCTTCAACAAGCCCAGACCGAACAAGCCCATACATGGCACGATTATTGTCCGGAATGGCCAAGCATTAACATTATGCGCCATGGGTCGGCCCCGTGATCACACGTGTGTATGAACCTTAAGGCATGCTCACGGAAACAGTTTGGCAAATTCTAAAGTTTAACATCCTGCTACCCTTGCAATAGTTCACAAAGCTACATCAAGCTGTCTGGGCCAAAGGAAGTGTGAACATTTTTTGGCGTGCAGGACAGAATTACAAACTGCAGTTCACAGATTGCGGCCCTGAGGTTTTAGTAATATCTATGTTTGAATTAATGGGCCTGTGTGTATACATAATTATTTTGAAGTGGGATTCCTAAAAGGCTTATTATAAACAGTAGGGAATTCAATGTGCAACCAAAATGTTTGGCATGCCAACGTGTCTAGTGCACACTAATGTGTAGTAAAAATTAACTTATTTTATTATTTCATATCACGGGACAGCAGTATTTAAAAATAGTTAAAAATCGGCAGACCGTATGAGTTTGAAATAAATATCCCTTCCAGGGCATGGCATAATACATAACTTATACCCCTCCTAAGCTGCAATGGATATACTACATACAGTATTACTTATAACACCATGCCCCAATATTATCATCTATACACATTACCAAAGAGCACTTAATTTATAAAAGTCGACGATTAACTTTCCCCTAATGATTATAAAAAGTACTGGGGGGTGGTCACGATATGATTCCTTATGTATGAAAATGTGCTTGTTTTGTTATATTTGACAATCCTTTTTTGAAGTGAAGTCTGGCATTAAAAAAATAGTGAAATAGCTCTCCTTTATACGTAAAATCTGGCCTTCAAGACCATAATATTTCATCTAGAGTGTACAGACCCTTTAAAACAGTATAAGCCTAAAACTATTAATATTATTAAACCTTAATTCCCAAGATTGCACAAAACCGTCTAATGTATACACATTACTTTATACTATTTTTAAAGAGCAAATACAAAAACTTTTATTTTAATGCCAAGTTAAGTTTGCGTTAAATTCTGATGATTCTTTTTACGTACTTATTGTACATACATCAATATTTAGTTACTTAACTAGTGGTTACAGACATCATGTTTTCAGAAGTTAATATAAAACTCGTAGTTATTGTACATAGTGTTGCTAACTTATTTCCTTTGATTTACTTATGGTAAATATTCAGCCATATAAACAATTGCATTTAAATGGTTACCATAGCAACACCAGACCATTAGACAATATTCATTAGGTATGATGTCAGAGGTATTACAATTTTGTAACCATAGTTACCATGACAACACCAGAGTAAACGTGCAATCTAGAATATTTTAGATATTTTTTGCTTTGAAGCCAGAGTTGGTGAGTACACTATTTAGTCCCTCCATTTTTGTGTAATATGATCCAATTAAAATAGAACTAAAGCCATAAGTGTAAATTTATGTGGTGTTATTAATTAGAGTGTAGGCCGCTCTCTCTTTTTTTATCTAAATAGATTGTTAATGTCTTAATAAAAATGTAAATGTTTTATTATTATTCATCATATGATGTGTCTTCTTCCTTTCTTACCTTTTTTTGTTTCTTGCACTCCTCTACATAATTGTATCTTTTAACCACAACCCTAATACTTTAATGGACTTACTGTAAAACTGTAGATAGTAAAGTTGAATTTTTTTTCCTTTCTCCAGATCAAGTCAATAGACTATTTTAGAACAATGGCAGCAAAACGTGTTAAGAAAGTTTTTCTCGTCTGAACATATTTCATGTTGTTTTCGGGAAGGATACGTCTGCAAGATTTTATTTTATTTCATTAAATCTGTTCACAAGACAAATTGTAACAAAAGCTGTTTACCCAGTAGCATTTTACTATTGTTGGTGACTATTTATATTAGTAGCCCCCTACTACACTTACAAGAAGTGAAATTCCCAGCAGATACCTGCACATACGTGAGCTTGCCATAAAAGTCAATATTTAAAGGCATCTATACTGAAAATAACATTTTAAATGGACCATTACTGGAAACTATTCTCCCAACTATCTTCTGTACCGTTTTATCTGTTGATCTGCCACCTATTTTTTTCGATACGCCCAAATCAACCATCAACACTTTCAGATGGTCAATTAATTCAAGTAATCATGTGCCATATAGTATCATAACTATTACTGTGGAGCAGTTCTGCTGTAAGCTAGAATAGTAACAAAGTTTTGACAGTTAGTAAGCTGTTTGCTGTGGTGCAAGTTGACAGTTGATGGACGGAAATTCCCTCGGCCTTATAGTGATTGCTGAGCATGCTTGATCCTCAAACGTCTAAGTCAGATGGCAGGGGGGAATGGTTAAATGAGGACCCCCCTCCTTCAGTATACCCCCTATATCTAGTCCGAGATTTAGTACAGTCTGGATTTTTATAGAACTAGACAATTAACCTGATACATTAAACAGGCACTTGTCATTAACTCTGTAGATAAATGTGGTTTTATGTGAAAAACACCACATGCACTCCAAATATACAAAGACCATACATGGCATCACCCAACACCTGAATGCAGACCCACATACACAGATGCATGCAGCCATACCCATATTACATGCAGATAGACATACACAACATACACACACGACACAGCATACAGACAAACACACATACACGTGGAGATGCACAACACATCTACAGACCAGCATGCAGATGGACATATACACATGCATTGCAGCAGAACAAACACATACACACATGTGAAAAGAATACAGTATACAACGCAGGCAGCAAGCACAAATCACATGCAGATATACACATAATCTGATAATAAATAAACAATTTATTTCATGTTACGTTTCGTATATGTTGTTATAAGTATATAACTGTTTTTTTTAGCTTAAAGTCCGATGAATGGTCCAGAAGCATTACTTTGAGATAGAATAGAGTTACACAAAATAAACAAAAAAAATAATGTTGTTGCTAGTCCAATGAGGGAAATCCATTGCAGAAGGAAATGTCCTGTAACTTTCCTTCCAACACGCCTTCATACCAGGTGTCCTCAGGACAACAGAGACCTTGCATTCTAATTGGCCAACTGTCAGAGGGTTGGAGTTTCATGTAAGGGTCAAGATGATGTCTGATTGAAGATACTTCAGAGGTCATACACATGAGCGGCTTCCTTTCAGCCACTACAGGGACGGGGAATAGTCAGAGAGGGAGGGGGTAGCTTACTGACAGAGATATTAGCTGGCGTACACACAGTAAGCCTCAATTCCGTCTGATCCGGAACAGCATGGGGTTTTTTATCGGTACTGAGTGCCCTTCGTTTTTCGAACGAGCTCGCGGTGCTTAACATAGGTCGGCCAAACGCCGTTTGGGAAAACAAAAATTTTCCAATCGCCGTGGTTAGCTCCGTTATAGAGTAGCAATGTATTTATGTGTATAATGTCTCAAGGTGTTTTTTCACTATTAGTATCCCTTTATAATGCTGAAGATTCAATTTAACATTCATTTCTTAATGTAACTTTTTTTAGATTCACAAGTTAAAAGAAACTAAGCATATAAAACTAAAAATACAATGAAAAGTTCCATTACAAAACTTCTTTTTAAAGTGCTAATTTATATTTGAATGAACATTAAAACCATTTCCAACATTCACTGATAGTTCATCATGCTCTTAAAACCACACATTTTAATTTCTCTTTCACCACAACAAGCTTTTATCAGAGTTTCATTGAAACATTACTTTTCATAATTGTAACCTTTTGTTTTAGCCTCCCCCCAGCTGAGGATGCGATTTATCTGGACCAGCCGTGAGAAGTTTGTTAAAAACAAGATATATATTTAAATCAACAATTGGAAAATCCAATTAGGGTTTCCATTATGCAAGAAGAACAAAATTTATGACTATTCTATGTGTTTGTAACTTGAATATTTCCAATTTTTTTTTTCTTTATGTTTCTCTTTTCTATCATTATCCAAACCCTTATGTTTCTACCTCCCAATCAGTACAAAACCTTCTGATCTAACCTCCAAGAAGTACAAACCCTTATGAATTACTTACCTCCCAAAGTATCAAACCTTATGATTTTACCTCCCAATCAGTATCAACCCTTGTATTCTGACCTCCCAATCAGTATTAAACCCTTGATGATTCTAACTCCCAATCAGTATCAACCCTTATGATTCTACCTCCAAAAATATAAAATAATTCACAGAATGTTTCACGTTTAACTTGTTTTGTAGTCCATGATCAAGAGCGAAAAAACTTCATCTCCCCTGTCGAGGAAGTAAGTAAACTTATATATTTATATTGCAGAAAATAAATAACAGACCTTTTTAACTATGACAAGGATTTTGATAGGACCACGTAGGTTACTATAATTCCAGAATTGGAAAACATTGTTAATATCAATCGTTATGCGTGACTAGTTAAAAAAAAAAATAGATGTAATTTCTTAGTTTGAAATAATTTGTACATAGTATTACATTTTATGGCTTAGGTTGTTGAAACAAGTCAGCACTAAAGCTGAACTAACACTGCAAAATCACCCACTGACATTCCCATGGACATTTATCTAAACATACATGAATGGTACATAAAATATCAGTCCCAATCTTTTTTGCGATGCAGCAAAGCCACGGGGCAATATAGTATAGTACATGTAATTCATACTATAGTACCTTAAGAGTAATGATTATATCTCCCAGATATATCACAAAACTGTCCCTCACTAAACCGTATTGGTACGTGTTCACACCCTCCCTTCCACCAGAAGACATAATGCTGGAGATTTTGCATTGACTCATGCACTGGAGGCATGAAAAAAAAATAAGTGGTGGCTGGATAATTTGGAGGGGTGTAATGCCAGCGTGTTTCCTGATTTTTCTAGGGATGCTGTGTTTTTAATCTTAGGTTTGCCAAAGGACAGGATAGCAAAATAGGTACACTCCTTGCAGATGTGTCCAACAGAGTCATTTTTAACTTCAGGACTCAGCGCTGCAAGGCATCAGTGCTAAAACGACCCACCAGGACTGCCCGTAACTTTAAAATTTACAATCAGTACAACAAAAACGTTTTGTCTTTAATGTATCCATCGTATCATCACGGTATTAGTATGTGTTCACCAGGTAAACTTGTTTTTGGTAGCTTCCAGTTTCAAGGAGCATGGACTTTTCTCAGCTGTCGAGAAAGAAATAAACAGATATCACTCTACACACATGCATTCAGACATACACATATACATGCAGATAGACATAATACATACAGCACACAAACATGCTACAGACAAACCCACACATACACATAGATGCACACACATACTACAATATGTCATGCAGATTGGACATACACACATGCATGCAGTAGACAAACCATACACACATGTGAAAGAAATACAGTATAAACATGCAGCAACATACACAATGCAGCGACTGATACCACGAAATCTGTAATAATAAAACAATTATTCACTATTTCTTTTCCTATATTTTGTTACAATATTATAACTTATTTTTTTTAGCTAAATCGATGAATTGGTCCAGAAGCATTAGCTGTAGAGGAGTAAGTAGAGTTACACAAAATAAAACAAAAAAATATGACTTGTGCTTGTCACAATAGGGAAATCGGATTTGTAGAACGTAAAGTCGTCAACTTACTTCCAAAACACGCATTCACTACAGGTTCTCCAGGAAACAGAGACACTTGCCTTCTATGGGGTCACTGTCTAGAGGGTGGAGCTTCATAAGGTCAAGATGACGTTCTGATTGGGAGACTTCAAAGATGTCAACACATGGAGCGGCTTTTTCTTCACAATGCTAACAGGCACGGGGAATAGTCAGAGAGGGGAGGGGGCACTCCTGCACGAGATATTAGCGCTGGTCACACAGTACGGATAAAGCTGCAATTCCGTGTGATCGACAGTATCGGGCTTCATGCGGTACTGAGTGCTCCTTCCTTCTTTAGAACGAGCTCGCGGCTGCTAACGAATCAGGGTCGGCAAACGCCTGTTTGGGAAAGACCAAAAATTCCATTGGCCGTGTTAGACTCCGTATTAGAGGAGCAAATGTTTTATGTGTATAATTTCAAGGTTGTTTTTTTCACTATTACGTCGCCCCTTTATAATGAAGAATTAAATTTTAAATTCATTTCTTAATTCTAACTTTTTTTAGATTACATCAAAGTTAAAGAAACTAAACATAAAACTAAAATACTTAGAATTTCCAATTTACAACCACCCCTGTTTATAGTGCTAATTTAATTTGAATAACAGTAACCTTTCACAACATTCTACTATTTTTCCATCCATCTCTACAACCAAAACATTTTAATCTTTTCACCACACCAAGACTTTTATCAATGTTTCATTAAACATTACTTTTCATAATTTGTAACCTTTAATTTTTTTAGGCCTCCAGCTGAGGAAATGCAATTAAATTTCTCGACCAGCCGTGAGCAAGTTAGTAAAAAACAAGATATATATTTGAAATCACCAAGTTAATCCATTAGGGTTTCATTATGCAAGAACAACATGGTTTGGGACTATTTCTATGATGTTGTTAATTTGAATAATTTCCAGTTTCTTGTTACTTTCTCTTTTTCTATCCAGTATCACGCCTATGATTCTACCTCCAATCAGTACACCCTTATGATTTTACCTCCGCAATCAGTATCAAACCCCTTATGATTTCTACCTCCCAATCAGTATCAAACCTTATGATCTACCTCCCATATAAAATATTATTCACAGATTTTCACGTTCAACTAGTTTTTGTAGCTCCAGTCAAGGGAGACGGAGAATTCATCTCACTGTCGAGAATAGTAAACTATATGATTATATTGGCAGAAAAATAAAACAAGACTTTTTAACTATGACCAATGGATTTTGCATGAGGACCACCGCATGTTACTATTAAATCCAGAATTGGGAAAACATTTTTACTATCAATCGTAATCGGACTCAGTTGAAAAAAAATAGAGTAATTTCTTAGTCTTGAAATAATTTACATACGTATACCATGTTTGGTCATTGGTGTTGAAAACTCAGCTACACAACATAAAGATGGACCATACCTGAAACTCACCACTGACATTCCCTGAGAATTCTTCTGACATTCTTCTAACATCACAGGATGTCAATAAAAATATCCCCCAAATCTTTTTTGCGATTGCAAAGCACATGGGCCAGGTGGGCCTAATATCTAATGATATATGTATTCATTACTATAGTACCTTAAGAGTACATGATTATATCTCCCAGATATATCACAGAAATGTCCTCAACTAAAACCAGATATTGGTACGTGTTCCACCTCCATTTCCTACCAGAAGACATAATTGCTGGAGATTTTGCCATTGATCATGTCTCCTGGCAGGATAAGTGCTGGATAATTTGGAGGATGTGAGATGATACACAGCTGTTTCCCTGATTTCTTTGAATGCTTTTTTAATCTTTAGGTTTGACAAGGGAACAGGTATTAGCAAAAATAGACACTCCTTGCAGATGTTTCCAACAGTGCGTATTTTAACTCCGGACCTCAGCGCTGCAAGGCATCAGTGCTAACCACTGAGCCACCATGCTGCACGTATCTTAAATTTACAACACAGTACACCACTTTTGGTCTTTAATTGTATACATGCTTACATACATATTAGTATTTTACCATGTTAAATTTTTGTAGCTTCCGATTCTAGGAGCAGGAACTTTTCTCTAGCATGTCCGAAAGAAAAGTAAACAATATACACATACACACATCGCATGCGACATCACATATAAACATGCAGATAACACACATACATTACAGCACACAGACACATGCATACAGTACAAACAAACATACACATAGATGCAACACATACATACAATCATGCAGATGACATACACCACCATGAGCAGGCGTACAAACACTACACATGTGAAAAGACATCCATATAAAACATCAGCGACATACACAAATGATGGCAGCACTGATACAACACAATCGTGAATAATATAAACAATTATTCATCTATCTTCTATATTTTGTTATCATATTATAACTATTTTTTGAGCTTAAGTCCATGAAAATTTGGTCCACGAAGCATTTAGCTGTTGAGATGGAATTTGTAGTAGGTTACACAAAATAAACAAAAAAAATGATTGGTTGCTTCCATCCCAAATGAGGGACAGATGTGATTAGACAGTAAATGTCACGTGTAACTTTACTTCCAACAGCACTCCACTAGCAGGTGTCTCCAGGACAACAGACACTTGACCATCTAATTGGTCACTGTCTAGAGGGGTTGGAGTCAGTAGGTCACAGATACGTCTGATTGAGAGTTCAAAGATGTCATACCCATGAGCGGCTTCCTTTCAGCCAGCTAAAAGGCACGGGAATAGTCCAGAGAGGGGAGGGGCACTCCTGCACAGAGATATTAAGCTGGGGGTTTTACACAAGTAATGGAAGCCTCAATACGTCTGATCCGACGGTATCGGGGCTTTACGGTACTGTGTGCACACTTCGTTTTCGAACAGCTCTGGCTTCCTACAATCAGGGTGGCCAACTCCCGTTGGGGAGACTACCAAAAATTTCCATGGCTGCATAGATTCCTCTAGAAGGAGTCTGCCGTGCGTAGGAAAAACAGTCCGAGTGTTCTTCCCTATGTGTAATTATAGGAGAACGTCAAAGGGGAAACTGTGGTCATGCAGATCTTTGAAAGATAACAGACAGGATCATGCAGATCCTGTCTGTCATCTTTCAATGATCTGTAGTGGGGTACCCAGCTTTAGTCTAATCATCAAAATGGAGCACACAAAAAAGAGACAGGAGCAGTAGCAAACTGATTTAGTGTATAAGTGCTCAAGGGTTGTTTTTTGCACTATAGATGCCTTATAGAATATCCATTAAATTATATTATACTTTAACAAATTAAATTTTAAATTCAGGTTGCATTTATAAATTTCTACATTTTTAGATTCACAAAAGTTAAAAGAAGAAACTGAACATAAAACTAAAATACATTGAATTTCCATTTACAATATCCCCTTTATTAGTGTTAATTTAATTGAATAACATTAACCATTTCCAACATTCTACTTTTTCCACTCATGCTCACAACAAACATTTTAATTCTTTTCACCACAACCAAGCTTTTATCAGATGTTTCAGTAAACATTATTTTTCATAATGTAACTTTATTTTTTAGCCTCCAGCTGAGGAATGCGATTTTCTGGACCAGCCGTTGAGCAAGTTAAGTAGCAAAAACAATGATAATATATATTAAATAAACAATGAAATAATCCAATTAGAGATTTCCATTATACAAAGAACAAAATGTTATTGGACTATTCTGATGTTGTGTTACTTGAATAATTTCCAGTTCTTTTCTTTTTCTTTTTTACTCAGTATCAACCTGTATGATGTCTAACCTCCCACAGTATCAAACCCTTATATTTACCCTCCCAATCAGTATCACACCCTTATGATTCTACATCCCAATATAAGAAGTTATTCAAAGAAGTTCCACAGTTTTAAACTTGTTTTGTAGCATTCACTCAAGGAGCAGAACTTTCATCTCACCTGTTGAGAAGTAATAAACTTATATATTATATACATACAGAAAAATTAAATAGATATTTAACTAGGACAGGGATTTTGTGCATAACACCACATTAACTATATAATCCAGACTTGCGAAACACTTTTAATATCAATTTTTCCGACAAGTTAAAAAAAAATAGATGTAATTTCTTAGTCTTGTAATTAATTTACATCGTATACTTATACGGCTCATTGGTTTGTTAAACAAACGCAGCTACCCTAAAGCTGACCTACACTGCAAACCACCATGACTCCATGACAATTCTTCTAACATTTCTGGCCATCCACGTGTGCTCATAAAAATATTCGGCCCATCCTTTTGTTGATTGCCAAGAGAGATGGGCCAGGTGGGCCATATAATCTAAGTATATGTATTATATATCTATAGTTACCTTAAGGAGTAACATGATTATATCTCCCAGAATATCACAGAAGTGCCTCGCATTAAACCAGATATTGGTACGTGTTCACACCCTCCTTCCTACCAGAAGACATAATTGCTGTGATTTTTGCCATTGATCATGTCTCCTGAGGATACAGTGTGCTGGATGATTTGGAGGATTGTAATGCACAGCTGTTTCTAGTTTTTAGGGATGCTGGTTTGTTTAGTCTTGAGGTTGTCAAAAGGAACAGGATAGAAAAAATTAGCACCTCCTTGCAGATGTGTCTAACATGTATTTACTTCAGGACCGTCAGCGCTGCAAGGCATCAGTGCTAACCACTGAGCCACCATTTGCCCGTATCTTTAAATTTAACAATAAGCCTACACACTTTTTGTCTCTTAATTTTATTGCAAGTATCATCAAGTGTATTGAGTATGTTTTCAACATGTACAATTTGTTTTGTGGCTTCCAGTTTAAGAGAGCAGGAACTTTTTCTCAGTGTCGAGTAAAGAAGTCAAACAATATACACATACCACCAGCATGCAGACTACACTTATACCAGCAGAAGACCAACATACATGACACACACAGACAACTTCATACAAACAAGACATACAATAGATGCCACACACATACATACACCATGCATGCAGATGACATACACACATGCATGCAGCAGACAAACCATACATCACATGTGAAAGACATACAGTATCACATGCAGTCAAGACATACACAAATGCATGAACTATACAACGCCACTCTGTAATAAATAATAAACAATTTATTCATATCTTCTATATTTTGTTATAATAATATAACAGTTTTTTTTTTTACTTAAATACGATTGAAATTGGTCGCAGAAAGCATTAGCGTTGGGATGTAAGTAGAGTTACACAAATAAAACAAAAAAAAATGATGTTGAGTCTATCACAGAGGGAATCAGATGCAATAGTAAAGGTCCGTGTAACTTACTTCCAACACGCACTTGCACTACCAGGTGTCTCCAGGACAACAGAGACACTGCATTCTATGGTCACTGTCTAGAGGGGGAGAGTTCAGTAAGGTCAATGACGTCGATTGGAAGGAGATCAAGATGTCATACCTCAGACGGCTTTCCGTTCGCCAGCTGAACAGGCACGGGAAATAGGTCAGAGAGGGGAGGGGCCTCTGCCAGAGATATTAACGGTGGTAACACAGCATCATGTAAAGCCCATACTACGTTGATTCCGACTTATCGTGGGCTTTAATCGGTACTGTGGTGCACCTTCGTTTCTTTCGAACAAGCTCAGGTTCTAACGATTGCAGGTTGGCCCAACTTCCGGTTTGGAAAAGACCAACAATATTTCCCACTCGGTGGCGTTAGACTCCCGATAGAGAGTCTTGCCACGGCCGAGGGAAACACACAGTCCGAGTGTTCTCCCTAGTGTGTTACATAGGGAGACGCTCGCCTGTGTGGTAATGCAAGATACTTTGAAGAGACAGACAGGATCTTGCAGACGTCTGTCATCTTCAATGATCTTGTAGGGTGTGTACCCAGCTTAAGTTATCGTCAACAAAGGAGCCACAAAAAAGAGACAGGAGCAAGTAGCAATGTATGTATGTGTATATTGTCTCAAGGTTTTTTATTTCACTATAGAGCCTCTAATTAATATATATTAAATTATATTATTATTTAAAATAAATTTAATTCATTGCATTTATCATTCTACATTTGTTCAGATTCACAAAGTTTAAAAGAACTAAACAAAAATATAAATACATAATTCAATCACAACATCCCTTTTATTAGTGTAATTATAATTTGAATAACATTGACCATTTCCAACATTCGTCTAATTTTTCCATCATGCTCTCAACCAAACATGTTTTCAATCTTTCACCACAACAAGCTTTTTATCAGATGTTTTCATTAAAACATTACTTTCTAATTGTAACCTTTAGTTTTTGTTAGCTCCAGTGAGGAATGCGTTTATCGGACCAGCCATTGGGCAAGTTAGTAAAAACAAGATAATAGCTTTTAAATAAAACAATTGAAATCCAATTAAGATGTTCCATATAGCAAAGAACAAAATGTTATGGCCTTATTTATCTTTGGTGTGTAAACTTTGAATAATTTCAGTTTCTTTTATTTGTCTGTTCATCAGTAGTCAACCACTCTCTATGATACCTACGTAGAAACCCTTATAGCGGGGACCTCAGTGTAACGATAAAGCCACCGATACCAACACCACACCCCAAAAAAAACCGTCGGATCCGACGGTATCGGGGCTTATCGTTACTGTGTGTGGGACGTTCGTTTCCAACGAGCGTGCGGCAGCGAACGATGGGTCGGCCGTACGCTCGTTCGGGAAAAGGCCGAAAATTACAGTCGGCCGATGGAAACACACGTCCCGAGCATTCTCCCTCTAGGGAGCCGCTCGGGACTGTGTGTATCATCTTTGAAGATGGCAGACCAGGATCTGAGATCTGTCTGTCATCTTCAGAATCGTTTACTGTGTGTACTAGCTTATGATTTCTACCTCCAATCATATCAAACCCTTATGATTCTACCTGCCATCATATACAACCCTTATGATCTACGTCCCAATCAGTATCAAACCTTTGATTCTACTCCCATAGCATATGTATCAACCCTTATGATACTACCTTCCCAATCAGTATCAAACCCTTAGGATTCTACCTCCAATCATATCAAACCCTTAGTGATTCTCCCTCCCACATATAGAAATAATTTCACTAGATTTCACAGTTTAAACTTGTTTTGTAGCTTCCAGCCAGGAGCAGAATTAGGGGTCCTGCAAACAGGAAGTCAGTATTTCGGTTGCATTTATTTATACACAGACAAAATGCTGAATTGGCAGATTAAGGTCATTGGGATGAAAAAATACTGCTCTTTTTTCTGCACTGAACTTCCCCTTTAACTCTTTACTGGCCCCACTATGTTGTGTTAAAAAATCCTTACCTTACTCTCTGCTCCTTATGGTTCTCCAGCAGTACCTGTTCAAAGTTGAAAAAAGTGAAGAGTAGGAGGAGTCAGTGAGTCATCCAGTCCCTGCTGCTTCCTTGTCCTGTGAGAGGTTTCTTGTAAGCGCAGGGGAGCTATCACCCCCCTCTGGACCCCTTCTGTCTGCTGTATACCCTAGCTATACAACCTTTTTTATGTGTGTAGGGCACCCCATCCCATCCCCAACCGCTGGTTTACTTTTCTAAAAAAAATCCCCTGAGGACACTAACAGACCTTCATTCCCCTGTTGTTCTGCATAGCTGGCAGCTGCATTTGTTATTGGCTGATGACTAGCCTATTTATGATTTTATAACTATGTCCTGCAGACTTATATTTCAATCTCTGCACACTGTGTAAACTTGCATTATGGGAGACTGTAAAGGTTACAATGAGCAGGTACCATAACAGAGGATTATGGGTAGGGAGCAGGTGGAGCTGCATTGAAAAATCTCCATATTTATATGCGTGTAGATATTTATGCTATATTTTGAAAACTCCCAGCATTCCCTGTGTGCACTCTGCTGTTGTACAATGCATGGGAGTTTTAAATGCTGTAGTTACAGGGGATGTAACTACCAGGGGAGCAGGGGGAGCAACCACGGTGGGGCCCAGGAGCCCCATCTTCTCATTTTTCCTATGACAGAAATAGCCTCCTCTTAGAAAACCAATGTGAATGTAGTTTTGCTGGGGGGCAATGATTCCTAGTTAAGTCACTGTGTAGTTATAGCTGAACCTCAAGCGGTAGATTGTTATTATCATCACTAGAATCATCCACATCCCATAGATCATTATGGCCTGAAGGATTTAGAAAGACCAATGAAACTACATGTCATCGGTTTCCATGCGGACACTTGTTCTGGTCTCATGCATAGGTGCAGGTGCAGATAAAAGTTTGTTACTTTGTTCTATGAGAAAGTGTAACTTTGCTGGCTCTGACCTCTGCTATTAAAACCAAGGTCAGAAGTTTAACCCCTGCTTTCCAGTCACTCCAGCATTAACTGATTTTTTACCCAGTGATCTTTGCAAAATCTACCCAGGCACTAGGCACTAGAAGAGTTAAAGTTCACCATAGCTGTCGATAAGTCAATACATAGTGAGAGGCTGGGAGCTTTTCATCTAGATATATTTGCCCTTTACCTGCCATAGTGTGATTTGGTGTAAGGTGCTATGCATACTTCACATTGTCTTGGATTAATAACAATGTAATCTCAGTTTCAGTTATTACAGACAGATCTCTCTTCATAAACAGGAAATAAATATATAAAAACATGTATCTTAAAGAAAGCTTGCAAGTCACGGATTTTTAATCTACTTCGATGAAAAAACCCCAAAAAACAGAACTACTGTGTTTCAAACACAAGATGTATAGTAGCACAGTAGTATTTTACCATTGTAATTCTAATCTATCTCAATAGGCTCTGCTTTCAGCTGCTGTTATCTGAATCTTTAACTGATCAATATATTAAATTTAGCTTTGGCTTGATTAGATTAAACAAGCACCTATTTGCCATTAACAAGCCCCAACTTCTCCACAATCCTCCCCGAAACTTGCAACAATACAGGATTATACTGTCTCTCCTCCCCTACCTTCTATTCTGTCTACATAATCAAGCCTTTCCATTACTTTTTTAAATTAAGTTGCCCTTCTCTGAACCCTTTCCAGCTCCAAGTTGTCTTTTTTGTATGCAGAATGTCAAAACTGCACCTCAAATTAAAAATGAGGCCTTACCTGTGGTTTATACAGATGGAAAATAATATTCTTCCTTAAATCTGTACCCCTTATAAAAGACAGGGAGATTCAATAAAAGTTCTTATGGTGCTAATGTTGCTCCAACCAATCAGATTTTATTTAACATTTGAAAGCTAACATCTGATTGGTTGGGGCAAAACTAGCACAATTTAACGATAAGAACTTTTATTGAATCTCCCTGAGTATCTTCCTAGCTGTTGCTGCCTAGCAATGTTTGTAACGGCTAAAGGCCATCATTTTAAAACTGTGAAATAAGCTTTTAAAGGAATTTACACAGAGGATCCGACCGGAGCGACAAGAGAGATTACAAGTAAGTAGTGCAGGACTTCTGTAAAGTACCCAGAGGTGAGGACTTAGCGTTTTAGGTCCTCACCCTGGGTACTTTGCAGGAGTGGATCAGGGAAATGGTAAGTATAATTGTCCTTTAAACATAATTATATTAGATTTGAAAATATCTTTTTCTTGCAGAGGGCAGGGACAGCGATGGCCGTTTCACCAGACTGTTGACCACAGGACAGTGTTTTATATATTTCTAGGTAAGTAGCGGGGAGACGCACACACAAAGTTTTAAGTGCCTTTTTTGTGACATTCTGTGAGCACGACGTTTCGGGG
Source organism: Hymenochirus boettgeri (assembly GCA_019447015.1). NCBI lineage: Eukaryota > Metazoa > Chordata > Amphibia > Anura > Pipidae > Hymenochirus > Hymenochirus boettgeri. Next base: position 97,035,903 of record CM033474.1, read on the forward strand.
TTCCCCCCTTTCTCAGGTGCATGATGCTACTTAATATATTATAAATAAAATAAAAATATTTCTCTATCCAGTCTGAAGAATCTAACATTTCAGCTGTCAATCAAATGCCTTAATACTGTATCATAAAGTGTTCTGCCATGGCAGTTTTACTGTAACTGGAATGAAGACAAAAGGTATGTGTGCATAGCATGGTGAGAAATTCCCTCTCTCAGTGCTGCTTCTAAAGGTGGCTATACACGTTATCGATGTAAGGTAAATACCTTTGGTTCATGTGTAGGGGCTGAATCCGACCGACTGTAATGCTGACAAACGACTGTGGTTGGCATTACAGTCCATCGGGAAAGATGGAAAATTTCTGTCTGTAGGTATCGGCTCCCTTTACTTTAAAGTAAAGAGAGCCAATACCGTTGGCCTGTGTATGACCGCTTCTAGGTGATCGGTCAGTTCAATATGTGCGGTTCGCTTCACAATGTGCCGACAGTTACTGTTGGGATCTGTCAGCACATTGTGATGGAAATCACATGTGTATGGCCACCTTTAGTAATTACTGAGCTTGCTTGCCCTCACAGATAGTCTAGTGTCGGTTAAGAGAAGCATGGGGGATGCTAAGCCTGAGCAAAACAAGTACTGAAGTAAATGCAGGCAGCAACCAGGGGTGTCTCTAGGGATTTTGCCACCTGAGCCAAACCCTGATTGCCGCCTACATGCGTGTGCCGCCGGCAGAGCAAAGTGTGCGTGACTTGTGTGTGGGCTTGTGTGTGGGCGTGGCTTTGTTGGTGGTCCCATACAGTGAAAACAGACAGTAAAGGTCCAATACAGTAAGAACAGACAGTAAAGGTCCCATACGGTGAGAACAGACAGTAAAGGTCCCATACAGTGAGAACAGACAGTAAAGGTCCCATACAGTGAGAACAGACGGTAAAAGTCCCATACAGTGAGAACAGACGGTAAAGGTCCCATACAGTGAGAACAGATGGTAAAGGTCCCAAACAGTGAGAACAGACAGTAAAGGTCCCATACAGTGAGAACAGACAGTAAAGGTCCCATACAGTGAGAACAGATGGTAAAGGTCACATACAGTGAGAACAGACAGTAAAGGTCCCATACGGTGAGATCAGACAGTAAAGGTCCCATACAGTGAGAACAGACAGTAAAGGTCCCATACACTGAGAACAGATGGTAAAGGTCCCATACAGTGAGAACAGACAGTACATGTCCCATACAGTGAGAACAGACGGTAAAGGTCCCATACAGTGAGAACAGATGGTGTAAAGGTCCCATACAGTGGTTGGCACCAAATCTGGTAAAATCACAAACTCTGATAAATGGTTGGCACCCAGATACTGGTAAAATCAGCAGCACAAACTCTGATAAAGGGTTGGCACCCAGACTCTAACAAATGGTTGGCACACAGATTTCTTTATTTTTATACAAATAATATTGGCATATCGTCACCCAACATTCATTTACAGTAGCTGGCAAGTTATTCATCTTCCTATGGAAAAAAAAAATACATTATAATATTACATTGAAGGTAAAATACATAGATAAAAATAAATAGTCAACGGACAGAAAGTTCTAAGATTTTAAAAATAATAACACTAAAATAAACACAGTAAATTGAAACATATATAAATAACAAATCACTGGCATTATACAAAAGTTTTGTTTTTCAGTCTGAAGTAGAGAAGTAAAAGAAAAAGGTGAAATGCTGCACATATATAAACCTAAGAAAAAATACTAAAATTTAAGAGGGGGCATTGAGAGCAAGGTCTCTGTGACTGCTGATGACACTAAACTATGCAGAGCTTTGGAAACTTCAAATGATGTGCAAGTGTTCAAGCAGACCTAGATCAAAATGGGCAGCTGATGGCAGATGGATTCAATGTTGCTAAATAAGGTGATGCATTTGGATTTAATAATCCCTGTGTCTCCTACACCATAAATAACTCTGTGTTAAGTGCAGCTGTAATGGAAAAAGATTTGGGCCCGGTTCTGGTTGATAACAGACAAGATATTGTCTTGTATAAAGAGGAGAAAAGATTCAAGAGAGAAAGATATTATTCTCCCTCTTTACAAGGCACTGGTAAGGCATCATTTGGAATATGCAGTGCAGTTTTGGAATCCCATATACAAAAGGGACATCTTGGAAATGGAAGCAGTTCAGAGAAGGGCAATAAAATTAATAAGGGGAATGGAATGGCTTGACTATACAGGCAGATTAGACAAGTCAGGGCTGTTTACATTGGAGAAGCAACGTTTGCTTGGGGATATGATGACTTTATTGTATGGCTCATTAATATATTTGTATAAACTCTCTGGTGCATTGCTCACTAATAGGTCATATCAGATTGGAAGAAAAGAAGCTTCATCTTCAGGTTAGGAAAGGTTTCTTAAAAGTTTCATTGAAAAGCTTTAAAAGTGGCCTAGATACGTTTCTAAAATGAAAAAATTAGAATTACTGGTATTAATACATTTATTGTAGTTGTGGTTGATCCAGGGATACTTTCTAATTGCAGGAAGGAACACTTAACCCCCATTTTTTTAGCGTTTTTTTTTTTTTGCGTTCCTCTGGATCAACTGTTATGTAGGGTTAAAAAGGAGGTTGGACTAAATGGACGTATGTCTTGATTCAACCTCAATTACTATGTTACCATGTTACTATGTAATGGGAAGCAAATTAGAACTATCTCACTGAATCAAAATAACACAATAGGCTTTATTTCATAAAAGGGGGTGCAAATGCCAATCAAATGCTAGCTTTCTACTGGTTTACTACAGTTACACATTTTCTCATTGGTTGCTGATTAATAACAGTGCAAAATGTTGCACCTCTTGTTAATTAAGTCTTCTGTTGCAGATTAACAACTAATACTTTTATGTATTTCTTATCTATTTCTTATCATCACACATTAAGATTTTATAAGCATACAGGACTAGGAAATGGTGCAGGAATACCACTGGTGCAGCATTAAATGAAAACAATTGTTTTCTGGCTACTTGGTTAAGTTTTTGTCTAATGTAATTGTCTTTGTTTCATAGTGATACATTTCTAAAATATTACCAAAATGTATTTTGGTTCTCAAATTAATTTGCCATGCTCATACCTTACCCTTAAGACTGGTATCTTTCTTATAGCAAAGTTGCAACCCTACTTCCAGCTCTTTTGTGTATGTTGTGACTACAAGGCTTCCTTAAAGAAAACCTTTGGTTGCTGAGTGTCCCACCATGCAATGTAACTCTATAAAAAGTATTTTATAATAAATCAGTCCCTGACACTTTTAATGATTTCTATAAAAAAACTAATATATTTGCAAGTTTATTATTTTTGCTTCTAAATATTAAAAATGAATGATAGAAATCACCTGAATAATTTTCTTTTCTCTGCATATTTCCCAACCGTTAATTTCCCCTAAATGTAAAACAAAAAATATGTTGAGGTAACAAACTGACAAACACCAAACATAAGGTCTGGATAAAAAAGGAGAACCAAGAATGTTGTAATTTACACAATTCTTATTTATACATTTTCTAAGATTCATTTGTTGCTAGAGCAGTAATAGCAATGAAATTATTATAATGGTGCAATATTTTGCCCAGGAGTAGAAGTTGCAATGTCCTATAGCAAATTGTTCCAAGTGATTAGAAAATTGTGGCATATTTAATGTAATTGTACACTGAAAAAAATCAATTTGCCTCATTTCAATCTATAAATGAATACATTTAAGCAGCACTTACTGTGTTTGTGTTTGTGTTGCTGCATGATTTCAGTCCATTACTTGTTTTGATGAAGTTCAGTCTGCCAGGCCCCTGCCAGACATCAGATTACATCAGGGGTGTCCCTAGGCCTTTTTGGCACCTAAAACAAGTTTTGAATTCCGCCTCTAGACAGAGCCGGTGCGGCAAAGAGGGCATGGCTTTGTGTGTGTGTATTTGAAAACCATTATTTATATTTATATGCATCTCTATTTTTATCATACATTCTTTATACATTACCATAGATAGGAACAGGTACCTCCGGCGTCAGTGGCCTCAACTAGGCCGATGCTACCGGAGTCTTGATCCAACGACTTCTTTCTTCACAGCTAGCAACACCAGCACAGCTGAAGTTGCAGATGCCAGACGGGCTCACTGCGGCCTCCAGTGAGCCCGCTGGCACCGCCGGCTTCAACGGAGCCGATGTTGCTAGCCTCTTCTTTCTTCTGCCATCTACTGCGATGACTTGTGAGCTCCGCAAAGGTTTGCAGCTCTTTATATAGGTTTGCAGAAGGACCAAATCCAATTGTGATTGGTTAAGATTTCAGTGCTTGAAATCATATGATCACAAATTAACCAATCACATTTGAATCTTTTATTCATTGGATTGTCAGACATTTTCAGGGATCTTCAGGCGTTCAGGGTTTTTCAGATGCGGCTGTTTGAAGCGTGCCAAATGTTCGAAAATCCACATTTGAGTTCGCCCAAACTCATAAACTTCAGCTTGAACTTGGGTTCGAGTTCGATTTTGCATCCATCTCTAATAGCCACATAGTTAGGAAGATGTCTCAACCTTATAAACTGATTTGAATAACCTGGTGATTGGGCTACAAGGTGGCAAAATTCTTCCTCTTCATAGAGCCCTTGTAAGTCCTCATCATGAGCATGCAGTGCATTTTTCGGCACTAGTCCACAGAAAGGATGTAAGAAATTATAAAGAGCAAAGACACAGGCAACTTATTTGATAATAAGAATAGAGAATTTGTGCTATGAAGATAGATGATCAAATTTAGGTTTGAGGGGTTGAATTTGATGGACTGTTGTCTTTTTTCAACCCAAATTGAACTATGTAACTATGGGCCATATTCATAAACGCGCGGTATCACACATTAGTGATACCGCAGATAACGTGCATTTATGCCGAATGTTTGTTAATTAACAAACGTTCAGTTGTGAAATACCATGCAGTAGTAAACCACCACAATGTTATTCTATGGGGATCAAAAATTTACAATCGGGTTATTGTAGATTAACGTTTGTTACCAGTAATTTACCATAACATTAGTAAATTAATGATCCTTAAATCGATAATGCACCTTTATAAATATGGCCCTATGTATCCAATGTAATATAAGGTTAGCATGGAGTGTAAACTTAACTAGCAGGGCCTGCATTGTTTCCATAAATGGAGTCATGCACCCGATGCATATGGAAAATGCTGCATTAGTGCTATTATGTAGCATGGGTCTTAATGAGATCTTAATAAAGGCAGAGCCCCTCACCTTCCTGAGTCCTATGGTGCATTTACCATTGCAAAATATTTACTGCAATGGTAACCAGAAGCCATGATTGTAGACACAGATGAGTGTAGATTGCATCATGGCATCTAGAAATTCTACCGAATCACACATCTAAACCTCTTCTGGACACCATTTTTGATTCCAAAATTGGCTCACTGACTTACCATCATGTGGCCCACCTGCAAGGTCTGTTGCAGGCTAAGACACGTGTTATATGACAGTCTTCGATATCTATGAGTTAGCCGTGATTGTTGACTCTATTCTTAAAGGACAATTATACTCACCTTCCCTCCGCTCCTCTTCTTTGTGCATAGCTTTTACCCAGGGTGAGGACCTGAACCGCTAGGTCCTCACCCCTGGGTTCGCGTAGAGTCTTAGAGCAACGCTGCTCTGGTAGGCTCCGCCCCCTCCTCCCCGTCGGCGACGAGTCCAATAGAAAGGCACGCTCTGCAACAAGCGTTCGCCCAAACTCATAAACTTCAGCTTGAACTTGGGGTGAGGACCTAGCAGTTCAGGTCCTCACCCTGGGTAAAAGCTATGCACAAAGAAGAGGAGTGGAGGGGAGGTGAGTATAATTGTCCTTTAAGTGTTTTAGAACTGTTTTTTATATTAGGTCCCATATGTGACACATTTCTAATGTTCTTTGAAAACAACCCCCCCCCCACCCCCCCCCACAAAATTTAAGGCCGTCAAGTGACTGTGAGTAAAGGCACCCTTGGAAGAAGGAGACCTGACTGGAACTTTACCTTTTTGTATTTAGTGATGTATTAGGAGGAATTTCAACAGCATTCCGTTCCATCAGTTTATCTGCTAAAGCTTCCCTTCGTGACAATGCACCAGCAACTGCACTAAGAACCCCTAAATAGGAAAAATAAAATAAATAAAGCTTTGTTGACACAGTGAAACACTTGACTGAAACACATAATAATATTTGTACTGTAACACTGATAAAAGGTTCAGCTATTTTACAAACATCTCAATATTAGCATCTACAGTCCACATTTGGGTTAGCACACCAGCAATAGTAGAAATAATTATACAGTAACACACTTAACAGAAAATATACTGTACAACACTCTTTAGAATTATAAACTAGATGGGACCAATAATGCATATTATACTAGTTTATAGAGTTCAATTATTTAACATATGTATAATAATATTAGGAGCAAATTTTTGTGTTGTGCCTTTATAAGAAGCAGCAAAAAAAAAAAAGACTTTTTATATTAAAACATTGTATAGTCCTGTGTCCCCAAGAGGTGCTATATAAATAAAACTACATATATGGTACATACCGGGGCCGTTTCTATCCATCTTGGTGCCCTAGCATGATCAGATCGCAATCCAATTGTGCTTAAAAGCGCAGTAGTGTGACCAAGCCCTCCAAGAGTATTGGCATTAAAGGGGAACTATGGTCCAAAAATTACTTTAGGTAAATTGATAGGAATTGTTCCCCTGAGAATTTTTGCAATTTATTTCCATTGTTTATTTTGCATAGTTTTGAAGATATTTACATTTTTGTGTGTGATATGGCAGCAGCATCACCAGGTCCCCTGCACTTCCTGCTCTGAAACTGTCAGTCAATCTGTCCTGTGTCTCTTCCTCCCCTTTGCAGCCCTCCTGGTCCCTCCCACTCATGGACCCCATGGTCCCTCCAGATGCAGGCCCCCCATGGCCCATTATCTTACAGCCCCATGTGCCCCCGCCCACTCGTGGGTGCCTAGGCCCCGCCCACTCATGGGTGTCAAAGCCCCGCCCACTCGCAGGGGACCATGGGTTACTCAGACCCCCCTACAGAAAACTCTGTGGAATCAGCCTTTTCAGGCAGAGCGAGAACTCTGCCTGAAAAGGCTGTTTTCACACAGTGAAAGAGAAGGGCTGTAGATTCCCTTACCTTCTCTGTCAGGACTTCACACAGCAGAAAGGAGGAGGGACTTCCTCTCTCTCTCACACACTGAGGGAGTCTGAGGCCGGCAGCACTGTGCAGGAGAAGCCTCAGGAATGTCACAAGTAAGCCTCCCACCCATTAACTTTCTGGTCAGTCATTTCTGTATATCTTAGGCGTTGGAGTACGTAGAGAGGTAGTTGATGGCTCGTTTAACACTTTCAGTGCCACCAAACTTTCCTACTTTTTTCCTAATTTTAGTGCTAGCACTTTCCCAGTTTTGCCATTAAAAACAATTCAGTGCCAGCAAAGTATTACCTTTAATCATTTCAACTGCCATCATTGACATGATATACAGTATGTACCTGCTTTCCATGTCTCCTCCATTGAATTGTTCACTCACCTACTGTAAGTTGTAATTGGACAGTTGGGTGGAAGGAAGAAAGAGGAAGGGATAGGGATCTCATGACTGCTAGTCACAGGGGCCACTGTTAAAAAGTGTGCAGCAGTTTTTACTTGCCATTTTAGAACAGCTCTCCTAAGTCCTTTTAGCTGAGCTCCTCCTCCCTCCTCCTTCCTTCACCTACAGTTCATTTGTAACATTGTTTCCAAGTAGAGGGAGCTGAGTTCAGGCTTTCTACTCACTGCAATGTTGCAAACTATACAGCAGCAGAACAAGGAAAACCGTACTGAGGGTGAGGCCACACTACAACGCACCAAGCGCGCACGCGATAACGCACGCGATTGTGTGCGTGCTTTGTGGGCGTTAGCGCATGTTATTTTCGCGTTTTCGCTCTTGTTTTTGCAATCTTTTTTTTGCAAGCGATTGCGCGTAAAAACGCTTACCGCAAAACACGAACAGATGTGCAATCGCATGAGCATCGGAAATCGCAGGAACATTTGGGTTCCCGCGATTTCCATGATAGCGAAAATCGCGGGCGCAAACGCGAGCGCAAACGCGAGCGCAAAAACGCGCTAGTGTGGCCTAGCCCTAAAACAGCAAATAGTGTAACAGAGGCACCCTAGCCATGAAACATACACAGATATACTGATGGCCTTGGTACTTTACCTTTTGCTACTTTCTTAAGTGTATCCTTTACAATAGGAGGGATTTTAATTGGCTCTGCATGTCGTTCAACCAGTTCACTTAGTTCTTCTTCTGCCAAAGCTTCCCGTCGGCTTTTTGACAGTGCATCAGCAACAGTAGAGAGAACCCCTAAATAGGGAAAAAATAGAGTAATTTATTTCATGCACGTAACCTTTTTTGTTAATATTAGTATTTCAGTTTAGCATTTCTACCAATTTGAAACTGATAAAAATAAATGTATTTCACAAGCTTTTTGCTTTGGAAATTGCCGTGATGGTAGAGCAGTAGATACAGTGAAGTGAATTATAGTATTGCAGGATTGCAACTCAACATACAGTATTAACAATTACATCTGTTTAGAAATGAAAACATGGTTAGCACATTTCTTAGTATTTTTGAGCTTGCTAGTGGCATTGGCTTTGCCGGGAGAAATGTCGGCCCATGTGTACCCAGCCTTACCTTTTGCTACTTTCTTCAGTGTATCCTTTACAATAGGAGGGATTTTAATTGGCTCTGCATGTCGTTCAACCAGTTCACTTATCTCTTCTTCTGCCAAAGCTTCCCGTCTGCTTTTTGACAGTGCATCAGCAACAGTAGAAAGAACCCCTAAATAGGAGGGGGAAATAGATAAGTAATTTATTTATTTTATGCACATTTTGTTAATATTAGTATTTCAGTTTGTCATTTCTACCAATTTGTTTTAGTAGTGTAATTTGTATATATATATATATAGTAACGATATGGAGGAGCAGCACCCTCACCAATAAACAAACATCCACCCGGGTGCTTCCTGAAGAGAAACTATGTAGCTGGTAAGTAATATATATACATACATATATGTATGTATAGATAAGGATCACTCTAGGAGTCTTTTTTAAGTTCATTACAGCAACATTTCGGCTCTATATGTGGGGCCTTTATCAAGCCAAGAGAAACAAAACACCTATTCGGTGCATACCTTGCGTGACTTAAACTCCAAAACATGAACAGTGCGCTGATAGTGTTTAAATTCCTCTTTCAAAACACTTCTCGTTGCAGTAATAGCTAGGCTCTATCACCCCCTCGGTAGGAGTGGTACATGGTCTATTAATCTAAATTTAAAAGTGGTAATATCTTTGTTTAACTCCAAAAAGTGTTTGGCCAATGGTTTTACAATCCTGCCATCTCTTAACACAGATATGATATGACATTACCACACACTACAACCCTGATAGTGCCACTTTTAAATTTAGAGCAATAGATCACATGCCACTACCTGGTTTATCATACCAGAGGAAGAGGACAGGTGGTTCAATGAAAGGTTGTATATGTTTTTTGTACAATAAATATTGATAAACTGATGTAGTGTGTTTCTCCTATCTTTATTTGCTGTTGGACCTAGGTCATCAACCTTATATAAAAAGTGTGATGTGTGCCACCCAACTTTGGTGATATCTATCTATAAAGTAGCAACACTTTTGCTCTCTCGCTTTAAAGTCCCCACTATCTGGGTGCATCTGTAACTGCATACACACAAAAGGAAACTTTTATTGCACTTTAAAGGATAAGTATAATCTAAAAACAAGTTAAGTGTAATTAGAAGCAGCAGCTCTAACTAATTATTCCCCCCCTCCCTTTTCCCCCCTAGGTCCCTCCTGAGCCTACCTGTGCTAATGGAAAGTTTCTGACATCTTGGATCCTCAAGTCTCCTTAGCTCCACCCTCTGTAATTTGATGGATCTCCTTCTTTTGCAGGTCAGGAAAAGCTAAGGGTTAAAACCTAAGGTGAAGCTAAGGAGACTTGAATGAAGATCCAAGATGTCAGGAACTTTCCATCAGCACAGGTAGGCTCAGGAGGGACCTAGTGAAAAAAGGGAGGGAAATGATTAGCTAAAGCTGCTTTTTTTAATTACACTTAACTTGTTTTTAGAGTGTACTTATCCTTTAACAAAAACTACATCAATGCGTTTTCACCGCCTTGTGGCCATCGTCAGGATAAAACTGTTGCTATAAAACTTAACTATTTTTATTACTTCAGGTGCTAAAATACTAAATGAAGCTTGTAAAATGATGTACTACATGCAGTATCATTTTATTACCACAGCAAGTAAGTTATTTTAAATGCAAGAGCACCCTATTGCTATTCAGCTAACTATTCATAGATCTAATTTATGACATTCTGCTTTAAATGCTGCAATAAGGTATAAGAATCTGTATTATTGTATTAAAGAAAAGTGTTTTGTTGTGCCACTGACTGAGTGGGAAGTAATACATAACCTTATAACCTTACCTTTCGCTACTTTCTTCAGTGTATCTTTCACAATTGCAGGGACTTTAATTGGTTCAGCATATCGTTCACTCAGATGATTTATTTCTTCATCAACTGCATTTATTGGCTGTGCTATTGAATTTGCAGTGAGTGCTGCAAAGAATAAGCAGGCAAATATCCCAGTATGCATTGCTAAAAGAAAAATGGATATCACCAAGTCAAAACAACAGCTGTAAATAGTTTTTCTTATCTCTACTTTAAAAAATGATATTTAGAGAGAGCAAAAGCACACAAGTTTAACAATTTTACGGATTTGAAATTGGAGTTGTGGATCTTGAGAAATCTTGTTGAAATGAGAAAGGGAAAGTTTAAGTGTATGTGTGTGCCTTTACTGCAGGTTTTAAAACTCAATAATTGCTATGGCAATAAAAGAGGACATTGGAGGTGACTATAGTAGTTTGGCTGCCATGGGAATAAAAAGAAAAGATGTGTGTACCTGTGTCAGGTTAGTGGGTAAAAAAAACCTAACTTTTTTGATTATTAGCCAAAAATAGTTTTTTGAATATAGTTATCCTTTAAGTATGGCTTGCCACAGGAATGGGGGATTGATCAGTAGATGTGTGTACCTGTGTCAGGTTGGGTGTTAAAAAAACAAACTTTTTAAATGATTTATCAAAATTAGTTTTTTTACTATAGTTACCATTACCCTTTGAGTATGTCTGCCATGGGAATGGAAGGGTAGGTCAAAAGGTGTGTCTACTTGCGTTAGGTTTGTGGCTAAAAAAACTTTTTTGATGATTGGCCAACATTTGTTTTTTACTATATTTGCCCTTTAAGTGTGGCTGCCAAGGGAATGGAAGGGTAGGTCAGTAGGTGCTTGTACCTGTTTCAGGTTGGGGGTTAAAAAACAAACTTTTTTGATGATTGGTCAAAATTAGTTTTTTGACTATAGTTATCCTTTAAGTATGGCTGCCATGAAAATGGAAGGGAAGATCAGTAGGTGTGTGTACCTGTGTTCACTGAGGGTAAAAACAAACAGGGCTATGCACCAAGAGGCACACTGCTCCTGTAACTTATGTTAGCGTGACTTAAACTCCTTCATTGTAGAGGCAGAGTGGCTAACGCTGTAGTTAACCACGCAGTTATATGTTGAAAGCCCCATTTTATTGTGGCACTTTAAATGGCAGCTGATAGTTGGTGTTAAAAGTGCCGAAATATATACTGGCACTAAGCAATGCACCGAGAGCCTCTATCGGCATATAGCATCACCGGCGTATTTGCACCAGGTTGCCAATAACGGCTCTGGGTGCATCGGGCTGTTACTTTTTTTGGTAATTTTTCAAAATTAGTTTTTTACTAATAGTTCACTTTTGCGGTAAACTATTCCTATAAGTATGGCTGCAACGGGAAGGAAAGGGTAGGTCAGTAGGTGTGTGTTAGGTTGGGGGTTAAAAAATAAACTTTTTTGATGATTGGTCAAAATTAGTTTTTTGGCTATTGTTATGCTTTAAGAATGGCTGCCACAGGAATGGAAGATTAAGTCAGTAGGTGTACGTACCTGTGTCAGGTTTGTGGGTATGTTCCACAAACCTGCAGAATTATAAATGTGATTTCTAGAATTCATTCAGAGTAATTTAAGTTAAGCTTTATTTCTCCTTTAAACTCAGCCTTTGGAGGAGAATGAATGGTTTTATGGCGAGTGGGATAATCATCAGTGATATCGTTTGAAAATGAAATAGAGCCAGTCTCATGTTATTATAATAGCACTGTCCTAATAATCTAACATATAAACACATATTTCTCACTCCCAGCTTATCTAATCCTAATCGTATAGAGCAGGGGTGTTAAACTTGTAACCTTTGACATATTTGAAAAATACAAATCCCTGCATTCTCTGTTAGCAGTAAGTTTCTTCATTATGTCCACTGGCTAATGAATGTATACAATGTACATGCAATACAGCTTATTGAAATAAAGCTTTGGTGTTGAACTTTTTACATGCTTAAAAATTACAACTCCCAGCATTCCCTAGCTGCACATATTTCTCCACCCCAGCTTTCCTAGAGAAATTTATGGAGACACGCAAAGTATCATGCTTTATATTCTCTTTTCTACATACACATCACTTTTTGTTTTTTTGGGGTTTTTTGTTTGGCTAAGGCTGTCACATGTTTTACAAACAGCACATCATTGGATGTTATACTGCCATTACCAAACCATACGACCTGAAAGCACTCCACACTGATGAGCCACATGCCTGGGTGTCCTTTCAAAGTAAACAGTAAAACCGATAGAAACTTAAAAGCACTCAGCGGGTCTTCATAAATACAACAACAAAGTTTATTTGAGCAAACAAACGTCTATGCGTTTCAGCCCTTTAAGAGCTGTCGTAAGGACTAAACTGCAATGATCCTTCACCCCTTTTTAACAAGTGATACTCCACCCCCTTATTTGTATCCCACCTGTGCATAATAAAATCACTCACCAATTACCACATGTACTCCATCTCCCAGGATCCCCACTGGAACAGTCGCCCAAAGCTGCATGGCCCAACAGCACGGACGCCAACACCACTGCACCGCCCACCGAACAGAGAAGCGCCAATCCCCACTGACCATCGGGAAAACGTCACAGTGACCGCCCCCACAGCAATATAAAACACAGCGTAAATATGCAGAGCATTACCAGCAGAAATGGCAGCCAATGGCCGCATCTATAATGGACACACCCACCTCTCAACCGGCACATAGAGATGGACTAGAACTCGAACCCATGTTCGAGCCGAACTATTTTAATTCAAACGAATTTGGACTTCTTGAACTATCCCGGACCCGGATTTTCGATATTTTTGGACTTTCGATAAATATCGAATGTTCGACCGTTCGAATATGCGAGTAAAATGGCTATTATACCTATACGCGAGCATCGAATCCGCGAGTAAAGTGTCCATTAAAACCTATACACGAGCATCGAATCCGTGAGTAAAATGTCCATGGTATCTAGGCGCGAACGCGAGCATCGAATCCGCAAGTAAAGTGTCCATTAAAACCTATACACGAGCATCGAATTCGCGAGTAAAATGTCCATGGTATCTAGGCGCAAACATTGAATCTACGAGAAAAGTGTCCATTAAAGCCTATATGCGAGCATCAAATCCACGAGTAAAATGTCCATGGTACCTAGGCGCGAACATCGAATCTACGAGAAAAGTGTCCGTTAAAGCCTATACGCGAGCATCGAATCCGCAAGTAAAATGTACATGGTACCTAGGCGTGAATGAGCTCAAGAATATCACGAGTGAGAGTAAAATTGATTTTTCGAATGTCCTGGATATTCCAACATGTTCCCCAGACCATTTCCCAGGTCCCACAGTTATTTACATTAAGTTACCATTGATATTTTAATTGTATTTCATTAGAACTTTTCAAACTATTTGACTCCCATTGACTTTAATGGGTCCGTTTTCGAACTTTCGAACTTTCCATATAGTTCGAAAGTTCGAAAACGGACCGAACTTTCGAAAGTTCGGCCATCTCTAATGATCACTTTTACAAATATATTAATGGGCCATACAATTAACTCTCTGGTGTGTTGTTTACTAAAAGGTCATCTTAGAGGACTCGTGGACATTCTTTTATGATTTAAGAACAAGAAGTTTCATCTTCAGGTTATAAAAGGGTGTTTGTTTTTTTTACTGCGGGAACAGTAAAACTGTGAAACAGTCTTTCAGCAGATGTAGTAATGGTAACTTTATTAAATAACTTTAAAAATGGTATGTTTCTAAACTAAAAAATGATGAATATGAAAAATTACTGGTTAATACATTAATTAATACATATAGTTCTGGTTGATCTAGGGATTCTTTCAGATGCCTTTTAGAGTCGGGGAGGAATTTTTCTTCCCTTTTCAGCATTTGAAATTGGCATGTAATAGGTTTCTACTTCATAGGTGTTTTAACTGAGTAAAATATTTTTTGAAAAATCATAATTGTGGCAACATTTTATATTAAGAATGGGAAATACTTATAAAGGGCAGCCCTGGATTTAGCATTAGGCACAGTGGGCATATGCCTAAGGGCACTTGTTGTTAAAAGGGGCGTCTCTCAATCTCCCCTCACCCCTCCACCCTCTAAATAGTCTATTTTCTTCCCAAAAAGGAGAAAATGGGTGTGGTTTGAGTGTGATCTGTGTTAAGGGATGGGGCTAAGGGCGGTAGTTTTTTTGTGCCTACAGGCCCCTGAGATGCAAATCTGCATATGTAGGTTATCAGTATTGAAAGGAATGAGGGTGATTGGTTTACTGTAGGCATTAAGTACAGCTTAACATGTACAGATATAATGTCGTATAAGGGAATAATATTTCTGTGTATGACACAAATTTCCCTGTATGTAAAACACTGCCACAAATCACATTAGCCACGTAAAAACCTTATAAATAAACCAGTGGATAAAATATATTTTATTTCCTTATTTATTTTCCATTTGCCGACGGTGAGAAACCCATTCATATAGGATGAAGTTTCCATTAAGTTAAATAGTAATTATGTTTAAGCAATTACCGGTAAGTATTAATTGCTTTAAGTTAAAATGACCTATTTGAATACATTTGCTAAATCTAGTAATGAATTACTTTTGTTGCAATTTATTCATTTTATTCCATTTTTTTAACATTCCTGTTCCTTCAGCAGACACTATTAATTTAAAAAACAGGCCAAATTATTTCACAGAGCCAGAGTTTGATGTAATTATAGGTGTATTTAAACTCTTTCCTACACTCATAGACATTAACTTGTTTGCATAATTTGGTCATTTAAAAGTATATATACTGTGACAAATTGGCCTTTAAGAGCTGCTTGGGCCTTGTTATGGGAAATACTCCTCCACGGTCTTTTAGGGAATGAAGCAACACAGTTCAGGCTTAAAGGCAATGTAACCATCTTTAATGGTCTTCACTGGTGTTAACATAACAAAACAAAACCCTTGCACCATAGCGCAGGCTATACAAGTTATCTATCATTGAGTAGCTACTCCACGCTAACACATAAATAACAAAATAGAAAAAAACTAATGAATTCATTTCCAAACACAGTGACTTACTTTTGAGGTTCTGATCTCTCCCTCCACATCTCCCTGCCTATGTGCAGATAGAGAGACAGAGAAACACCCCAGACTCCTGTTCAAGGGCTAGGCCACACTAGCGTGTTTTTTGCTTACTTGCGTATGCGTTTCACGTTTGCGCCCGCGATTTTAGCTAAAATGGAAATCGCGAAAATTCAAGCGATTTCCGATGCTCATGCAATTGCACGTCCATTCGCGTTTTGGTAATGCATGCGTTCACCATTTTTTCTGCATTAACGCATGCCTTTCTATAACGGAAAATGGCAAATCGCAAACGCAAAAACGCTCACGATTTCGTGTGCAATTCCTGTGCGTTGCAGTGTGGCCTCAGCCTAACAGTCCCTGAGTAGCACAGGTGTATCAAATACCTGGCCTCTCAGGGCTTAATCAAAGAGCTGTGCAGGATTACCAGTGGAATTGAACAAACATCGGGAACAAATTTGCAGGGGATACGCACTCAGTAGTGAATTATTTCTTTATTGTGACTTGCAAGTCACAATAAAGAAATAATTCACTACTGAGTGCGTATCCCCTGCAAATTTGTTCCTGATGTATGGAGTCCACTGCTAGTGGTTAAGCAGATTGCGGAGGCAGCACCGTTGGTGATTACTAGTGAAGGTGTGCGGGGAGAAACATACATTTTTAAAAAGAATGGAACAAACAGCCCAAACTTTCCATTTGTTCCAGACCCAGAGACCCTAAACTGTCTGTGCAAATTCAACCTGCGTTTGTATCTACACACACATTTCTCTGGGCCTATTATTCCACCTTTCAGGGTAGATGCTGCACAGGAAATCGGGACTTTTATATCTTCCCTCTATAACCAGGCCAGATCTCCTGTTGCAATACATTCTAAAAAAAGTTTATATCCATTTGATCAGATTTGGTCACTAACGAACAAACATACAGACAATGTTTAGTAGTAGGTTTTGGTTTTGACTTATTAGCATTAGGCAAATACTGAAACAATAAATAGAGATTGGATCCGGATCCGACTTGTACCCAGATCCGACACAGAAACCCCTTTGTTCCGAAATCCGAATGTTCTGTCTGAAACCGGACGGATTGTTCGGATTTCGGGACCTCGGATCGTATTTTTTGATTTTTATCGAACGGTCGAGCTATATATGATAATTCTAGAAAATAGCCTTGAACACTTGATAATACTTGAAAATACAGTCGGAAACTCAAAAATAGTTTCTGACCATATTTTGGATTTTCGGATCTTTGGGATTTTCCCGAGATCCGAAAACCCGAAAACGGAACAAAACCCAACAGTTTTGGTCATCTCTAACAATAAATGTTGAATGTTAAATATTGGGAAATCATGAGATTCTTCTAAACACTGAAAAACACAAATGTATATTATGCCCAACATTGACATATCTTTCAATTGACTGTACCCAATAATTAGACAAAATAAAGTCACCTCCACTGCTCCATACCTTCTCTCTACTCTCGTAAACACATACATGTTTATTAGTCACATATGTGCACCTGTCTGGCTTGGAAGATGTAGGTAAAACATTTAGATATCCCTTGCATCCCTCTCGCAATGCCTTCTAGCTACTAATTAATTCTGCATTCAGCAGTGGCTTATTTTTTGTTATGCACTAGATAAGAAACTAGTGAAATTGAATAACCATGCAGCTTAAATTCACATTTATGATGTGAATTGGAAATATTTACAAAGTGAGCTGTAGAATTTGTCCATAATAATTAGAAGATTGTTTTCATATTTTTGATGGCACTAAAGCCCTAAATGCTAAAGAATCAATTTTGTAGATTATGCATTGATTATTGCAACACTAAATAATACTTTTAAATATTGATGACTCACAATTAAGTAAATTAATTGTGTCTATTACAAAATTTCTTTCAAAAGCAATGAGAACAGAATAATGACTCACCAATGGCAGTTCCAAATGGCAGTGTTTTTTTTCGGAAATGGAAGAGGGAAGATGCTCAGTACAGATGGATGTACTGTCTTTTGTCATTGCACTGAATCTTATATACTGTGGTTCTCTTTACTCTTGTCTGTTTGCAAAGACCTGTGTTATTAAAGCTTTATATCATCCATGCTTGGCTTGATGCTAAAAACTCATGACAAAGCTAACACTAATTTATAAATCCTAGTTGTGGCAATAGTCAATATAAAGAATGGGATTTATTGTAAAAGGAAATATATATAGTAAAATATAATGATAGATATGAAGCAAATAAATGATGTGTGAAAATCGCAGTCTTCAGCTCAACCTCTGCATTTTTAAGGGAATAGGAAAATAAGTCATGGAATTCTTCATACATATGGGTGACGGTTAATATTAAATCTTTGTATAAAAGTATTACAGCATCATATTTATTTCTACATATACTCCATTATATCTTAAGGTAAGATACATGATCCACAAACATTGGCATGTACTGGGACTGGATCCATTACTTACTAATATTACTAGTCAGCAGAGATTTTTGAAACCGGCAAATTTTTGGATTTCAAAAATTGGGCAATTATGTCTGTATTCCAAGTTAGTTATCTTCTTTGCGGTCTTATTTGATGATCATATATGAGAATGGTAAAAACGTAAAACACACATAAATTTGATACATGTTTTTTTGTTTACAATAAAATGTAATCAGTGTCATATTGTAAATAGTGATCACCAAGGGGATGCTAAAAACAGATCAGTGGGACACTAACTTTAAAGGAGAACTGCACTGGCTTGAAGGCATGAAGGCTAGAAATGCTGCACTTAACACATTACACAGAATTTACTGACCTGTAGATGCATCTGTCGTTTCATAGGGACAATATAGTCATCTGAAGTTAAACAGTTGGGGGCCTCCATTTTTCAGCTATAGACTTATACGGTAGCTCTGAATTTCTCATGGTGCTTTGTTCCTCATGGTCTGTGAATAAGGAACAAAGACTTCTGGGTAATTACCATGTTTCCATGGAAGCTCTTAGGAATGCTATATCTTTAAAAATCTTTTTACAGCATTCCACAAGCTAAATGCAAAACCAGAGCCCCAACTACAGACTGATTTCAGCTTTATTGAGCCATCATCAGTGTAGTGCAGGCCTCTCGTTTTGCACTGTGAAGCACCTATGGACAGATGTCACTAATAAATTAAATAGGATAGGGAGAGAATACAGGCTTTGAAACACCCCTTTCAGCAATATGCAAATAAGGAACAAACAGGGAGATTCAATAAAAGTTCTTATCGTTTAAAATGGTGCTAATTTTGCCCCAACCAATCAGAACTTATGTAACATTTGAAAGCAAACATCTGATTAGTTGGGGCAAAATTAGCACCATTTTAAACGATAAGAACTTTTATTAAATAACCCCAATAGACTTCTGGGTATTTACCATGTTTTTATAGAAGCTTTTAGAAAAGCTATATCTTTAAAAAGACTTTTTGAGCATTCCACAAGCTAAATGCAAAACCAGAGCGACAACTACAGACCGGTTCCAGCTTTTAATTTTTTTTTTTATCGAAAGCTTGGGGAGCATGCTTTCAGTGTTCACACACCAAGTGGACAAACGTGCAAGTGGTTCGGGATCTGTTCTGCCTCTCTCTTATGCCCATAGCTGTTAAGCTGTAGGGCTAGAGAGAGGCTACTTAGGTCCCTTCAGCCGGTAGGCATCAGGAACCTTACCAATCTTGCCCTCCCTTTCTGTTCCCAGCTGCCACCAGGAAGCATCAGGGGAGCTCGAAGGGGATAAGCCTGAAGGTCCTAAAAAGGACCCAAGCAATCCCACCACAAACGTGAACTAAGCAAACAAAAAACAAAAAGTGCACGTGAATAGTGCCAGTTAAATAAATTATGGTGCCTAGTGCATATCAAGAAACGGGGTTAATGTTGTACCAATTATCTTGTCTTTATATCCTTCTAGGAAGTGGTCTCACTGTAATCCTGGTGATGGTCCTGAGAGGACTGACACGTGTAGATGAGTAACTTGTACTTTGTGTAATAAATATTTTTAGAATTTCCAGAGGAGTGCTCCATTACTTATTCTATATTATTACAGATCTGGTATAGCACCCAGGGGGGGTGTCGTTGAAGCGAGAGTGCAGCCAGCCTAGAGACTTGTATCTTAAGATTTTTGTTTTGCCCCCGCCGAACATTATTATGAGAGTCTGGGAACCGCCAAAGTCTTTTGCCTTGGAACTGAATTGAAGGGATTGCCTGATTTTAAGCATGACCCCTGAATTATGTGAACCTGTGAACCATCACAACTTTTAACCTTGGAACAAAATTAAAGTGTTTGCCTGACTTTGAGCATGATCACTGGGTGGTGTAATTATCTCCCCAGCTTATTCTGGACACACTGCTATGGCTGAAGTGTGGGCTAACTTGTCTATGTCAACGCTGGTTGGTGTGTCGCTGGGTGGTGTGACTGTCCCTCCGGTTTGTATTGGACTTGCCGCTGTGGCTGAAGTGTGGGCAGGGTTATCCCTGTGGACGCTGGTAGCTGTGTCTCCACGTTCATGCAGTGGATAAGATGGAGGACCCAATATCCCAAGACGTGGGTGAAGCACCCGTGGGAGTTGAAAGCAGCTTCTACTACACATAGGAAGACATGCAGCGTATCCTATTCACAGACTCAGCAGTTCATCTCAGCAACAACGTTGAATGCCGGGACTCTTTCTTTCAGCTCCTTAGATTAAAGAAGAAAGAGTCTGACCTACACCATCATCGAGTCTTTCTATTGGACTACCACAGGAACAGAAAAATACCCAGAGGATTCCGGGTCAGCAATACTCCAACGATTGGGAGATATAATCGGGACTTCTGTTCCAAATGGTGTGGTATCCTGAACCGCTGTTCCTTTGATCTGATCCTTCTGGTCATCGATCAGGTAGGAAAAGAATTAAAGACTGTTAGGTCTGAAATTATAAAACTTAATTAGGAATATGTGTCACAACTTAGGGCTGACGACACATGTACCCACACCCTGTCATGACTCACAACATTCAGAAATAGATTTATTTAAATTCCAGTGCCAACTTAAACTTAAATATGTCTTTTGCAAGGAAACAGAAATGCACTCTCCGTTTAGAGATAAGGGTACCTACGATCCCCCAAATATACCCTTCCATAAAGGTATTTGGCAGTATGGTTAAAAGTGATTTGGATTTGATCACCAAAAAAACGATAAGAAACTACCCTAATCTAACAAAAGGGGAATATACTGCATTGATATCACTTAGAGATGATTCATCCATCATAATCCGCCCAGTTGACAAGGGGGGTGGGTTAGAACTCATGGAACGTGACTACTATTACCGGGAAGCCATGCAAAAACTAGCTGACACCACAGTCTATGAGGTTCTCCCTAAAGACACACCCACCTTAAAGGTTCATCTCAATCAAAAATTACATAGAGTTAAACAAATGCATTGGACCACCCAAGCAGAATTTAAATATCTTACCACCGATTGGCCCAAGTGCCCTATTTTTTACATAGTCCCCAAGATTCATAAATCTCTCAGTAAACCCACTGGGCGACCTATAGTTGCAAGCCAGGGATCTTTAAGTAAGCCAGTATCAGCATTTGTGTATCATTACTTGCAACCGGTTGTTAAAAGAATTAGGTCCTATCTAAGGGATGGCAGACACTTGATCAAAATTTTATTTTTATCACGTGTGATGTACAAAGCCTTTATACAGTGATTCCCCAACAGGAGGGTATAGAGGCATGCAGGGAGGTCCTGGCTAAGAGTGGACACTCTAACCCAACCATAGAACTTCATGGACTTGTTGGATTTTGTACTTTTGCTTTGATACTATGTTTTTTAGGCAAAGGTTGGGGACCGCTGTGGGTTCTAACGTAGGTCCCTCCTTTGCAAATCTTTTTATGCACAAATTTGAAGAGGAATATATTTATTCCAATTTCGCACAGCATCTTCTCATCTATCAACGTTTTATAGATGACATGTTCATATTATGGAAAGGGTTTGAACAACAGTGTATGGACTTTTTGGACTTCATCAATAAACTGGACTCACCTATAAAACTGACCATGATATGTAATACTGAAAGTGTGGATTTCCTTGATTTGCGGATTTCCAAAAATTAAGGTAAGCTGTGCACTACGTTGTACACAAAATCAACAGACCGCAACACCATTTTACATGCTGGTAGTTTCCATCCATGGCCCCATAAAAAGGGCACACTATTCTCGCAATTTTTAAGGGTTTTCCACAACAACTCAGATTATGAGAAAGCTCAGGAGTTGAGACCATGACGGTGAAATTTTCAAATAGGGGCTACACTAAAAAGGTCGTACAGAATGAATTGGAAAGAGTTATTCAGAAATTCCATGAACGGATAGGGGGAGCCACTAGATATAATAATGGGAGACTACCATACAATATGAATTTTACCCCAGCTACTCGGGGTAACACAAATATCGGAGGGGCGGAAGCCTCAGGAGCCTGTTAGTGAAAAGTGATATAAAAGAGAAGGACTCTATTCTGAAAATTCAGTTGATGCCTAGTGGGAAGTCAGGGTGTTATAAATGCTCGGGGTGTCTTACCTGTAGCTATGCAATAACCAGAGTAGAATTTCCCAATCCCCATAGCAGACGAAGGATTCCTATTCGACACAGATTAAATTGCCTCAGTACATTCGTGGTGTATTTTATTACCTGCCCATGTGGGCTCTACTACGTGGGTAAAACCACAACATCACTAAGAGAAAGAATGGCGAGTCATCAGCAGTCTATTAGGATGGCACTTAGTGGTAAAGATTCTGAGCAGGCCCCAAGAAACAATGGACTTGGTAACAAGAAGGGCCATGAGAAATTTAAGGAAAAGCCAGTGGGGGGGAGGGGCTAACAGACACAAAATGTTACTCCAGAAAGAAACACGATGGATTAAAGAATTGGACCCAAGGGTCCTAAATGAGATCTTCCGTCTTTCTTGTTTTCTGCAGATCTTGTATAATACTTGTTCTTGAAGCAAAAGTGTATCTAGGGATACCAAAGTACCATTTGACACCATATCCCAAATATGATATGGGCACTCACGCTGCTAAATCGTAATAAAAGTCATAAAGACCCAAGTGACCTAAACGGTCATATAATTAGTGGTAGATTTAAATCATGAGCTATATCCGTACAAAGATTAAAAAAATATAAACCCAACACACCCCAAGGTACATTTTATAAAAGCAGAGCTTCCAATCAGTTAATGGCGACGAATGCAACAGACGTACCAATTACACATGCACCAAATGAACCGACGTACGTTTCGGGGCCATCTTGCCCCTTCTTCCAGGTCACATGACTGATGCTACCTCCCAATTTAAATACCCAGGTAGCTGTCTATGTGTGTTCACTAATCAAAGATCCCCCATGAAACAAGAGCTATCAAGTAGCTAATTCCAGGGAGTAAAATATACTTTTGTTGCAACTTGGAGCATACACAAAATTTAATTACATAAAGTGATTTACAATGTATCACCATTGCAATTAATAATAGGGGTTCATGGCTTATCATATATATATAGAAGGAGGAAAGATACATTTTGAATAAAAGGTAAATAACAGATACTTTACTTAGAGGAACATAGTAAACATCAGTTCCTCATTTAAACCATGAGGTGCTCTGGAGCCCATCTTATACTGTATATCTACTTAGCTACACTTTGAAAGATCAACTGATCCCAATCTCCTCTTCTTTTTGGTTTTGGTACCTTATATATTCCACACATTTTTATTGATGCAGGGTTATTTTGGTGAGCTTCAGAGCTGTGTGCGTTCGCATTGCGGATATCCCGGACATGTTCCAAAGTTCTTTCTGCCGGTGTACGAATTGTTTTCAAAATATATATCTTTTGACAGTCACAAATTAACATATAAACCACTTCTTTTGTTTTGCAGTTTATAAATTCATGAATTTTAAATGACTCATTTTCTTTATTTGAAAAGGTATTTTTATTATTTGTCATGAACTGGCAGGTCTTGCATTTACCACATTTATACATGCCTTTTCCTTTTCTTAACCAGGAGGCTGATTGTTTATTTTGGAAAAAAACTACTCACCACTTGGCCACCAATCGTAGATGCCCTACAGGCAGTGATCAAAGGTTTTGATGGAACCAGCTGTTTGATGTTCTTATCACCTTTAAGTACATGCCAAAATTTATTGAGTGGCGCTTTAATGAAATGCCAATCATTGTTATAGTTAGTTAATAACCTTAAGGGCTGGTCCACTTTATTGACCTTGTCTTAAAACACCAGATCATCCCTTTTAGAGAATTTGGCCCGTTTATATGCCCTTTTTAACCAACTTTTCGGGTAGCCTCTTTTTAGGAATCTCATTCTGAGGTCTTTACGTCCATCCAGTCCAACCCATCTAGAAATATTCTCATTTCCTGTCTAACTGTTGATCCAGAGGAAGGTAAAAAAAAACACCAAATTTATGAAGGAGAAAAAAAATTCCTTCCTGACTCCAAGTGGCAATCGGAAATTTCCCTGGATCAACTCTACTTTATGTATCAATACCAGTAACTTGCAACATTCCTTGTTTGCAGAAACTCATCCAGCTTTTTTTTTAAACTGACCAGTGAACCTTCCATAACAACATCCACTGGAAGACCGTTCCATAGCTTTACCGTTCTCACAGTGAAAATACCCGTTACCAGCTTGAAGCCTAAACCTTTTTTTAAGGTTTAAGTCTTAAGGGATTTCCATGTTTCCTCTGACATGCTCTATTGGTGAACAATGCCCCAGATAGTTTATTGTATGGCCCCTTAATGTATTTATACACAGTAATCATATCCCCACGCAAGCGCCTTTTCTCCAGCGTACATACTTGTAACTTATCCAGTCTCTCTTCATATTCAAGCTCCCCCAATCCCCTTATTAGTTTAGTTGCCCTTCTCTGAACCCTTTACATTTCAAAGATGTCCTTTTTGTACATAGGATTCCAAAATTGCACTGCATATTCCAAATAAGGCCTTACCAATAACATTTTTTTCCCTTGAATCCATACCTCACTTTATACAAGACAATACCATGCTGGCTCTGGCTGTTGCCGCCTGGCACTGCTTGCTTCCATTAAGTTTGTTATCCACCAAAACTCCAAGATCCCTTTCCAACAGGGATTCACTTAACACAGAGCCATTAATAATATAAGCAGCACAAGGATTTTTAAGTCCATTCAAAAATCTGTTTATGTTGTACAATTTCTACGTGCCCTTAGATATTGACCTACTGGGATTCCCTTAAGGAGGCTTGTCAGATGCATAATGTCTGCACATAGGAGGGAATTGCCAGCAGTTTGTTTTCTATACATCTCAGCGTGGAGTCTATTACCTATCTTTTTGATGGTAAGGTCCAAGAATGGGATTTGATCCATGCTAGATTGATAGGTAAATTTAAGATTTAAATAATTTATATTTATTATATAAGGCAAAGAAGCGTTCCCATTCTTGTATAGATCCATCCCATAGGATGATCACATCATCGATGTATCTAGCCCACAAATGTATACAATTCGTGGCTCAGGTCAATTCATCCTCTGCAAACAGTTGCCTCTCCCATTGGCCAAGGTACAGCCCCGCATATGTAGGCGCGCAGGCCGTACCCATACCCTGTCTCTGATGGTAGTATCCATTCTCAAAAGTAAAATAATTATTAGTCATTTAGTATTAGTATTTCTAACAATTCCATAACCAAGTGTGAATTGGCTCTATATTTGCCCCCCCTAGATAGCAGGTAGTGTTGGTTATCCCAAAATTCTTTTAGCGTGGGGGATGGAGGGATACAGAGCTTCCACATCTAAGACTTTAAGAACCGTAGATTCCTTTACTTGTATACAATTAAGTCTGCGTAGTACATCCCTTGTGTCTTTTAAAAAACTTGGTAGTGTTGCCAGGAAAGGTCTTAACAACTTATCTACATATTTGGAAATCATTTCAGTTGGTCCCCCCACCCCCAAGATAATTGGATGGCCTGGGTTTTTTTTAGGATTTTTATGTAATTTGGAGAGCCAATAAAAGCAGGGAAGCATTGGATGTTTAACATACAGGCAATCCAGTTCTTTTTTTTTATCAATTATCCCCTCCTCTAGGGCCTTAGTGTATCCCAAATTTTACCATAACATGGGATTGTCTGGGACTTTTTTTATATTTATTAAAGTCTCTCAATTGGCGGTAAGCTTCTTTTCTATAGTAATCCCCTATCATAATTACTATTCCCCCCCCCCTTTATCTGCTTGTTTTATTATCAGATTTTCATTAGTGGATAGCTCTTTAAGTGCATTAGACTCGTCTACACTTAAATTTGAAGCAGACATACATCTCTCATATTTGGAAACTTCTTCCTCAGCAAGGTTAACAAAGAGTTTAATGTTGAGATAGAGGGAGGTAGACGGGTAAAATTTTGATTTAGATCTCATATCTGAGCCCTCAATTCTGAGCCCTCAATTTCCTCTTCCTCACCTTGCAAGAGGGTTTCCAAATCATCCAGAGAGGCAAAATTATCTCCTTCAGAGCACTGAAGGCTAGTGAGGGTATCAATATTGAAGTGATCAAAGATATTAAAGTTATGGTTACTATTTTGCTTACCTTGAAACATTCTTTTAAGTGTCAGTTTGCGAGCAAATAGATGTAGATCTTTAATAAATGTAAATTTGTCTAGCCCTTTTGTGGGTGCAAAATTTAAACCTTTCGAAAGGGCTTTAACATAATTGGAAATCGGACAGACTGACTACTACGTCGTCTAGTCCTTCCTCCTCCTCAAATTGTAAGACTGTTTGCTGTCTGTTTTCTCCTGTCTGATTCTGTCTCTTCTTCCTTTTTCTTGATCGTCTGATTCTTTTTCTAAAAAGGGGTTTCAGTTTGCTTATGCTCCAACCTATATTTAGGACTTTGTATTTCTTTCTGTACTTCCCTTTTCCCCCAGGTTCTTCCTGATCTGAGGTATCACTATGTGAGGAGGTATATTCATAAACATGCTCTGATTTATAGTCTTCACTATCACAATTTTTTTTCTTCTTTCTCATTTTTTTATTACTTTGGAGCTTATCTATCTCTGTCTTGATTTTATCATTTAATGTCTGATAATCCTTATGATCTTTCCAAATAATCTTTTCAATTTATTTTACTAGTTCATTTAACTGTATGTTATTCTCCTCTATAATCAAATCCATGAGCCTGAGGGAGGCTTCATCCAGTATCATGGTCCACTTATCCTTAAATTCCACAGACATTTTTGCCATGAGATTGGACCATGGTCTTATTCTGGGTATATTTTTCGAAACTCGCTATTTTCCATTTTCTTACTTAACTTACTTAAGTCCGTATAAATTTTCCATTCACTTTTCTCTTCCTCATCAGTAGTGTTACCATCTGTGAAGACCTCATTAATATCATTAATATCGGACTCCAATCATCCTGTGAGATATATCTATACAAGAATGGGAACGCTTCTTTGCCTTAATCAATATAAATGATTTAACTCTTAAATTTACCTATCAATCTAGCATGGATCAAATCCCATTCTTGGACCTTTTAATCAAAAAGATAGGTAATAGACTCCACACTGAGATGTAAACAAACTGCTGGCAATTCCCTCCTACGTGCAGACAGTATGCATCAGACAAGCCTCCTTAAGGGAATCCCAGTAGGTCAATATCTACGGGCACGTAGAAATTGCACAACATTAACATATTTTGAATATGCTGCAAAAGACCTCAGAAGATTCCTAAAAGGAGGTTACCCGAATAGTTGGTTAAAAAGGGCATATAAATGGGCCAAATTCTCAAAAAAGGATGATCTGGTGTTTAATAGAGATGGACTAGAACTCGAACTATTCGAATTCGAACAAATTCACTGTGTGACAGGTTACTATTTTATTTGTGAATGGAACTCAAAGTTCCATTCACAAATAGGATTTTAGCAAAGACTTAGGGGGGGTAATGGGGGCAGAGATCAAAATTTGGTGATCACTTCTGATCACCAAATTACTGATCTTTGCCAATGAATGAAAAATCACTTCCTGGAAAATGATTTCCAGGAAGTGATTTTTCCGATTGGATTTCAAATTGGAAAACGGGCCAAGTTCCAAGTTCGTTATCATTCCCTAAAATAATCTGATGATTATCTTTGGGAATGATCAAAAAAGGGGTTAAATACATATACAAAAAATTATTAAAGCGATACACACACACACTCCTTTTTTTTTTTTTTACACTGCAGCCATAAATTAGCCAAAAAAAATTCTTCTCCAAGTTACTTTACCAATATCGGTAAAATAAACGCAGATAATATTTGTCCAATTTCAAGAGAAACTAAGCCTATTTTATTAGGAAATTTTAAAGAGGTACCAAACAAAGACCAGATCAAATTTTTAGGATCAGTAAAGTGTGCAAAAACTTGCGTGATACTCAGTACCAACTGTTTTTCACTAAACCACTAAAAGGGGGAGTATGTGTGCGTGGGGGGTGGGTTGTGGCATTTAAAAATTTTTTTTTTCTTGTAACTGCACTTGTACATGCGTCCCATTTGAGCTAGTTGGTGGCCCCGTCTCTGTTTGCACCCATATGGCATACCGTTTGATTCAGGACATGTTTGAATCATCTTATTTTATTTTTCACAAAATCTCCTAAAAACACAGAGTTCTTTGGATTATTGCGTCTGTAATTCTTTATGTATGCATGAAAGCTTTGAACCATAATGTAGCTGAAGGTTTGTAGATTCCAAAAATATATATTTTGTGGGGAGTACTTCCATGTTTCGGGACTGTTTCCTTTGTAGGAAGTTTAAATTACAGATCACTTTGATTTTTTCTTGTATTTGCACTTGTGCATGGGTCCCATTTGAGCTAGTTGGTGGCCACGTCTCTGTGCGCACCCATGCATATGGCATACCGTTTGATTCAGGACATGTGGGAGATTGACATTTAGTGGGGGTTTTTTTGGTTGTTAAGTGGGTGTAGGTAGGATTTCAACCTTTGCATCATCTTATTTTATTTTTCATTAAATCTCCTAAAAACACAGAGTTCTAAGGATTGCTGCGTCTGGAATTCTTCATGTATGTATGAAAGCTTGGCACCGTAACGTAGCATGTGCATGCTTCCCATTTGAGTTAGTTGGTGGCCATGTCTCTGTGTGCACCCACGCATATGGCATACTGTTTGAATCAGGACATGTGGAAGATTGATGCTTAGTAGTCTTTTCATTACTTGGGGTTTGACAGGATTTTTAACTTTGAAACTTGTTTTTTTTTTTACAGAAAATCTGCTAAAAGTGTGAAATTCTGCGAAGACTTGCGCACACACAAATGATAGTATGAATTACAAAATTGCACCGTTGATTAGTTGAAGGTGTGTAGATTCTGATAATATATAGTTTTGGGGGGTATTTTTGAGTTAGAGGGGTGTTTAGATTGAAAAATCTGGGAAGTTGCTGTTATTGGGCCACTGCGCATTGGCTCACTTGAGTAGTGGCTTCCACGTCCGTGTGTGTAACCATGCATATGGCATACAGTTTGATTTAAGGCATTTAGGATATATACTTGACAAGGTTTTTTTACATTACATCTGGTAAAAGTGCAAAATTCTACACAGAACTGCACCCACACCATTGGTGGTATGCATAAAAGAATGACACTGTTGCGTAGCTGAAGGTGTTTCAATTTCAAAAATAACCACACATATGGCATACCGTTTGATTCAGGACATTTGGGAGATTGATATTTGGTAACTTTTTTTCTATTCCATGAGGTTTTGGCATGATTTCTACCCTTTGATTTTGTTTTTTCTTCATTATTTCAAAAAAGTTTGAATTTCTACAAAGAACTGGGCCCACACCATTGATGGTATGAATGAAATAACTACAGCATTACATGGCTGAAGGTATGTAGATTTCAGGAATCTGTGGGGGTTATTTCTGAGTTAGGGGGGTGTTTTGTGGAAAAAACTGCAGACTGTTCAAAATCAGAGTTGGCTGAATATTTTTGCTGTTTTTGAGCCATCAAGCATTGTTTCACTTTGTGGCTTTTTGCTTCCACGTTCGTGTGTGTAACCACAGATATGGCATACCATTTGATTCAGGACATTTGGGGGATTGATATTTGGTAACTTTATTTTACATTCCATGAGGTTTTGGCATGATTCCTACCTTCAAAAGTTGATTTTTGTTAAATTTTTCAGAACATTTATGAAAAGTGCAAACTTCTACGAAGAACTTCACCATCCACGACTCCCCCTGCTACATTCCTCTCAGACTTTGAAACCTGGCTTACTTTCATTCTTTCTACTGATGATCCTGTTTTAATTCTGGTTGACTCCAACTGTCATATTGACAACTCTGCTCTATCCTGGCCCTCTCTTTTTCTTCACTTAACATCCTCATTTGATCTTCATCAGTGGACAACTACCGTTACACATAAGCATGGCCACTACTTGGATCTTGTCTTTACCAGAAACCTCTCTGTCTCATCTTTTGAAATGAACCCCTACCCACTTTCTGATCACTATCTTATTACTTTTCTCAATACTCTCCTGTTTCTCTTGACCCTCCTTCTTGTGTGTATGTCCATAATACCCGAGCCATTGATCTGCCTGTGCTGGCTTCTTCTCTCTCCTCTAGTCTCTCTACCCTTATGTCTGACTCTGAGCCTGACTTGCTTCTTAACTCCTATAACTCTGTCCTGACTGATGCTATTGATTCTCTTGCCCCCTTGCAACCCTGCAATCACCGTCTCTCTAACCCTCGCCCCTGGTTCAGTCCTACAAGACATTTTATACGTAGGTGCACACGTGCTGCTGAGCGGATGTGGAGAAAGTCTCGTATCCAGGATAACTTTCTCATTACAAGTTTATGCTACAATGCCTCAACACCACACTGTCAGGAGCAAAACAAAAATACTATAAGATGCTTATAGATAATAACAAATCAAACCCACACCACATTTCTCCATCTTTAACTCCCTTCTCCATCGATTGCCCACTGACTCTCTTCTCTCTCCACACTCTCCCCAAGACTTTGCGGACCACTTTGTAAATAAAATAGAGTCCCTCCGTATGCAGATTCCTAACCCTCACCATAGCTCTCAGATTCTTTTACCCACACCCCCTTCTACTGCTCTTGAAACTTTTAGTCCCGTGACCCAGTCAGAGGTCACTTAACTGCTTCGATCTTTTCTGCTCACTACATGTCCCCTCGATCCCATGCCATCTTTCCTACTGAAGCATTGTAATCAGGCAGTCACCCCTATACTTACCCAAATATTCAACGCCTCCTTGTCATCTGCCATTTTCCCTTCCTCCTTTAAACACTCCCATGTGAAACCCATAATCAAAAAAGCCTCCCTTGACCCCCTATTGTCTTGCTAACTATCGCCCGGTCTCTCTTCTACCGATAGCCTCTAAGCTACTGGAACATCTCACCTTCTCCCGTATTGCTAATTATCTTAATTCTCATAACTTACTGGACCCCTTGCAATCAGGGTTTCGTCCTGCGCATTCCACTGAGACAGCCCTGTGCAAAGTTGTGAATGACCTTCAGGCTACCAAAGCCAAAGGTCACTTTTCTATTCTCATCCTTCACGAGCTCTCTTCTGCTTTCGACACTGTTGATCATTCCCTCTTATTCACTCCTTGGGCATCCGTAATGAAGCAGCATCATGGCTACAATCCTACCTTTCGAACAGAACCTATTCTGTGTCATATGATAATAAAACATCCTCTCCGGGTCCTTTTTATGTTGGTGTTCTGCAGGGCTCTGTTCTTGGACCCCTGCTGTTCTCCCTCTATACTATTTCCCTGGGAGAAGTCATAAGCTCATTTGGTTTTAACTACAATCTGTACGCCAATGATATGCAAACATATTTTCCCACCCCCTCGCTTTGTCCTGACACCTAATCACGCATCTCTGACTGACTCCTTGCTATCTCCTCATTTATAATGCAACGATGCCTCAAACTAAACCTGATTAAAACTGAACTAATCATTTTCCCACCTAAACCTGGTCCTATCCCACCTTTTTCCATTTCTGTGGACAACTCTCCCATTTTTTCTGAAAAGTTTGGACTTCTACAAAGAACTGCACTCACACCATTGGTGGTATGAATGAACAAACTATAGAATTACATAGCTGAAGGTGTGTAGATTTCAGGAATATATCGTTTGTGGGGGGTAATTCTGAGTTAGGAGGGTGTTTTGTGGGAAAAACTGAAAACTGTTCAAATACTGAGTTGGCTAATTTTTTTTTGCTGTTACTGACATTTGGCACTGGTCACGGGTTAGTTGGTAGCCATCACTCTGGGTACACCCATGAATGTGGCATACCGTTTTATTCGGGAGGTGTAAGGCTTTCATATTTGAAACTTTAAACTTTCCTCCACAGTTCTTAGCTGAAATTCGCATTGATTTTGTCTCTGATTTTACAGTTTAGGAAAAAAAGGAAAATGTGAGAAAATAACTTACAATTGGACGAAGAGCTGCGTCCGGGTATCCGCATTTTAATCGAAACTAACCTCACTCATAAAATCCTGTGAGTGTGTAGTTTCTATAAATATCTCATTTGTGGGGATATTTTAGTTAATTTGGTAGATATTCAATGTTAACCGTCAGAAGTGGTTATACATTTCAATTTGGTGTAATATTCTTGCAGTTTTAGTTTGGGGGGGTCTCCTGTACAGGAAAAGTGGGGTACCTACATATATCTGGTATCGTTGTACTCAGGAGTACCAGAGTTTTAGAAACAATAAGATTTTTGTGTGTAACCTTAAGATAACTATAAATAAAATTGGGAAAAATCCATGAAAATTTTTTTTTTTTTTTACATATTTTACCCATAAATCCAGTAGAATCTCCAGAAAATTTATAAAATTCTGTTACCATGTTAAAGTACACTTTGTGCTGAAAAATAATAATATCCCCTATTTACTGCAAGGTTTCCTACTGTAAACTTTGACTGAACCAAATGTGTCTAGAATTCTGAACATTTTTCTGGCATTTAACGCACGCAAAGTGGGGAATTCTGCTGGCAGTGAAAGGGTTAAAGACAAGGTCAGTAAAGTGGACCAGCCCTTAAGGTTAATAACTAACTATAACAATGATTGGCATTTCATTAAAGCGGCACTCACTACATTTTGGCATGTACTTAAAGGTGATGAGAACATCAAACAGCTGATTCCATCAAAACCTTTGATCACTGCCCATAGGGCACCTACGATTGGTGGCCAAGTGGTGAGTTTTTTTTCCAAAATAAACAATCAGCCTCCTGGTTAAGAAAAGGAAAAGGCATGTATAAATGTGGTAAATACAAAGCCTGCCAGTTTATCACAAATAATAAAAATACCTTTTCAAATACAGAAAATGAGTCATTTAAAATTCATGACTTTATAAACTGCAAAACAAAAGAAGTGGTTTATATGTTAACTTGTGACTGTCAAAAGATATATATTGGGAAAACAATTCGTACACTGGCAGAAAGGACTTTGGAACATGTCCAGGATATCTGCAATGCGAACCCACAAAGATCTGAAGCCGCCATTTCACTGAAGCTCACCAAAATAACCCTGCATCACTAAAAATGTGTGGAATTGATAAGGTACCAAAACCAAAAAGAGGAGGAGATTGGGATCAGTTGATCCTTTAAAGGGTAGCTAAGTAGATATACAGTATAAGATGGGCTCCAGAGCACCTCATGGTTTATATGAGGAACTGATGTTTACTATGTTCCTCTAAGTAAAGTATCTGTTATTTACCTTTTATTCAATATGTATCTTTCCTCCTTCTATATATATATGATAAGCCATGTACCCCCATTATTAATTGCAATGGTTGCAATGGTGATACATTGTAAATCACTTTATGTAATTAAATTTTGTGCATGCTCCAAGTTGCAACAAAAGTATATTTTACTCCCTGGAACTAGCTACTTGATAGCTCTTGTTTCATGGGGGATCTTTGATTAGTGAACACACATAGACAGCTACCCGGGTATTTAAATTGGGAGGTAGCACCAGTCATGTGACCTGGAAGAAGGGGCAAGATGTCCCCGAAATGTGCATTGGTTCATTTGGTGCATGTGTAATTGGTACGTCTGCTGCATTCGTCGCCATTAACTGATTGGAAGCTCCACTCCACCATTTGCAGTCCCCTGCTCCGCCTGGAAAATAATTTTCCCTAGTAAAAGATATGATTTTGTTATGTTTATTTTGTTTGGTTGGGTAGGTTTAGTTAGTTTGTTAGGCTAGGTTAGACTAGTTAGGTTAGTTAAGGCCCTGCTGAAAGAGTTTACCTTGACATGGTGGCAGGTTTACAAATCTTTTGGCTAAAATCTTTTATACTACAGAAAGTATGGCACTTGTAATGTATTGTAACATTTGAACCATGGCCACTGAGAAAGCCACACCCAATTTAACACAGCGGCAGTGCGCTTCGTGCCACGCCTGGAAACAATTAAGGGTGGCATTTTAACAGTTTTGCTCAGGCAGCAAAAACCCTAGAAGTGCCCTATTGGGACTATTGGGAGAGCCACGTTTGGGAGCATCACTTACCTGGATATGTGTATGACAGTGGAATGCTATCTATCTACAGCATAGGGTGAAGTCCTCTCTCCAACGGCCATTGTGGGTAAGATTGTATCCCTTTTACTATTTATTTAGCAGCATTGTTCTTGTACATACACTCGGAAACTTTGCTTTATACTGTACTTTATTTTTGCTGCTATTGGCGACTTTCATATGGTATATATCCTTTTGGACAGAATTATTATTTCAGACTATCAATTACCGGCTTTTTATATTTGTGTTGTATTTGCATTTTTATAAAATGTATAAAGCTCATGTTTTAAATCTACCACTAACTATATGATCGTTTAGGTCACTTGGTTCTTTATGACTTTTATTATGATTTAGCAGCGTGAGTGACCATATCATGGTGTCAAATGGTACTTTGGTATCCCTGGATACACTTTTTGCTTTAAATTATTTATTTTTACCATTTGCTGCACCGGTACGTATTGTACTTTAGCTGTTAGTTATATATACCTAGCTCATTACCTTAATACCTATTTGAATAATAATTGTTCTTGGTTTGAAATGTGATTACCTTGTCCTAGTGTGTTAAACATGTTTTATAGTCCTCCCTTTAGTGGGGTTAACAATAACAGACCAATATAGTTTTAGGATAAATATGGCCATATAAGTACTTATAAATTGGGCTCGATCTTCACCTAGGTTCAGTGCGTTAAGTTTAACATACTCTTGGAGTATGTATTAAGTATAGTCTAAGTCTAAGGTGTTTTCTATTGATTAGTGATTTTAAAGTTTTTATCTCTATATCTTGTTAATTAGCCTGAATTTTGATCTACGAGTTAATTATCTGGTTAGATGTAGGGGATTTACGGGGTTATTCAATAAAAGTTCTTATCGTTTAAAATGGTGCTAAATTTGCCCTAACCAATCAGATCTTATTTAACATTTGAAAGCTAACATCTAATTGGTTGGGGCAAATTTAGCACCATTTTTAACGATAAGAACTTTTATTAAATAACCCTGTTAGTGTGTGGTTTAGCACTTAGCACTTTGAGCACATCTCAGTTTAGTATTTTAAAGGTTTTAGATATGTTTATTTTTTATTTGATATATTAGGATATTTTTATAATATCCAGGGTTAGCAGTCTAGCAGTCTTTAACTGTTACTATTAGATATGTTTATTACTCATATGTATTATGCTCACTCGGATTGGATAGTTTTTTAATAATATATTTTATAGTTCAATGTGGGGGTGAACATTTTAATGTTATACCAATTATCTTGTCTTTATATCCTCTAGAAAGTGAAATCACCATAATCCTGATGACGGTACTGAGAGGGACTGAAACGTGTAGATGAGTAACTTACTTGTACTTTGTGTAATAAATATTTTTAGAATTTCCTTACTTATTCTATATTGTTACTGATCTGGTATAGCACCCAGGGGGACGACGTTGAAGCGAGAGTGCAGCCAGCCTAGAAAAAAAAGCCTTGGTTACTTCCTCACTAAAATGGCATACACATGTGTTACAAGTTATGACTATTTATACCATATCTGTTGTATTCAATTAGATCAACTGGACTTGAAGTTTAATTCTTGAAGACGTTTTCAAAAACACCGTATCCCTGTCTGCTTTAAACCGAACAACACACTGAGGCAGCAATTGGTACATCCAAAAGACCCAATACCGAAACACAAGAAAAGCGACAACATTTGTATGTGGGGGAGACCAAACAGCAACTGCATCAACGTATGGCCCAGCACAGAAGAGCCAATTCCTCGGGTCAGGACTCAGTCGTGTACCTGCATCTTAAGGATAAAGGACATACCTTTGAAGATTGTAATGTTAACATATTGGCAAAGGAACGTGACTGGTTCAAGAGAGGTGTTAAAGAGGCCATTTATGTGAAAATAAAGTAACCAAGCCTAAATAGAGGTGGGGGGGTCCGACACCAACTGTCTGCCATGTACAATGCTGTTTTGACACCTTACTCTGGGCGTTCCTATAACACCTCTTAGCCACTATCCAACACTTGGCTGTGATATGCTAATTGGGATTTTCCAGGGTACATAATTGCCAAAGATTCTTGTACAAGTCATTCTGAATTGAGAAAGCCAGTCGGATGACTAGCGAAACGTCTTCAAGATCTAAACTTCAAGTCCAGTTGATCTAATTGAATACAACAGATATACTATGACCTGGATGAATGAGAACCTTCACAAGACTATTTATACCATTCAAGAGGAAGTGACCTCACACAGTGGACACCATATTCAACCCCATACAATGGATAAAACAAATTACAGGCAAGAATACTTCTCCAATACATATTATATATACAGATATAAATCGTAGTCTTTGTTCAATCCCCCTGGGGATAAGGTCCCTAATCTATGGACCCACCACACTTCACATTGTTTCAATTTTAACTGCCTATCACCTCCTCTCGATGGTGTAGTTATAGATTCTAATACCATGAATTTTATTTGAGAATCAGTATGTCCTTTTTCAATGTAATGTTGTGGTACTGGGAGTTTCATATCCTTTAATCGTATACTTGAATGATGTTGGGATATTCTTGCATTTATCGCCTGTGTGGTTTCCCCCACGTAAACAACTCTGCATGGATACCACAAGGCGTAGACCACATATTTAGAATTACACGTGAAATGCCCCTTTAAGTCATAATAACGTGACGTTAGAGGCTGCAAAAACCTGTTAGCCAATGCCGCCCCGCCATCTGTACATGGCTCTAACCAGGCTGTTGCTGTTGATAGGCAACAGCCTGGTTAGAGCCATGTACAGACGGGATGGTGCGGATGGGGCTACATTCCTTGGCAAACATAAGCCCGGAATGTACCCCTGTCTGCACTGTACTCAGTGTAGGTTTGTAGATAAGGGCCCTACATTTACACATCCAGGTACTAAGAAAGAATACCGGATACGGGAATTGTGCACATGTAAATCCACGTTTGTGGTATATGTGTTGTGGTGCCCGTGTGGATTGATTTACATTGGGGAGACCACCCAGATGATTAAATCTAGGATCTCCCAACACCGCTCCAGTATAAGAAAGAAAGATGTGAGGTTGCCTGTCCCTAAACACTTTGTGGAGATGGGACATAGCGACAATGAGTTAAAATTCAGGGTAGTGGAGAGAGTGTACAGTTCCAGTAGGGGGGGAGGTTGTGGTCTAAAATTGAAAAAAAGGGAGGTCTGGTGGGTACACCAATTAAATAGTTTGTGCCCCCAGGGATTAAATAAAGACTACGATCTCTTCCATTTTCTTAGGTGATGTATCTAAACCATGTCTGTTTTTCCATGTTTTTCCATGTCTTTCCATGTAAATAGTCCACATAGAATAATATGGTTTTCGTTCTCTGATGTTCTTTGAGCATTGGTTAAGTGGTAAGGGTTAACTATGATAGGGGTGTGATTTGACACTGCTGTGAAGTCAGTTCCTGTGGGGGAGGGTATAAAAGGTTGTGTACTATGTAGCATTATGTGAATATGTGTACCTGACGAAGGGGAGTGCGATCCCCAAAACGTAGTGCATTTGCATATGTGCTAATAAAGAATCTGCAGTTAAGACCTGTGTGCGGTGTTTTGCTGGTTGTATATATATATATATATATATATGAGACAAGCTGTGTGCGAGGGGCACTCACTGGATAAACATATCAACCCGGGTGCTTCCTAGTTTAGGATATATATGAACATGGAGGGAAGGAGCACTCCTGGGGTTTATGAAAATCAAAACCGTTTATTCAAGCCGTCTACGCATTTCGGTTCAATGGCGGACCGTTCTCAAGACCTATATATATATATATATATTCATTCAAATTGGAGATCACTCTCACACTTGATACTTTCCATGCCTCAGTGCTGCCTCACTGTAGTAGATATAAACAAGATATCAGGCACACTCCAGAGGTCTTCTTAATAAAAAAATAAATTTAAAACAGGCTGCTACGTGTTTCGGCCATCTTGTGACCGTCATCAGGCATGATGTCACATCTTACATCACTTTCTTAAAACACTCCCAAGTTCCACACCTCCCAACTGCCCATTTCCAAACCCAACCCACATATTAATAATCCTATATCTATAAATAGCAAGACAGTGCCAACTGCTCATTGAGTCCCATCGTTTCTAATGCCCTAATCCATCTAGCCTCCCTCCTTAATAAAAATTGCTTGCAGTCACCACCTCTGTCCCAATCAGGGACTTGATCTATGACCATCCACTTCAAGGTGGATACCCCATGCTTAGCCTCTCGGCAATCTACAGACAATTCGTCTGTCCCTTCATGTTCACGATCAGTAGCCCAGATCAAGGGCCGATGGTTCGCCATTCTCTCCCTTACTGAGGTGGTCATTTTTCCAACATAGTATAACCCGCATGGGTACGCTATGAAGCAAATAATGTATGTGGATAGGCAATTGAGTCTGTGTCTAATTTTAATTCTTTGTCCCGTGTGGGGATGCGGGAAATCACTGCCACTTAGCATGGACCTACATGTTAGTCACCCACTACATTTGTAGCAGCCCAGTTTTTTTTACCCTAACCACGTATTGGTTTCTGTTTGTGTACTCGTCCTAAGGTCCATCTTAAGGTACAAAAAAGATTTCTACCTTGCTTGTTGGCGAACATGGTTCTCACGTTACCAAAAGGCAGACTATTGTCATGTGCTAGAATGTTCCAATGGTAACGCACACTCCTCCTAACTGCACTATTATGCTCTGAATACTGTGGCCATCTCCCAATCTGAATTATTATGCAAAACCCTCAAAAACTGTGAGTACAGGATACCTTCCTTTTGACGAACAGGATGACAGCTAGTGGCCTGCAGTAGGGTATATAGATATATATCAGTATATATGATATATGATATATAGATTAATAAAGTATACTTACTTTATTCAACACCCCTAAGTTTGAATGGAAAACTCAAAATGGTAGGTTTAGCCACACCTCTAAGAGTGCTAAAGGGTCTCCATGTAGACACTAAAAGGAAGTGGGATTTTACTAACATCCAATGAGGTGTTAGCAAATCAAAAAAAATCTTAGGCATTGAACATGACAAGACAGGAAGTGTTAGGAAGTTCCAGTATTTCACCCAATTATTTGCTGTAAAACATGTGACAGTCTTAGCCAATTACAAATTCTCCAGATTCACACTTTTTCTCCCCCTCTCTTCTCCATAGATAGAAATAAGACAATCCAGTTTCTGTTTGCTAGACAGGGAGTAATGTCTGTGTATAATAAAATTACTTTGCAGGTCTCTGAAACTACACAGCCTTCTTAGAGAAATGGCCAGTTATTTCCTTTTTTCCACTATTGATATATTAATAACATGAGGCTGTGAGGTACCTTCTGCTATAAGAAGGCACTATTTAATTTTATTCTCTGTGGGGAGCTTTTAGGTTCTTTAGGGGAGAGGTTTGGGTTCCTCACCATAATCTTTTAAGCTAATCAGCATCCTGTGCTGTCCTAACCTTATAGCAACTGTAAATATTAATGTATGTACCTAGCATGTTAATCTGAATCCTGTATAGGGTTTCAGGTTGCCCAATGGGGCTGTTTAGATTGAACTGCACATTGTGGCAGGATTGCCTGGGCTTGTTATCAGATCTGCAGGTTTATTCCACTTAGTCTCCATGGATTATAGCTGTCAGCTAGGTGGAATAAGGAAGCGAGGGCAAGTTTGGTAAGGTTTATGATTCCTATTGCCTTAAGTGACCCATTTAATCCTTTCCTAATCCAATAGTGTAATAGCTATGGATGTAAGGGAAGGGCAGATGGACCTCTTGCATGTTCAAACCCTTGGTTAGGAATCGCTAAGTCATGACCGTGGGCTTTAAATGGCTTTAAGTCAGGAAAATGTTTTTATTCCAGGGTGTATGAAAACGGTTTTCCAGATGTATAAAAATGAAATTTTCTAACATTCTGTTCAGCTAGGGTATGCTGGGAGTTTATAAACATGTAAAAAGTTCAACACCCATGCTCTATATCATTACACAGTATTGCATCTGTATACATTCATTAGCCAATGGGCATAAAGAAGAAAATTTAAACAGAGAATGCTGGGATTTGTAGTTTTCAAACATGTGAAAGGTCACAAGTTCAACACCCCTGCTCTATACCATTAGGCTGTATTACATCTGGACACATGCCTTAGCTACAGGCTATAAATGAGATACTTTGCATTTCCCCACCCATTTCTCTGGGAGTTAGAAATATATGTTTCTATGTTAGATTATTAGGGCAATACTATTATAATACCATGAGGCTATGAGGTACCTTCTTTTATAAGAAGGCTCTATTTCATTTTATACTCTGTGGGGAGCTTTTAGCTCCTTTAACTACACCTCTCCCTAACCTTGCTGTGGTATATATTAATAAGTATTAACATAGCATATATACCTGGGTACTGTATTCAGTAGCCCAATGGTGCTGTTTGGTTTGAACTGCACATTGTGGCAGGATTGCCTAGGTCTATTCTTAGACCTGAAGGTTTCTTCCCCTTTGACCCTCTAGATTCTAACTAGCAGGCAGATGGAATAGGTTAGGGAGGATGTATGTGTCTGTTGGTTTATGAATTACGGTGGGATTGCCTGTGTCCTTTTTAGGACCTTTAGGCTTACCGTATCCTACTTGGGCCTCCCCTGGATGCTTCCTGGTGACAGTTGGTAGCAGAAAGGTAGAATATGTTTGGAAACTTTTCTGATGCCTACTGGCTGAAGGGGCCTAACTAGCCTCTCTCTAGCCCTACGGATTAACAGCGATGGGTATTAGGGAGAGGCAGACGGATCCTGAACCACTTGTATGTTTGTGCACTTGGTGTTGGTATCTCAGGAAGTTCCCCTCAAAGCTGATAACTGTTTTAAAACAGTTAAAAATATCCCTGTATATTTATAGACACTGTATCTACATATAGTAAAACACATAATTTCCATATATATATATATATAAAACACTATGTTTGGGGGTGATTGTGGAATGATTTTTTTCCTTGCTTTATAATTTCAAGAAATCCTGCCTTCTTGCTGGGCTCTGTGCTTAAACATTGTTATGGTGTCTAAGTGTATGGTGCTCTTGCTGCAGCTGGTGCATTGTAGGCAGATGCTGCACACCCCAATCATGTTGTCAATCCCAGCCAAATGAAAGAACTCATTGACAAACCAAAATATGGCTGCTACATGGGGATGTCTTATGTGTTTTGGGACATACACACCCCTAGTCATATATGGGGGGTGTCTTGATTAAGTGTAGGGGCTCCTGAACACCTATAGATGTATTTGAAATTGTCATGGCAGGTTACCCACAAAATTGGACTTGCAGGGCCGTATTTAGCAGCATTTTTGCAAATAAACCCTGCAGGAGTGTGTTCCCTCTGGGCTTGTGTCTATATATTGTAAAAAACATCAAAATCATTTATCAATTAGATGAACTGACCAAAACTATTTGTTTAAATTACTTTATTTTTACACAAATGATATTGGCATATTGACATCCAACATTCATTTAACTGGTTATTCATCTTCCTATGGGAAAGAAAATACATTGTAATATTACATTATATTAAAGGTAAAAGAAATAGATAAAAAACAATTAAATAAACACAATAACTTTAAACACATGGAAATAACAAATCTCTGGCATTTTAGTTTTGTCTCTTAGTCAGTACAGAAGTAAAAGCAAATAGTAAATAGTTACATTTACACAACAGAAAAATATGAATGGGAAGAAGATTAGAACCTGTTACCCTGAAAAAAACAAGACAACAGGCCTTATTTAAGGGTGGCAATGTTTGCCTTAGCAGTCAATCAGCAGCAGCCAATTGGATATTACCTTTCTACTTGTCTACTTCATTATTAATTAAGGACACAGCTGTAGAAACCAACTGTGCTGTCACCTCAAGCCTTCCCTAAAGAGAAAATAATACCTAGATTGCCCCACCATGCAATGTAACTTTATGTAAGAGCCTCAAGTGTTTTATAATAAATCTGGACCTGACAAATTAGTTGATTTCCATTTAAAAAGAACAGGGAACAAAGGTATCTACAAATGTTATTATTTGTGCTTCTTAATATTAAAACGAACTAAAATGCAATCACCTGAATAATCTTCATTTTTTTCTGCATTAATTGTTCCTAAGTGTAAAAGAAAAAAAAAAAATGAGCTGACAAGTGACAAACATAAGGTCTGGAGACAGAAATCTGAGAACCAAGATTGTCATTAACATCATTTATTTAACATCAATAATTATTATATAATCTGCTGGTAGGGTTTCCAGATCATCTGCTGATTGTAGGACATTCTTAATAAATGTGGTTAGCAGGGAGACACTTATTACAAAGTAATTGCATTTAAACTGCATTACTGCTGATTCAGTTTTTCTGTGTGTGTTTTTAATAGGCGTCTGTTTTACTGATCTGGAAAAAAACTTATGCTAATATAGATCCCCAGCTTTGTTATCAAATGACTTGCACCAGCTGTGCAAGCATCTGTGCAAAACTAGAGATGTAATGTGGGTTCAATTAGAACCCAGTTTCAAATTGAATCTGAGGGTTTCGAAGTCCCAACGAAACTTTCGGAACTCCCGAATTTCACGGAACCCGAATCTTTCAAATTTTCGATTTTTATTTATTCTTGAAAATCAAAAGTAGATGATTTTCGAAAATCAAAAATCGAAAGTAAACCATTTTCGAAAATAAACGATTTTCAAAAATGAAAACTCGAAAGTAGCCGATTTTCGAAAATTGAAAGTAGCCAATTTTCGAAACTCGAACTTTCGAATTTTCCGAAAATTTTGAAAATTCGAAAACGAAACTCAACAGTTTCGAACATCTCTATACAAAACCTGTATAACTGCCATGATTCTTTTCCTAAATAAGACCATTGCATCTCTCTGAAAAATTCCCTATCCATCGTTTCCCTTTCCATCGCACTTTCCATCTTTTCTTTGGTTGTTTTTTTTATAATTGGCACAGTGATGACATGGGTAAGCTTCAAGATTTACAAATGTTATAGTTATATATTTCTATCTATACATTAACAGCATTGTTACTGACAAAGCTGGAAGAAGGACACGTGACTGGAAATTTACCTTTTATTCTTCAGAATATCTGATGCAGCAAGAGCTTCCCGTGTGGACAGTGCACCAGCAATGGTGCTAAGAACCCCTACATATGAAGAACAATATAATAATAACAATTAAGCATTGATGGCACAGTGATAGACTTGAATGAAAAAAAATCACCATGCTTTATGGAATTATGCACTAAATGGACAATATTGTATGTAGCACTTGTAAAAGGTTCAGGTATTTTATGAAATCTCAATATTAACATCTTTTCTAATGATTTACAGCTTCTGTAAACTTTGCATTAGCACACCAGCAATAGTAGAAAACAGAAAGGTGCTCTGACATAACGCATCCATTTACCTGACGTTAGTCTAAACGTTAATGCTAGTGACATTTTTTGTTTTGTTTGCAGCAGGTGTCCCTCACCATTAATGTATATTAATAATATAATATTGTATATTAATATTATGAGCAAATAATTATTTTGTTCCTAAAAATGAAAAATAAAAACGACATGGAACCTTACCTTTTGCTACTTTCTTCAGTGTATCCTTAACAATAGGGGGAATTTTGATTGGTTCTGCATGTCTTTCAACCAGTCCACTTATGTCTTTATCTGCCAAAGCTTCCCGTTTTTTTTTGTGTCAGGGCACCAGCAACAGCAGAGAGAACTCCTACATATTATACAGTATTTACAGTATTAATGAGGAACTAAAGTCACCAGATAACATTGGCTTAACAGACAAAGAACATTGAAACAACAGCCCAGTAAAGACAGAGAAGTGAAGAATTATAGGAGAGTGATTTGAAACCTGTTAATTAACTTTATTAATATTGAAGATGAAATGTTTGTGTAGGTAAATAAGCACATGATCAGTCTGCAGGGCCACATTTACCATTAGGCAAAGTGAGACTTTTGACCCCTGCAC
Source organism: Hymenochirus boettgeri (assembly GCA_019447015.1). NCBI lineage: Eukaryota > Metazoa > Chordata > Amphibia > Anura > Pipidae > Hymenochirus > Hymenochirus boettgeri. The sequence goes on from CM033474.1 coordinate 97,080,045, forward strand.
TGAAGAAGAAATGCGGCAGACAGGCAGTGGTGAATGACTCCAATACATGGTACCTTGAAGTTGCTTCAACTCCACTTCTGCTTCTTAAGAGTCAGGAGTAAGCACACACAACCTGCTGATCAGCATAATGTATGGCTCTCATTCAAGGAAGGAAGCAGTGGAACCAATCAAAACACTCCCATAGTGCACAGCAATATTCAAAAGTTTGGCTCAGGCAGCAAAACCCCTAGAAGTGCCCCTGTCAGTCCAGAACTTCTTCACAGTTCACTGGTCCCACCCCAGATCTCTCCAATTTGAATAGTACTGGCCAAGCAAAAAAATATGTTACAACCCTGGTTTTAAGACAGTGTCCATTCAGATTTAAAAGGATTTTTTCCTCATTCCAGAGCAAGATTTGTAGGTTTCCAGAAACATTTTTTTTCACATATTAATATTATGAGCACATAATTGTGTAAAAATAGGAAAGAAGAACCATGGCTTTGGAACCTTACCTTTGGCTACTTTCTTCAGTGTATCCTTTACAACAGCAGGAATTTTAATTGGCTCTGCATGTCGTTCAACCAGTTCATTTATCTCTTCATTTACAAAAGCTTCCCGTTTTCTTTGTGTCAGGGCACCAGCAACAGCAGAGATAACTCCTAAATATTATATATACAGTATTAATGAGGAACTAAATCACCAGATAAGATTGGCTCAAAAGACAAAGAACATTGAAACAACAAACTTGGTTTCATTTCTCCCTTTGCTGTGACTGGTTGATTGATTGGATGATTTATGAATTAACCTTTACTAAGAGCTAGCTCCTATAATCCATCACCTTGTGTTGCCGGGAGTCTGAGTGTATGCTACACACTTATAAAGACTGGTACTGTAATGAAATACCCGATAATCTGAAAAAAGATCCATAACCTTGTTTTGAAAGAGGCACAAATCTGCCTCTTACAGACACAGAACAGGGAATTTACAGTGTACACACTGTGAACTGTACAATTCTGGGGAAACAGCAAAGTATTTCTTAAGGCAGACTATTATTCCACTAACCCACCAGAACTAACTCAAAAAGGTATATTTAGAATTTTTATATTTTGGTACGAACAAAATGGAAGCAAAAAAAATAAATTAGTTGACTATTTTGTATTGTTTCTAGTAGGTTGTGTGCAATTCATGCGGTCTGAAAATAAATAAAATAAAAGAGTAACAACAGCTTTCAAAGAGACTTCAATACTGTTGGGGAGACATCTGTATAGAAAATGTTTTTTTTAATAGAGGCAGTGAATACTAGGTTTAAGGGGTGTGCACAATAGGTGCATGTGCTCACAAGGCTGTTTAAAGACTTCATGGGTTGTAAGATGTACTGGCAAAAACATGCAAGTCTTGTTAGGTATTAAATCTTCTTACATGTACGTAAATGCAACTTTCTGGGGAATTATCTTATAATGTATATATAGGTGTTCTGGAAAAGAAAACATTCATACTTAGGGTAAAAAAATAGGTTTAGTTCTCAGTTAGTAATTATGGTAAGGAGTTAAGGATTTAAGTGCAAATAAAACCAATTTTATGAATTTCCAGATTATAAAGTATTTCATAACAGGACCAGTATTATTTCAATTTTGTTAATAAAAACTTTTTTTCACTAACTCATAAAAAAATATATTTTTTATTCAAAAAAATGTTTTGCTTTGGAAATAGTATTAGGTATGAAGGCAGCCCAGTAAAGACAGAGAAGTGAAGAATTATAGGAGAGTGATATGAAACATTTTAATTAAAGGACATCTATACCGAAAAATAGGTTATTTTAAATTGACTATAACTGGAAACTATAATTCTTCCCAACCACCACTGTATCATTTTTTTTGTTGATCTGCCCACTATTTCTTTAGATATCCAATCTAAAACTTCTTATATATCAGCTGTCAGTCAAGTTCCTTGCTCTCAAAAACTATTCTTCTGTGAGTAGTTTTACTGTAGCTGGAATGGTGACAGAGTTTTGACAGTTGGAATGCTGTATGCTGTGTGCAGGCTTGGCAGTTGGTTTGTGGGAAAAAAGTCAGGTCAGATGGAAGTGGGAGTGCTACTTACATGTATTCAATTATAGATTAAGATGAGGCAAAGTAATTTTTTCAGTATAGTGTCCCTTTAACTTTATTAATATTGAAGAGGAAATGTCTGTTTAGATAAATAAGCGCATGATCAGTCTGCACTCCTCCTAGATCTTCTTCACAGTCCACTGGTTTCACCCAAGATCTTTCCTGTTTTAAAGGATAACTATACTCTAAAAATTAACTGTTTAAAAATGGAAAGTACCGGGGCAGGGAGGTAGGATTGATTATTCCTAACTCACAATATCCTTTTGTTGAGGAACTATTCCTGTATTGAAGATAGTGCTGAAGACAGGAGGAAGACTGGCAGAATCAGTTTTCTCTGTTCTGGTGCTTCTCACAGAAACAATACTGGGAGATAGGAATTACCAGTCTTATATCCCTGTCCAAAGTACTTTTCAGTTTAACTGTTTTTTAAATAAACTTCATTTCATGATATTCTTGATAGCTATCCTTTAACAGTACTGGCCATGTAAAAAAAAAATATGTTACAACCCTGGTTTCAAGACAGTGTCCATTCATTTTAAAAGGATTTTTACCTCATTCCAGAACAAGATTTGTAGGTTTCCAGAAACATTTTTTTTCACATATTAATATTTTGATCACATAAGTGTTTAGTGCATTTTAAAGAAATAGGAGAGAAGAACCATGGCTTTGGAACCTTACCTTTGGCTACTTTCTTCAGTGTATCCTTTACAAAAGCGGGGATTTTAATTGGCTCTGCATGTCGTTCAACCATTTCATGCATCTCTTCATTTGCCAAAGCTTCCCGTTTTCTTTGTGTCAGGGCACCAGCAACAGCAGAGAGAACTCCTAAATATTATATATAATAAACAGTATTAATGAGGAACTAAAATCACCAGAAAAGAGCCGAAATGTTTCTTTAGGTTTAGCATAATTCACAAATAAAGAACTTGTTGAAAGACCCAGGAATGTTCCTTTACACCATATATATGTAATATTTATGTATATATATTTAAATTGATTTAAAAGGATTTTTTCCTCATTCTAGACCAAGATTTTTAGGTTTTCAGAAAGATTTTTTCCCACCCTTTCACATATTGATATTATGAGCACATAATTGTGTAGTATGTTTTAATGAAATAGGAGAGAAGAACCATGGCTTTGGAACCTTACCTTTGGCTACTTTCTTCAGTGTATCCTTTACAACAGCGGGGATTTTGATTGGCTCTGCGTGTCGTTCAACCAGTTCATTTATCTCTTTATCTGCCAAAGCTTCCCGTCGTTTTTGTGTCAGGGCACCAGCAACAGCAGATCCGTGTTTCGGCACATCTTGTGACCGTCATCAGGCATGATGTCACATCTTACATCACTTTCTTAAAACACTCCCAAGTTCCACCATCCCAACTGCCCATTTCCAAACCAACCACATATTATAATCCTATATCTATAAATAGCACAAGAGTTCCAACTGCTCATTGAGTCCCATGTTTCTAATGCCTAATCCATCTAGCTCCCTCCTAATAAAAATTGCTTGCAGTCACCACCTCTGTCCCAATCAGGGACTTGATCTATGACCATCCACTTCAAGGTGGATACCCCAGCTTAGCCTCTCGGCAATCTACAGACAATTCGTCTGTCCCTTCATGTTCACGATCAGTATAGCCCCAATCAAGGGCCGATGGTTCGCCATCTCTCCCTTACTGAGGTGGTCATTTTTCAACTAGTATAAACCGCATGGTACGCTATGAGCAAATAATGTATGTGGATAGGCAATTGAGTCGTGGTCTAATTTTAATTCTTGTCCCGGGTGGGGTGCGGGAAATCACTGCCATTAGCATGGACCTACATGTTAGTACCACAATTTGTAGCAGCCCAGTTTTTTTTTTACCCTAACCACGTATTGGTTTTCTGTTTGTGGTACTCGTCCTAAGGTTATTCTAAGGTACAAAAAAGATTTCTACCTTGCTTGTTGGCGAACATGGTTCTCACGTTACCAAAAGGCAGACTATGTTCATGTGCTAGAATGTTCCAATGGTAACGCACCATCCTCCTAACTGCACTATTATGCTCTGAATGTGGCCATCTCCCAATCTGAATTATTATGCAAAACCCTCAAAAACTGTGAGTACAGGATACCTTCCTTTTGACGAACAGGATGACAGCTAGGGCCTGCAGTAGGGTATATAGATATATATCAGTTATATATGATATATGATATATAGATTATAAAGTATACTTACTTTATTCAACACCCCTAAGTTTGAATGGAAAACTCAAAATGGTAGGTTTAGCCACACCTCTAAGAGTGCTAAAGGGTCTCCATGTAGACACTAAAAGGAAGTGGGATTTTACTAACATCCAATGAGGTGTTAGCAAATCAAAAAATTTAGGCATGAACATGACAAGACAGGAAGTGTTAGGAAGTTCCAGATTCACCCAATTATTTTGCTGTAAAACATGTGACAGTCTTAGCCAATTACAAATTCTCCAGATTCACACTTTCTCCCCCCTCTCTTCTCCATAGATAGAAATAAGACAATCCAGTTTCTGTTTGCTAGACAGGGGAGTAATGTCTGTGTATAATAAAATTACTTTGCAGGTCTCTGAAACTACACAGCCTTCTTAGAGAAATGGCCAGTTATTTCCTTTTTTTCCAATATTGTATATTAATAACATGAGGCTGTGAGGTACCTTCTGCATAAGAAGGCACTATTTAATTTTATTCTCTGTGGGGAGCTTTAGGTTTTTAGGGGAGAGGTTTGGGTTCCTACCATAATCTTTTAAGCTAATCAGCATCCTGTGCTGTCCTAACCTTATAGCAACTGTAAATATTAAGTATGTACCTAGCATGTTAATCTGAATCCTGTATAGGGTTTAGGTTGCCCAATGGGGCTGTTTAGATTGAACTGCACATTGTGGCAGGATTGCCTGGGCTTGTTATTAGATCTGCAGGTTTATTCCACTTAGTCTCCAGTGATTATAGCTGTCAGCTAGGGGGAATAAGGAAGCGAGGGACAGTTTGGTAAGGTTTATGATTCCTATTGCCTTAAGTGACCCATTAATCCTTTCCTAATCCAATAGTGTAATAGCTATGGATGTAAGGGAAGGGGCAGATGGACCTCTTGCATGTTCAAACCCTTGGTAGGAATCGCTAAGTCATGACCGTGGGCTTTTAAATGGCTTTAAGTCAGGAAAAGTTTTTATCCAGGGTGTATGAAAACGGTTTTCCAGATGTATAAAAATGAAATTTTCTAACATTCTGTTCAGCTAGGGTATGCTGGGAGTTTATAAACATGTAAAAAGTTCAACACCCATGCTCTAATCATTACACAGTATTGCATCTGTATACATTCATTAGCCAATGGGCATAAAGAAGAAAATTTAAACAGAGAATGCTGGGATTTGTAGTTTTCAAACATGTGAAAGGTCACAAGTTCAACACCCCTGCTCTATACCATTAGGCTGTATTACAATCTGGACACATGCTTAGCTACAGGCTTATAATGAGATACTTTGCATTTCCCCACCCATTTCTCTGGGAGTTAGAAAATATGTTTCTATGTTAGATTATTAGGGCAATATATTATAATACCATGAGGCTTGAGGTACCTTCTTTTTATAAGAAGGCTCTATTTCATTTTATACTCTGTGGGGAGCTTTTAGCTCCTTTAACTACACCTCTCCCTAACCTTGCTGTGGTATATATTAAAGTATTAACATAGATATATACCTGGGTAATGTTTCAGTAGCCCAATGTGTGGTTTGGTTTGAACTGCACATTGTGGCAGGATTGCCTAGGTCTTATCTAGACCTGAAGGTTTCTTCCCCTTTGACCCTCTAGATTCAACTAGCAGGCAGATGGAATAGGTTAGGGAGGATGTATGTGTCTGTTGGTTTATGAATTCGGTGGGATTGCCTGTGTCCTTTTTAGGACTTTAGGCTTACCGTCGTATCTACTTGGGCCTCCCCGGGATGCTCCTGGTGACAGTTGGTACAGAAAGTGAATATGTTTGGAAACTTTTCTGATGCCTACGGCTGAAGGGGCCTAACTGCCTCTCTCTAGCCCTACGGATTAACAGCGATGGGTATTAGGGAGAGGCAGACGGATCCTGAACCACTTGTATGTTTGTGGACTTGGTGTTGGTATCTCAGGAAGTTCCCCTCAAGCTGATAACTGTTTTAAAACAGTTAAAAATATCCCTATATTTATGACACTGTATCTACATATAGTAAAACACATAATTTCCATATATATATATATATAAAACACTATGTTTGGGGGTGATTGTGGAATGATTTTTTCCTTGCTTTATAATTTCAAGAAATCCTGCCTTCTTGCTGGGCTCTGTGCTTAAAACTTGTTATGGTGTCTAAGTGTATGGTGCTCTTGCTGAGCTGGTGCATTGTAGGCAGATGCTGCAAACCCCAATCATGTTGTCAATCCCAGCCAAATGAAAGAACTCATTGACAAACCAAAATATGGCTGCTACATGGGGATGTCTTATGTGTTTTGGGACATACACACACCCTAGTCATATATGGGGGGTGTCTTGATTAAGTGTAGGGGCTCCTGAACACTATAGATGTATTTGAAATTGTCATGGCAGGTTACCCACAAAATGGACTTGCAGGGCCGTATTTAGCAGACATTTTGCAAATAAACCCTGCAGGAGTGGTGTTCCCTCTGGGCTTGTGTCTATATATTGATAAAAACATCAAAATCATTTATCAATTAGATGAACTGACCAAAACATTTGTTTAATTACTTTATTTTTACACAAATGAATTGGCATATTGACATCCAACATTCATTTAACTGGTTATTCATCTCCTATGGGAAAGAAAATACATTGGAATATTACATTATATTAAAGTAAAAGAAATAGATAAAAAACAATTAAATAAACACAATAACTTTAAACACATGGAAATAACAAATCTCTGGCATTTTAGTTTTGTCTCTTAGTCAGTACAGAAGTAAAAGCAATAGTAAATAGTTACATTTACACAACAGAAAAATATTAATGGGAAGAAGATTAGACCTGTTTACCTGAAAAAAACAAGAAACAGGCCTTATTTAGGGTGGCAATGTTTGCCTTAGCAGTCAATCAGCAGCAGCCAATTGGATATTACCTTTCTACTTGTCTACTTCATTATTAATTAAGGACACAGCTGTAGAAACCAACTGGGCTGTCACCTCAAGCCTTCCCTAAAGAGAAAAAAAATACCTAGATTGCCCCACCATGCAATGTAACTTTATGTAAGAGCCTCAAGTGTTTTATAATAATCTGGACCTGACAAATTAGTTGATTTCCATTTAAAAGAACAGGGAACAAAGGTATCTACATGTTATTTTGTGCTTCTTAATATTAAAACGAACTAAAATGCAATCACCTGAATAATCTTCATTTTTTTCTGCATTAATTGTTCCAAGTGTAAAAGAAAAAAAAAAAAATGAGCTGACAAGTGACAAACATAAGGTCTGGAGACAGAAATCTGAGAACACAAGATTGTCATTAACATCATTTATTAACATCAATAATTATATATAATCTGCTGGTAGGGTTTCCAGATCATCGTGTGATTGTAGGACATTCTAATAAATGTGGTGGTAGCAGGGAGACACTTATTACAAAGTAATTGCATTTAAACTGCATTACGCTGATTCAGTTTTTCTGTGTGTGTTTTAATAGGCGTCTGTTTTACTGATCTGGAAAAAAACTTATGCTAATATAGATCCCCAGCTTTGTTATCAAATGACTTGCACCAGCTGTGCAAGCATTGTGCAAAACTAGAGATGTAATGTGGGTTCAATAGAACCCAGTTTCAAATTGAATCTGAGGGTTTCGAAGTCCCAACGAAACTTTCGGAACTCCCGAATTTCACGGAACCCGAATCTTTCAAATTTTCGATTTTATTATTCTTGAAAATCAAAAGTGATGATTTCGAAAATCAAAAATCGAAAGTAAACCATTTTCGAATAACAGATTTACAAAATGAAAACTCGAAAGTAGACGATTTTCGAAAATTGAAAGTAGCCATTTTCGAAACTCGAACTTTCGAATTTTCCAGAAAATTTGAAAATTCGAAAACGAAACTCAACAGTTCGAACATCTCTATACAAAACCTGTATAACTGCCATGATTCTTTCCTAAAAAGACCATTGCATCTCTCTGAAAAATTCCCTATCCATCGTTCCCTTTCCATCGCACTTTCCATTTTCTTTGGTTGTTTTTTTTATTAATTGGCACAGTGATGACATGGGTAAGCTTCAAGATTTACAAATGTTATAGTTATATATTTATTCTATACTTAACAGCATTGTTACTGACAAGCTGGAAGAAGGACACGTGACTGGAAATTTACCTTTTATTCTTCAGAATATCTGATGCAGCAAGAGCTTCCCGTGGACAGTGCACCAGCAATGGTGCTAAGAACCCCTACCTAGAAGAACAATATAATAATAACAATTAAGCATTGATGGCACAGTGATAGACTTGAATGAAAAAAAATCACCATGCTTTATGGAATATGCACTAAATGGACAATATTGTATGTAGCACTTGTAAAAGGTTCAGGTATTTTATGAAATCTCATATTAAAACTTTTCTATGATTTACAGCTTCTGGAACTTTGCATTAGCACAACAGCAATAGTAGAAAACAGAAAGGTGCTCTGACAAAGCATCCATTTACCTGACGTTAGTCTAAACGTTAATGCTAGTGACATTTTTTGTTTGTTTGCAGCAGGTGTCCCTCACCATTAATGTATATTAATAATATAAATTGTATATTAATATATGAGCAAATAATTATTTGTTCTAAAAATGAAAAATAAAAACGACATGGAACCTTACCTTTTGCTACTTTCTCAGTGTATCCTTAACAATAGGGGGAATTTGATTGGTTCTGCATGTCTTTCAACCAGTCCACTTATGTCTTATCTGCCAAGTTCCCGTTTTTTTGTGTCAGGGCACCAGCAACAGCAGAGAGAACTCCTACATATTATACAGTATTTACAGTATTAATGAGGAATAAAGTCACCAGATAAACATTGGCTTAACAGACAAAGAACATTGAAACAACAGCCCAGTAAAGACCGAGAAGATGAAGAATTATAGGAGAGTGATTTGAAACCTGTTAATTAACTTTATTAATATTGAAGATGAAATGTTTGTGAGGTAAATAACACTGATCAGTCGCAGGCCACATTTACCATTAGGCAAAGTGAGACTTTTGACCCTGATGAGAAAAGAAATGCGGCAGACAGGCAGTGGTGAATGACTCCAATCATGGTATACTTGAAGTGCTTCAAACTTACTTCTGCTTCTAAGAGTCAGGAGTAAGCACACACAACCTGCTGATCAGCATAATGTATGGCTCTCATTCAAGGAAGGAAGCAGTGGAACCAATCAAAACACTCCCATAGTGCACAGCAATATTCAAAGTTTGGCTCAGGCAGCAAAACCCCTAGAAGTGCCCCTGTCAGTCCAGAACTTCTTCACAGTCACGGTCCACCCCAGATCTCTCCAATTTGAATAGTACTGGCCAAGCAAAAAAAAATGTTACAACCCTGGTTTTTAAGACAGTGTCCATTCAGATTATTAAAAGGATTTTTCCTTATTCCAGAGCAAGATTGTAGGTTTTCCAGAAACATTTTTTTTCACATATTAATATTATGAGCACAATATTGTGTAAAAATAGGAAAGAAGAACCATGGCTTTGGAACCTTACCTTTGGCTACTTTCTTCAGTGTATCTTTACAACAGCAGGAATTTTAATTGGCTCTGCATGTCGTTCAACCAGTTCATATCTCTTCATTTACAAAAGCTTCCCGTTTCTTTGTGTCAGGGCACAGCAACAGCAGAGAAAACTCCTAAATATATATATACAGTATTAATGAGGAACTAAATCACCAGATAAGAGGCTCAAAAGACAAGAACATTGAAACAACAAACTTGGTTTCATTTCTCCCTTTGCTGTGACTGGTTGATTGATTGGATGATTTATGAATTAACCTTTACTAAGAGCTAGCTCCTAAATCCATCACCTTGGGTTGCGGGAGTCGAGTGTATGTACACACTTATAAGACTGGTACTGTAATGAAATACCCGATAATCTGAAAAAAGATCCATAACCTTGTTTTGAAAGAGGACAAATCTGCTCTTACAGACACAGAACAGGGAATTTACAGTGTACACCCTGTGAACTGTACAATTCTGGGGAAACAGCAAAGTATTTCTTAAGGCAGACTATTATCCACTAACCCACCAGAACAACTCAAAAAGGTATATTTAGAATTTTTATATTTTGGTACGAACAAAATGGAAGCAAAAAAAATAAATTAGTTGACTATTTTGTATTGTTTCTAGTAGGTTGTGTGCAATTCATGCGGGCTGAAAATAAATAAAATAAAAGAGTAACAACAGCTTTCAAAGAGACTTCAATACTGTTGGGGAGACATTTATAGAAAAGTTTTTTTTATAGAGGCAGTGAATACTAGGTTAAGGGGTGTGCACAATAGGTGCATTGTGCTCACAAGGTGTTTAAAGACTTCATGGTTGTAGATGTACTGGCAAACATGCAAGTCGTGTAGGTATAATCTTTCACATGTAAGTAAATGCAACTTTCTGGGGAATTATCTTATAATGTTATATAGGTGTTCTGGAAAAGAAAACATTCATACTTAGGGTAAAAAAATAGGTTTAGTTCTCAGTTAGTAATTATGGTAAGGAGTTAAGGATTTAAGTGCAAATAAAACCAATTTTATGAATTTCCAGATATAAAGTATTTCATAACAGGACCAGTATATTTCAATTTTGTTAATAAAAAACTTTTTTCACTAACTCATAAAAAAATATATTTTTTATTAAAAAAATGTTTTGCTTGTGAAATAGTATAGGTATGAAGGCAGCCCAGTAAAGACAGAGAAGTGAAGAATTATGAGAGGAGTGATATGAAACATTTTAATTAAAGGACATCTATACCGAAAAATAGGTTATTTAAATTGACTATAACTGGAAACTATAATTTTCCCAACCACCACTGTATCATTTTTTTTGTTGATCTGCCCACTATTTCTTTAGATATCCAATCTAAAACTTCTTATATATCAGCTGTCAGTCAAGTTCCTTGCTCTCAAAAACTATTCTGTGAGTAGTTTTACTGTAGCTGGAATGGTGACAGAGTTTTGACATTGGAATGCTGTATGCTGTGTGCAGGCTTGGCAGTTGGTTTGTGGGAAAAAAGTCAGGTCGATGGAGTGGGAGTGCTACTTACATGTATTCAATTATAGATTAGATGAGGCAAAGTAATTTTTTCAGTATAGTGTCCCTTTAACTTATTAATATTGAAGAGGAAATGTCTGTTTAGATAAATAAGCGCATGATCAGTCTGCACTCTCCTAGATCTTCTTCACAGTCCACTGGTTTCACCCAAGATCTTTCCTGTTTTAAAGGATAACTATACTCTAAAAATTAACTGTTTAAAAATGGAAAGTACCGGGGCAGGGAGGTAGGATTGATTATTCCTAACTCACAATATCCTTTTGTTGAGGAACTATTCCTGTATTGAAGATAGTGCTGAAGACAGGAGGAAGACTGGCAGAATCAGTTTTCTCTGTTCTGGTGCTTCTCACAGAAACATACTGGGAGATAGGAATTACCAGTCTTATATCCTGTCCAAAGTACTTTTCAGTTTAACTGTTTTTTAATAAAACTTCATTTCAATGATATCTTGATAGCTATCCTTTAACAGTACTGGCCATGTAAAAAAAAAATATGTTACAAACCCTGGTTTCAAGACAGTGTCCATTCTTTTAAAAGGATTTTTACCTCATTCCAGAACAAGATTTGTAGGTTTCCAGAAACATTTTTTTTCACATATTAATATTTGATCACATAGTGTTAGTGCATTTTAAAGAAATAGGAGAGAAGAACCATGGCTTGGAACCTTACCTTTGGCTACTTTCTTCAGTGTATCCTTTACAAAAGCGGGGATTTTAATTGGTCTGCATGTCGTTCAACCATTTCATGCATCTCTTCATTTGCCAAAGCTTCCCGTTTTCTTTGTGTCAGGGCACCAGCAAAAGCAGAGAGAACTCCTAAAATAATATAATATACAGTATTAATGAGGAACTAAAATCACCAGAAAAGAGCCGAAATGTTTCTTTAGGTTGCATAATTCACAAATAAAGAACTTGTTGAAAGACCCAGGAATGTTCCTTTACACCATATATATGTAATATTATGTATATATATTTAAATTGATTTAAAAGGATTTTTTCCTCATTCTAGACCAAGATTTTTAGGTTTTCAGAAAGATTTTTTCCCACCCTTTCACATATTGATATATGAGCACATAATTGTGTAGTATGTTTTAATGAATAGGAGAGAAGAACCATGGCTTTGGAACCTTACCTTTGGCTACTTTCTTCAGTGTATCCTTTACAACAGCGGGGATTTTGATTGGCTCTGCGTGTCGTTCAACCAGTTCATTTATCTCTTTATCTGCCAAAGCTTCCCGTCGTTTTTGTGTCAGGGCACCAGCAACAGCAGAGAGAACCCTAAATATGACAAATATATAATATATATATATTGGCTTTAGAAAGGCTCCAGGAAAAGAGCCGAAATGTTTCTTTAGGTTTAGCATAATTCACAAATAAAGAACTTGTTGAAAGACCCTGGAGTGTCCTTTACATCGTATACATGTAATGTTTATATAGATATATTTATATAGATTTAAAGGATTTTCCTCATTCTAAAGCAAGATTTGCAGGTTTTCAGAAACATTTTTTTCCACCCTTTCACATATTGATTTATGAGCACATAAGTGTGTAGTGCGTTTTAAAGAAATAGGAGAGAAGAACCAGGCTTTGGAACCTTACCTTTGGTACTTTCTTCAGTGTATCCTTTACAACAGCGGGGATTTTGATTGGCTGCATGCCGTTCAACCAGTTCACTTATCTCTTTATCAGCCAAAGCTCCCGACGTTTTTGTGTCAGGGCACCACAACAGCAGAGAGAACTCCTAAATATCACAAATATAATATATATATTGGCTTTAGAAAGGCTCCAGGAAAAGAGCTAAAATGTTTCATTAGGTTTAGCATAATTCACAAATAAGAACTTGTTGAAAGACCGCGTGTTTCCTTTACACGTATACATGTGATGTTTATATAGATATATTATATAGGTTTAAAAGGATTTTTTCCTCATTCTAAAGCAAGATTTGTAGGTTTTCAGAAACATTTTTTCCACCTTTCACATATATGATATTATGAGCACATAATGTGTAGTGCGTTTAAAGGAATAGGAGAGAAGAACATGGCTTTGGAACCTACCTTTGGCTACTTTCTTCAGTGTATCCTTTACAACAGCTGGGATTTTGATTGGCTCTGCAGTCGTTCAACCAGTTCACTTATCTTTATCTGCCAAAGCTTCCCGACGTTTTTGGTCAGGGCACCAGCAACAGCAGAAAGAACTCCTAATATCACAAATATAATATATATATGGCTTTAGAAAGGCTCCAGGAAAAGAGCTGAAATGTTTCTTTAGGTTTAGCATAATTCACAAATAAAGAAAGTGTTTGAACTTGTTGAAAGACCCTGGAGTGTTCCTTTACATCGTATACATGTGATGTTTATATAGATATATTTATATAGGTTTAAAAGGATTTTTTCCTCATTCTAAAGCAAGATTTGTAGGTTTTCAGAAACATTTTTTTCCACCCTTTCACATATTGATATTATGAGCACATAATTGTGTAGTGCGTTTTAAAGGAATAGGAGAGAAGAACCATGGCTTTGGAACCTTACCTTTGGCTACTTTCTTCAGTGTATCCTTTACAACAGCTGGGATTTTGATTGGCTCTGCGTGTCGTTCAACCAGTTCACTTATCTCTTTATCTGCCAAAGCTTCCCGACGTTTTTGTGTCAGGGCACCAGCAACAGCAGAAAGAACTCCTAAATATCACAAATATATATATATATATTGGCTTTAGAAAGGCTCCAGGAAAAGAGCTGAACTGTTTCTTTAGGTTTAGCATAATTCACAAATAAAGAACTTGTTAAAAGACCCTGGAGTGTTCCTTAACATCGTATACATGTAATGTTTATATAGATATATTTATATAGATTTAAAAGGATTTTTTCCTCATTCTAAAGCAAGATTTGTAGGTTTTCAGAAATTTTTTTTCCACCCTTTCACATATTAATATTATGAGCACATAAATGTGTAGTTAGTTTTAAAGAAATAGGATATAAATACCTTTGGCTACTTTCTTCAGTGTATCCTTTACAACAGCGGGGATTTTGATTGGCTCTGCATGTCGTTCAACCAGTTCACTTATCTCTTTATTGGCCAAAGCTTCCCGTCGTTTTTGTGTCAGGGCACCAGCAACAGCAGAGAGAACTCCTAAATATCACAAATATATATATATATTGCTTTGAGAAAGGCTCCAGAAAAATAGCCGAAACATTGCTATATGTTTTTAGTTCACAAATAAATAACTTAAAAGTGCTCCTTCACATCGTATACTTAAAGGGACACTATACTGAAAAAATGACTTTGCCTCATCCTATTTGAATACATGTAAGTAACAGTACTCTGATTTTGTGTGTTGCTGCATGCCTTTGGTCCAGCACACATTTTGTTTAGGAGCAGTATCCCCACTCCCTCTTTTAACCACTCCCACTTCCATCTGACTTGACTTTTTCCCCACAAACCAACTGTCAAGCCTGCACACAGCATAATAAGTTTTATATTGGATATAGGGGGCAGATCAACAAAAAAATGATACAGTGGTGAAGGGAAGAATTATAGTTTCAAGTTATGGTCAATTTATATATATATAGGATTTAGGTTGTGCAGCACTCGATTAAATTTATTATATAAAAGACATCATCAGAAAATAGTTCAGAGGTGACATGAACGGGGGACGGGGGTGCAGTGCATGCCACTGCAGATGTTCGGAAACTACAACTCCCAGCAACTATGTATGCTGGTAGTTGTAGTTTCCAAACATCTGGAGTGGCAAGGAATTGGGGGTTACTGTGTGGGGTTACTCTCCATTTAAAGGGCAACTTCAAAACAATTCAGAATCAGGAGGATGGTATCTATTATTAAAGATTGCCTTCTGATTCTGTATTGTTGTGAGTCTTTAGTTGCAAATTCCTATACATTAGTCTCATACAGTAATAGCCATATTGGATTTGGCTATTACTGTATGGAACTACTATATGGGAATTCTGCTGTCCATTTAAAGGGCAACTAAAGCCTCAAAATAATACAGAATCAGAAGGCAGTAGTGGTCATAATTTCTACCCTCGATTTATACTCAAGTCAATCATGGTTTTCCTCTTTTTTCAGGTAAAAATAGGTACATCCACTCGGATCAACTTATATTTGAGTATGTAGATAAGGAATTCATTTTGCGTGCAAGAATATTTTGCAAATAAATAATATTCCCAAGATCAAAAATGTTCAAAAAACTTGTAGAGCTGCCACACACTGTGCATTCTGAGCTATTTACTATATGTCCTCTCTTCTCTTTGTCATGGGCATATTCCCAGCTTGGCAGTTGTGAGTCTGCTAATATGCTCAAAGTCTGTTAATACTCACAGACCCATATGGTCTGAATAGGACCTCCTCCCACAACCTAGTGGGACACTATTTACAGTCAGTCCTTTATATTTACTTAAACTGTAAAGGAGATTGGCCCCACTTCCAAAATATAATTGATGGTTAATATAAATCTTAACTATACATATTTTGTCTCCTTTGTACTGCATGTAACATAATTTTATCCCAATGGCAAATAAAATAGTTTAACTACTAGAGTACCCTAATTCAACTATTCAATAATTTATAAAGAAAGTGTTTTGTTATGCCACCCATAGAGCAGAAAGCATACCTTTTGCTACTTTCTTCAGTGTATCTTTCACAATTGCAGGGACTTTAATTGGTTCAGCATATCGTTCAGTCAGATGGTTTATCTCCTCATCAACTGCATTTGTTGGTTGTGCTATTGAGTTTGCAGTGAGTGCTGCAAAGAATAAGCAGGCAAATATCCCAGTATGCATTGCTAAAGGAAAAATGGATATCACCAAGTCAAAATCACAGCTGTAAATAGTTTCAAAAATAAAAATCAAATACTTAAAACTAGATTGTAAGTATAATATAAAAGTCAAATTAATCTGCTGTCCACCATTGTCCTAATGCAACCAAAGGAGCCAGCATTTAAACTATACAAAATAAGTTTTAAATAATTGTGCAGGAACAGTGTTGATCTAATTTTTAAATAAATTGATCTAATTTTTAAATAAAACCATAGATGTGGTATTCTATTCTTCTATAAGGGATCAATATTTAAAAGGATTGAGAGTGATAGGGGTGTGTATTTGTATAATTTAAAACAGGTAACTTCATTATCTGCAGCCAAACAGAATAAAAGAACATTCATATACTGATAATGCTTCTAAATTGTCATTAGAGATGTTTGAAACTGATGAGTTTCATCCCGTTTTTGAATTTTCGAATTTAACTGTAATAGGATGAAATAATAATAATAAGTTACTGTAAATAACACAGGGACCAAGGGAATGATCTGGGGAACCTGTAAATATAACCAAAACTCATTTAAAAACTATCTTTCCTCTCGATCGCGCTGTTTTCGAGCTTCCGCATTCTATTTTCGAGAGTTACCGAAATCGTGCGCTACTTTCGAGGGTTACTGATATTACAAATTCAAGGGTTACCGAAATCGGCTTGTACATTCAAGGGTTACCAAAATCGAACGCTACTTTCAAAGGTTCAAATGAACATTAGTAGAAAAAGTTTATAATATCGGTATATTACAAACTTTTTCTAGTAATTTTCATTTTCGATAATCATCTACTTTCGATAACGATTTCAAAAATCATCTACTTTCGGTTTCAATAATTAGCGAATTTTCAGTAAAAATCGAAAACTGAAAATTCGGGTTTTGTAAATTCCGAGAGTTCCGAAAGTTTTGTCGGGACTTTGAAACCCTCGGATTCGATTTGAAACTGGGTTCTATTAGAACCCACAGTACATCTCTAATTGTCATAAGAACAGAGGGGATTCAGAGGGGATTCAACAATATTGTATAATGTTTAAAAGAATGTCTTGGAAATCTAAACAAGGGGTTGATACAGTCTGACAGTTTAACTATGGAAGGTGAAGGGAATTTTCTTTATAGAAAAGAAGAAAAAATCACTTATCACTATAACCTAAAAATAACTAAAACAATGACACTTATGTTTAATGTTATCCTAGAAATTTTTTATGGAATTAAATTAGTAAATGACTAACTCAAAATGGATTAAAATACAAGCATTGACTGCAGCTTTTGATCTTTTTTTTAAATAAATAAGTCATTAAAATGTTAATTTCCCCTAAAATGTGTTGGTTTTTTAACAGTTAGCTATTACAATGCAATCCTTCAGCTTATTGTTTCTATGAATTTCTGGATGGGGATGAAAAATCCCTTTAAGATTTAAAAAAATTACTCCTCTTTACATATAGCTAAATAGTTCATATATTCTCTTGCATCCTTCTGGCAAGGGATTCTCACTGCTAATTAATGCTGCATTCCACATAGTGGCTTTTCTTATTGTTTTGTGCTAGATGAAGAAGCTATAAAAAATTGACTGACAGTACAACTCAAGCTCAGTCACACATTATCAACTGTTACAAAGTAATTAATCATTCACGGTGGCTATGTATGGACTTACTAGGGCAAATTTTATCCACAACTCTAGATAATAGTTCCAATATATTGCCCTTATTGGGATTTCTTCCTATAGCAGAAAAACAGAATCACTCACCGATGTCAATTCCAAATGGCACTGCTTTTCAGGAAGGAAAGAGGTAAGATGCTCAGTACAGATGGATGTACTGTGTATTGTAGTTGTGATAAATCTTATATACTTTAGTTCTCTTTACTCTTGGTTGTTTGCAAAGACTGGTGTAAATAAAGCTTTAGATCATCCATGCTTGGCTTGATGCTGAAGACTCATGACAAAGCCTCTACGACAACTTTTAACTGCATTTTTTTTAATGAGTCTACATTCTGATTCCCATACATTTGTTATATCTATTTCTTGTGCCTTTATAAGAAATATATTATCTTATGCGTTAATATCTTTACATGTAGATATATGTGGAGGGGGGGCAATATCACCCAAATAAGTGTAAAACCCACAATAGTCAGCAATCAATATCAGAATATGAAGTGTATGCCTATGAGTAAGGACTGCTGAGTCCAAAACGCGTAAGGCGTATGTGAAATAAATGCTTTTGTAAACGGCATCACAACGTCTCCAGTGTTCCAGTTTGTGCAGACACTTCATATTTTGATATTGATTGCTGATAATTGCTGCCTTGCGACGAGCCTGGGGCGTCTTGCACCCGGGCCACTGAGACTATTGGGTAAGATTACCTGCAAATGAGCGTAATTATTGTTTTGAACGTGCACAACATTCAAGTGATGGGCTTGGGGTTTGTACACCCAAACCACCTAATCTAATCAAAGTAAGAAGTTTTAATAGTTTTAATAGTGTTAGTATATTAATTGAAGTTGAGCCCATGAAATGTATTTGTTCTATAAAACCCACACTACCCTATGTAACAGGCCGGTGCCCATCATGATGGCATTAAAAAGTCATGCAGGGGTAAATCCTGAATGAGATTAACACCTGTATGATTTTTAATGCCATCAAAACCAGTCTTAAATCTCTGGAAAGGAGATCTAGCTACAGCAATCAGGGCTCTGGGTAAATCACTGATTACATTAATTTCATTTTATGCCCCTGTCGATACTTACATGTGGTTTTGTGCATACTTTATACAGCTTAGTGTTGACTATATGCTGTTGTGGGGAATCACATAAAATTTCCATTTGCCTTCAAACATTTTAAGAATTTTTACCATTTTATTTAACGCCTGCTGGGGACCCAGTCATTTATTGTCAAAACCCTTTTTAATAAAAACCCTAAATAATAAGACTTTGCTGAATACGTTTTTCAGGGCTATTGATCTTAACACTATTGATAAAAACTGTCCATGAAACGCCAGTTCAGAACACACTTGTGTATCGTGGGTTGGGCCCGCAATCTAATTTATGAAACTTTAGAATAGCCTTTTTCATCCAACCTATGATATGTCTGTTGTATTGAATTAGATCAACTGAACTTGAAGTTTAGTTCTTGAAGACTTGAGAAAGCCAGTCATCCGACTGGCTTTCTCAATTCCGAATGACTCCAGTTTCATCCATTCTGGCCAACCTTTACATGGAGGAGGTAGAAAAACAGGCTCTTAAAATTTTTAAGGGCATAGCACCCAGCCACTGGTTCAGATATGTGGATGACAACTGGGTTAAAATCCACCAGAAGGAAATACAAGCTTTCACAGAACACATTAATGCTGTAGACCAAAACATCAAATTTACAAGGGAAGAGGTACAAAACAACAAACTGGCTTTCTTGGACTGCTTGGTAGAATCAGGGAGAATGGTAAACTGGAAGGAGGTTTACAGAAAACCAACACACACAGATCAGTATTTGATGTTTGACTCCCACCACCCTTTAGATCACAAGCTGGGTGTCATCAGAACCCTGCAACACAGACCTGAGAACATCCCCACTAGCACAGAGGCGAAGGCTAAAGAAATGAAACATCTCAGAGGAGCCCTTAAAACTTGTGAGAACCCACAAGCACAACCTATGATATGGTTCTTTTTCAAGAACAGACTTTAGATATATCCAATTGATTCGATTAAAAAGATTAATGTAAGTGGTAATGTTGATATATTCTTTTTTTCATAACAATTAATAATATCAATAAAACATCTAATATAAATATGATAGGAAAGCAAATAGTTCAATGCCCTCTATCCAACCTTGGGTAAAGACTCCTCTGGTATCCCACCCACACCAGAATATAAGTCTCAAACGAACAAAGATTGAGGGTCTCACTCCAAAAGTAATTCAATATGTTAATTGATGACATCACATCAGGTGATGTCATGACATACCTGAGGAAGGGGATATGTTTACCCCAAAACATCTTCTGATGTGTTACTTTTGAATTACTTTTGTAGTGCGACCCTCAATCTTTCATTTAAGTATGACTGGATTCTATTTGCAATTATTTTACAAATATTGTTTATATCAGTATTTAACTTATAATAGTAATTTATAAAATGGTATGCCCCAGGTGTACCTGTATCTCTTAAAATGCAAATCCATCCTACCTGATCAAAGCAATTAGTCCACCCTTGTTTATTTTGTTTATTTTTTATTATAGGGATTCTACATACCAAGGATTTTTTTTTTCAAAGTTGAACTTTCATTCAATGTAAACACATTTATTTAGTAGAACAAAATTCAAGGTATTCGCTTCAACTAGACTGTAAAAAGGTCAGTGTTGCAGTGATAGTTGTATGTCTTCCAACACCTGCTACACCTAACCTGATAAGCAGAAAATTATTGGTAAAAGTGTAAAGCCTCCACACAGTACCCATGAAACACTGCATTTTATAATCTGTCCAGCAATAGCCATTGGTGGATCTGTTGACAATGCACATAAACATCTTTTGTCCTGTGAAAAAACAATCATTAAAAGCCAGATAAAACAATCTGTGTTACAGGTGTAGTTTTGGACTAGAACTCGAATTAGAACTTGAGTTTGAATCAAACTTTAATAGTTCAAATGAACCTGAACTTTTTTAATTTCTAAATTTTAGTACTTTCGATTTTTGATTTCTAGCATCTGTCTCTGAATCTGTCTCAGAACTAAAATAGAAATGGTAGGAAGGAAGTTACTTTATTTCAAGTTCTAGATGTTTCTCTGTGTTCTCCAGACCTTTCCCAGGTCCCAGAGCCATGTACAGTAAGTTACCATTGCTATTTAACAGTATTTTAGCCAAACTTTTGTCCCCATTGACTTTTATGAGTCCGTATTTGAACCTTTCCTAAAAAATTTAAAAATTAGAAATCGAATTTAAGGAAGTTCAGCCATCTCTATTTACAGGTATATATGATGGGCATAAACACCCTAAAAATCATAATCCATCTTTTTTTTTTATTTAAACAAGCCTCAACCATTCCAGTGCTGCTAGGAAAAAAACTCTTAAAGGTAGGCATACACAGCATCGATATTTTCTGATTGATTCCATCAATTCGATCGAATTGATCAGATTATCGAAGACACTTTACCTGGTTTTCGATCAGCCTGTCAAAAAAAGACTGATCGGGCAAGATGGAAAATTTTCCATCGATCCCATCTACCAGAACCAGACCTTCCATAGATTTTGAGCTGAAATCTATGGAATATTGTCGGTGCAAGGTGGGGATCCTTTAGGATCCTTTTGGACTGTCGCCAATCTGATCGGAAGAATATTGGACCGTGTATGCCCACCTTTAGACTATAACAAGGCTGCGGATTTTGAGGATCCAATCATTGCTTGTGATGTCAGCCATTACAGAAGGCCCCTCCCCATTCCTTACCATCTTTAAAAGGGCCTTTGGGGCTTAGTGGTCCCACATCTCAATCAAGACTTCCTCCCAAGCTCTTTCAAGGACCCCTTTTTCCCTGTTAAGGACAGCAGCAAATTAAAAAGTTAACTTCAAATTACAGGAAGATAGGTTACATTTTAACATAGATATTGTTCAAATCTATAGATCAGCATTTCAAAGGCTTTTACTTGTACTATTAAAATGCTAAATTTTGCATGGAGCAAACATAGGCAAATTGCCATAACTGGCTCAAAGTCTCACGTAAAAAAGGCAAAATAATTTATTAATTGAAAACAATTAACTCTAATAAGACCTGAAATAACTCTCCAACATGTTTAATGTAAAAAAAAAAAAATGATTCTAAGAAGGGTCAGAGTATCATCTGACCAAAAAGATACTGTTAGCCCTGGTTACAAATAGTTTTTATTAGGGTAATGCTGGCTGACTCTGTACTGTTGGATAGATGACCAATGACCAAATTTCCTCGTCAGGGACAAACCCAGGATTAAAGTTTTCATGGACAGTAGCTCAATCATAGTGTCACCAAAATGTTAACCCAACTCCCATCTATTTGGATAATACATAGTGAACAATGTATCCCCAATTATAAAACATATATATAGGTATGGATATTGTATCATAGTTTGATCATTTTTCTTTGCTTGCTTGTTACAGGTGAAAACCTCCCTGAAGTAAACCTAGTGGCACCCAGTATCCTTATTCATTTCTGTCCCTGTGAATATTTTATGCTCAGTTGTCAGTACTTTGAGCAGCAGTTGTACTAAAGGAGTTAATTGATATATTAGTTTTTAGTATATTAGTTTTTATTTGTGCTATTGTGTGGGCTCTATCACTATAGTATGTTGCCAATTTGATTACCTGTACCTATTCTATTAACGTGTTTCATTTGGCTCAAATAAAATTCAGCTTCTATCAGCCTGACTTCCCTTTCCAAAGCCTCAACATTATTTAAGCTGTGGTACCTTATATACACTACATCTACACTTACTTTGAAATTTAAGCAATAAATAATTAGTAGTTTATGAATGCCTTGTTAAATTACGTCTCCATCCTCATATAGGTCCATGTTCATAAACCTGCGGTATCACAAGTTTGCGATACTTTTGTTAATGTACAACCACGGCCGTAATTGCACAGTTTCGACGAACATTTGTTAGTAGAATACCATGCAGTAGTAAAGTACCCCCAAGGTATTCTATGGGAGATCATAAATCTACGATGGCGGTCGTGGATTTATGATAGATATCAGACATTTACGATAGCAGATGTACATTTATGCACACGGTCGTAAATTAACTATCTTGATAACAATTGCTAAAAAGCGATACTGCGCTTTGTAAATATGGCCCATAAGGACTGATATGAAATATGGCCCTTTGTCTTGTAAGGGATAACTGCGGCACTTTTTTGCAGTTAATGGGCCAATGCTGTGCTGAAGTGTGGTATTGTGGTAATTTATGCAGCAGCTGTTCATAATTTACTGACATGGTCACAAAAATACATACAGACAAAAATACTACTAGTGGCCATTTGCGATAAAGGGGTGATATTGCAGTCTTTCTAAATTGCTACTTTATAAATACTGCCTAAAGTGCGGACCCAATTTATGTTTCTCCAGCCGTGAAAGTTACATTTACTGTAAGACACCTTTAGAGGGTAAGTTTCAAAGGCCACATACCTTACTTACCTTAACTTAGAATAGTTTTAGTAGATATTCTTATAAGAATCAGCACACACACTCTGCGCACAGCACACTACACCCCCCATGTGGCACACCCCTCCCCCTGCAGCATAAATCCCAAACCCCCAGTGGGGCACCTCTCTTCCCTGTGGCACACTATGATGTAGTACTTTGTGTCCATGGTGCAGCCGTCAAACTACAGGTTAGTATATGCTGTAGGAAAATAGTAAGTGAGCCATGGTGATATGGAGTGATGGTCTGTAACAGATGAAAGTAAAAAAAACTGATGGTAAATTTAGAAAAAGTACAGCAGTATAAAGATAAACTTCTTAGCAAAACAATTCCAAAACATCTAAGCTTCCCAAAGTAACAAAGACCTAAACCATATCTTTTCTACTCCAAAGCAGACATAAGGGGGGAGATCATGTAATAATAGCCGTTATCTGCAAAATTAGTAACTAGTTTTAGCCCATGCTAATAATCTGTAGAAAACAATCAGATGTTATTAAGGTGCAGTAAAAAAAAACTAACATTTGATTGGCTTCTGCATATAAATAGCCAAAAAAAACTTTGGTACCTCTTATTTAATTGGTACCTCTTATTTCAATTATCCCATAATTCAATTCTAATGAGGAGAGAGCTCCATTAGAAGTAGTAAAATTAGTTCCATCTGTATTCAATTACTTTAGCCTTTATCCTATCCTATTATATACTAGCAAAGTGTGCCGTTGGTGCACAATGGAAATGATGTGTATGTTTTGCTATGTGTGGATATAGTGGATATAGAATCTTTACACAGGTATATTTTAAAATGTTACTCAGACAGTCACCAGCTTACAGAGGAACCAAGTAGGATAATCCTGCAGGTCTGAGAG
The DNA here is from genome assembly GCA_019447015.1 of Hymenochirus boettgeri. Taxonomy (NCBI): domain Eukaryota; kingdom Metazoa; phylum Chordata; class Amphibia; order Anura; family Pipidae; genus Hymenochirus; species Hymenochirus boettgeri. The sequence continues at coordinate 97,104,220 of CM033474.1, forward strand.
TAGACCCAGGCAATCCTGCCACACTGTTTGGTTGAAACTAAACAAACTTACAAGTATTCACCACGGAAAGCGGTGATGGTATATCATATATTATAACAGAAGGTACCTCACAGCATCATGTTATTATAATAGATTTGCCCTAATAATCTAACATATAAACAAATATTTCTCATTCCCAGTTTACCTAAAGAAATGGATTTATCCGTTATATACTCTTTTATACAGATCTAATTGAAAAAAAAATAGCTTGAGAGCAATTTTTAATAACTTATGACTGCTTTTTATTTCAGTATTACAGTAAATCCTTGGTATACCTGCCTGGTTTTACCACTAAGCAAAAGGCTAAGGACTTGCAAGCGGGCACCTTCATCGCAAACATTAATAGTGGCTGACAATTCAAATTGTTCTAGCCCACTCCCTAGTTACCCTATCAAATGTATCAGGTTTAAAAATAGGTTTGGCAATTGGGCCTGGTAGAGCTACTGAGTCTAATTGGGGAATTTCATCTGCAGGTACAAGGACAGAAGGATTTAAATCAATACGTTCAGTAGCAGCCTCCATAGCTTAATACAGAGAACAAACATACAAAGAAAACAGGGAGAATAAATGGTATTACCAGCACCACTGACACCAATTTGTACCAGATCACTGCTTTATAGAAGGATTATGGGTAGCATGGCACACAGTGGGTTACTCTGGTGATCTGGCACAAAGCAGACAGTGCACATAAACAAGTTTACCCACATAACATGTGCAGTAATCAGAGGTGTCACTGTCTATGGTGCACCACTTTGAATATTGGCCAGGCCTGTATATTGTGTGTTCTTGTAAGTTGGTGTACACTTATATGTTGCCTCAGAGTTTGTATCCAATAAGGTAACTTGTCTGTCCAGTAATCTGTCTTCCCAACAGGTAGTAACAGGATCTTATACACAGGATCTTATACACAGGATCTTATACACAGGATCTTATACACAGGGTCTGTCTTATACACAGGGTCTTATACACAGGTTCTTATACACAGGGTCTTACACACAGCATCTTACACTCAGGATCTTATACACAGGATCTTATACACAGGATCTGGTGATATATTCAATATCACTCCAAAGCACACACCCCAATCTACATTCATCTTCTCTCCTCCTAGCCATAGAGAGCAGGGATGTCCTGTGTCTTATCACTCACTGACACCACCTGCAGGCTGGAGGTGGTATATAAGGAGCCTTAGTGTATATGTCCATTACAATACACATCATGTCCTGTGTAGCAGACAAACTTGTTTTGGATTATACCTTTCAGTATTCACATGAAGCAGACACAGGGGTGTGGTTAAACCTCCCATTTTGACCAAACCATGTTCAAATAGGGATCTCAGCTCTGTAAGTAAGTTTAGGTATTTTGTATATTTTATGTTGTACCTAATATAAGATTTATTGATGGTCATTTAAATGGTAATAGTGAGATAGTACACACATACATATACACCTACCCTATATGTAATATCATATACCCCCCACCTCATTGGTAGCTCCTAAAAACTCAATGCAATCTCCTATGAAGATATAAATATATTTATAATTTAATATAAAGCACTGGGTGGATGGCATCTTCCCTCATTTTAAAAAGCCAAAGGGCTGTAACGGGGAAGTGAGAAAGACTGTTATATGGATCCAGTGCACAACTATGAGAAATGCAAAAGTTTGCTAATGGTAATTGAAGTAAAAAAGGTTAGAGGTTAGGACCTTCCAGACTGGGGTTACCTTGGCGATATTGTTATTGTAAAATAACAATATCGTTATTTTGCATGGCAGAAATTATTTTAAACTCATTATTTTGCTAGCTTTTGCATATTCAATTAGAATAGTATCAGTGATTTTATGTATAGCTAAAAATTGGTTTGCAGTTGTTGTATAATGGTAGATCATAGCAATCATGTGTTTAACTGATCCAGTGACTCCCACAGCACTGCCTATACCTGGTCTGCCATGTAGGGTTATAGCATTAATGACATCCTACTGATTAGGTGTGTAACAATCTTCATTTATCAGTTTGAGTAAGAATATATAAAGGAATTAAATTAGTTTAAATGTACAGTAATCAGTAGATGTAAAATGTTGTAGGAACTAAACTAAGAAGAGTAAGGAACCATAGGGTAGAGTTTTAAAGGCATTCCATATACAGGCCCAGTAGATATTACCTGGCAAGTGCATTAGAATACCCGAAAACCATAATTTAGTCCCATTGCAGTGAGTCCAATACCCCACTTGATCTACCCATCCCTCTAGGGATGATTACAATTTGTACAAAAACTAGAAGGCTCAGTATAGCATTCTGCATATTTAAAAAGATCTTTCCACATCTTACTTGAGGTATTTATAGCTATATTTTGGGGCATATAGAGGAATGTCTCACAAAAATCTACTGCTGGATTCCAGTTTGCAAGTGGGTGACTGGTGCAGCAGAGAGTTCAAACTTTAGCATCAATATGGGTCTGATCACGTACTATCAGGGTTTTGCTGCCCACTACCAAATATGTACAGTACATGCAGGCAAATGCTTTTATAGATAGTGTTTACTGCAGCATACCAGTTAATGTCATTAAATCCAGTGCTAATGGTACAGAAATGGTGGAAGCATGTTTTACTAGAAGACAAATTAGCATACTTAGCTATTTGAAAATGATAATTAACTAAAGCGTTTTAAAATGGATGGTGTGAGTCTTTCATATCATATGATTTCTTGTGTAAAGGAACAGCCCAAATTTTTGTAATGAGTAAAAATGTAACCATACTCATCTTTGTGGGTGGGGAGAATATTTTACAATGGTTTGCATGGGTCCATTTTGGTTTTTCTGACAGCTTAACAGCTGTGGCTGTTGTTAAAAGGAATTTAAATGGACCTACAAATCTGGATGCAAGCGGCTACATTGGAAATCTTTATGATCACCCAGTCAGCTAGATGGGCTGTATTGGCTTCTGGGTCTTGAAGAGAATTAAACACAAGCTGGTGTGCTTTGGTTAGTTTTTCTGTATAATTAAATAACATATCTAAACACACACCAGCGCTGTTTAGTATCACTCCCAATAGGGTCTTGCACCCGAAGTAGTGATATAATATACAAAACACCAGTGTCTCAAAAAAGTACATTGACTGGGCACCACAATGGTAACAGCAAAAATGTAACTTTTATTGCTCACACACAGAGCTAAAAAATGAGGCGCCCTCCATAAATACTAAAATCAAGGCCACACACCCTGGGAGAGTTAGTGTGTAACATCAATACAGTCTCTTAAACACACAGGATATCAGGAATCCAATACACATTCAATGTAGGGATATATATAGATAGACATGGAGACTATGGTCCATATTCATAAAGGAGCGATATCGCCTTTAAGCCATACTACACCTTTAACAATCGGTTTAACAATCAGTTTAGCGATCGTTAATTTACGATCGCTATCTTAAATTAATGATAACAACCGTAAATCTACGATAATGCGATCGTAGATTTCCGACTTTCATAGAATACCATTGTGGTAGTTTACTACTGTATGGTATTCTACAACCGAGCATTCGTTACTCAATGAACGTGAAGTGTGTTATCGCTAAATTGTGATATCGTGATTTATAAATATGGCCCTATATTACCAAAATTACCAGTTCCACACAGCAGCGGCTCTCACATCCAGCGTAGTTCCCCGGGTTTGTGTTACCTGTTGGTCAGCCGGGATTTCTCACTTCTCACTCACATCGTGCTGATTCACGGTGGCCTCCATATACCTCGTATTGTAACCCATGTACAACCCAGAACTGTGCTGGAGTCTTCACCCGTTACATTAAAACCCGTAGCTTACCGTGCAGAGGGATTCAGAACACAAACCAAAACCATAAATACAACGAGACATATTTATAAAGGTGCAGTTTAACGATTGGTTTAACGATTTTCTGGTTTGAAAAGCTCAGGTCTGTTTGAACTGTAAAAGTTTGGATCAGACTAAGGTTCGAGTTCAGTTCTAGTCCATCTCTAGTCAACACTCTATTATATATATTATATATACACAGACGTGATTGTTCCATATATTCTTTACACAGAATGACTGTTCATTGTGCCCATACAGGGTCCGATGTTATCAGCTTCCTCTACTGTAGTAAAGGGAGACAGTAAGGCCCTGGCTCCACTATACAGCACACGGAGGCATACATGAATCACGCGATGCAGCACCATTCGGCACTATAGATTGGTCGGCCACGGCAAATGTCTCCAATGGACCACATGATCGGCGATGATTTATCGGCATGTCAAATTGCCCATTCATCCGATCCAGACAAACGTCAACTGACACCGTTTACTGCAGCCACTGAAATCACCTCAGATTTTTCCACCTGACCAACCGATACACGCAAATATAGGTTGGTTGGACCAAAAAATCTGTTTGTGTGTACCCAGTCTTGATGAATATACTTAAAGGGCAACTGTGGTCTCCAAACAAGTTAGGATTAAATGAAAGCCTGCAGTATTTCCTTTATAATGAGCCGACAATCACATATCTGGCTTCAGCCTGTGAGAAATGACATTGGGGTGAATGCTCAAATGTCCTGCTACCAGTAGGTTATATGAAATCTCCTGACCTCTGCCACGCCCCGGGGGAGAAGCATGCTCAGTAAAGACTTAATGCTGGTGAAACCAGAAGTACCTGGGGGAAAAATTGACAGTTGAGAAGAGAAGCCTATTAATGTAGGCAGGGGCTGGTCACATGACTATAAGCTGGTCACATGGCTAAAAACAGGAAGTGTTTAACCAGGAAGTAATATTGCTGAACCTTTCCAGCAATAACTTTTCACAAATTTTATCTAGAGATGTGATTTAGGTTTTATTTTGAAGGTATGATGGAAGGCTTTTTATATCATCCTTACTAGTTTGGAAGAAATGGAGACCACAGTTAACCTTTAAGTAAAGGGAATATCTGTATTGGCTAACTGTGATGATAATCATGGCAATTAGAAAAGCTGTGCTTGTTCAGTGGTAATCCGTTTAGGAATCCCCCCTTGTAAATCCTGCGCTTGCCACTGCATTCCCAATGGGCACCAGGCCCATACAGTGCCAGAAGTGCACTATAAGAGAGGGGCCAGCGATGGCTGACAAGCCATTTTGGCATCCAGAATACATCTTGGCCCTCCAGAGACAGTGATTGGACCTTCAGAGGCAGAGACTTCATTAGATTCATGTTGTGCAAATGATGGAAGGCAAATATCCTTTATATTATAACTGAATTTAATGAAATACTGTATGTAGTAAAATAAGTCAATATATATATATATATATATATATATATATTTTTTTTTTTTTTTTTAATTTTTTTTTTTAAATCCTTCACTAATCCATTAATTTGGCTTGAGAGAGGCGGACTCCAGTTCTTTTTATTTCTTATTCACTAATTATTTCATTACCAGCAAACCACAAATTTGTAAAAGAATCCCCCCTTCTCCCCCCCCCCCCTTCTCTTTCTCTCTTCATTCACTCTCTCCTCCTCGGCAATGTGGTGTCTCTTGCATGCGAGCGCTGCGTCATCATCCCTCCTCCAACTGAGAAGTGCGTGTGTGCCAGTAGAGTCGGTTTATCTAACGGTTGGCAGACCATGGGAGGAGGGTTGATGATGAGGAGATCGAGCTTCTATACATTACTTTACTTTAACACTCATAAATGCAAACTGATAGACACAGTTAAATACTCCTACTGACCCACCCTTCTATTCCCATGACAGCCCTATTTAAAAGGCAACTAAAGTCAAAAATGAAATCAATGATCAATCAATAAAAAGTGATTTTCCCCCCCCCCCACTTATAAATGCAAGCTAATACCTACACAGACACAGGTAAACACACCTACTGACCCACCCTTCCATTTCCATAGCAGCACTATTTAATTATCAACTTATGTTAAAATGAATTCTTGATCAATCATTATAAATGGAAAGGCACATAAAACAATCACCAACTCCTACACTCCTAAACTCCCTCCAACACACTGATAAAATGGTGGATGTCGAGCTACCTTTTATACCCAGGGTTTGGCACTGATAAAAATAACAGCAATCGGTGAACTTGGGATATGTAGCTGGATTGTTTTGAAAAATCCTCTAATTTTTGAAAATTCTGCAAATCTTTTAACTTTCCTCTAAAACAAATTAAAGGGCATCTATAGTGGGAAAATTAACTTTTCTTTCTTTCTTTCCATGTGTTCTATAATTCCCCACAACCCCCAGAGTGTCTTTACTTTTTTCAGATTCCCTCTCTGTCCTGAGATACACCAGTTAGAAGAATACGTGATTGCATTCCTCTACTCCTACTTGGACAGTCAATCAAATCCCTGTGACATAATCACCCCTCCCTGCTCTGTAATAAACATAGAGATAAGAGCATTAACAGGGGGAGAGAGGTAGCTTTGATGGTAGATATAAGGCTGCACTTGACCACCCTTCTTAATAGTTTTCACTAATTAATGATGGTTCACAAATAGAGAGATTTTAAACTATACTGATCTCCTTCTTCCGTGTCTCCAGGACAGCTTGCCCTTCTATTGGCCACTGTGCATGGGTGTGTTTCTCAGGATGTTGAACTTTTAACTCCTACTGCACATGATAAGCTTGTCGGTTAGCCGGAGTTGAGAAATGAAGGAGGTAACAGAGGGGAAGGGGGAGTGCTGCACAGAGATCTGACACCATGGTTAAACAAAATCACTACAGAGATAGGATTAAGGCAGCACAGAGTACATGAATTTAACTTTGCAAAGGGGCAATGTGTTTTTTTACTATAGATACCCTTTAAGGGCGATTATGTGATCTTTCCATTGCCTCTAAAAGCTAAATAATGAAAAAAACAACATGTAATGAAAATTTATATTTCCGTTTTAAAAAGAAATCTATTAAAACCACACACAGAAAAAAGGTGCTTTAGTGCACCTAAAGCAGAAGGTCCACTGGGTAATGTGAAACTTAAAAAGAAGTCACTATTTAACCCTGTAGTGGCAAGTAGTTCCTTGGAGGTTTTTGATTATGTTGTGAGCAGACATGTTCAACTACTCCCTTGGCAAAAACCAAGATACAAACCAAATAACCTCAGTCACAAGGAATACTTGGCACTTAAGCAGCTTAAAGACCTTAAGCAAGTGGTAATAAAAAAAGCTGATCAATGAGCACAGTTATCATCTCTAAGGGAATGTATATAAATGAAGTCCAAAGGCAATTGGACAATAAAGAACACTATAAGAAGCTAATGACAGATCCAACCCATAAGATTAGAAAAGAGGTTGATGAACTAATCAATGATGCTATGCAAAGTGGTCTGATTGATAAACATTTAAAAGAGTGCTTAATCATTGATTTTCTCAGAACACCCATACTATACATCCTACCTAAGATACATAAATCGTTGGTGAATCCACCGGGTAGGCTGATAGTTATTGGGGTAGGTTCCCTGCTGCAGCCACTGGGTATCTTTATTGATGCATTTTAGAACCCAATCATGCAAAAAATACCTAATTGTTTAAAGGACAAGACTGAGTTGCTTAATAGATTGGGTTCAATACAAAGCATCAAGAATGGTGCCTTCTTATGCGGTTTAGATGTAGAATCACTCTACACCTCTATTCCACATACTGAGGGAATTGAAGTCATGGAGGAAGGAATGCTTAATTATGGTTATCCCTCACATATGTTTTTTTTTCATTGGTGAGTTACTGACGATATGCCTTAAGAAGAATTTCTTTTGTTTCAAAAAGGTTTTAACCTCCAGAAACAAGGCACAAGTATGGGCGTTAATTTTGCCCCTGCTTATGCCAACATATTTATGGCTGCATTCGAAAATAAATGGATCCTAGGCAATGAAGAATTTGCACCACATTTATACCATTATATGAGATATGTGGATGACATATTCTTTATCTGGGAGGGAGAGGTAGAACAGTTATTAAAAATGTGTAAAAGTATTAATAGCAAACATGCAACCCTCCGCTTTACATTAGCCTATGATGCTAAACAACTGAACTTTTTGAAAGTCATGGTTCCCCTAGGGAAATCTTATTTAAGGAAATACCCCAGAAAGGGACTGAAAAAACTGGAATTCCCTTTGTTAGCACATATAAAATCTTCTCGAATAGGATCAAAGCCATTATGAACAACAGTTGGCACATATTATCTTCAGATCCATCAACTGGTCACCTTTTCAGTGAAAAAAACCTCCATTCATACAAAAGATCAGCCAATATAGGGGATCAATTGGTACACACAGATCTGTTACCGCAGAAAAATGAACCAAAGTTGTTTTTTTGGTAAACCTAGAAATGGCACGTATCCTTGCAGGTCGTGCCAAATGTGTAACGCCATTATCCCGGGCAACACTGTGTACCACCCAACTAAAGAGACACCTATTAAGATCAGGGACTTTGCAACAAGTATAAGTCAAGGGGTAATCTATCTTCTGAAATGTCCGTGTGGATCAGGTTATGTAGGACAGACATAGAGAGAAGTCCGCATAAGATTGAGCACACACAAGAAAAGCATAAAGTCGTTCAAACCAGAAGATTCTAAGAACGATACCCCTGTAGCACGCCACAACTGTTACTTCAAAGGAACATTGGTGAATCAATTTCCTTCAAACATTATCACCCAAAGGGTTGAATGAAGAATTGAATCTAACCTGCTTTTTATAAGACACTGCATATAGGATCTCTCCTACTTTTTAAGCTGTATAGGTTAATAAACCTGATTAATATGTATACTATAAGAACATATTGAAATACAATGTTGCAATGCCTGCTAGATATTTTCTCTGTCGTTACAGGAACACTCATGCCATCTAGTGGAACCTTATCGTATATCGTATATTCATATACTTTTATTCACGTTTTAGATTGTATAATTAAACACAGAGACACCAAGATGGACTTTTAATATTTTATTAAAGGACAACAATATCAAAAAAAACAACATCACCCCCATTACATGTCCACACCACAAGCAGCTGAAATCAGTTACTCATGTTTACAGCCGTGCTGCTCTCTCTTAGATATCCCACAGCAAAGATGAGTGCTATAAGCCCACCTCCTAGATGGCCCAGGGCCATGATTAACATAACACTTGTCATTGGCTGGTGGGAATGTCTGTTACAACCTTTCTCCTCCTCATCTGCCAGTTAAACAAATTGAAATGTCCTGTTGCTAGGATACAGCCTACATAATCAAGCTGATCAAGGATGGGTGGAGGAGTATTTTCTTGCATGCTAGCTTTGAATGACAGTTAGAGGCAGACAGAATCGTTACGTCCCCTTCACAGCATGGCTAATTGAAGGCTAATTGAAGGCAGAGAGAGCCTCGAAATCAGGAAAAAAATATATGGGGAAGGCTGCATACCATTACTCTTTTTAAAGCAGTTATAAAAAAAAAAGCATTGAGGCAATACAGTTATCCTTTAACACCTTTAATAATTTTAATTTTAATAAGTTAGTTTTTTTCACATTGATACAGAAGCACTAGCACTTTAGCACAAATGTGGTTCACCTTTTATTAATATATGTAAAACTTATACACTACAAGATGGTATATTTTACGGATATTAACATCACAGTGTTTTTTTAAATTGTTTATAATATATTGAATAAATTATGTTTTGGAAAGTAAGATGATTGTATATTTATAATGTATATGCTTGCGCTGGTTATTTGCACAGGCACTTTATAGCCGTCTAAAAAGTGAAGGCGGGGTTAACACTATTTGAGATTGATGTCACTATTTATAGCTTGCACTTTTGACCATGTGGTTACACCTGAGGAAGGGGGAGAACACCCGAAACGTTGTGTGTATTTTGGACTTTGTTCAGCACTGAATAAATAAGTTATGCTGTAAAGCACCTTTGGAGTGTGCCTCCCTTTCAGTACTTTTGATTATAAACTTTACCGTTTCGTGGCACGGAGATAGGGGAGTGCACCTCAAAACTTACCTGTTACAACTCCACATCCTTGGTTTAAACACAAAAAAAAAACCTTTTCTCTGTATATCTTCATCTGTGCTGCTGGTTAGCAGCAATTTTAACATACTGTTTCTGCAAATAAAAAACACATAAAATTAACAAAATATATCTACTTTTCCCATCCCTGTGTCTCCTTGTCCCATCCCTGTGCCTCCTTGTCCCATCCATGTTCCTCCTTTTCCCCTCCATGTGTTTCCTTTACCATCCCTGTGCCTCCTTGTCCCATCCCTGTTTCTCCTTTCCAATCCCTGGTGCCATCCCTGTGTCTTCTGGTGCCATCCCTATGCCCCCTTGTCCCACCCCTTTGTCTCCTTGCCCGTGCCTGTTTCTCCTTGTCCCATCCCTTGTGCCATCCCTGTGTGTCCTGGTGCCATTCCTGTGTCTCCTGGTGCCAACCCTGTGCCTCCTTGTCCCATCTCTTTGCATCCTTGTCCCATCCAAGTGCCTCCTTTCCCATTCATGTGCCTCATTGTCTCATCCCTGTGCCTCCTTGTCCCATCCCGGTTTCTCCTTTCCCATTCTGGTGCCATCCCTGTTTCTCCTTGTCCCATCCCTGTGCCTCTTGTCTCATCCCTGTTTCTCCTTTCCCATCCCTGGGGCCATCCCTGTGTGTCCTTGTCCAATCCATGCACCTCCTTTTCCAAAAACAGCAACCACTTGCAGTCATTCTTTCAATCACTTTAAAGATTCATTATCAGACATTACCGATAACCAACCTTTATAAATAACACCCTTTACATAGTACCTGTCACATCCACTTCCCTTTGAAGCTAAAGAAATCCTGCCCATTCTTGTAACTATCAAATGAACTTTTTTATTAGGGGCCTCCACTGGTCTCCCCTTTGAAGTTAACCAAAGTTAATGAGCAGCAGAATTCTGAGCCTCTTGTTGCCTTTGCAGCCAGCCAGTACAAAGTTGTCTTGATCTAGTTTAATAGGTATATATATCAATTAAATTATTGTTCTAATTTTCTTTTAATCTTCTTATAGGTTCATATTGTTACTTAGTCCTTTTTTAGGAAGGTAACAATTTATGTTTTTTCCTTGTCCAAATACTACTGTCAATAATTGTCTTATTAGAGATTTTGGGCTACGTTCACACTACACAACAAAAAACGCCTGAAAAAACTGTAGTAAATTAAACGGTATTATGGCATTCCTATGTGAAATTTATGTCCTTGCTTTTTTTCCTATCCCATGCGTTAGAAAAATGCACTAAAAAGCAATAAAATGTGCTAGTATGAACAAGCACTTGAAAGCTATGTAATTTGTTCACTTTATGAATTTACATTTTTATAGTACTCTGGTGCCCTCTGCTGGAAAATAAATTCAGATACGGTTATTGAACATAATAAGACGTGCAGAAAATCCTAATCTGTCTGTTATGGATGATCTTACCCTGTAACTTCAAAAACTGTACTTTTGCTTTTTTCAGGAAATGAATTATATTTCTATAAACCAAAATATTATTATCACATATAAAATAGCACAGAAAAGAATAACTTTAAATTGCTAATAACACATCAACATTATCTGGAAAAATCCAACTTTTCTTAAGCGCCTTAAGAACTCCACTGCCAAAATTCTGCCAGTCAAAAAGCTACAGATGAACTTACAAAATGTTGTAGTTTGGTGTGGAACTTTGGTGTTGATGGCCAAAGTTCTGAGCCAATGTCCTGATCTATGGACCCACCAGTGAAAAAAAAAAAAAAAAAATTATCTGTACATTAAAATAATCTGTATAATTAACAAATTATGTAGAATGCTGAAAACCTGTAAAAATTAAGCAAAATAAACTGCTGCAGATATCATTGATTTTTATTATAATTAATAAAAAAAAAGTACTTTTCTAACTTTATTTTCCTACATTTTATAAGTTATATGTTAGTAATAGTAATGGAGGTTGAATAAAGATTTACATCCATCTAGATCTAATCTAATTCACTTGCAATTACTGAAAGAACATTTTCACTGTTCTTGCTTGAATATGAAACATATTTTCTTCTAATCTTAAAGGATGTCAGTAAGTCCTGTGAAATGATCTATTGGTAAACAATGCACCAAACAGTTGATTGTACATCCCATTAATGTATTTAAATAAAGTGACCATTTATTTATATAAATAAATTGCGCTTCTCCTAACTCTCTCCATTTCCAAGATGTCTGTTTCAAATATTGAGTTCTAAAACTGCAATGCGTATTTCCAAATGGGGCCTTACCAGTTCTTTGTAAAGAGAAAAAATATTGTTCTCCCTTGAATCTAAACCTCTCTTCATACAGGACTCTAGCCATTGCTGTCAGGCATTGTTTTCTAACTAATCTAATCTGTTTCAAAGTTTTCAAAGCTCTAGAGTAGTTTTGTGTTATCAACAAACACAGAAACCTTGCTTTCAAAACCCACGACTATTGCCGGCCATAAACTACAAACTCAACTCTTAACATTCAAGCATTGTCCAATAACTGCCTGGCCTGATCATTATGCGTTAGATACTATGATATTAGAATTATAATATGATCTGTATGAGGGAACATCATCAGTTTAATCTGCTGCCCCACTCAACATTACAATCGATTAGTCATTCAACTCAGATCAAATCTCTATTCGGTATAATGTCTAGGACATCTATAATTCAACACCATTCTTTATATGTATTGGTTTGGGATATTATGTATACTTACCTGTGGATGTAAAAGAATGGGCGCCTAACAAGGGGTTAATTGGTGTAAGCAATAAGAACGGAGGAGATGTAGCACGATTTGCACCCCTGAGGAAGTGGCGTGAGAGGCCTCGAAACATGTAAATTTCTGTTTGGCAGACTATTCATACATACCGTTTCGATGTTTTTAATGTTTGAAATAAACGGGAAGTTTTATATACACATGATGTGAGCTCTGGTTGCCTGCCTGGATTGCTTTTTTGGATTTATTGTACAATTCGCTGAAGAGGAGACGGATTGGATATCGGGCATTGTGAGCACCGGACCGGACAGAGGAAAGGACACAAGAGGCTCCTGGGATACAGGTACCAATGGCGGTATTTGAGAAGCTTAAGTATATTTCTTGTGCTTATTTTACAAAACTAACACGGCGGTTGGGGGTGGGCTGGGGTAAGCTACATTGCAAAAAATTCTTTTAATTTTAGGGGATGGTGAATCCATGAAGGGATCCGGAGGGCGAGTGGGAGGGGGGTGGAGGGCTCTCCTGCACATGTCAGAAACCTCAACAAGGACAAGGAAGAAGCAGGCACCTGGATGATCACAGACAGCTCCTATTTTTTACTTTTCAAAAAAATGAACAGTCACTGCATGAGAACCATAAGGTGCTGAGGTGTAAGATAAGGATTTTTTAACACTACACAGTGGGGCCAGTAGTGGGTTAAATTTTAGTTTTGTGGGTGGACATGAACTAAATATCCTTGCACTGCTTAAACTATAAATGGCTCTTTGTTAAATGAATCTCTGTTGGAAAACGTGTTAGGTGCCAACAGCTACAGTGTGGAATATATTGTCTTGTATAGAAAGAGGTAAGTATTTAAGTGAGAAAAAATGTTATTTTTTCTTTACAAAGCACTGGAAAGGCCTCATTTTGGAACATGCAATTTTGGAAAGGATTTTAGTGAAACTATGAAACTGTCTTCCATTGGACATGGTGATGGCAGTTTCATTGAGTAGAAGCCAGCAAGGTTTAAAAAAAAGAATGTTGAATGTTACTAGAATCAATACATATCTGCCACTTGGAGTCAGAAAGAAATCCCCCTACCCCCCTTCATACTGTTTGTTTGTTGTTTGCCTTTCTTAGGATAAATTGTTAGAAAATGTGGGTATTGCTGAGTAGGTTATACTCGATGGACATATGTCTTTATTCAGCCTCAAATACTACACTAGCAAGAAAATTTAACAGTGCACAAGGTATATAGTCAAATATCCAAGTAGGTGGGAGGTGCTCATGGTAAAAGCAATAAATAGTATCAAAAACCTAAAAAAGAAAAAACAATGCACCAAACAGTGATTGTACATCCCATTAATGTATTTAAATAAAGTGACCATTTATTTATATAAATAAATTGCGCTTCTCCTAACTCTCTCCATTTCCAAGATGTCGTTTCAAATATTGAGTTCTTAAACTGCAATGCGTATTTCCAAATGGGGCCTTACCAGTTCTTTGTAAAGAGAAAAAATTGTTCTCCCTTGAATTAAACCTCTTTCATACAGGACTCTAGCCATTGCTGTCAGGCATGTTTTCTAACTAATCTAATCTGTTTCAAAGTTTTCAAAGCTCTGAGTAGTTTTGTGTTATCAACAAACACAGAAACCTTGCTTTCAAAACCACGACTATTGCCGCATAAACTACAAACTCAACTCTTAACATTCAAGCATTGTCCAATAACTGCCTGGCCTGATCATTATGCGTTAGATACTATGATATAGAATTATAATATGATCTGTATGAGGGAACATCATCGTTTAATCTGCTGCCCCACTCAACATTACAATCGATTAGTCATTCAACTCAGATCAAATCTCTATTCGGTATAATGTCTAGGACATCTATAATTCAACACCATTCTTTATATGTATGGTTTGGTATTATGTATACTTACTGTGGATGAAAAGAATGGGCGCCTAACAAGGGGTTAATTGGTGTAAGCAATAAGAACGGAGGAGATGTAGCACGATTTGCACCCTGAGGAAGTGGCGTGAGAGGCCTCGAAACATGTAAATTTCTGTTTGGCAGACTATTCATACATACCGTTTCGATGTTTTTAATGTTTGAAATAAACGGGAAGTTTTATATACACATGATGTGAGCTCTGGTTGCCTGCCTGGATTGCTTTTTTGGATTTATTGTACAATCGTGAAGAGGAGACGGATTGGATATCGGGCATTGTGAGCACCGGACCGGACAGAGGAAAGGACACAAGAGGCTCCTGGGATACAGGTACCAATGGCGGTATTTGAGAAGCTTAAGTATATTTCTGTTGCTTATTTACAAAACTAACACGGCGGTTGGGGGTGGGCTGGGGTAAGCTACATTGCAAAAAATTCTTTTAATTTTAGGGGAGGTGAATCCATAAGGGATCGGAGGGCGAGTGGGAGGGGGGTGGAGGGCTCTCCTGCACATGTCAGAAACCTCAAACAAGGACAAGGAAGAAGCAGGCACCTGGATGATCACAGACAGCTCCTATTTTTTAATTTTCAAAAAAATTAACAGTCACTGCATGGAACCATAAGGTGCTGAGTGTGTAAGATAAGGATTTTTACACTACAAAGTGGGGCCCAGTAGTGGGTTAAATTTTAGTTTTGTGGTGGACATGAACTAAATATCCTTGCACTGCTTAAACTATAAATGGCTCTTTGTTAAATGAATCTCTGTTGGAAAAGTGTTAGGTGCCAACAGCTACAGTGTGGATATATATGTCTTGTATAGAAAGAGTGTATTTAAGTGAGAAAAAATGTTATTTTTTCTTTACAAAGCACTGGAAGGCCTCATTTTGGAACATGCAATTTGGAAAGGATTTTAGTGAAACTATGAAACTGTCTTCCATTGGACATGGTGATGGCAGTTTCATTGAGTAGAAGCCAGCAAGGTTTAAAAAAAAAAAGAATGTTGAATGTTACTAGAATCAATACATATCTGCACTTGGAGTCAGAAAGAAATCCCCCTACCCCCCTTCATACTGTTTGTTTGTTGTTTGCCTTTCCAGGATAAATTGTTAGAAAATGTGGGGTATTGCTGAGTAGGTTATACTCGATGACACATGTCTTTATTCAGGCTCAAATACTACACTAGCAAGAAAAAATGAACAGTGCACAAGGTATATAGTCAAATATCCAAGTAGGGGGGAGGTGCTCATGGTAAAAGCAATAAATAGTATCAAAAACCTAAAAAGAGAAAAAGACCAGGCACTCACCCCTGTATGAGCTATATAACAAACCCTTTATTGTGAACATTGGCGAAAACATAAAGTGCTAATAAAAACAATTAAAAACATATATACAAATACATAAATGGATTCCGAAATATAAACAATAATCACCATAAAATCTCTCGCCAAACAAATATACTTGAAGTAAATATATCAGACTAAACCCCATATACTCATCTGTCCAAAAAGTCTCAGTCACAGTCAACAAGTCGCCATGGGATATCTCAACATCAATGGAGGCAAAGAGAAAAAATAAATGGTGGTAGTAGCAAGTAGTAGCAAGTGCAGGAATCACATCAGGACAAGCAGTAGAGGACGCTGAACGCGTTTCGCTACTTCAGCTTTCTCATCCATTTATGTATTTGTATATATGTTTTTAATTGTTTTTATTAGCACTTTATGTTTTCTGCCCGATGTTGCACAATAAAGGGTTTGTTATATAGCTCATAAGGGGGTGAGTGCCTGGTCTTTTTCTCTTTTTTAGGTTTTCAAATACTACACTACACTACTACTACTACCAATCTAAATTCTTACATACATCATATAAAAACCAAGTAAGTTAGCTTGACAAAATCTATTTTTCACGAATCCGTGTTAATTACTACTTATAAATCAGTCCTTGTGACACAATTCAGAATATGTTCCTGTAATAAAGTTTCTAATATCTTCCCCGACCACTGATGTTAAACTTACAGGTTTATTCTTACCAGGCTGTGAATGATTAAGCATTTTAAATATTGGTATTACATTAGCTTTTTTCCAGTCCAGAGGCACATTTCCAGACAGAAGTGAAATTGGAAAGATATGGATCAATGTTCCAGATACAACTAAACTTTAACTCTCTTAAGGTCGTTAGCACAGCTCCACCCATATTACTTCAGCCTTATCTTTCAGCCATCATTTACCCATCTTTCTGCTAAAAGCTATTCATTCTAATTCTCCATTTTTTCCAGTATTTTGTATTTGTAAAAATACATTTTAGATTATTATTTAATGTATTTACACATTTAGATGTAAATTCCTTCCTCACCTCTATTCTACCCTCTTTCCTTCCCCATTATTTTATTTTAACCCCTGTTTGCTAACTTACCCATTATCTACTCCAGTGACATCTAAAGAATGCTAAGTTTAAAATGTCCTGCAGACCTTTAGCCATCTCTTCCCTGTGTTTTCATGTTTTTATTGCTTATGGTTTTTACATACAAATAAATATAAATAAGAGGGCTTTCTCCTGGAATTGTTCAAGCTGCAAAGTTTTTTGATAGACTGAAGAAGGAAAAGATGAGAGAGAGGTAGACCAGATAGTAGTAGGTTATAGTTGACCGGACATAAGAATATTCAGAGAAAATGCATCTGCATCAACTAATGAAGCGACACACACATACATCACAATTTGCAGTGATTGACAAATCAGTAGGGTTAAAGAGGAGGGTGTATAGGTTGGATAGATGGACATTTGGCTTTAGTCAAACTCAATTACTATTACTATGTTACTCATTCCATGTATTTATTTACAGTTGCTATATGCGGCCACACAATACTATCGCCTCCCTGCAAAGGCAGATAATGATCTGAAGAAAATGTCCTATCAGACAGTGGTATTTAAATCTAGTCACCAAAAAAATTAATTAATTTTTATCTGGTATGCCATTAGAGAAAAAATTTGCCTGAGCTGGTAATTTGCCCCATCCAATCAAATGACACCTTTTTATTGGTCTACTACAGTTAGAAAGGTTTGATAATATGATTGTTTGCTGCAAATTAAGAACATGGGCAAAATGTTGCACCTTTTATTAAACAAGGCCAATAGTTTGTAGAGGGACAATTAATTTAATATAGATACAATAAGTGATTTTAGAATTCTTACTGGTGAGAGTAAAAAGGCTGAAATTGTCTATTGAGTTTGTAATGCCCTTGTTCTTATCTCTGGAAAGCTACACTGGTACTTATATGATAGTTTATTCTTTTTTGCACATTGTTGTTCATTATTCTGAAGTAATAAATAATAACCTTTTATGTCTCATTGGAAAGTAGCCTGAGCATATACCAGTAATGCACATAAAAGGAGATGTAATAAAGGTCATTAATCGTCCAAATGCAAACCCCTAACCTGACATTACAATACCGGTGCCGGGCACCTGATGATATAAGCATGTCCACCCACAAAACTATAATTTAACCCACTACTGGCCCCACTGTGTAGTGTATAAAGATCCTTACCTCAGATCCTTGCTCCAAATGGTTTTCCTGCAATGTCCCTCCAAAGTCCCAAAAACTGACCACCAGGAGCCTAGCAGAGTCCATATAGGACTCTGCCTCCTGTATCTCCTCCTGGAGAAAAATGTCATGCGCACTGCACCCCTTCATACCTCCCTCTCCCTCCCATTTCTCTCTCCTTCCCCCTATCTCAAATCCCCTTTTCTGTAGTGTAGGGCTCCCTCCCCCAGCCCCAACCACTATAGTAATTTTTGCAGAAACTACCCCGAACTCTACTTACATTACCTGTTTCCCCCGGCATTCTGGATAGCCGGAAGCAGCATCCGTGACTGGCTGCCTCTCAGCCACTCATTATATGCATAATCCATGCATACAAACACACTTGTATACAGTCAGACACTTTTGCACCCAAACACATGTATCTCAACAGTACACACTCATGAAAACAGTCAGACACACACGCATACAACAAGTCATGTCACTTCTAACTCTTTCTGTCACTTGTTAACCGCTAAAAGTCTCTGACATCATTGTGCTCCCTCACTCTAATTCTAAACAACACATTTCAGGGAGATTGTATATTATTTCAGGGAGTCAGGGAGCTGCCATTAAAATCAGGGAGAATCCCTAAACTTCAGGGAGAAGTAGGATGCCTGTATTGTGTGTAATGTGTTGTGTCACACATCAAGTGACAGAAGGCCCTTTGTCAGTAACCACAAAAGTGTTTGCCAACTTAGTAAATCCAAAAGAAAACATTTGAGGAAATATAAGAATTAAGAAAACTTTTTCTTAAATTGAGGAAATATAGTTTCCAGTTTCTGCAACTTTCTATAACAAATTATCTGACAGCTGCCAGTGTTCAAATTTCACTGTGTGATGGGGAGGTTATCAAATCAGTCATGTTGTTTGTGAGAATGCCCTTTTCATGATTTCCCAACCAGATTGGGTGAGGCAAATTACTAGTCTGGTGCAGTTAGAAAACATTTGATTACATCTGCTTGGTTGCTGCAAATTAAGAACATGGACAAATATATAAAATTTTTGCAATTTACTTAAATTTTTTTTACATAGTTTTGAAGATATTTGTATTATAATGTGGGATATGGTAGCATTATCACCAGAGTCCCTGCACTTCCTGCTCTGAAACCATGTGATAATCCTTCCCTGTGTGGGATGCGTTAAATAAAAGCCAAAAATGTACACACCTTACACACTCCTTGCTGTGGGCTGTGCTGTGCTGTTCTCCACCCTCCAGTTCAGTCCTCCTTCATTCACGGTAATTCAATCTCTTTCTTGCTTTCTCCTGCACAGCATGTGCCAACCGCAGATTACTGTACTCACACAGCTCTGTATCTCTCCCTGGAGAATTAGCTGGTTGTACCCAGTCTCCTACTGGGGTTTACAACTCTGACACTCAGAGGTACTGGTCTGCCTGCTTGCAGACCCACAGGCTCCTTGCCTGATCAGACTCCTTCCCAAAACAGGCTACACCTGCCCTTTTAATTAGTGAGCTCCAGCCACAGGGAATTAATTGATCTAAAACTGGACTGGACCAGCACTGAAACCATTTACCATTAGTGTCTTGGGCCACAGTAAAGCAAACTATATCACAATTTAAACCATTTTATGACTTTCTTACCTTTACACCTTTACACCTTGTATATATATATACACACACACACACACACACACACACACACACACAAATACAAGGATGCACCTCAAACTACACATATTAGCTTAAATAATTAAATATAGTAATCAAACTTATATGCAAGCAATGAAGGGAAATTACGTGCACTAAAGTTAAAATGGATACAATTAGTTACATAGTTTGTACAAACTTGCGTCAGCTGATGTGCCACTTCAAGGCATTATCCCAGCATAAGTCCTAATGGGAGCTTACAGAGCTTCTAAGGGCCATATTTATAAAGCTGTGGTATCACTTTTTATTTTCATGTCTTTGATATAATATATAGTGTGTACTCAAAGTTACATTATATATAGTACTGTTTAAAGATACTGATTATATATTTTAGTGTATTGTTTCATTACTATAATGGTATAGATTGCTATATGTATTTGTATTGTTAATGTTTTTAAGACTTTATCTCCCCTTCTAATATAAAAAGGGGATTTTCTAATTTTCTAATAGTGTTTGTACCCTAGTCTGTCTTCGATTGCATAATTTGTCCTAATTTGGTTAGGTCAGTTCCATATTTGGGGCCCTACAAACTTTGTTGCTATCATATATATTCGAGTATAAACCAACCCAAATATAAGACAAGGTACTTATTTTTAACTGATAAACTGACTCCCACAGACAGCCCCACAGAAAGTCCAATACACAGCCCCACAGAAAGTCCCATACACTCCCCATAGAAAGTCCAATACATAGCCCCATAGAAAGTCCCACACATCCCCATAGAAAGTCCAATACATAGCCCCATAGAAAGTCCCATACACAGCCCCATAGAAAGTCCAATACACAGCCCCATAGAAAGTCCCATACACTCCCCAGAAAGTCCAATACACAGCCCCATAGAAAGTCCCATACACAGCCCCATAGAAAGTCCCACACACAGCCCCATAGAAAGTCCCACACACAGCCCCATAGAAAGTCCAATACACAGCCCCATAGGAAGTCCAATACACAGCCCTATAGAAATTCTAATACACAATCCCATAGAAAGCCGCATACATAACTCCATAGAAAGTCCTATAGACAGCCCCATAGAAAGTACCATACACAGCCCCATAGAAAGTACCATACACAGCCCCAGAGAAAGTACCATACACAGCCCAATACACAGCCCCATAGAAAGTCCAATACACAGCCCCTAAGAAAGTCCAATACACAGCCCTATAGAAAGTCCCATACACAGCCCCATAGAAAGTCCCAATACACAGCCCCATATGTCCAATACATAGCCCCATATATATTCCAATACACAGTCCCATAGAAAGTCCAATACACAGCCCCATATAAAGTCCCATACACAGCCCCATAAAAAGTTCCATACACAGCCCCATAGAAAGTACAATACACAGCCCCATAGAAAGTCTAATACACAGCCCCATAGAAAGTCCCATACACAGCCTCATAGAAAGTCTAATACACAGCCCCATGGAAAGTCCAATATACAGCCCCATAAAAAGCCCAATACACAGCCCCATAGAAAGTCCAATACACAACTCCATAGAAAGTCCAATACACAGCCCCAGAGAAAGTCCAATACACAGCCCCATAGAAAGTCCCATTCACAGCCCCATAGAAAGTCCAATACACAACTCCATAGAAAGTCCAATACACAGCCCCATAGAAAGTCCAATGCACACCTCCATAGAAAGTCCCATACACTGCTCCATAGAAATTCACATACACAGCCCCATAGAAAGCCCAATATACACTCCATATAAAGTCACATACACAACCCCATAGAAAGTCCCATACACAGCCCCATAGAAAGTTTCATAAAGCTTAATGGGGAACTGTGGTTTCCATACAAGTGGTCTGGAAACAGCCCACTTGTACCCTTAAAAGGTGACTTCAGGATCATGATTCGAGCTGCAGTATATCCAAAGTTACAGCAGTATAAAGGGTGTTTTTTTCTTCCTAGTACTGTAAGCTGTGACATCACCACTGCTCTGCCTCCAAGTCTCAGGTTGGAGCATGCCCACTCCTGGGACAGATCATCATTAACTTCATCATAAGCCCCACCCCCAAACTTCTAAAACATTTTTAAAGCTAGCCACAAGCCTGAAAATGAAATTCCTCTTACTAAGGTGTCTGCAGGTAGCGTTATGGAGAAAGAATGGTTGCAGGTTTTTAACTAGCTTCAGAAAAGATTGTTATTGGGGGTAGGGCTTCTTAAACAGCATTCCATGTGAATGTCACAGAATCAGATAGTCAGGACAGACAAGGAAGTGTAAATTTACATACCTATAACTTAAGATCCAGAGAAGCTAGAGATTGTTTGAAACACTTGAATGGAGACCACACTTACTCTTAAAATGTGTCTAAAATCCATGCTAATGATAATGTATTGATAATATATTTTGTGTGTACCCAATAATTGGTTTGTGAGTGAAGTCTGGTGATGAAATTATATTGATAATAAAAATATTATGCACACCAGTCTTGAATAACAGTGTTGTTATTAGCACAGTTCCTACAGGCCATTTTGATAAAAGCTTTATGTCTACATTTACTTTCTGCATAAGGATATCAGATGTAAACATAAAAATCACCAGTTTATCAATCACCTACATACAACCTACATACGACTGGGGCTCAGATGTATGTAGGTCTGTCAGTTACGCTGTCCAATGCAATATAAATATTGTCTGTTTATGTACTAGCTTTGTAAACATTTTGCCTTTGCCTGGATGTGAAATCTTAGTCCAGTTTAATAGCAGACTAACACAGATATAGGTCAAGTGGAGTACAGGGCAAGTGGAGGCAAATTTCCCCATGGGCCTTTCTTTTCCACACTAATTGTGCTTTGACTGCTAGGGTTATTTCATGCCACATGGATGCACAGATTCGGACTGGCTTGTCAATTACCCTATTAAAGGTAAAGCACTCTGGCTGCTCCTTTGCACCTTTGTTTTTTTAGATGTACTGTCCAGTTAGATTCATTCCCACTTACTAACTAAGTGTTGATTGGCTAAGTGCGAGTAAGTGAAGGAAACTAATGTTTTACTCAGGAAGTAGTCAGTATGCCAAATTGAGAGACCATTAGGGCAAGTAAACAGCTATTCAGTATTGTGAATGTGGGGTCCTGAAAATGCTGCTGTCAATATATAGGGGCAAGTAAATGCTACAATCACCATATTGCAGTCCACTAAACTCTGAAATCAGTATATAGGGTAAAGTAAACACTGCTGTCAATATATAGAAGTCCAGTAAACTCTGAAAACAAAATATGGGACCAGCAAACTTTGAGGTCAATATACAGGGGCCTTTCAAATGCCTAGCGAATAACTATAATACCTTATTACGTTTCTATGAAAATCCAGAGGAGAGTAAATGGTTAGCATGTGCTATTGGTTGAACAATAAGATGTTCTCCAGGTCTCAGATGTCTTAGAAATCATTAGGGAAATGAATGCTGTTTAAAGATGTTTGTTAACAATAAAAAAATCTTAAGGTTGTAACGTGAATTAACATATCTTACTGTACATTACTTTCCATATCTGTGTTATTCATTTGTGCATATTTTAATGCTGTTTGCAGTGAAATTAAGCTTGAAAGATAAAATATTTTTTGTTTTTTGAATAAAAATGAACAATGTTTTTCATGTAAACCGTTCAAATTACTGTATAAAAGTGCAGGATGAAGATTAGCTAAGGAGTGATCAGGGACAGACAGTTACAAAATCTTTAATGACAAACTTTCAAATTGTTTGTGTTGTGTTTAGCTGAGCTGCAATTGGTTATGGCCATGTAATGGTTGCTGTGCTTCCTGATTAATGCTTGGATGGCCTTTAAAAATCATATTGTTAAAGCTTCACTTATAGATTACATTACCTAAACCTATTGCTATATGTTTCATTTAATAACATATAGATTGAGAATCAATTCTAGACAAATGTTGCATTTCATTCAGTAGTATAGGGTGTTTTTCTTCCATCTACAGTTTATTGTGTAATACCCGGTAGGAAGTTGTAAACAAAATAATTTTAATATAGTATATTACAGTTTGTAATCAGAAATGAGCACATAATAAATAAAATGGATTTTTTTTTTTTTTGTAAAATTTTGCATATGTAAAGTGCATTGCCAATTTTAACACAATTTACAGAAAAGACATTATAAATATATATTTGTAACACAGATTTGTAAAGACAACAAATTACTTTATTTCATCTGTACAGAAACAAGGATGTTTTTATATAGTTTGAAATTTTAAGAGGCATATTCGTATTCTTCAGCACTCCGACGTCCAAAGTCCATCCAGCCCAAATAGTCTCTGTCAGTTATCATATGAGGAGAATCAGAAGCAAGCCTGTTTGGCAAACCAGAATATCTCATAGAGGAACCTGTTAAATAACAGAAAAGGAAACTTTTTGTGAGAGACCGTACATGAGAACGGGGGGGGGAAAGATGGTGTCCTTTTATGGGACAGAAGGAATACAAGTCTCAAAAAGACACAAACCCTTTAACTTAACAACTGTATATAAAAGTGTTTGCGAGATCTTTGCGTGCTTTATGTGGGGTTTTATTTTCGCAGCTTGATAGCCCAGAGCAAGCGATGCAATCATTTATTGACATTTTTTGAGCTGGTTTTTAGCATGAAAATCAACAACTGCAAAAGTTTGCTTGTGTTTCCTTGATGTATTATTGGTCACAAAGAAGAATATATCACGGTAACAAGTACAGGTAGGTTGCGATAGGAAAATATATTGCATCTCCCCCTATAACTTGAAAAATTCTCTCACTCTTGTTAAGAAAATCACTCTGAGCATGTGTGAGTGCAATAAGCTAGTGGAGGGGAAGGAACTGCGGGGATTTCTATACCGAAAGACCTATAGTGTGTTTTAATTGACAGCTATTATTTATGAAAAAAAAACGTTTAGAGCAGATATAATAGTTCTGCTCCCAGGCATATATTCTATTTCAATCATATAAAATCCTGTCAAATGTTCCCCTTTAAATACATCTTGATATACATGAAAAATATTTGCTGGAAATCAAAATCCTATTTGTAGTCTATCAAAGCTGAGAATTTTAACTTTAAATTTAATGGTTTTTTCCATGGAAAGAATTTGCCACTTGTGCAAATAAGTTTGTCTAGGAATAGGTTGTTTATAGAGAGCCACATACAGTCAGTTCTCAGTAACCAGGAAAAGCAACAACATGAAAGCAAAAACACTAATGTCATCTAATGTTTGCTCGGCTGAGATTATGTTGAGAAATGTTGCCCTTTTTGGCTATTATGGGTAACTGTAGGTTCTAATCATTCTATTGTCCATCTAGAAATTTATTGCAAACATGCTTCAAAAATCTACAGTTGTGGCATTCAAAATATTGAATTATTAATGTTTTTATCTTTCAAACCATGACAATCCTATTGTAGCACCTACTCCAAAAGGTTTTAAAGTACAGGATATGTGGCTCCCAAATTAGCATCACCTGAAAAATAATTTTAGAAAAATCTTACATACAACATATCGGTCTAAGTAGAGAAATGTGAAACTAAGATGTTCAATAAATCTGACCAGCTATATCTATATTTTAACAACCCACTCCCCTCTCCCTATTGATTAAAAACACAGATAATCACATCAGAACACAGAGCCCAGACCATCTATTAAGGTTTTATTCAGACTAAATAGAATGACTGGTATGACCACTGCACTTGTATTTGCATCATTTCAGTGTGACATCTTATCATTCTCTATTCAAGTTATATTTATTTTAAATGAAAAGAGGAAAAATACAGGAATTGCTTTTAATGTTAAACCTGTATTTAATAACACAGTGAGCCTAGACACCTCCACTAGCTTTTAATGATCTCTGAAGTTCCTAAAATATCAACTATCTGCTAATTGCTGTGTACATTCAATTATAGTGACTTTAATAGGAAACTCACTTTTAATTGAAATATAATTACAAATGTCATTTTAAATATTAGTCAACTTGGCCACTAGTAGGCACCAACCTTTTTCTTTCGTTGATTCCTACCAAGTGTAAATTTTTGCAGCAAATTTGCAATACATGTCCTGATGGACAATAGAGTGATTAGAACCTACAGCTAGCCATAACAGTCACATTAATGTATCTAGGCTTTTCAATGTATTGTATGTTTTTTCTCTCATGACTCTGTGAGAGAACTTCTATTAGTGCCCACACAAACATCCGGTATCTGAGCATGTCAAACATCTCATGATCTGCTGTTAGTATGTTGAAAGTAAGTACTACAGATTATATTATGGTATAATATTTTACACTTTACAGTTCTTCTAGTTTCTAATCATACATCTTGAGTGTGAGTTTTAATTATTATTAGTAGTAGTATGGGATTGTTCATTTTATAGTATAATTTTGAACCCAAATGCTACATGGCAAAGTAGCATAATTTGTGCTTTTGATATACTTATGGGGTTCATTTTAAGACAGAACACTAAAGAGGTGACATTAGAATTACTTCGGTGATGAAACTTCTTGTATTTCATCTCTTTTCCAGTGCCTACTGTTCTGTGTTTCAGTTATAAATATTGTAAGCCTTATTTTTATCCTGTCAACATTAAAGACTATGCAACAAAATCTGGTCTATGAAATATACACTACAAAGTGGTTTGCTTATGCTAGTGCTGTATAATGACCACTACACCACACATGTTTATGTTGTTGTAAAAGATAGACATTCCCACATAAAATTCAGCTTTTTTCCATACCAACACTGTCTCCCTTTACAAGAGAAATTCACATTTGTCATTAGGAGCTGAGACCATCTGTAGATAAACTTGATCAATTAATACGAATGAGACTGAATAGTAAAGTCTTAAAAGGCATCCTGACATCTCTTGAAACTATTTAATGAACCTGCCAATACAATAACATAGAAGATGAATGTAATTACTGTAAAGATGTAAGATAAAGCTGTCCCTAATAATTATTGTAAAGCCTATTTTATGTTTATAAATCTTATAAACACTTATTTCACATTGTGAATAGCCCTAAATTAGCAAATGTGTCTTAAAAGTAAGTATAGCAAATATATTCATATGGTGAACCGCTGTATTTGTTTAATCGTAGATTGTTTGGTACAATTTAAGAAATAATTGCTAGTGCAGCTCTATGGAGCCAAATACAAGTACATAGATGGGCGGGTCTAATTATGTGAGAATAATAAAACACAACTATTTATATTGTCTGTAAAGGCTGCCCATGTTTTCTATATAATTTCTGATCCTCCAAGTCAGAAGATTGTAAGCTCTTTGGAACAGAAACATAGCATCATAACAGGTCCCCGTGTACAATATTCAACAATTTTTAAATGACTGCAAACTCTCCCTAGTGGCCTATTAAGGTTCTGGTCTTGAAAAATTTGCATAATCTAAAGAGCCACCCATGGGAGTTTATCCTTTGTTTAATATAATAAGGGGAAAACTCAATAAGCTCTTTAGTAGCCTGTGCTCCATTATTTCAGAGGATATAAGGGCATCCAATTAGACTTTTATTTCTAGAAATGTTATTTAATCTAGAGATTTGGTAAGAGTTTTACTGCAAGAACATTAACCTGTATTTGTAAAGATAATTTTAAGAAAATATTATGCTACCCGAAACTAATTGTATTGTTGCATATAAAGTTCTAAAGTTAATGCATCTCCATTTCTCCATTTTTGCAGAAGGCAAATTGAAAGGGGATTGCTGCCTTCCTTAGAAGCCATTAGAAGCTTCAATGGGTGATTTATTATTAACCATGTATTTTTTCTCTCTGCTTTCTAAACGTCTATACATAATGTTCTGTTTCCGCTCAGAATTACCGTCCCTATAAAGTAGATTCTTATGAGCAACTTGGGGTTCTTTTTAATCTAATTTTTTCAGTATCCTCTTCTAGGGAACATGGTGCTTGTTTATGTGTGTATGTCTGTATAAAACACAATAATAGGATAAATCGTCTCCCAAATAAATGCAAACCTGTAGACACTTAGCTTATTTTTTTTTAGGGGGGGGAGAATGTCTACTGTCCAGACTTACCTTTTCTAATAAATTTTGGCAGCACATTTCCATTGTTTGATCTTTGGTCTCTATTCACATCAATGCGCTGGACAGATTTTTTCTGGCCGGCAGAAGATAACCGGGCATATCGGGGGAACTGTGATAGCCTAAGCAGGTCCGTTTCAGTGCTCACTGCATCTTCACCCAAAGATCTTGCTGTTTGATGTGCTATTGTACTTGCAGAGAGCACAGCAAGTAATACACAAACACATATCCCTCTGTACATTGCTAGGGGTAGAGAAAACAGAAGCATTCAAAAAATGTATCAGTTTCATGTCAACATTATACACACAGGCACTTTTTCAAGCAAATAAATTTCAAAAATGTTTTGATTGACTGATATTCTTTCTGTACATTTACAGTGTAAATTAACAAGCTTGTTATTAGAAGCTTTTAGAATTTCAGTTATAGATGGTCAATATTGGACTTTCTATGCATGATCAATTTTAAAGTAACAAAAAGCAGAGGAAACCTAAGGAGTTTGAATCTTATATACTGAGCAAGCATATGGCTCTGGATAATCATGGCTATGGATTTTAAAAGGAAATAATGTCTTCTAACTTATGCTAAAAGGGTAGTTCCTCCAGAAGAAGCATGATCAAGCGCTGTCAACTTAATTATGCATTTAAGCACAAGAAACTATTCAGCTTTCTTTTTATAAATAAATACACTAGTTACATTTGTTTTGAAGCTCAAATAATGAAAGTGCATTTCCCCTTTAACCATTTTAAGTATTTATTTTAAAACAAATGTTTGACATAGTGATGTATATTATTCAAATCTATACAGTTGATGGCACTGTAATATAAAGACAGTTCCAGTGGGACTAATTAAATGTCTCCTTTCAAGCCAAGCTCGAAGTTCTATAATTTAACACCCTAACACATTAATGTGCATAATAGTAGCTTACAATTCCTTTATTCAGTGTGTATGCTATAAATGCACCAGTCTGTCACACAAGTTTAAGATCTGGCATTGAAATGAATGTGTCTTCTTCTAATAATATATTTTGCCCAAGTAAAAGACAAAGACACGTTACACATGCTAACAGCACAATATCATATCATACTATATGTTACAATACATGATCTTCATGGAAGAAATGTAAATGTTTTCTTATCCTTAAGATGCAAATAAAGGATGAATTCATGTAATGCTTTTTAGTACACAGGAAAGGTACTTTGTTAACAAGAATGATATACTCTGGTGTATATATATATATATATATATATATATATATATATATATATATGAGACTGGTATACACTGGTAGATTTATAGGAGACCGATATACTCTGATATATTATAATTATTATATTATTATTTATTATCTTATATATATATATATATATATATATATATATATGAGACTGATATACTCTCTGGTATATATATATATATATATGAGACTGGTATACACTCTGGTATATATATATATATATATATATATATATATAGAGACTGGGTATACTCTCTGGTAGATTTATAGGAGCTGATATACTCTGGTATATATATATAGGAGACTGATATACTCTCTGGTATATATATTATATATATATATATATATGAGACTGGTATACACTGTACGAGACTGATACTCTGATATATATATAGGAGACGATATACTCTCTGGTATGTATATATAATATATATATTATATATATATATATATATTCTATGAGACTGGTATACACTGTAGGAGACCGATATACTCTGATATATATATAGGAGACTGATATACTATTTGGTAAACATATATATATAAGCTCTCTGGTATATAGGTATATATAGTAGACTGATATTCTCTCTGGTATATATATACTCTATAGTATTTTAAGAAAGGAAGCTGCTTGATCTTATTTTTCTGCTTTATCTAAAACAATAAAATCAGAGTGCTACACATCTGAAAAAGTGTCACTCTCCTGATGTCCACCACTATTAATTAAAGTGTAGCATAGCTAGACTATGGATCAAGTGTCAAAATACACATGCAAAAGAAAAATCATTAAAAATATAAAGGGTTATTAAAAAAGATACAAAATAGTAAACAAAACATTTTATTGAACTGAACTATTCACTGAAATAGGAGGGGAAACCACTGCTTACC
Organism: Hymenochirus boettgeri; assembly: GCA_019447015.1. Lineage (NCBI taxonomy): Eukaryota > Metazoa > Chordata > Amphibia > Anura > Pipidae > Hymenochirus > Hymenochirus boettgeri. The sequence continues at coordinate 97,134,225 of CM033474.1, forward strand.
TTTAGAATCTGAACTGCTTGTCCAAAGTTGAAGTTGAGGTGGCAGTGTGATCTGTACAGATGAATGCACTGCCTCTTCTGACTATGCTAAACCTTATATACTTCTCCTCTCTCTCATCTGTTTGCACAAGCTGACGCAAAACGAGGCATCAACACACATCCTTGGTTTAAGGCTATCAATTTACTCCAGGGGAAATGAAGTCTTATACCAACCCTCTCATCTCTGTCTGTCTTTCTCCAGTTCCTTTGTTATAGTGTTATTTTGTCTCCTCAGTACACAATGTATATACTCCACATCGCATTGTCAGAGAGAAACAGAGCAAGATATGTCATTCCTCCCTACAAAAGGAGATGATCTGTGCTACTGTTAATGCAAACCCTTCTACTGAAATAAAACGTTTACACGCAGACTTTTATCCTGTAGTGTTACCGTATATAGATTGGGAGAAAGAAGTCAAGATAAAGAACTATTTTTATTTGTTGTGCTCTCTTTAATCAGTTGCCTGGTGATTGTTTTGTGACAAATGAAAATATCCCTCATATGACCCGAATAAATGTTGTTTCTAATAAATCAGCTTCTGATTGTTGCTGAGAGATGTAGTTGCACAGTATCTAAAGGGATGCAAAAGTCAACATCCTGGACAGGTTCATTTGTTTTGTTACTAATTGTGGTTGGTTAAAAATGCCAATTTAATCAAAAAAAATATCTACTGGGTCCTATTTGTAAAAATGAATTGAAATTCACTATACAGGAAACTGGATTTCCCTGCTTTTTGTCAGTAAGCTGGGGAAGGATGAATATAAATCTTTCTATATAAGTCCACACAGAGGTCTTTTAAACCCCACTTTCCAATATTTTGGTCTCCCTGAGGAATAATTAGAAGTCTTCTCCAACATTCGGTGTCAAGACATATAACAAAGAATGTGTGTGTTGCACGTGTTTCATTCATTTTTAATGATTAGGGAATGACCTCATTTGCAATATCAATATATTAGTTTTAGCATCTGAAAGGTAGAAGCCGAATCTGTTATTCATATTATAGACATTGTTATATTTGAAGGGGGAAAAGTGGATGACAGCATTCCAATAAATTTAATAGGAGTCAGTTAAAAATGTTTAATATTTCCTCACTTGTGTGACAGAATCTAATCCTTATTAGTAACTGCCTTCCCTTGCAGAATAGAAACAAACTGACATTTTTGCAGTTACCCTTTCACACATGGACTATAACCGAGCAGCAACGAGGAGGGGATTTCAAATATTTATTTATGTAAAAATTCATATTTTTAGCATTTTTCTCTTTCTCACTCTAGGTGTTTCACTTTTTATGCAAGTTTCAGATAACATACCGTATTCATTCAAAAAAAGAATTTTCTGTCAGGGTATATCCCGACAGTTCGTCATCATCGATCGGACATACCGGTAAATAACAACCAATCGTGTGGACTCCTTAGGTCGTGATTTACTGACCTTTCCGATCGGTCATTCATCCAAATTGGATAAAAGAATATCCGACAACAGTCAGCGGCAAGTGAGACACCTGCCAAAGGTACCTAAAAAGTCAATGGGCCTGTGTGTGGGAGCTCCTGATCACCAAATACTGCTTTTCTCAGGGGACCCACCACCAGAAATGCCCATGTTCGTACTAATATTTTCTGTTGGGCTTAAGTCCCCTAATGTGTATGTGAAATACTAAATTACAATTACTTATGTTGCCATAACATCAATGTATTACTTAATTGATTGACAGTTATTAAAAAATTGATACGTTGAAACCAGCGTATATGGGAACCCCAGAACCCAATTCCGCCCATTGGCGTGGGCCCGGGCGGGCGGCGGCTTGGCAACCACACGTAAGTAAACATATTACTGTAAACGACTAAAGGGCTCGGACACTGTTTAATGTATATAGTTTATCCACATAACTGCAACCGTCTAACTCTCTCCACACAAACTAACCATATATGTTTTGATTCTGTAACCATCCGAAAATGACTCTTTGGATTTTTGTATAAAACTGTCATATGATATGTGTTGGAACCAAAATAAAAAGTGTTTAAAAAAAAAAAAATACATTTGTACAAACAATAAAATGCCTCCTGATAAGCCAGGTATACTTCGGGGGTCCTTACCTTCCAATGGCTTCGCACCTGGCAGTTAACAGGACAATTCCAACAATAGTAATGTAAAGTATTATGTATTATTGTATAAAGAAGGGGACCCCACGCAGTGTATTTACTGCAAAACAAGTGCTGTTTATTGCAACAGCAATTTGTCTATTTGTATAAAAAAATACATTTACCAATACAATAATTTGCTACTGGCCTTGTGTGTTCTTCATTTCCACAGAGGCTATAGAATTAAAAACCCCATAATCCCGTACAATCTGATTCTGTTGTCGGCATCTCTCCTATAGATCTTTTCAGTAATTGATTAATTAATCATATTTAAATGAATAGATATGTTTGTTAAACAACCACAATAATCCTTTCTTTAAGTGGATTTAGATGCTTCAGGGTTAATGGCAACAAAAATCCTCATTTTGACTAATAATTTCCTCATGTCATTGTTCTAGCCCACAGGCTACATTGAAGAGGAATTGAATTATTAAAACCTGTTTGATAATGGATGCTACAATGCTACAGTTAACTGAGAGCATGGGACAGGTACCATAAAATACATGTATCTATCTCTATAACAGAAAATGGGTGACTATTTGAATGCCAAAGGATTTTTCCTAATAAGAAGGGGAGTAAATGTTCCTGTAATCTTACACACACAGCAAAGCATAATCAGATCTGCACATAGATTCTCTTATACAGAATGTGTAATAAAACCATTTACCTGCATAGTACATATTTAAATGCCATTTAAAGTACAGGACCTTTGCCTAAACACAAAATAAAACTGATTATCTCCCCACATGCACACACACATGAAGTATAGTTAGTGGGAACTGCCATACTGATTCCTTCTGAAGAATATATTGCAGATGGCCTTTTAGTGTTAATGTAACCTTATGTCCAGGGAATTAAAGGGGATTGTTTGCTTCATTAGCCCTATCAATACCATTGTGTCATTTATAGGATACTAGCAGTTGTACCCGGCGTTGCCCGTGTACACTTGTGGGTAAAGTATTTTTTACGTGCAGGTGTGTGTTTGGCTTAGATGGGAGAGACAGGGGGAAAAAGAAGTGCACAGTTGGTAATGTACGTCATTTATTTAATAGTTATGAGTTGAGGAGGTGGCATTGCTTGAGGGACGTATAGCACATGTTCATTGCAAAAGCTTTTATACAACGTTATCAGTTTTTCCTCTTGGAGCATAAATATACAAATGTTATGGCGAACCTGCTACATGGAATTTGCCATTGGGAAAACATGTTGATTGCAACTGAATACCGTAGCACTTGAGTTATTAAGCGTGCTCAATTTTTTGCACAATAGTTAGCAGTATGTCACCTTGTTTGCACTTTAACACTTTATCCTTGCTGAAGGACCACTTTATATTGACTATTAGATCCCAATCAATAAAGTTATTTTCTGGTTCGAATTGAAAGTGCCATGATGTCTTTGTTCTTTTAGTTGTAACTATATGTGAAGTATGTGACATGTGGGCAGCGTATGTCTGGTGCTTAAGTCCAGGTAATGCAGGTTATTCCCATGTAGTCCATACCCCCCAACCGTCCCAGTTGGAATAGGTGGATGGGGCATGTCTGCGATGTTGCTGTGAGTGGGGGCACGGCATTCTAGGGTGTGGACAGTCTGAGTCATGTCTGTGATGTTGTGGTGTCTAGGAGGCTTGGATGTGACATTTGGTGGTCGTGATATTTGGGGGCATGGCCACGCTGTTTCAAAGCGTGGGCATGCCATTTAGGGGCATGGGTGTGGTGTTTGGGGGTGTGCCTGTGATGTTTGGGGGGCATGAACAGTATCTTTGTGTATGTGGGTGTGATTCGGAACAGACCTGGGATGTTTGGGGGTGTGGCCATGATGTATGGGGGCGGACCATAATGTTTTGGGGAGTGACTACAATATCTAGCGGTCACAACATTTTGGGTTAAGGTTACAATGCACGGCAGTTATCTTTGGGGGCGTGGCCTTGATGGTTGGGGTATGAGCATGACCGTGATGTTTGGGGGTGTGACCGTGACAGCAATATCTGGGGGCGTGGTCACATTCCAGGAGGATCTGCTTTAAATTTCTTAGCATGACAGTAACCACAAATGTGATTCATATTACCGATAGCAACATAGTCTTTCCAGGGTTAATATTTAAAACCTTCCAGGAGCAAATTGTGATGTCTTAAAGACCTTAAGGGCACGGCTACACTGCGCCGCACACGCAATTGCACGATTGCAAAAATCGCATGCGCAAAAGCAAAAAAATTGCGCTAGTGTGGCCTAGCCCTAGTTCCCTTTGTTGTAGAAGCTGTTGTTCTGTGTGTGCAGCTCTATGAGTTGTGTAGCCGTACATTACACTTTTGTTGTGTCACTGAAGTGGACTCTGTGTCTGTGTTGTTGAAGTCGGGCAGCACACAGAGCCCAGGCCCTTCATCGGAGTTACTGAATTGGGAAATCACACTCTGCAAGTGACGTGCAGGATTTTTATTGGTCAAACTGGCATCGTCCCTTTCAGAGGGCATCGCTGTTATGGTGAATCGTTCAGGTTAGATAGATAAATTGCAGGACACTTTAGGAACTAGTTCTTTTTGTATTTTTATTATTATTATTGGCATAGGAATTATAAACCTACAAACATACATGGAACTATATTTGCATTCAGATGAAGATGAAATACCATGACTGCTGATACCCCTATTAAAACCAAACTAACCTAAATGTGGTGATGTAGCAACGGCAAAGCTGGGTACACATATGGATGATAAATGCCAAATCCCATCAACAGAAATTGAATGACTACAATTTGCCAACTTTGCGAAGTCTGTTTTGGCAAAAAAAAAGGCACTGTCTTCCTTTACTTTACTCACATAGGAATAATAGCAATTATTTAAATGCATAGCCACCTAAACAATCTTAACTGAACAGAGAGTATAGGGAGATGGGTTTGAGACTGTGGAGTTGACAATTTGAAGCTGACTACACACAGAATCCAATAGAATTTGAATGTAATCTGCTATAGATTAATAAACTGTGTACCAAGCTTTAGTGTGTCTTTTAAACAGAATTTGTGGTGGTTAAACAAATGTGATTGCCCACACTACAGATAAAACCAGATGGAATCGGATAGATCCGCCAAGAACACTGGTATTTTTATAATGTGGGGGCAGTCGATAGTAATAGTGCAGCACGGTGGCTCAATGGTTAGCCCTGATGTCTTGCAGCGCTGAGGTCCTGAGTTCCATTCCACCCTTGGACACATCTGCAAGGAGTTTGTATGTTCTCCCCATGCTTGCGTGGGTTTCCTCCGGGCACTCTGGTTTCCCCCAATAAAGACATACTGATAGGTTGTATGTGTCAAATAAATATGTGCTTAGATTGTAAGCTTTTTGGGGCAGGGACTGATGTGAATGTATACATGTAATTGTAAAGCGCTACGGAAGATGTTGGCGCTATATAAATCCACAATAATAATAATAATAAAAATAATAATATTGTCTCTCAATACCTTGCCCAAATTGTCATTAAACACAATGCCCCACTCATACATAAATGTATAAAAATAAAACAAAGTAGTACAAATACTAATAGATTTACCCCCACTCAGGGAGATAACTGTATAAATATAACACAAACTAGTACACACGTAAAAATATACACTGATCTGTTTTTTAGCATCAAAAGCTCTTTTAGTGAATATATAAAGCGATTTTCTGTTCATCAGCATCACCCAGCCCTAAGCCTTGTCATTGAAGAGATAACCTAAATCCTTTCTTCAAACATGACATTATCATTTACACCGCTGAGCCAGATCTATAATGTTGACATAGCATGTAGCTTTCCTGATGTATAATCTATTTAAAACCAATTTCATCCCACCAAGTCAATCCTTTACTATACACATCCATAAGCATGTCTACACATTGATCTGCATAACCAGGTATCTTTTATCAGTCCATTTGTATTTCATCATAGGTCTATATCTAAGATATCAGATCATTTTAGCTCAATAACAATAAACATGTGTGACTCAACTTTTACTTTGCTATATTTCAATTAATTAATGGAAAGCCATCTTTATTGATCTCAACTCCACAAGTGCAGAAAATACTTATTACTTCTTCCCAGTCTAACTATGCTGACCTAAAGTCAAATAAATTACAAGTGCTCAAAAGGAGTTAAAATAACTACATTACACAACTATAAAGATTAAAGAGCTGTCCATATTGCTGATTCTATTCAAATGCCTTCAACAGCACAGCAGCACACAGAGAGCAAAATGTATTTCTGCATTAACTTTTTCTGCTACTTAAATGATCATATTTAAACTCCAGCAGAAAGAATCAGATTAAGACTAAATACAGTTGGACCCTAGGCAATGCTGTCATTTCGAGGTCTCCTCTTTAGCTGAAGACCAGGCCCTTTGTCTCACATTTTTATGTTCAATAAGAAATATATGAAGTTCCCAAGTTTTGAATGATCCTCTAATTTTGGTCCAATAAAAAACTTATACAAAGGTTTTCATATATACGTTTCTGGGCCACAGTTACCTTTAAACATCTATTTGATTGGTAATATGCAGCACCAATTAAAAATATGGCATTTTAATTTTTTTTGCCATGATCACTTTCCTCCTCACACCATCAGAACATTAAAAACACATTCAACATTAACAGTATATTATATTTTAATGCAAATTTAATTTGATGAGAAAAAAATATTTAAAAAGTAATTTCTAGATTTTCAATGCAATACGTTTTATAATTATGTTAAATCTTCCATTCTACGTGAAAAAACACAGTATATTAATTCATTAATGCAGACTCGTACTTCAGACTTCACTGACATCAGCAAAAATGGGTTAAGCATAGCATTTGTACCTCATTCTTTTAAAACTGGGTAAACACTAATCATACATGGCTATGTAGAAAATCTCAGCAGCTCTAAGCTACGTGAAAGTAACATGTTTGAATGTAGTGTGTAGGTGGTGGGGGACTAATTTAATAACCCTTCTTAAAAGAATTATAAGAGTTTTACTGGTTTCATCACATTTGTTACAGATGTCTAGCATAACATTAAACAAACCTTAAAGGAATATTTCCCGACTCAGGCTTGTAAGTAATGATGCCTTTAAAACCAAGGGCTTGAGTATAATGTTTTGTTGGTAATATACAACACTGGAAAGGCACATCTGCCTTAAGGTAGCCATAGGCACTATGATCATGGTCTTATAATACTGCAGATGGTACGATTGGATTGGCCGATGGAATTTTTTTCTAACTGTCCCGATAGAAAAAAAAATTGGGTGATCTATACATGTCTATACATGGCCTAATGATACGCAGATCCTACCACTGCTAAAATATTGGTATGGCCACCATTAGTCTAAAGGTGAGGGCTACAACTTTTGTTCAACAGTTTTAAAAACTGTTTTTGAGTTTTGTTTCATTTTGGCCACTGATTGACATTTTCTAAATGTCTTAATTATTAGAGATGGCCAGACTTCCTGAAGTTGGGTTCATTTTCGAACTTCTAAATTTCTGTAAAACTTTGGAAGTTTGAAAATATACAAATTAAATACAATTAAAATAGCAATGGTAACTTACTGTAAATGGTTGTGGCACCTGGCAAATAGTTACCAAATGATACATTCGAAGGTTACCAAAGGATACATTCAAGGTTTACCAAAATCGAAGGCTACATTGAAGGGTTACCGAAATCGAAGGCTACATTGAAGGGTTACCGAAATCTAAGGTTACATTTGAGGGTTACAGAATGATACATTCGAGGATTACCAAAATCGAAGGCTACATTGGAGGGTTACCAAATCAACAGGGAGATTCAATAAAAGTTCTTATCGTTTAAAATGGTGCTAATTTTGCCCCAACCAATCAGAAATTATGTAACATTTGTAAGCTAACATCTGATTGGTTGGGGCAAAATTAGCACCATTTTAAACTATAAGAACTTTTATTGAATAACCCTGCAAATGCTACATTTGAGGGATACCGAAATCGAAGGCTACATTTGCTGATTACCGAATCAAATGCTACATTCGAGGGTTACCAAAATCGAAGGATTTTTGAGGGTTACCGATTCAAGAACTCGAGTTTGCAAAACCCCAAACTAGCTCATAGTTTGGAAAGTTTGGAAGAGTTCGAGTTAGTCCAAACTATTAAAGTTTGGGTCAAACTTCGGTTCAGGTTTGGTCCATCACTATTAATTATTAGGTGTATAATTCAACCAAAACTGAGTAGTAAGTAGGGATGGCCGGTTTGCGGAACCGAATCTGGATCCGCCGCGGATTTTTCCGGATTTTCCACCTTCCGAACTTCCGAACCGCGGATTTCTCGTATTTTTGAAATTACGAGATTTCTCGTATTTTCGAGGATATTTTTATTTTAATGGGTCCGCTCGCGGATTTTTGAATTTTCGAAAATTCGCAGATGCTTGAGCGGACAGGATTTTTCGAAGTTCAGACATCTCTAGTAGTAAGTGATGTAAGTAATTCCTTGCTTTTGATGTTGTATCCCTTGTGAAGTTATTAGGAGGCAAGGAGTGTTGCTGAATCTAGAATATGATTCTGATTTGAATCAATCTATCAATCGAAATTTACAGAAAACATATGAGTTCCTGGGCAGGAAATATATTTATCATTGTAAAATATGAAGACTTTTCAAGTACCTAGAACTATACTTTTTAAAGGGACACTAATTGCAATACCACAATTTATAAATATGGCCCTTTGTATCTGCAGTATCATAATGCTGAATCAAGTAACCATGCAGTGACAGAGAAATAAGCTTTGCTTTCATAGAAAGCAATACCGTTTTACACTTAGTGGGTCCAGGGGGAGGGGCTGGGATAAGACTGATGATCACCTTGCAGTATATATGCAGTAAACTTTTTAAAAAAAAAAATGCATATGATATGTTTTAATTGGTGTAGGTAGAAGTGGATGTGAGGAATTGGTCAGGCTTAGGAGAGGGGTGTTGTGGGGAGAAGTAGTTGAGCAAGAGGAGTGATGGGAGAAAGGAGTTTAGGGAGGAAGCAGTGGGGAGGAAGTGGAGGGGTGGTGGGGAGTTAGAGGAGGGGTGGCAAGGAATTGTAGGGGTGGTGGGAAGTAAGGGGAGAAGTGGTGGGGAGAAGGGAGCTGGAGGGAGGAATAGGAGGGGTGGTGGGGAGGAAGAGGAGGGGTGGTGGGGAGGAAGAGGAGGGGTGGTTGAGAATAGTTTTATTTTTACAATATTTATCTTTTTTTACTACAGATTTCTGGCTACTGGACAGTCTTTCAAGTCTCTATATCTGGACTTCAGGATCGGATAGACAAGTGTTCAAAGGATTGTCCACCAGACTTGTAGACTTCTGTGGCAGAAGTTGTAGCCCCATCACATGGCCTTTCCCAACAAAGACATGTGGGAGGAGATAAGTCAACAATATTGGGAGAAGTCAACTGTGTAGGTGCAATCGATGGAAAGCATATAAAGATGGTTACGCCTCCCTACAGTGGCAGCATGTACTACAATTACAAAAAGTACTTCTCTATCATACTGCTTGCTGTTGTGGATGCCGACTATCGATTTGCCTACATAGATGTGGGTGGTACATATGGTAGCTGCAGTGACTCTTGCGTGTTTTAGCACAGCTGAATGGGAAAGAAATAACGCCTTTGGCACCTAGATCTACCCCCTCCCAAACCACTGCTTGGTATGGAGCACTCTACCTACCCTCACGTGGTTGTTGCTGATGAGTGGTTTGGACTCTGAACATCTGATGAGAATTTTTGCACAAAGGTCTTTGAATGATATCTTCAACTACCGACTCAGCCGAGCATCGCGAGTGGTAGAGTGCTATTTTGGCATCCTGCCCAATAAGTGGAGAGTCCTCCATACCTCGATAAAGATGAGCCCAGTTGATGCCATCAATATTGTTAAAGCTGCATGTGTCCTTCACAACCATGTTAGAGACAATGAGGGTGCATTTGACCATGGGCAGCAAGCTGTAGACAGCTTGCCACCTCTACAGACTTCCGTTACTAGATGGACACAAAGTGGAATCAGTATAAGAGATGCACTTTGTGATTACTTTGTGACTCCTGCAGGGTGCTTACCATGGCTAGAACAGTATTTGTGAACTTGTTTTATAATAAACTGTATTACATTCACACTTGTTTGTTTTGTGTTGTATGTTTTTATAAACAAAATCCAAATGTTAAAAATACGGTAGAAAATATACAGGGTTATTCAATAAAAGTTCTTATCGTTAAAAATGGTGCTAATTTTGCCCCAACCAATCAGATGTTAGCTTTCAAATGTTAAATAATATCTGATTGGTTGGGGCAAAATTAGCACCATTTTTAACGATAAGATCTTTTATTGAATCTCCCTGATACTTTATTAATAATAAAAACAAAACCACAATTATAAGTGCAGTATGAATAATCTGCTGATAGTATTACATATAGCTATAGTATAGGATTGGAATGCATCACACATAGTGGGAACTGATTCGTGGTTTGCAAAACGGTTGCATATTAAAAACTGGATAGAAATGCACATAATGGGACCTAGCCCCCAATATACTAAATTTAAATATACTAAATAAATCATTTTACATTTCACAAGGTGAACTGCAAGACTTTTTGTAAAATGGTAATTTCCAATATTTAACTCTTATATTGTTAGGGAACATAAAACGTCCTGAAAATATTAAATAGACATATTGTTATTTAATTTAAAGTAAGTAAAATAATCAACATTATAGCTTATAAATAGAGATGGACTCGAACTCGAACCCGAGTTTGAGCCAAACTATTCGAGTTCGAACGGATTCTGACTTCAACATTTTCCGGACTTTCGATAATTATCGAATGTTTGAACGTTCGAAGCGTGTGAGTAAAATGTCTATTATACCAATATGCGAGTAAATATCGAATTATCGAATCCGCAAGTAAAATGTCTATTATACCTATACACGAGTAAACATCGAATATTAAATCTGCGAGTAAAATGTATATTATAACTATAAGCAAGTAAATATCGAATTCTTGAATCCGCGAGTCTTTCATGGGATAATTATCAAATGTTCGACCGTGAGAGCTTGAAAATATCATGCGTTTTCGGATGTCCTGGATATTCGAACATGTTCCCCAGACCATTTCCCACAGCCATTTACATTAAGTTACCATTGATATTTTAATTGTATTTTATTTGAACTTTTCAAACTATTTGACTCCCATTGACTTGGGTCCGTTTTCAAACTTTCGAAGTTCGGCCATCTCTACTAATAAAGGGAGTTAACATACAGTATGTTATATACAGATGAGTTTTTGAACCTCATTTAAGTCATTACTCCAGAGCGATCCAGCTCTTGAGCAATTTTCTTTCAAAGGGATTTTCTGTTTTAAAGGGGTTTGTCTGTTTTTAAGGGGTGCGTTAAGAAACAAAAGCATTTATAAACTGTGGTTTGCAGTCTAGTAAATGTACTCACCTAGCAATATTTATTTCTAGGAGTGTGCCTGTGTAAGTAATTAATCACTTGTTTTGTTTTTTTACTACTTACTGCTTGAATAAGGTAGTAGGAATTGTTTAAGGAAACTCAAAGCACTGGGTTTATAAAATAAATACTTGTGTTCAACTGCATTGTTACCTGTAGGGTGGGGGCTCGTAAGAGACAAAAGAAAGGCATTTTTTTCCTTTTTTCTCTGATTGGATGGGGGTGTAGCTAATTGGTTTAAATTGGCTAATGGCTGTTGAAACTTTGGTTTTGAACCTCATTTAAGTCATTTCTCCAGAGCGATCCAGCTCTTGAGGGATTTTTTGTTTTAAAGGGGTTTGTTTGTTTTTAAGGGGTGCGTTATAGTACAGAAACAATTAGACAAAGTAAATATCAATAAAGCCCCAGGATCAGATGGATTGCATCCTCAGATTTTAAAAGAGCTTAGTTCAGTTCTATCTAGACCACTGTTTCTAATCTTTTCAGATTCACTTTGGTCTGGAGATGTGCCGCTAGATTGGAAAAAAGCCAATGTAGTACCAATATTCAAAAAAGGTAGTCGTTCACAGCCTGGTAACTATAGACCTGTTGTTACAGGATCAAATCCTTGACTTGTCTCCAGAGCTCATCTTATTAGTAGTAGGCAGCATGGATTTATGAGAAATAGATCATGCCAGACAAATTTAATTGTTTTTTATGAAGAAGCGAGTAAGAATTTAGATTCAGGCACAGCAGTGGATGTGGTATACTTGGATTTTGCGAAAGGTTTTGATACTGTGCCACATAGGCAACTAATGTATAAACTGAGGACTGTTGGCCTTGAAGAAAACATTTGTGCATGCATAGAGAATTGGTTATTGGATCTCAAACAGAGAGTGGTTGTAAATGGAGCCATCTATGTGGGCTAAAGTTCTAAGTGGAGTGACTCAGGGTTCTGTAATGGGGCTGCTTCTGTTTAATCTGTTTATAAATGACTTAGAAGGGGGCATTGAGAGCAAGGTTTCAGTGTTTTCTGATGACACTAAACTATGCAGAGCTTTGGAAACTTCAAATGATGTGCAAGTGTTGCAAGCAGACCTAGATAGATTATCAAAATGCACAGCAGAATGGCAGATGAGATTCAATGTTGATAAATGTAAGGTGATGCATTTGGGATTTAATAATCCCTGTGCCACCTACACCATAAATAACTGGAAATAGATTTGGGGGTTCTGGTAGATAACAGACTTATTTGTAGCAAACAATGCCAGGTAGCAACGTCTAGAGCTAGCAAGATATTGTCTTGTAAAAAGAGGGGAATAGATTAGAGAGAGAAAGATATTATTCTCCCTCTTTACAAGGCACTGGAAAGGCCTCATTTGGAATATGCAGTGCAGTTTTGGAATCCCATATACAATAGGGACATCTTGGAAATGGAAGCAGTTCAGAGAAGGGCAAATAAATTAATAAGGGGAATGAAGGGGCTTGAATATGCAGACAGATTAGGCAAGTTAGGGCTGTTTACATTGGAGAAGTGACGATTGCATGAGGATATGATAACCTTATACAAATATATTAATGGGCCATACATTGAACTCTCTGGTGCATTGTTCACTAAGGTCATATCAGAGGACTCATGGACATACTTTAAGGTTGGAAGAAAAGAAGTTTCTTCTCTTTCAAGAAGTTAGGAAAGGTTTTTTTTACAGTGAGTACTATGAAACTGTCTTCCAGCAGATGTGGTAATGGCAAGTTAATTAAATAGCTTGGGCTGGAAAAGTTTCTAAAACTAAAAAATATTGAGAATTACTGGTATTAATACATATAGATCTGGTTGATCCAGGGTGAATAGGTTGGACTTGATGGACGTATGTCTTTATTCAACCTCAATTACTATGTTACTATGTATAACATACAATGTTACTAAGATTTATAGTTTTGTGTTCTATTTTAATAGGAAACTTTACCCGTAAATAAAGCTTTCCCCTAATCATGAGTTAAAGGAGAACTATACTTACCTCCCCCCGCTCTCAGTCAATACCCATGGTTTACATTAGATCAGCTGCAATACTCACTTCAATTTAGGCACATCCCCTATTTTAAATATTTACGAGTCTCTTAATGTGAATGCCTATCAAGTGAAGACTGAAAATTAACTGGAAGAGAAGGTATTTTCCCCAGCTAATGGAAATACAATTTTGAGCAAATATCTAAGCATATGAATTCGAAGGTAGGTTAAAATTGGGGCTTGAGATTAACCCATTGTTATCTAGCATAACTATAACACTATATTTTGAGGTGAATATTCCCTATCAATATAAAGATATATTTTGTATTTGTAAAAGCTATTACAGCATTTACTGTGCACAATTCTACTCTGTGCAACATCTTTAGAATGCAACAAACAGAACAAATGGTATTGTGGTTTATATTTGTAAAAACAAATAAAAGGGCCACTAAACTGCTAAAATGAACAGGCATGAAGGTGACATACACCTTACCTCCAATTATTGCCCTATTAATACTATTTACTTTAAATGTCCTGTAAACCCTTAAAACAAAAAATGAGTTACTGGTCATTAATTTGCCTCTAACCCCAACTGCTATTTAAGCACTTTATTACACATATTTTTAAACAGGTATCTGATAATAAGTATTGTCTGCCTGTTCTCTGCCTGCCACCTCCACCACCTGCTTAATGAGCTTTTAGGAACTTGAGCAAGTACAGAGGAGGCAGCAGGGGTAATAAATGTCAATCATAAGCTGTGAAGTCAGCAGCCACAGCATAGAGGGAGAAGCCAGCTTACTCTGACAAAACGTAAGCTTGCTAAAGCTTTTGGTGCTGTGCCATACAAGGAACATATGTATAAACCAAGGTCTTTTGGCACAAGAAAAAGTATTTGTGCATCCTGGTTGTTGGATCATGTACAGAGAGTAGTTGTCAATGGTGCTACATCAATATGGGCTAAAGTTCTAAGCAGAGTGCCTAAGAGATTTTTACTGGGGCCACTTCTATTTAACTTGTTTATAAATTATAGAAGCGGCACCTGTGATTGGCTGAGACATGATGTCTCAGCCAATCACAGGCACTGCTGTCTGTCCAACCCCTTCTACAGCTTCCATGCACGGAAATGGATGCCGGGCATAAGACAGCCGAGGGAACGAGTGCTGGTAAGTACATATAGGAGCACATTTCAGAGTTGTAAACCCTGTGAGGTTTAAGTTTTGGGGGACAATAAGATTGCATACAAAAGTTTGTTTGGGTGGTGGACATACCCTTTAAGGGATGTCCGTATCCTCTGGCATGATCTAATTGTGAACAATGCGCCAGATAGGCCCATTAATGTATTTATACACAGCGAACATATCTCCACTTTATACAAGACAATATCCTGCTGGCTCTAGCTGTTGCCACCTGGCTCTGCTTGCTACATTTAAGTTTGTTCTCCACCAAAACGCCAAGATCCTTCTTTCAACAGGGATTCAATTAACACAGAGCCATTTATGGTATAAGCAACACAAGGATTTTTAGGCTCAAAATGCATCACCTTTATCACCACATTTGTCAACATTGAATCACATCTGCTACTTGGCAGTCCAATGTGACAATCTGTCCAGATCCACCTGCAACGATTGCACATCCTCTGCAACATTTAATGGTTAATAATGTTTTATTAACCATTAAAAACAGAGACCTTGAAAACACAGAGGACTTGCTGACAATACCTACTTCCAAATCATTAATAAACAGATCAAATAGAAGTGTCCCTAACACAGAACCCTGTGGCACCCCACTTAGAACAAAGCACCATTAACAACTACTCTCTGCATCCGATCCATCAACCTATTTTATAGCCATATACAAATGTGCCATCCGAGCTTAACAGACCTTAGTTTATACATAAGTCACCTATAAAAAGAATGTATCAAAAGCCTTAGCAAAATCCAAGTATACCACATCTACTGCTTTACCTGAGTCCAAATTCCTACTCACTTCCTCATAAAAGTTTGTTCAACAAGACCTGTTTCTCCTAAATGCTGATTAATACTTGTAAGGTCAGTCCTTAAAACATACTCTAGAATATGTTCCCGTATCAAACTTTTCAGTATCTTCCCCACCACTGAAGTTAAACTCACAAGTTTGTAATTACTTTTTCGAATATTGGAATTACATCAGCTTTGTAACTAGTTTTTTGTTTTAAGGGTGGAAATGCCCTTTAATGACCCCACATTTTTAGTCATTATCTTCTTACTATTAATATACTTAAAATATTGTTTAGGGTTAGACTAGCTTTGTTCAACTATCCTAACTTCATTATTTCTTTTAGCTAGCTTAATTGCTTTCTTAGAAGCCTTGTTTCAGTTATTATAGTTCCTAAAGACCCTTTCCATTCCACCCATTAGAATTCAGCCACATGGGATTGGGCAATAATTATCTTTAAATATCTGGTTAGTAATGCATCTAATAATGTACTGAATATATCAGTTGGTATTGGGGGCAGGTAACAGACAAGTGACATGTTTTTTTGTTTTAAAGATGGCTGTGGTGCAGAGTCTTACAGCTCTTCACACCTCCACTCATCTGACACAGTAATCCACCTCCTGTGACTGATAAGTGTGCTTGCACCTATGTTTACATAGTAGCACCCCCAACACGTCCCTTTAATTGGAGGTCTTATGCCTTGAATACTAAGCATTGGATGATAGGCCTCTTCTCTCCTTGTTAAAAGCCAGTAGGCATGGGGAAGTGATAGCCTGTAATACTAATCCAATGCAAGGTCAGGGAGACAACCTTCCCAAGTAAATGCAACCAGCAGGGAGTGTCAGCCCAGATAAATGACCCAAGGTAAACTGTTAGGACCTTTCATACTGGGGTTATCTTGACGTGGTTGGAAGGCTTTTCACTTTTATGCATAAAATTGTAACTAAAACCCCCATGTTTTTACTGTTAGCACTAGCATAGATATTATGATATATGGAGCCCAGGAATGTGCATTGATCATCTCTTTTCTTGCTTGTTCTAATGTTTTGGTCAGATCAGTAGCACTTCCACTATTTGTTATAAAGTAATTTTGCCACAGGAGTGCTCCCACAGCCCCCCTTTTATGTTTACAGAGGGGTTCAAGGACAAGCAGGGCAAGCTGTCAGACCCCCATTTGCGGTCATCTTTGAATAAGCCAATCTCATTACTAAGGTAAGAATGAGAGAAAGAAGTTATGATTCTTCCATCCCAGTGGTGTAACTAGGAATCACTGGGCCCCCAGTAAAACTATAATGGGGCCCCTCTCCCTGCTTCTTATACAGTGGTTTAATGGGAGTAGACTGTGTCTATCAAAAAGAAAATAAGAATATGGGGTCCCTGGCTTCTGGGCCCCCATGCGTTTGCAGGGTCTGCTCCCATGGTAAATACCCCCTGCATCCCTGAAGGGAGTGTTCCCTCTAAGGTGTGTCAAGAAATATCAATTAAGCAGTCTCATTACAGGGTGTATACCTGTCCTAGTTCACAGCTAAATTTAATTTCTTAATGAACTATTTTGCTACTAGAGCACACACCTTAGAGGGACCACCGCCTAAAGCTTAATCGTTCGTTTTTAAAGGGCAAAATTTTTTTGATATATAATAGATCTCCCTCCCCCAGCCCCAACCGCTATAATAGATTTTCCAGGAACTCCCCCGATCGTTACTTACCCTCCCTCTTTCCTCCAACACACTGTCCCGGCCCTCAGCTTGCATGAAACTGCAAGCAGGGGGCTGGACCAGCAACTGCAGGCTGCACAGAATGCTGGGGGAGAGAGGTAAGGTATGTAACAATCGGGGGAGTTTCTGGAAAACCTATTATAGCGTTGGGGCTGGGGGAGGAAGACCTATTATATATCAAAGGGTTTTTTTGCTAGGGGGAGGAAGAGCAAAATGGGTGGGAGAGGGAGGGAGTGGGAGGGCTGCTCTGAGCAAGCCAAAAACCTCTGAGCTGTCTCAGAGGCAGAAACAATTTCCCTCCCTGCCAGACTCCTGGTGGCCAGTTTTCTGGACTTTGGAGGGATATTACATGAGAACCATTTGGAGCTGAGATGTAAGGTAAGGATTTTTATGCACTACACAGTGGGGATAGTTGTGGGTGAAATTATAGTTTTCGGGGTGGACATGCCCTTTAAATGTGCATTTTAACAGTTTATTGTAGTTTTCCCTTTTTGTCTCTTTATAAAAATCTTGATCTGGATATGTATTCTAATTACGTTTTAAATTCTTTTTGTTATATGAAGCAAGTCTATGGTAAAAACTGAATTGATTTCTTTTTTGCTGGAATGTTTCAAGATTATTTGAATGAATAAATAATGGATTTTTTTTCCAGGCTACATTACAGAATATTCAATAAATATCCACCTTAATTTGGGTTGGCACGTTTCTTTCATTGAGGATTGCTCATAATTTAGTTAGAGAAAGGGACTGATATGTTCTTAAAGTGTGCTATGATCATCGTGATTAGTAAAGGAATTCCCTTTGCATCCCCTTCTATGTTTCATCCAATATGTGTTTTCCAAAAATATTTTTACTGGCTAACATCTCTTAAAATCTGTTACTAGAATTTTAATCATGAAATGGAATAAAGGCTTCCCTTTTTTTTAAATTGGATTTTTTGTTCAAATCTCTTTGGTTCAAGTCTATATTAGAGCCATGATGGTTGAGATCTGTGGCTTTCCATAATGCAGATTGAATTAAAGGGACACTTGTGCAGAAATTGACAGCTACTCATGCAGTAAGTTACAACTCTTTAGTACCTTCCTCAGTCTGCCCTTCCCTCCATTAACACATGCTTGCCAATATCAGAGAACTGTGACTACTAGAAAGTACTCATCTGCTCATTGAATAGCTGTCAAAAACTGCAAGTGTAGTGTCCCTTTAATTTAATCTGCATTATGGAAAGCCACAGAGATTAGCCATATACTTATTTATCTATGAAAATCTATAAAGTTGCTGTGATCCTTTTTCCCCTTTTTTGGGGGGGAGGTTTCAAAGGAATGTCATGTTTCATGAAAATCTAATTTTGAGGACTTCACTGTAAAAACAATCTCTTCCTTGATATTCCATTTTTTTCTTGCCAAAGTTTTATGAAACTTATGACATTTTCCTAATCAAACCTATTTAAGTCAATGGTAGGAGTACTGGTAGGAGACTAGACATGAGGTAGGTTGAATAATTGAGAACAGAATAAGTTAGGAAACAAGTCTTTATTTAAACATGATGTGTATACAGGATGCATAAACATAAGAAACAAAGGTATGGGTGCACTCTAAACCAGCCAGGGTGCAGATGCCTCCAGGTTCCTCCCTTGGGAACAAGAGAAACAGAGAGTCCAGAGAAACAAAACAAACGAGGGTCGCACTCCTATAGAAAGTGATTTTTTATTTCCAAAGTTTCGGTGGGTTGTTTGCCCCCTTCTTCAGGTGCCCCCTTCTTCACCAGAAGAAGGAGGCAAACAACCCCTCAAAACGTTGTGAGTGTATGTGTGGTCACAAATAAAGAATCACGTTCTATTGGAGTGTGACCCTCGTTTGTTTTGTTTCTCTATACAGGATGCATACCCTTTAAATACAGAACATATCTGTCATTTCTATTTAAGAAGCGTTAAAGGGCAATTATAGTGAGAAAATTGTTTTTTTTTAATTTCTTCTAATGTATCCTATAAGTCATCCCATCCACCAGGGTACCTTTAGTTTCTTTAAATTCTACATAGTCCCTGAGATATAAGCCTTTGAATATGCTGTGATTTGTAGGAGCTGCTACACCTCATCTGTCACTCAAAGGCACACCCCCACACAATCCAAAGCTCCCCTGCAGTACTGTCACACACTCTCTCACCCACACTATATGTACCATGTGCAACATATAGTCAAATGCTGTAGTGCTAAACACAATCAATAAACCATTAACCCAGCAATATAAGCATAACACACTATAAAACAGCCCCTCCCCCCCAAAAAAAATCTTATATACATACAAAACCAGTGACTCAAATGGAACACTAATACAGTATATATAATACAGTAATACAGACTATATACCAAACAAGACACACAGTGCAATCTATGAAATATATAGACTAAAGCAACTGAAATGTATCAGGATAACAAGCAGTGTCACTGTGTTTGTGAAGGTCTTACTACAAGCTGCTGTTACACTGACTCTCTCTTCAGTGATTATGATCTCAGCTAAGCAGGGGGAGAGATATGAACTTTAGGTAAAAAGTAAATAACAATTAGCAAAGTTAGAGAACAGGCAGAGTTCAGTAACTTACTTGTAAAGAATCTCAGCACCACTTGTCCTCCTCTCTCCCCCTCTGCCCCTCCCTTCAGCATATTGCTACTTTATTCCACACTTTGATTGCTTGCAGTCTAGCTCTAGAAGGGAGGGGTCAACAGGATGTCAGCACTTCATTTAAAGTCCTTTCAACTGACAATGCTCGGACTCTGTATACAGCCCGTCACTGCTTGAGGGGGAGTAGACAGAGAGGGGAGGGGGACTACACAGCTTGGTACAAACTTCTGCCAGTGTGAAGAAACGAAGCCACACAGAAACATAAAAGTAAGGCAGCTTATACTAAGTGATCTATACATTGTATACAGACAAAGTTTTTTTTTCACTATAGTTGCCCTTTAAGTGTCAAACCGTATGATCTAGATAACAATCTCTCTGTATACTGTGTTTGGCAATTAAATAAAAATAGATATTTATATTCTGTGCTAGCCCTTTGTAAATTGTCAGGAAGACCAGTGAACTGAGCAGAGGTTTAATGCATTATTTCAAGGTCGGAAAAAGAGGATATATTAATATTTTATTATACATTTTTGCTTGTAAAGGGTAATACTGACTTGGTTTTTGAAATTATTATAATGCAAGGTTAGTTTAAAATAAATACAGTTTCTGAATGTGTTATGGTTTGACAGAAAAAGTTAGTCTACCACGAAATGTGAGTTATGAAGTACTCCAGATGGATACGGATATTTGTCATCTTCATCTGTCATCTCTTGTTCATTTGATATTGTTACCCCACAGCAAGTGTTACCTGGAAATTACTTATACATTATTATTTTGCAATAGAGTTTAGGATGATTCTATTTTAATGAAGAGTTGTTTGCCCTAGAATGGGTCAGCGTACGCTACTAACTATTTTATGGATATGGTTAGTTGTAATTGCTTTCATTATAAAAAATAAAATGACTACTAGAGACAAGATGCCCTCAGATACTGAAATAATTCACTGCAACCTTCGGGATCTCAATGAGCTTTGCACAAGAAATGCATTTTTTACATTCCTTATAGATTACACTTTTATCACACAAGCAGATATTAAATCTGAATTATATTCGACATGGAACTCCATAAGCTCAGTTTCAAGGAGAAACCCCAGCTGCATAGATACAGTCATAATTGTATTCTCACATCCCTGACAGCATTTTTTTTAAGTTTTACTGTGTATGCTTTAGCTGAATTTCATTGACTTAACAAATGCAGGCAGCAAAGTATTCTAGACATCAGGTGTACTCCATGTACAGGATATGCAAGGTATCTTAGCAGGAGGGAAAAAAACCTTCCTTAAATATAAAGAAATGTAATCCATGTTTATGAAGTGGCCATCTGAGGCTCTTTGTAAGCAACATAGGACTGAATGTTTTATTTTGTTTCTGTATTATTCCCCTATTATATATGTTAACTGATTAATAACCTTTCCCCTTCCCCATTGATACTGAAGTATATATGTATTCACTTTTAGCAATACAAAAAGTTTTGTATAAAAGTCACATGAAGTTTGTGGTTTATGACTCACCACTGAGCGACACTGCACACAATTATGACAAGGGACCTTGTCATAATTGTGTGCAGTGTCGCTCAGTGGTGAGTGGCACAAGTTTTATACACCCCATGACTGGAGCCGAGTTTAAATTGAGGGGTCTCTATACGTCCAATTCTCGCTTTGTTATTTATGTGTTGTTTTGCCCTTGTAGGCTTTTATATATTGGTGAAACAACACAGAAAGTGAAGGCGAGGATTTCACAGCATAAGTCGTCCATTGTACATAAGCAGGTCGCTCTACCGGTACCTCATCACTGAAATTCATGGTGTTAGAGGTAATACCAGAATCGGGACAGAGTGACAGAGAGATGAGGTTAAAAAGGAGGTATGGTGGGTCAATAAACTATAGACATTGGCCCCCAAAGGCCTCAATCATAATTACAATTTATTCCTGTTTTTGTAAATAAGGCGTTAACTTTGATAATCTATTTGATATATTAAGGGGAGGGCCTCCTGAACTTGGTATGCTATTAACCTAATTGTATTGGATAATTAAGTGTCTCACTCTTATGTGATGTCATTTCCTATGGGAGTATGTGTATATTGCATGTATGTAGACTATATTTTTAAACTGCCCATATCTTGAGAAAGAGAGCTGTGTCTCTCGAAATGTCGGCTGGGCATGTGGGCAGACGTATGTTGAACTGATATAAATGCATCACCTTACATTTATCAACATTGAATCTCATCTGCCACTTAGCAGCCCAATGTGACAATCTGTCTAGATCCCCCTGCAACGATTGCACATCCTCTGAAGTTTTTAATGGTCGACAAAGTTTTGTGTCATCAGAAAACACAGAAACCTTGCTGACAATACCCACTTCCAAATCATTAATAAATAGATTAAATAGAAGCGGCCCCAGCACAGAACCCTGTGGCACCCCACTTAGCACTTTAGTCCATAATGATGAAGCCCTATTAACAACTACTCTCTGCATCCTATTCATTAGCCAATTTTCTATCCATGTATAAATGTAACTCCCCAGACCAACAGACCTCAGCTTATACATTAGTCGTCTATGGGGAACTGTCTCAAAAGCCTTTGCAAAATCCAAGTAAACTACATTTACTGCTATGCCAGAGTCTAAATTTCTACTTACTTCCTCATAAAAGCCAAGCAAGTTAGTTTGACAAGATCTCCTAAATCCATGCTGGTTACTACTTATAATGTCAGTCCTCGAAAGATACTCTAGAACATGTTCCCTTATTAAACTTTGCAGGATCTTCCCCACCACTTAAGTTAAACTTACAGGCCTGTAATTACCCGGCTGTGAACGACTACCCTTTTTGAATATTGGAATAACATCAGCCTTTTTCCAATCCAGAGGCACACCACCAGACATGAGGGAATCTGCAAAAATAAGAAACAATGGCCTAGATAAAACTGAACTAAGCTCCCTAAGTACCCGAGGATGTATTTTAGCCGGTCCAGGAGATTTATTAATATTAACCTTATTTAGTTCTTTCTGTACCATATCCTCGGTTAACCAAAGTGCACCTAAATCTTTTATACCATTATTGCTACTATACTCTATGATATCTGTACTTGGATCTTCTATAGTGTATACAGAGGGGGGAAAAGTATTCAAGACATTTGCCTTATCGCCATCCTCCGTAACTATCCCCATTAATTAATGGTACCACATTCTCATTCCTCATCTTCTTACTATTAATATACTTTAAAAAAAAATTTAGGCTTAGTGATGCTTTGTCCAGCTATCCTAACTTCATTATTAATTTTAGCTAGTTTGCTTTCTTACTCTCCTTGTTACAGTTTTTATAATCCCTAAAGGCCCTTTCCTTTCCCTCTGCCTTAAAGGTTTTAAATGCCTTTTTCTTTGTTTCCATTTGCCTCTTTACATCAGAATTCAGCCACATGGGCGCGGATTTATTTTTTTTACATTTATTATTTCCCAAGGGTATAAATTTAGATGTGAACTGGCAACATTATCCCAGTTGACATTCTGAAGAGCTGCTTTTAACCTGGGAAAATTTGCCTTCCTGAAATTAAAAGTCTTTGTTAACCCAGAGCACTTTTCCTTTCGATAACAAAGTCCAAACGCCACTATTTCATGGTCACTATTCCCTAAGCCTCCAGTTACTTTTATATCTATAATGCGCTCCACGATGTTAGATATTCTGTAATGGCAATTCCACTACACCAATCAATGTCAGGGTAATTAAAGCTCCCCAGAATGAGCACACTCCGCAAACTTTCAGCCCTTGCCAACTGCATATGAAGTTGACTCACCTCCTCTCTGCTAGCATTTGGCGGCTTATAGCAGACACCAACAATGACATTACCCCATTTCCTGTTGCCTAATTCCACCCATATTGCCTCCACTTTAATATCCATATCGCCAGTTATCACTTCTTTTAAATTTGGCTTCAATTATTTTTTAACATAAACACATACTCCTTCCCCTTTCCTTTTTTCTCTGACCTGCCTAAACAAGGCATATCCTTCTTAATTTACAGCCCAGTCATGAGAACTGCCCAACCATGTCTCTGCTATACCTATTACATCATACTTTTCATTCAATGCCATAATTTCAAATTCACCCATTTTGTCAGCCAGGCTTCTCGCATTTGCAAACATACATTTTAGATTATGATCCTGTAATTTATTTGTACACTTTAATACACATGCCTCCCTATCCCCTATGCTAGCCCCACCCCCCTTTCCACCCGCCACGGGCCTATCTACACCCTGGTTTCCTCCTGGGATATCTATCCCAGTGAGACTGCTAATACCCCCCCGAACCTAGTTTAAAATCTCCTCCAACCCTCTAGCCATCTTCTCCCCTAAAACCCTCTAGCCATCAGTGAGGTGCAACCCATCCCTACTAAAGAGCCTGTAGCCAACAGCAAAGTCTGCCCAGTTCTCAATAAACCTAAACCCTTTTTCCTTACACCGCCCTCAGTCACGCATTAATGCTCCTAAGCTCCTGCTGTCTCCCTGGCTTAGCATGTGGCTGCGGTAGTTTTTCTAAAAATACTACCCTGGAGGACCTTGCTTTTAACTAGCTCTCGAAAATCATGTTTAAGGACCTCACCTCCTCCTCTAACTTTGTCATTGGCACCAATGTGAACCAGGACCACCAGGTCACACCCAGCCCCACCCAATAATCTGTCTACACGATCCACCACATGCCGAACCCTAGCACCAGGCAAGCAACACAGTTCGGCATGTAGGGTTTTGGCAGCAGATTACCCTATCTATCTTCCTTATAATGGAGTCCCCTACCACTATCACCTGCCTAGCATTCCTGATCCTTAGTTCCTCCTCCCTTGTATCAGAGATGGCAGTCCCCTGGGTGCTCAAGGGACTAGCCCCCTTCATACACGCTAATTCCAAGGTGTTCTCCTCCACTTCATTACCTAAGGCGGCAAATCTGTTGGGATGGGCAATCTGGGAAGAAGCCACCCTACCCTTCCGTCCCCCACTTCCCCTAGTAACCCTAACAAAACTACCTCCTCCCTCAACCTTCCCTGTCCCACTTCCACTCACCTCTATACTGGCCCCGGCCAGTGCCTCCTGACCCCCCATATTTGCCAATCCCTGCAATGCTGCAAACTGCCTCCTTAGACTCTCCACCTCAGCTTCCAAATGGACAACCCACTCACACCTGACACAGACATAGGTTCCCTGGAATGTCTGCTCCAGGTTCCTATACATGTGGCAGGATGCACATTGCATGGTACCGACAAATCTGTCCCTTCTAATACACAACACCAACACAGTGACGCACAAACCTTGTTTAATTGCCCTTCTTGTTTCAATGTCCTTGAGATCAAGGTCCTTTACAACAAGGGACTTATATGAGAGGAAGAGAGGAAAAAAACCAAAACACTTATTAACCCTTTCACAACCTGTTTGTGATTACAACAGGTGTAATGCTAGAATATAGAAGCCCAGCGCACCCCTTTAACTGAAAGCAAGAAAGATTCATCTGCTTACTGCACACACAGTCCTGCACACACAGTCTTTAACACAGCACAAATAATCCTTATTTTCAAACTTATTTTCAAACTTTTACACACACCATACAACCATCAAATGATTAAATGTCCTTCTTTTTCTATGTCCTTGAGATCAAGGTCCTTAAGAGAAAGGGACTTATACGTTCCACTCTAGTTCGTTTCACTCACAGGAAACTTCCTTTTGTTAGGTCCAAACCCAATACTTGGGGCTTTTTGATAATATTTTTATTGTTCTAGTTTGGGGTTTATCGGGGACGCCCGATTTTATACTCGTTTGCTGTGTATTGATATGCTGTATATTTAGCGGTTATGCACTTTGTTACTGCACTAAGAGGGTTAACTTGGTGATTTCTATTTTCTGCACTATTTAAAAGCAATATATTAACTTGGCCACAAGTGTGCGAGTGCTTCATAGGTATTTGTGGCTATCCCCATTCTATGTTAGATATGGTTGTATTTTACCTTAGCACCATCCGGTTATCGGATAACACAGGCCATTTATAGGACTTTGCACACTGTAAAAACATTTTCTCGCTTATAAAATGTTTGCTGCAAAACTATTGTTCCATGCATACCACTCCCCTTCCCAATCTGAGCTACTAAAATTAAGACTACTGTTAATCAAGATTTTGAACATTGGTACATGTTTACCAAGACATTTCCTTTGTTTCATATACATTTTTTTCCACTTTTATCAGTAAAATTTGGCCTCCCACATATTTCAAACAAATTTTCACATTTCACAAGGAAATGGAGCAGTGTTGTCCACCTTGTCTGTGTGTGCTGTTCAAATTAGTTTAGCTACTGTATATCTAAGTAATATACACACAATAGTAAACCCAGAAAGAGTATGTAATAATTGCACATTACTGAGAACCATGAGCCACAATACAGCATGAATCAACTGTATAACCTGTTTGCGATATTAAATATTAAATAAAAGGAATAAAAGAATACATTTGGAAAAGATGGAGAAGGAATCTTATCTTGTGTATTATTTCCTTGAGGATTTTCAATGAGGGAAAAACATTATATAATGAGGTACAGACTGTATCAATTACCAACAATGGCTGTTTATAATACTTCAAGTATACTTCAAGACAATACAAACAAGCACTTAATGTGAAGAACAGTGCCACATTTTTAGGAAAACAACTAGAGATAAACGAAACTGTTAAGTTTTCAAAAATACGATTTTAATCCAGCTGAATTGAATTTTTACATTTTTCAATTTTTTTCAATAGTATTTTAATTGAAATGTTACACTTTTTGATAAGCTAATTCAATTTTCAAATGGTATTTTCAATTTTCCAATGAACAGTTTTTTTGAAAATTTCGAAAAATCTGTCAGATTCTGCAGATTTACTTAACCGCCAGTTTCTAAATCAAAACCAGATTCATTTGGAAACTGGGATTTATCACTTCTAGCCTGTAGACTAAATACAGGAATTACCACCACCATTACCTAACCATGTTCAGTTACTGTGGTAGGGATGTAATAAGTAGTGCCCTGCTTACTTCTTTCTCAAGACTGACAATGCAGTTATCACTTTGGAAATATAACTGCATTGCAGAAACAAGGAGGGTGAGGTATGGCCCAATACATCTGGAGGTTTTTGATCTTAGTTTTATGCTAAATAGTAGCAATTGTATTCCATCCTGCAGATGTAGTGAAAAGCCCTCGCTAGCCCGATATTACACCCAGTTTTCACTCATTTAGCTGACAAGGCCCATTATTACATCTCCCCCAGTGTGTTTACCCTAGGAAAATACTGCTACTTACAGAATGTACATCTTCTACATTAACAATAAATTGTTTTACATTGGGTAGGATATTTGATTATTTTGGAGTGCAGAGTTTGTGTTACAATAAAGTAAATAGAAAATAAACTATAATGTTCCATGTTTTTAATTACAATAGCACTGGAATGAACTTTAAAACAAAGGTGTAATAAAGTCATTAAGTCATTATACTCTTCACAGATCTGACAGATGCTGAAAGGGAAACCATTGAATCACTCAGGAGAGACAGCAAATGTATAACATCTGCTGAGAAAGGCAGTGGCATTGTTTTATTGCTCTATAATGTTTAACATGCTGAAGTGTTAAGACAAATTGAAACAAAAAAACCTTGTAAAGATCTAAAAGAAAAATTGACACAATAAAGGAGATGACATTTTTTAATCAAGAGATCAGTAGAGATAAAGCAGTTTTAACACCATCTCAATTGCTGAATTGTATGCTGTTTTTAGCTAAAGGACATAAGGACAGAAATAATGCTACTGGCTTGCCATTGTGTTCTCTTGGAACATATTGCCATGTGGTACAATTAGTGTGTGTTTGGATTTGCATGTATGCATATACAAGACAAAGATCAAGCTTTAACCCACTAACTTATGGATACAGGACATTTTGAATTTTGATACTTTGGCAAAGTGAAATGCAAAGTGTTAACACTGTAATTCCATATTCATACATGATCAAGGGCACTTTCAGGTCTTCCAGATCATTAGTACAAAAATTCATTGACTATTAATACCTTGACAGATGAAGTACAAAGGACAGACTCGTGTCTTATGTTCTATGTTTAATGCCAAACTAAAATGCATTTTTCCTGACTTATATCCCAAAGCTGATGCTTAAAATGATCATCTGCATACAGTGGTCCTCTACCGAACCCCAGCATTATCCAGATAAACTGATGTGGCTGACTGGAGAACAGAGACTAGCTGAAACAGTGTAGTTTTACTGCAAACAATATCATATCAATTGTAAAGACATGTTTTAAAATGTATATAATTTTCCTGCCTGCAAAGTGGCAAATCTTACCTGACCTCGCAA
The DNA here is from genome assembly GCA_019447015.1 of Hymenochirus boettgeri. Taxonomy (NCBI): domain Eukaryota; kingdom Metazoa; phylum Chordata; class Amphibia; order Anura; family Pipidae; genus Hymenochirus; species Hymenochirus boettgeri. Next base: position 97,162,492 of record CM033474.1, read on the forward strand.
TGCAGTAAATCTCACAATGGGAGTTACTGCATCGCGAGGTCTCAGGAAGGTAAGATGCATTGTTTGCCTTACGACGTTATGAATACTTATTGGAACCATACTTATATAATTAAAGTGCATTTATTAAATTAACTGACTGCATATTTTATTTAAGCATTTTAAAAGAGTCCAATCAAATATTTAATAATGCAAAACACATCTGAACAATATTTGCTTAATATAAGCAAGCCCCTTTTGAGGGTTTTACCCACATCCGCCATGGCCTCCTCAGGAGCTTCCATGGCTTATTTGTACTGTAACAGATTTAGCCAGATGGCCGGGTACTTACACAGAGCAGAAGAGGCTGATGGGAACAGCAGATGGGATACTGAGGTGTTGCTCGAATAGGACACTGGAACAGGCAAGGTAATTCTCTGTTACAGGAATGGGCAAGGTAAGTCTTTGGAGCTGGTATGACAAGGTGAGTTTCCAGAACAGGAACGGGCAAGGTAAGTTACTGGTGGTGGTATGGCAAGGTACAGCAAGGTAAGTCTCTGGAACAGGCAAGGTAAGTCACTGTGCTGGAATGGCAAAGTACAGCAAGGTAAGTCTCTGGAACAGGCAAGGTAAGTCACTGTGCTGGAATGGCAAGTTAAGTATCAGGAACAGGCTAGGTAAGTAGCCAAGCAGCCAGGGTAGAGAAAGCTACAAACAGGCATGGTAACACCGCCCACCCGGAAGAGCGCGGCTGTCATAGGAGCGGCGCTGGATCGGAGCGGCAGGTAAGTTTGTGACAGTAAGGATCAGTATAGGCTGTCCCTTCTTGTAGTGTATGAGGGGGTTAGGGGTGGGCTATTAAGTCAGAACAGTGGGGGGGTGGCACTGTGGATAAATACATTTTATTATGTTGTGAGATACTGTATTACTGTATTATTTTATTATGGGGGCCAAATGACTAATTGTACTCTAGGGAACATTAGTGTTGTATAGAGATGGTCGAAACTCACCAGTTTCGTTCTGTTTTTGGACTTCCGGATCTCTGGAAAATCCTGAAGAACCGAAAATTCAAAAATGGAACGAATTTTTGATTTTTATCGAATGTTCGAGGCTATTTTCTAACTTTCGATAATACTCGAAAATACAATCGGAGACTAATTTTGAGTTTCTGATTATCAGATTATCGAACATTCGAGGCTATTTCGAATATGCTCAAACGTTCGATAACTATAGAAAATAGGTTACGAAGTCCCAAAATCTGGAAGATCCGCCCAGATTCGGATGGATCATTTGGATTTTGGAACCGAGGGGTTCTGTGTTGGATCTGGGTCCAAGTCAGACCCGGATCCCATCTCTAGTGTTGAACCTTGCCACTCTAGATGTTTAGAAACTAAAACTTCCAGCAACCAAAGCATGCTGGCAGGCATGTGAGCAGTCTTTTGTTGACATTCACAAGTAATACTCCCAACCATCCTGGTTTGGCCAGGACAGACATGATCTGAATGGTCTGTCCCGGGAATTCTAGAACCCAGAGATCTGTCCAGCATGGGTTGGGGGTTGTGATGAACTGAGGTGTGGTTGACTGGTATGGGTTGGTGCTGGGTGGCCCTACTTCTGATAATTGATTTTCAATCTTGGGCAGTATAAAAATAATTATAAAAATAATTAGCTATTTTTAACATCTCTCAAATCTTTTTGACGGTAATTATTATTATTCATTTTGTAATATATAGTCCTGATTTAAATTAAATGTTTTAAATAATATATATTGTATTTTGTTCAAACATTCGCTATCTTGCAAGGTCTGATTGTAAAAAGGGTGAACAAATAGAATAAAAATGTTTATTGTTAGTCAAGTGTAATCAGAGAGTGGTGTTATGGCCTACCAGGAAATATAAGACCAAGGGCCCACCAGAATCCATTAAAGGACATACCATTTAGACTGATAACAGTCTATGTAGTATACATGGGGAAATATAGACATTCCCTCACTTGACTTTTACCTAAGGGGAATAACTAACTGTCCTACTACCATCTGGTTTGTTTTTGGAGACCGGACCATGTATTTGTTGGACCTTGAAGTACTGCCACAGTAGCCCATTTATGGTTTTAATTGTTTTTATGGGATTGGAGTGTTTATTGTTACATTTCTGATCGTGTGAGTGCCTTATATTTCTTTGAGTTTATGGTTTAGCAGGGAGGTCTTGTTTTTATAGGGGGTATCTTTAGCTTCCTCTATTTATTCTTTGACCTTCTATGGGGTATGTTGGTACAGCTTTTTATTTTATCACCTCTCAGGTTCTCTATATGCTCCTTCTATAGACCTTATAGGCAATCCAAGGGCTTATATGAGATGACTTCAAATTGTGCTGGCGTACCCTATAGATTTCTATAGGGGTCCACTGCAGGACACCCTATAGAAATCTATAAGGTATGCCAGCACAATTTTGCACCATCTCATAACAGCCCATTGGTTTCCTTCTATAGGGCCTATAAAGTGAACTCAGGGGGCTGATATCAGGTGACATCACCATTGCGGCCATGATCGACAGTACATCCCTGGAAGAGCCGGTTACGAGTGAGCTCTGCTTCTGCGTCCTGTAAATGATTCGGAACAGGAAGCAGGAGGTGAGACTTCTATTGAGGGATCAGCTGATGTTAAAGTAGGTATAGCTCAGTGTGGGAGTGTCAGATCAAGGTAAGCTTTAAACAAAATTCCTGTTTTGGGGGTAAATAAGCTAAAAAGCTAAAAACGTATTTTTAAAACTGTATGTGATTTGTTTTTGACTTTTATGGATAGCAATTTTGCATTAAAGGTGGGATAAGTTTCAATAGGATTTATCTTGGTTTCTTTTTATTTTGAGGGGAAATTTTGGCCTCCATAGAAGTGTCTCCAATATAATTTAAATAACATCGTAACCTCTAGCTGTTGTGAATCCAAAGTTATACAGTAGGTTTTTCAAGTTTCACTTCCTTATCTGCACTGTCTCTGTATCTCTCTGACAGACATGTGTTATAATCTGCGTCATAAGCCCACTTCAAAAATAGATATTTTATAAAGCTAGTTACAGACTTGTAATCAGTACCTGTGCTTTCCTCTGCCTATGGACCTAAGCAAGAGCTTGTTGCTAGCTTTAAAAATGATTTAGAGTTTTGGGGTCAGGGTTTATGATCCAGCTGATTATGCTTCCTAAGGCATGCTCAAGTCAGTGGCAAGGGGGTGGAGCAATGGTGCTGGTTATGTCAGCACCACCCCTTATACTGCTTAGACTGGATAGACTGCAGCTAAAATATAATCCTAGAGTCATTTGATGAGTGTGCTATTTTTAATAGAGACAAATCTAGACAGTTGTTCCACACACTACTCACATCCACTTAAACAGTCTTTTAGCTGGATGCCTGCTGATATACTCAAGCCATTAGTATAGAATCCATGTAAGAACAAATCATCAGCACACACCAGTCTTATAAAATGTGGTGTTTATTCACACACGTGACATTTCGGTGTCAAAATGGCACCTTCTTCTATTTTTAATAGAGGGCACTTATGTGGAGACACAGTTTCCCTTCAAAATAGAACCTGCCATTTAGCAGAGGTGTGTCTCAATTGTATAAAATCATAGCCAAACATACACACAAAAAACAGGCAATATATCAATACATATAATTCTTTAAAAATATATCAATATACACACACAATGCATAGTGGTCATTAAAGCAATATATGGAACAATACATTTGATTTGATTAGAACATTTCAAACAGTTCAGATACTTATTGCTCAACACTGACCTAAATGTGTCAATTTTGAATAGCCCAAGGATCTATTTCTGTTTCTGTCTTGAGGTCATACAGAGATATCTATTAGCAAAGAGACATAACTGTAAATTACCTTAATCCAAGTGGTTACTAGCAGTAATTGCTCAGACATAGGTATATTACAGCTCTGCCTCTTAATGCCTTAAGGGCTCTTTGGCTTTGTTTTCACATTGTTATGTTTTGTTATTGGTTTTTACAATGCTGATCCAGGTTGCTATTTTTGGAATATATTAGTAACACTGGGAGCACAAGCATTTTTGACATTTTGGCAGAAAATGTGGTGTGCTTAAAATTATAGCACATATGTACAGGTCACATGACATTAAAGCACCTTTTGTATGAATTTTTTGTTGTAATCAGCTAATCATCTTACATAGTACATAGAGGTTAAAAAGACATACCATCTTCTGCAACCATTTTAGCATATCCATGATATTTGCCTGACAGATGTTCCTGAAGAAGTCAAAAGAAAAAAAAAACTCTTTATAAGGGGGGGTGCCATCCTGATACCAAATAGGAAATTGGAAAGGATCGCTAGATTAACAAAAACATTAAACCTCATTCAATAAGAGGTGCAATAATTTACCTGAGCTATTAATTTTCCTCAACCAATTAAATCATTTAGCTGGTCTACTATAGTTAGAAAACATTTGAAAACATCTGGTTGGTTGCTACAGATTAAGAACACAGGCAAACATGTGCACATCTTTTCAGTGAGGCCCTAAATACATGAATGTATTCATATGTAATATATCAAAATATTTTAATTTCAGAAACATATCCAGCCATATTTTGAAGATATCCAATGAACCTGTCATTACCACATCTGCTGGTAAACAGTTCTGCAGTTTTACGGTTCTCTGTAAGAAAACAATTCCTAATCTAAGTTAAAACTAAGAACTAAACATACAGGGTTATTCAATAAAAGTTCTTGTTGTTAAAAATGGTGGTAAATTTCCCCCAACCAATCAGATGTTAGCTTTCAAATGTTAAATAATATCTGATTGGTTGGGGCAAAATTAGCACCATTTTTAATGCTAAGAACTTTTATTGAATCTCCCTGTTCATTTTTTTAATTCTACCCATCCAACAGCCAGTCAGTAGAAATTATTGTAAGTAACATTCCAAGAGAATGTGAATTCTGGGAAGAAGAAGGACTGTTACAGAACCTAAAATGTCAGCTCACTAATGTCAACAGCAGGGAATAGCAAGGTGTATAAATTCAAATGATTTTTCAAAAAAGAAAATATATAGACTAGCTAGGTATGCATAACGTAAACTAAGAATTTAAAAAATAATATTTTCCACTAAACTATTCCTTTAAATTTCCATTAAAATAAAGAGGTGGATTATAGGAGCTGACCCTTGCACCTACAGGTTAATTTTATTAATCAACCAACAGCCACAGCCAAGGGAGTGTGCTTTTTCTATTGGGACAATGTTTTCTGGTGTCCTCTGAAATTTTCTATTAGTAAATAATGGCCATTATTTACAAATATATCTACATACTTCCCCAATGTACAAAGTCCTAACCTGCCAATTTTGTCTACACAGTCAAGCTCCTCTAATAGTTGCCCTCATTAGTTAATTGATTTCTTTCTATTTCTAAGATGTCCCTTTATAGATGAGATTCCAAAACTGCACTGCATATTCCAAATGAGGCATTACTAGTGCTTTGTTTACAGAAAAAAAAAATCCCTTGAATCTGAATTTATACAAAGCAATGTCTTGCTAGCTATTGCCTTTGCCATCTGGCACAGTTTGGAACATCTTTATCTGTCATGTATTTGAACCCCTAGATCATTAAGTTTTTGCCATGCTTTAACACGTTGTACCCCCATAATTGCCCTTACGTCAATTTATAAAATGTTGAATTAAAGTGGCAAAAAGTATTATATAGTGAAAATCATTCACTATTAAAGGCCAAAAAGGCTTGTCAGTATTTATAAAAGTGTGAAAAGTGTTTAGACACATTAACTGTGGCCCAAAATATCATAGTGGCAAATGTGGCGAAATCACATTGTTTTCATATTGTGTATGTTATTTGTTTTTATGTTCTTTTTAAGAATTTGATGTCACAATATTATTATTAATAAATATTCAAACATTAATTTTTTTTATAAATTTCAACTTTTATTACTTTTCAAAATGGAAGTTTTGACATTACTGCCACGGCCATAACTGACTTGGAAGAAAGCCAGCATCTCAGATAGCAGCTTTCTTGCAGTGGGGAAATGTAAATATTATGGGCTTTGGGGATTGCGCTCTTAGGGTTTGGGGGGGGGGGGGGGATGGTAAGTCTTTATTCTGGTGTGCACATGACCTTTGAATAGGTGTCCCTGTTTTAAATGGATGACATTATGGTAACTTGACTTAAACAGGATTAAGCAGATCTTTAGTTTTCTATTTGACCTGAAATTCCTTTTTTGCATTAGTATTTGGGTTTTTCAATTGAACATTTTTTGATTTTGTTTTTTTAATAATGATTTGATGCTCATTCTGCATGCTCATGATTTGTGCTCGTGTTTTACCTTTAATAATACTTTTCAAGGCAAAGAATAAAAATGTTTGCCTATTTTTTAGAATTAAATATAAATAAAAAAAACACAGTCCAGTAACAGTTTCCAGTATCTTATCGGATATTATCTTTGTCTAATTTTCCGAGTACCATACCCTCTGTCAGCCATAGTTAATTTTTTCTTTTATGCCATTCTTAATAGTACAGTCTCAGTCAGTGTATACAAAGGAAAAACTGGTTTAGCACATTTGCTTTCTCTATATCGTCTAAAACCAGCTTAGCCCCGTTATTTAATGGTCCTACATTCTCTGTCCTCTTTTACTAATGATATGCTTAAAAAATGGGATTAGTCTTGCTTAATTGTTTTATTGCTTTACTTATTACAGATTTTATAGTTCCAAAGGGATTGTTCTGTTCCCTATGATTTTAAGATTTGAAATGCCCTTTTGTTTAAATCCATTTTCCTTTTTATCTGAGAATCAAGCCAAATACCGTTTCACTTCTGTAATATTTACTTAAGAACATATCACCCTAGTCTATGAGCTAAACCAGAGGTGGACAATTACATTTCACAAGTTCCTGGTTTCTAATTGACTAAAGTCATTCAAATAATCTATTTAAAAATGTAATCTCATGTTGATATTTAATACCAAAGAATCAACAAACAATTCAGCATGTAGGGTCCAAAAAATTAACTGTCCTATCCACTTTTGTCCACACCCTTATAAGGTTGCAAATGTAATGGTGTGGAAATGGCAACAAACAAGATTTGTGTGTCTGTATTCAACAAACACCATGGAATTTGCCAAACAATGTCAGCTCAGGTGAAGGGCCATAAATGAGAATTTCAGAATACTTTATTCTTCAAGCTGAAATTTTTGTTAGTATGTCTAAACATACAAGCCTATGTAATAAATGTTTGTTTGTTAAAAATGGTGCAAATCTTGCCCCAACCAATCAGTTGTTATTAACCGTATTTTGTTTCCTTAAAAATTAGAAAATGAAAAATGATTATTACAATCCAACTGATCACAAATAAAAAGTATATAATTGTGATTATATATGTAAATATTTTCACTATGCAATGATATTCCTGCTTGTAAAACCTATTAGGTGTAGTTAAAATGAAAGTAGAAGGAATCATTTTGTTTATATTAAATATAAAAGCTTTCCATTGATAGCTTAAATCTTTAATAAAAACTGTGAACTTTTCTGACATTGCTGTGCCTATTATTAGAAAAGGTAATACACAGATTTCATTATTTTAATGGTTTTTAATACTGCAGAATTTTGAGTTTTTGTGTAATGTTATCATTGTAAATAAAGCATAGTTCCTTTACTGTAACTAATTGCAGGACTAGCAGTCCCACCTACTGCCATTGAGGAGATAGTGTTAGTGGAATTCTGTCCCCTGTACAATATTCTTTCTATTACTAGTAAAAACTACAACTTACTATTCATTCTGCTCCATCCCCAGGTGTAGGCACTGGTGGAGAACACGCCCCTTTCTCTTCTCCTTGTGTGAACTGAACTCCCATGTTGTGCAGAATTGCAGAATTGCAAGAAGGAGGATTTTTTTTAACTGCTGCCTATCAAGGTGACCACAAGGAGCCACGATGAGTCAATGTTTCATGGTAAGGGTGCCCTTGGGTTAGAGACAGTCCTTATGTTCTCATATCTTAGATTTAAGAGATACAGAAAACCAACACACACAGATCAGTATTTGATGTTTGACTCCCACCACCCTTTAGATCACAAGCTGGGTGTCATCAGAACCCTGCAACACAGAGCTGAGAACATCCCCACTAGCACAGAGGCGAAGGCTAAAGAAATGGAACATCTCAGAGGAGCCCTTAAAACTTGTGGATATCCAGACTGGGCCTTTGTCAAAAGAAGTTGAAGGAAAGAAAAGAACACGAATACCAACAGTGAAGGGGAAAAGCAAGACAGGAGGAAGAACATGGTCATCTCATATGTAGCAGGGGTCTCCGAGAAATTAAGAAGAATTTTCAAAAAACACCGTATCCCTGTCTGCTTTAAACCGAACAACACACTGAGGCAGCAATTGGTACATCCGAAAGACCCAATACCGAAACACAAGAAAAGCGACATCATATACGCAGTGCAGTGCAGTGAAGAATGCTCTGATTTGTATGTGGGGGAGACCAAACAGCAACTGCATCAACGTATGGCCCAGCACAGAAGAGCCAATTCCTCGGGTCAGGACTCAGCCTTGTACCTGCATCTTAAGGATAAAGGACATACCTTTCAAGATTGTAATGTTAACATATTGGAAAAGGAACGTGACTGGTTCAAGAGAGGTGTTAAGGAGGCCATTTATGTGAAAATAAAGAAACCAAGCCTAAATAGAGGTGGGGGGGGTTCGACACCAACTGTCTGCCATGTATAATGCTGTTTTGACACCTTACTCTGGGCGTTCCTATAACACCTCTTAGCCCTATGCAAGCCCGCCCTTAACACTTGGCTGTGATATGCTAATTCGGACTTTCCATGGTACATAATTGTCAACAGATTCTTGTACAAGTCATTCTGAATTAAGAAAGCCAGTCGGATGACTAGCAAAATGTCTTCAAGAACTAAACTTCAAGTCCAGTTGATCTAATTGAATACAACAGATATGAGATGGAGAGTGTTTTGGATACTATAGTTGTTTTTTAAATATTTTTTTTTAAACAGGTGATATTAAAATTAGAACGGCTTTATAATACAGTATCCTATGTTTGAAACAAAGTTTGTCAGACCAACTAATCAGTTAGCATGTATTAATATAAACATCAGCCCTTATATATAGTTATATTTATATATAGTTTTGTAAATGTGTGCTACAATTTCTACCACAACAACTTCCCTATTATTTAGAATGTGTCTACCTTGGTAATGGTAAAAATGTCCATTGTGGTCAAGGGAAGTCTTTCAATATATATTGTATATATATATAGACGGTCACTACGAGTATCTCGTAATGCCCTTTGGCCTTTGTAATGCTCCAGCGGTGTTCCAAGAATTTGTAAATGACATCTTCAGGGATATGTTGGGAATCTCTGTAGTAGTATATCTAGATGACATTTTAATCTTTTCTCATGAACAAGTACCCTTCCTAGGCTACATCGTATCTGCGCAAGGGTTCCAGATGGATCCTGTTAAAGTTTCAGCCGTCCAAGACTGGTCTCTTCCTATGGGAACCAAAGCTATTCAAAGGTTCATTGGGTTCTATCTATCTATCTATCTATCTATCTAACTCTGCTATCTATCTATCTATCTAACTCTGCTATCTATCTATCTATCTAACTCTGCTATCTATCTATCTAACTCTGCTATCTATCTGTGGCCCCCCGTAAGGGGGGGGGTACTGTCACGAACTTACCTGCCGCTCCGGTCCCGCGCCGCACTGCACTTCCGGGTGGGCGGCGTCGACGTCATGACGTCACGCCGCCGACACGCCGGGCGGCGCGAAATTTGAAAAGCCGGTGTCCTCTTGGACCCGGTGCCCGATTGTAGCATTCTGCTACCTCCCTGGCTCCTGTACTTACCTACCTTGGATCCTGCTCCTTATACTTACCTTGCCTGCATCCAATACTTACCTTGCCTGTATCCAGTACCTACCTTGCCTGTTTCCAGTGTCTCACCTTGCCTGCATCCAGTTACTTACCTTGCCAGCATTCAGCCTTCAGTTCCCAGCAGCACCTTTGGTCCAGCCTACAGAACCCAGCAGCACCATTGTTCCAGCTATCAGCCTACAGTACCCAGCCGAACCTTGTTCCAGTTTCCAGCCTACAAAGTAACTTGATTAAAGGATAAGGATCTATGAACAGATTTTTGGTTTATAATGGGGAAAAAAATCAGTTTTGACTTTTTAAAAAACTTTTAACACAAAGACTATGGTGAAATATTCTAAAAAAAAAAAATCTAAACAGTTTTAACATAGTAACATAGTAATTGAGGTTGAATAAAGACATACCTCCATCAAGTCCAACCTATTTACTTTTTTTTAACCCTTCCTAACAGTTGATCCAGAGGAAGGCAAAAAAAAACAGCTAAAGGGGGGGTGGGTGGGAATTCCTTCCTGACTCCAAACGGCAATCGGAAAGTATCCCAGGATCAACCAGATCTACAGTTAATGTATTAATACCAGTAGTTCTCTCTTTTTAGTTTTAGAAACCTATCCAGGCCATTTTTAAAGCTATTCAATGAACTTGCCATTACCCCATCTGCTGGAAGACAGTTTCACAGTTTCACCATTCTCATTGTAAAGAAACCTCCTTTTGGCCCCTCTTTCCTAAGCTTTCTAGCTGCTTTTTCTACTGTACACCCAAGTCCTACACCTTAGAGCCATGAATCTGTATCTTGCACTGATGTGATCTAACAAGATCAAAACATATCTGTAGGTCAGATGATTGGCTTTATATATTAGGCTATATTGCATGTTATTAAGCCAGCGGTTCTGGACACATGCATAAGTGAAGGGACATAAAGGAGAATTTTGCATATCTCCACCCCTTACTCTGGGGAACCTGGGAGCAAGAAATTACTTCTTGTTTCTTAGAATTTGTGGGCAATGCTATTCATATAGCATGAGACTGCAAGATGCCTTCTGTTATAACAAGGTGTTTCTCCGTTCTACTTTAACGAACACTATTTGATCACATATAAAGGACCTGCTTGGAGAACACATCAGACTCTTTGTAATGTGATCTAGAAGCAAATGAAAGAGAAAAAGTATTTGTTGAAGAAGAAACATTGACGTAGACGTGAATCCATAGGGAATTTGCCAGTTCCTTCTCTATATACTGTACACATGAGCCCTTATTATATGAACTGAGGTCAAAAGTGTTCTGTTTGTTTTAATAGAAACAACGGTGGAATGTTCATACATATTCACACAGAACAGAAGTACATTTCATTTAATTCCTGCCTTCATATGCATGAAAACACACAAAAATTATTAACCTTACTTCACAATCGTTTTTTATGCTGGAAAAATTTGTCTAAATTATCATTTTCTCCCTGTGTAGTAAACATAAGAGTATGTGAAATACAAATCTCTTGCCATTTGCATTATTTATTGAAAGTAAACTGATTACCCGCAAACCCTGATCATTCAGGATCGGCGCGAAATTTGAAAAGCCGGTGTCCTCTTGGACCCGGTGCCCGATTGTAGCATTCTGCTACCTCCCTGGCTCCTGTACTTACCTACCTTGGATCCTGCTCCTTATACTTACCTTGCCTGCATCCAATACTTACCTTGCCTGTATCCAGTACCTACCTTGCCTGTTTCCAGTGTCTCACCTTGCCTGCATCCAGTTACTTACCTTGCCAGCATTCAGCCTTCAGTTCCCAGCAGCACCTTTGGTCCAGCCTACAGAACCCAGCAGCACCATTGTTCCAGCTATCAGCCTACAGTACCCAGCCGAACCTTGTTCCAGTTTCCAGCCTACATTTCCCAGCAGCCTCTGTATCCTGCACCTTCCGGACTGTCAGCCTCCTCCTACAGCGTACTGTGAGTACCCGGCCGTCCGGCCATTTATTACATATGGTATATAATACTGCAGAAACTGATGATTGCTTTTATGCATCCTGTTATTTTTAAATGACCCATGCACACCTGAATGCAATCAGTTAAATATTTACTTTGACACCCCATCCCACAGACTTGCACTGTGTACTACCATTTTATGCAAACCCCCATAAAATGGTAGTGGATTTGCAGCTAAAACTAAAGAGATGGGCTCTTGTCCTCTGTTCGCCTCATATGAAAAAGATCCCCCGATATATGCATGTAATGCCCGATAACATATTTCTAATGAGTTCTCGTATTTCCTAGTTAGCACAGCACTGCCAGATGGACCTGCTTGGGAAGACAATTGTGATGTACCCATGGTTGTCTAAAGGTTTGTGGTGGATCTGCTTAGGCGGACAATCCTGCCCTAACAATGTTTGTCTGCAGGCCAATATGTTTTTTTTTTTAAAAATAATACTGCGCGCTTACATTTTATTTTGTGCAATTTTATACATTAAATAAATGTGTCTTGTAGGCTTCTTATATGCTACAGTGTCATTTTTCCATATATAGTAAATAAAAAATGTGAATAATCTTATGTCTTAAATAATATATTTAGCCTTTAGCGTATAAACATTTTGACAGTGTTTTCCAGTATTTTTTACAATGAGATGAAGCGTTTGCCTAGATGTAACTGTATTCACTCTACCCTAAAAGTCGTTTTCTATAGCTAGCAGCAAGACTGTCACTGACTCCTGCCTATAAAAGCCATGTTCATGTAAGAAATAGTTATAGGACAGAATAAATCTTCATCATTCCATTTCCAATGGAATTTCCTATAGACTTTTAGGCTAATAACAAACAAGGCAATATGATGGTTCCATCTTTCTAGGAAAAGATTGTAAACGTGTTACAGAAGAATGACCTGCAGGGAACTATTCCTGTCTGTGAACCGCATGGTATATGTGTGAAATCCACAAGCCTCTATAAATTATTATTATAATGGCTTTATATGAACGCCGCAGGAAAGAGGCAGTGTAAGTAGTGATCGGCTTAGATTTTTTAACTATAACTACAGCGGTTGGGGGTGGGACAGGGAGCCCTACACTACAGAATTTTTTTAAAAGGGGTGGGCATGCCCTTTAAGTCATACACGCAACTGCTTCAAGCTATTTACTTTGCACTACACGGGCAAGCACTAGTGGATCTGAGTAAATATCCCCCATGTGTTTCTAAAAATGTAGAAATGTACAATAAGGGGCACATTTATATATCTGTGGTATCAAAAAGGCCAATACTGTGGGCTTATAACTTTCTTTTCACCCAGTGACCTGACGTTATTTTATGCCTGCAACTGAAAATTTACTACTGTGGTAGTATTCTACAGCCAATACTTTGCGGTAGCAAAATACTGCATGGTATTGGTATTTAGCTCCGCCATCATTATTTAACGACTGTGGTGATACATATAATATGTATTATGTATTACAAAGATTACATATAGATTAAGTATTATGGAAAAGCCTTGTGTCACTACTAGTTAGCTATTAACACATTTACTGTATTTTACATTGATAATATCAGTTTGAAATTCCCAAAAGGTTCATTATGGTTCATTTATTACTACTGGGGCTGAGTATCCTGGGAATTGAACATGAAAGTTGCAGCGGTTGTTGTGCAGTAAGTGCTATGAAATATTTTATTGGTATTGAAACACAAGTTGAAAGTGTTTTTGAATTACTCTGAAGACTAGTGTAACCCAAATACACAATTTCCCTGTGAGAACATTATAACAGGAACGAAAGACATTTAGGGAGATTTACCCAAGGCTGCAGGTAGATCCCACCCTACGAGATTCACCAGCATCTTTGGGTAAATTTAACAGTGAATTTTTAGTGCCAGCTATTAGTGTTAGTGTTGATGCAAAATTAACGGCCTCAATCCCTGTGATTTTTTTACATTCTTTCATTTTCATTGATCATACAGGAATTGGTGACTGGGTGCACTGTAAATGGAGGATGAACTGTTCTGGGATGGGTGTAAAGGAGCACCATACAAGGAGTAAGGAATTGTTGACTGGGTAAACTGCTTAAGGAGGGATAATACATTTATAATTAGCATTTTTATGAATCTTATTTATTTTGTTCTTCATAAAGTGCACTTGATAAAGGTTGTGTACGGTATTTAAAAAACTTTTTTTTTGGTCTTTTTGTTAATCTGTTTTTTAGATAAGATTGTGGTACAAAGTGTTCTCAAAGGGGGAACTGAGGATGTCACAGATAATCTTGCACCCTGACATAATTATAATCACTATGGACTATTTTACTGGACAACAAAATGGATTTCTCTGTCTGTCAAATTCTAAAAAACTTTGCTAATGCTGAGAGACAAGATTTAAAAAAGTTTAGATAAAAATTGTGCAGTCACTGTTGTTAAAGGAGTATTTTTTTACATATTAAGATCTAGTGCTCCCCCTTAAAGGATAATTATACTCACCTCCCCCTCGCTAAGTCCTCACACAGGGTACTTTCCCTAACTCTTGCAATACTTACTGAATGTCTCCTTGGCGATCTGCTCTACTGCTCTTCTCTTCCTCTGTAAGTGACAGATCACGATGCAGCCAATAGGAAGACATGCTCTGCAAGGAGGCACTGCACTGCAGACTGTCACTGACAGAGGAGGGAAGAAACGCAGCGACAAAGGAGACTATTGGGCATATTTAAAAACAATCATTATTTTCAACATTTCTCAGGACATCACAACAGCAAAGAGCGATATTTTTGCTGTATTTATAAAACGTAGAAAAAGCACTGCAATGATGTGTAGTGGTAGTATCAGAGATCTGCACAGACAACTTCGCCTTATTCATTGCCTTAATTCAGGTATCGCGGTGCCGGCCATTACCAGACCAGGGCTGCAAGCAAAAATTTGGCAACATTAAAGGAGGGTCTTTAGCAAAAAAAACACTAATGTATATGTTAAATTTAGAGGCATATTTATAAAGCAGAGAAGGTGAAATTTTTGACATTGTTTATTTAACACTATTTATAATAAAATAGAGAAATTTAATAAAATAAAGGAAATTCTTCCAAATCACAAGTTGGGCAGGGAGAAACACTGCAGCCGTATTCAGCTTGCAAATAATTTATTGATTCCACAGCATACCACACATGTTTCGAATGCTATGCGTTCTTTTTCAAGTGCAATTAGGCACACACAGTGAACAGAATTTATCCTTGGAGATGGTGTCTGATTAACCCTTCACAATCACCAGTTTTTCATAGATAGTAACTCATCATAGATAACAAGGAATATTTATAAAGTATACATTGTATAAAGTGCAATTGTTACTAACATTGTATAAAGTGCATCATCTTGAAATACAGTGTATAAAGTGCATAAAGTGTATAAACATACAGATGCTAATCCGTCTGTTGCTCTGTGCTACAGATCCATTAATAAAGTGCATTTGTTCTCCTAAAATCCATATGAAATAAAGTGCATAATATAGTGCATACAACTTATGTTAAGGTGCATATGTGTTCCATTTTTGTGAACTTCATAATAAATACTTATTTACATATTTACAGTTGGCACCAGAAATAGAACTTATGCACAGTTTTGAAATATAATACACCAATCTACCTAAATTTAAAAACATATTATAATAGAGAAAATTTGTCTGGGTGAGTTTTACACTATTTATCAAATCTTTTGCTGAAAAAAACACCACATGTGTTAAGCTATGTTTAAATAACAAAGATAGGGGTTCAGTGAGTATTAACCAATTAGATACTACTTTGAAAATCCACCAGGGAGTATTACCTATTTACCATCATTTGTGCTAAACTTTCATTTTTGCCACATTTTCAGCATTATTAGTGCTACTTTTTGCTACATAATTTTTGCCTTTGATGAAAATTCACCTTTTTAATAACTTTAGAAGAAAAGTTGAACATTTAAAAAATTTGGTGAAGTCTGGTGGCAAAAAAAGTGAAATCTCAGATCGTATTATCATATTTCCAGTGCTGGAAAATAGTCTTTCACCCCCCTGGGTAATTAGTATTGAGAAACACTCCACAATGTACTCACAACTTCCATGGACCCATTGGCAGGCTAAATAAATGGCCACTTATGTGTTTTCGCCACTTCAGACTTGGTGAATTTGAATGGCTGAACTTAACGCAATAAAACGTTTTTCACCATTTTATAAATATGTTTGAGCGGTTACCGCAGCGATGTATGGCAAAAAGCGAAAAGTAACGTAAATGACTTTTCGCCACTGGTTATCACTAGAGATGTCCGAACTTCGCAAAATCCGGTCCGCTTGAGGATCCGCGAATTTTCGAAAAAAATCGAAAATCCGCGAGCGGACCCGTTAAAATTAAAAATACCCTTGAAATAATGAGATTTTTCGTATTTTCGAAAATTTTCGAAATTACGAGTTTTCACGTATTTTCGAAAATATGTATTTTCGAAAATACAAGTAATCCTCGTAATTTCGAAAATATGTATGTATGGAATTAAGAGAAATCCTTGTATTTTCGAAAATTCGTGAAAACTCGTAATTTCGGGAATTTTCGAAAACACGAAAAAATCCGCGAATCGGAAGTTCGGAAGGCGGAAAATCCAGAAAATCCGCCATTCGCGAATGGGATAAATCCGCGGCGGATCCGGGTTCGGATCCGCGAACCGGCCATCCCTAGTTATCACTGATTTATAAATTGCGAAAAGTCCAAATTTGGCAAAAAGGCAGTGATAATGGAGGCAAAAAATGAAATGAACCTTTATAAATATGCCCCTTAGTATCATAAGCTCTTCCATTATATGTACATTTGCTGTAGCTGGAATGGTGACAGTTGAAACCTGAACTGCATGGTCGGAAATTCCCTCTCCCAATGCTGCCTCATAGGGATTACTGAGAATGCTCCCCTTACAGAAAGTCAGATAGTCTGGTAGGGGGCTGGGGGACTTGAGCAAAACCAGTACTGGATTTGTCAGGTAGCACTACAAAACACAAAAACAAGTGTTGCTTATATGTATTTATTTTAGTAATAAACTATTTCAGTATACAATTACTTTAATGTTCTAATATGAGTTTCTGGGATGTGTTTATGCCCATCACTGTGTCACAGGAGCTATCTATATTGATAAGAGTTTAAATAGCAGCGCGGCAGAGCTCTGTCCCCTCAACCTTAATGGAAGATAGTTACTATGTATAGGAGACAAAAACAATTTTTAATAATAGTATCTGCTAATTTTTTGTGTGCTGAACATAAAGCGTGGTTTTGGACTGGCCCACAGGGTTACGGGGGAATCCCCCAGTGGACCCACAGCCTGTTCAACTAGAAAACAGAGAAAAGTGCAAAAAATTCAAATATAGAGCCAAAAGGACAGTAAGAAATACTTTTTAATAAACAATAGGAGTCAAATGGTATAAGATAAATATGCAAATGAGTAATAATAAAGATCTGAAATGTTAGGTGGGCCCCTCAAGATTTCCTGGTGGGCCCCAAAATCCAGTCTGACACTGCATCAAAAAACATTCAAGCCAACTTTTAAATTTCCCACTTACAGCATCATATATTTACTGCTCACCAATATCCTTGTAATAAGAAATATACAATAAATCAACCACCAACAATTACATACAACTTACAACTTTAACCCCATTGTTGCTTTAATAATTATATTAATATATTAAAAACTGACATCATTTTTTAAAGATATCAAGATGGTCAGCAGGCTTCACACTTTTGCTAGAAGGGCAAAATGACTACATGTGGAAACCATGTGAGGGTAGAATGAAAGGCAAGGAACACATTTTACCTCAATAAATATAAATACTCTTATATGTTCTTTTATGTCTTCTATTTTAGCATATTCATGGATTTTTGGAATTCTGTTTTTATGAATAAGAGAACACCAATTACCCTTATTAATAAGGAAATGTAATGTAATAGACATTCTTTCATTCAGCACATTATACATCTTGTTAACATTCATTTATAATATAAAATAAAGTAGATCTGTGGGTTTATGCAGTATTGATGCTCTCCTATGGTCCTGAATACCACAAATTGGTCTATTTCCAACTGATCTCAAATGTTGGTACATGCAAATGCAGAAGGAATTAGTCACATGAATTTGTATTTTAACTTTTTTTACTTCTCGAGATAGATCTTCAATATAATGTAATTCAGTATTTTGGTTCATTGCATGCTCTTTTCTGGGAATTATTAATGACCATGTATAGTGATATTATATAAGAAATTCATAATTATTTTAAATGTAATATATTATTTCTCTCATTGAGTGAAGAACACAAATGCATGATGGAACATTTTAAAGCTACTTGCAAAAGGCTTAATTTAGCTTCAGCAATCTCCTCCTCTAAATTGCCAGCAATACAGAAGATCAAGGACTAGGAAGCCTAACTTACGACAGAGCTTAATATTTGAAGATGAAAGGCAAAAAAGCAAAACACTAAGATAGGACAGAAACACTGGAAAGGCAATTAAACACAGTGTTTTACGAGAAAAGGGGAAAAACAAAGAGAAAGTCTGAGGTTTCTACTTTTACTGATACTACTGATTCTTGTAAGTATTTTCACCTGAGGAACATTCAGGCATATGGACTATTTTTATGAACTGAGAGTGTGAATAGATATATTGGATTATATTGGGCGATCATTAAAATACATCCATCATGGGGATACAAGTAATTGTTGTTATCATACCTTCATCCGTAAGTACTATTATGGTGACCTGTCAAGGAAAGTGACTTACCTATGAGTTGGCAAAATTTCAGGCACAATAACATAGGGTTGGCTAAATTATTCATGTGTTTTTAACACACTTGTGTGTATTTTACTTATTTAACACAAAAATACAAAAATTCAACATATTAGATAGTCAAAACAATAAAATATGAGAACATAATGTGATTGCAAAAAGATATAAAACAGTTCCGGCAAACTAATATCAGATTTTTGTACATATTCAATCACAAATTTCGAGTATTCTGTAGCATTTTTTAAAATTTCACAGAAATTTTCTAATAGGAATTTTGATTTTTGAATGTTATTTCCTAATTTTAGATTTTCTAATTTTCAACAAAAAGTTCAGAGTTTAAAAAATTTCAAAAAATTGTGGATTTCAGAAGCCGGCAGTTCTGATTGGAAAACAGGTTTGTTTCAAATGATTGATTCATTTTTCACCTGCTGCCTACTGTACTCTGCACATGCTCAAGTTCCTAAAATCTCATTGAGCAGGGAAAGGAAGCAACTACCTCTGCCAGAAAGGAAGAGGGGGGAGGCAATACTTATGATTAAATGTCTGGTTAGAAATGCATGTAATAAAGTGCTAAAAAAGCAGTTGATGTTATGGCCAGCTGTTTGTTTTAACGGGGTTTTAGTTGGGGTTCAAGAAGAATGGGGAAGAATATTGTATTAAAATAATTTAACCAAGTTTGATCATCATTACCCAGTCCTTTGCCTGTTTAATTATATAGTATAACACTTAAAAAATCAGATGTTTTTTATCATGCCAAAAAGAAGGAATCCCACAGATAAAGTATAAAAATGGATCCCTCAAACTGAAGAAAAATGATATAACTTTTAGTTAAAATATAGAAATTACTGTAGGTGCAGAAAAAGGTGTTTATCTCAATATGGTCAAAAAACATTGAATAAAAACACACAAGGTTCAAAGGCTTCTTACAAGAAGTGAATATCTTCTCAAATCTCTTTGTACTGCCAATGCAACAATATATTTTACAAATACCGTACATTATGCTAAAGAATTCTTGCATTTTAGAAGTGATTGCAATATACATAATTAAAACGCTATTACGGTGCCATTGCTATAAGGTTCTTATCCACTTACACAGTAGATAGTAGAGGTTAGATAAAATAGTAAATGTAAATAATGAAAATGGATAGAAATTAGACAAATGAATAGTTCATAAGAAAATCTTTTCTTTATCTTACAGACATCACAAAAATCCTTTTTTCTATCTACCTTTAATTTAGCAAATTGAATTGTCATTGGTATCTTTTGTTAAATGTGTTGGAAATAACTTTTGTCATTAATCTTTTCTTACTTTAGTATAATTTTCTGAAACATCTTTTTTTTCTATCTTGACTTTACATTACATAATAGTCTGGCAAAATATACTTTCCAATTTCAATTAATTATAGTGAAGATGCACTCAACATGAACAGCTTTATATGGCAGCTACTCTATTACATAATCTTGTTATTACATATAAAACACAAAGACTCATTTTAGTTCAAAACCCAAGTATTTTTTTTTCAGAATATTAAAAAATCTGCTGCATACATTTTCTTTTCCTTCATTAAGATTTTTTATTTAAAATGCTGGGCAGGAACAAGAGTTTCAGAGCGTGTCAATGAATCTTTAATTAGCGTACAATTTTGTACATGAAAAGTAATAGTACATGCAAAGTAAGAAACTGATTAGCTCTATACACACATTATGTTATTATGGTATATTGCTAAGATTAGATTCAGAAAGGAGGGGGTTATCATTCTAATTGTAACATGCATTCAATGATAATTGGTGTGTATTCCATCCCCAGTGAGAGTAAACATACTTGAGCCTGTTATTGGATATAAATAACTACGCAGTAGAGTAGTCCTACTCCTTCAATGCCGCCTTCCACAAAGACCATAAAGTACTCTGCCAGTCCCACAGTCCCAGGAAATAGAGGGCAGTTCAAGGACAAAGGTATTTTATACAGTTTAATACATGTATGCATGTTTAGTAATATAAAACATTTCTGATAAAATTGTAAATTATAAATGATGTGAGAATGCCACTCCTAAATGCAGATGTCTTAATGTTGCATTAATTCTTTCAAGATGTTAATGTTATATAGAAAGCATTTATTTATAACTCTATTGGGTTGCACACTAATAACGTTAGTTAATCTAAGGATATCCTTTAGAAGAGCAATAGATCAGCCTGAGATACAGGGGATGCTATTGTTCAAATGATCCTCAAATATCTTTGGCATTCTATAGATGTGAAGTTGCATATTTGGGTATGCACTTTCTTAAAGGACAACAATATCAAAAAAACAACATCACCCCCATTACATGTCCACACTTCCAGCAAATGAAATCACTCACATTCACAGCTGTGCTGCCCCCCTCCCTTAGATATCACACAACAAAGATGAGTGCTAAAAGCCCGCCTCCTAGATGGCCCAGGGCCGTGGTTAACATATCACTTGTCATTCGCTGGTGGGAATGTCTGTTACAACCTCTCTCCTCTTCCTCTGCCAGTCAAACAAACTTGAAATGTCTGGTTGCTTGGATACAGCCTACATAATCAAGCTGATCATGGATGGATGGAGGAGTGTTTTCTGGCATGCTAGCTCTGAGTGGCAGACAGAATTGTTACACCCCCTTCACAGCATGGCTAATTGAAGGCAGAGAGAAGCTCGAAATCAGGAAAAAAAAGTAAGGGGAGGGCTGCATACCTTTGCTCTTTTGAAAGCAGTTTAAAAAAAATGCATTGAGGCAATACAGTTATCCTTTAACTTTTGGTGATCTTCAATGGTGATTGGACCTTGTGAATTTGGTTTTCTAGCATGCATACAATCCTTTTATTTCAGTTTTCAAAAGATTGTTCTTTTAAGCAAGATCATTGTCTTGGGAGTAGAAATGATAAATGAGAATTCTAACTCTTCTTTTCTCCCCAAGGATTTCTACTTTTAAGTGTTTCATAACCTTAGTACCAATTATCAGTTTGCATAAAATATTCATGCTTGCCTGCACAACTTAAAGAAATACTGTATATGCAAGTGATTTAAAGGAGAACTAAACCCAAAATACAAAGGCAGCTCCACAGACTCTATAATTGTCACTTAGTAAAACCATTTTTTTCTCGCCCTCGTAGGGGCTTATTTATAAACGATTGCTATCTTCGCCATTTCGCTATCGCAGGACATCGCAATGACAAATAGTGCTATTTTTGCCTTATTTATAAAAACGCTCGTTTTCGCCTTTGCGGGAAAGTATTACTGAAGCGATCTGTGGTGATAGTTTTCGCCTTATTCATTGCGTTAAGTGTGGTATCACTGCGAAAAGAGAGATTGCTCTCTAGTGTAATTTCAGAGCTATTTTTGCCACTTTTTTATTTAAAGCTATTTATAAATAGGTGAATTTTCACCTTTTTGCCCCTTTTCTCCCTTTTGTTGCATTTTTTTTCAGTGTTACCAGAATTCGTGCTCGCTTCCTTACATGGGTGTTGTGCTTCCACAATTGGACCCTAGCAGAGCGCATGCAATACAGACCAAAAATGGTGATCGCATGCACTCCAATAGCACACTGAAACGCATTGCATGTAGTGGAGCCGGTCCCATAGGCTATAACATGCCTGCACTCCCACTAGCACAATCGGATCGCAAACCGCAATCCAAAATGCGCTAGGGGAAGTAGCCATAAGAGTTTGAGTCTTAAAGGGAAAGGTGGCAACCCCAGTAGAATTGAATTGACCAATTTACAAGGTACACTTATAAAAAGAAAACAGCTCAGAGCTGCAGGTGCAGCATATTGACTTGAACGTGGTCTTAGCACAGCTCTGTGTAATGCATTTTACAGGTCGACTTTGCTCATAAGACCCAAACACGTATTAAATCTTCATGTTGCAGTGCTAAGTACCATTGCATTAAATACAAACTGTATCAGCCTGAATCATGGTTCTAAAGAAAATACTAACAACCCTTTGAAAAATAGGTTATTTTAAATTGACCATAACTAGAAACTATAATTCTTCCCAACCACCACTGTATAATTTTTTTTGTTGACCTGCCCTCTATTTCTTTATATATCCAATCTAAAACTTCTTATGTCAGCTGTCAATCAAGTCCCTTGCTCTCAAAAACTATTCTTCTGTGAGCAGTTTTACTGTAGCTGGAATGGTGACAGAGTTTTGACAGTTGGAATGCTGTATGCAGGCTTGACAGTTGGTTTGTGGGGAAAAAGTCAAGTCGGATGGAAGTAGAAGTGGTTAAAAGAGGGAGGGGAGATACTGCTCCTAAGCAAAATGTGTGCTGGATTGAAGGCATGCAGCAACAGAAGTAGATAGTTCCCCCGTACACCTATAGTATATTGTTGAAATCGCTGGGTGCTGCTCCAAAAACCATAGCCAATGGTAATAGTACCCAAACAGAAGCAATTCAGAGTGCACTCCAGTCTTGAGTATTCAAATCAATTTATTAAACACGTGACGTTTCGGTGTCTGTGCGATGCATGCAGCAACGAGCTACTTACATGTATTCAATTATAGATTAAGATGAGGCAAAGTCATTTTTTCAGTATAGTGTCCCTTTAACTAGTTAAGACAGCATAATGGTTTATCTCAAATTCTTACAAAATTCTTACAAATTCAAGTTTTTTTTTCTTTAAAATATAAATATATAGCATACAAGTATAGTACAATATAAAGCAAGGAAAATAACAGTTTATTTAGTATATAACTAATGACCCCTTGGATGGTAGTGTTAAGATTGCCTTAAAATATGCTGTACAGATTACATTAGTGAGTGACCAGTCATTTCCCGATAAAGCCAAATATAGAGAAGACAAAAGGAAATATGAAATCTTAATAAATATGTTTTGTGGTATTCCAGCAATATTTAAATAGTGTTATTAAAAACATATCCACGCCTGCATGGATATGTTTTTAAATCATTTGCAATAAAAAATAATCCTTTAATGAAGACTGCCATATGAGCTGGTGTTGATGGCACATTATCTAATGTGAGTATTTCCTATTTGAAACATTACGAAGTGCACATTTTTGTGCCTTGTGCGCATTATACGCATGCAAGTTTCACATTTGTCGTTGGGATTGCATGGGATTGCGGATAAATGTTGAACACATATACTTCCAAAATTAAATTTTCTTTGCAAATGCAGCGCATTGGAAATGGCACAAACTATTTTGGTTTCTGTGATTTTCATTAAATGTGCATTTGTGAATGCGTTTCCACATGTGCTCGTGCTTGTATTTCCGTGTCTGCTTAGCACAATTGCGCATATGTTTGTGCACGTGATTGCGCATGCGATTTTTACTCTAATGGAACTTGCCTTAACACAAATCTTTGCAGCTCTAATCCTTAACGTGGATTAAATTGTTGTGTTATGCATTAATGGTGATTCCTTTTAAATATGCCTTAAAGGTAAAAGTGTGTTAAGACTTTAAGAGAAGGCATAAAGGGGAAGCTATTGTGCTAAGCCTTAAAGTACAATTATACTCAGCTCCCCCTCGTTCCTTTCCCCCCACTCCTGCAAAGTACCTAGGGTGAGGACCTAAAACGCTAAGTCCTCACCTCCGGGTACTGTACAAAAGTCCTGCACTACTTACTTGTAATCTCCCTCGTCGCTCCAGTCCGATCCTCCCCACTGGCACTTTGAGTGACAGGTTGCGAGGAAGCCAATGGGAAGACACGCTCAGCAAGGAGGCGTGTCTTCCCATTGGCTGTCTCGCGGACTGTCACTGACAGTGCCAGTGGGGAGGATCCGTCCAGAGCAACGAGGGAGCAGGAGGAGAAGGAGCTGCAGCAGGAGGAGGAGCAGCAGCATGAGGAGCTGCAGCAGCAGCAGTCAACAACGCTGCTGGAACAAAAAATTGACAGACTTGAGCAATATATGCTCATTATGATGGCTGACATGGCCCATAAAAAAAAAAAGAGACTGGAGAGGAGGAAGGCATTTAAAAACTCTGTGTGTAATAGAGGGGAGCAGCCTTACGGAGCTTTGTGAGGGTGAGGGACCTATTCAACCAGTATGGGGAGTTGGGGGGGGGTAGCAATATGTTCATATTGATTAGGAATTCTACTGGTCCTTCAAAAATTGCATAAGTAACTAATGAAACACTTTTTCGAAAAAATCATACCTACCCAAAAGTAGTAGCAGACAAAAATTGTCAGTTAGGGGCAGGTCAGCCTTCTTTAGGATCCTAATAAAGGGTTAAGATTATCAGTATAACATACCCTATGACATTAAACATGTTTTTTCATACATGTATAACATTGTAAAAATGCTTAACATTGATCGTCTCAACTTACCCTGAAAAAAGATGCTATTAATTCTGCCCTTGTCCTTTGTCCATCTTCGGAGGAATCCTCAGCATCTACAGACGGCCCCTCATCCTCAGCTGCCAGCATATCATCATTGTGCAGCTGTACCCCATGCTTTATTGCTAAATTATGGAGCACAGCGCACACAATGGTGATATCTGACATCTTCCCAGGAGTTTCCCACCGGTAGATGAGAGACACTGAAAACGTGATTTCAAGACTCCGAAGATTCTTTCAATCATGTTTCTTGTCTGACAGTGTGCTAAATTATAGCGCCTCTCTGCAGGTGTCCTTGGATTCCTCAGGGGGGTCATGAGCCAGGAATGAATCCCATACCCTGCGTCTCCTATTTTGAAACCCAAACCAATCTCTGTAAGTCATTACCTTGAAATTGTAGGAAAAGAACCACTTATCCACAAGCCAGCCCTCTGGCATCTGTCCGCTGGTAAACTTGCGGCAGAGAGCTGACTGGCACAAAATATGGGAGTCGTGGCAACTTCCAAGAAACACACTGTTTATACTCATAATGCGAGAGAAAGAAAAAATAATAAAGTTGACAACACGCCTATTAACAACGTAAACGCACATTCAAAAGGCGATTGCGCATTCAAAAGGCGATCACGCATTCAAAAGGCGATCGCGCATTAGCAAGACGAACGCGCATTAGAAAGGCGAACGGACAGAATAAGTTGTTTGAACACTACCAAAAAGCAGAGCATAAAGCACACACCCTGAATGCTAACAATTGGCCTTGCGTTGTAAATGCAAAAATGAGCCTACATTGTGACCCCTAAAAAAAAAACCAAAAAAGAGGGTGCGGGTGCTTTTACATGAAAGACAAAATAGCAGACCTCATTTAAAGTCCAAGCTAAAAATGTTAAGAAAAAGGCGAATTAAATGTTATGTCAAATAAAGTCATTGTGGAAAGTAAAATAAAATTTAGCAAAAATTGAAAATCTATACCTTCATAGATGTGACAAAAAAAAAATCATGAGAAAATCCAAAATCCCAACAGACATGGTAAAAAGATGCCTTTTCGCTACCTTCAAGTTGGCAATAATATTCTGCTCCATTTAAGGCGAAAACACACTTTTAGTTTTTTATAAATCGCGTTATGTCTTTTTGCTCCCTTTTTGCTCAAATTACCGTTGCGATGTATGGCGAAGTATGGTGAAAAGGGTTTTAGCGATTGGTCGCGGAAAAGTTTTCGCCACTCATTAACGCCACCTTTTTAAATCGCGTTAACTGGCTTTTTGGGAAAACTTTTCGTGACTTTTCGCTCTAAATATGCTCCCCAGGTGCTACTGTATGATCCACTATGTATATATTCAGTAATGATCAGTGCACACTTGGGAAACTTTCTGTGTCACGGCAACTTTTCAGCCCTAAACACTGTCTGTGTTGGCACTGTACCAAAAGAAATGAATTCCAAAGTCCCCCCACTACACACACACTCCCCTTCAAACTCCTACAGCTAAAAGAGGAGGTAGCAGCTTCCAGAGCTGCTTTCCATCCCATAGCAAGGCAGTTTGGCAGTTTCACTTTCACTATAACACAAAATCACAGGGTGAATGCTATTGGCTATAATAGAACAGATTATCTCCACTGCACATGCTTACCTTTCTAGTTGAGTCTCAGCTTTTGGAAAGGGTCTTGGCACAGAGAGAGGAGAACAGAAAGGGATCAATCTCCTGGCATCTATAAAAATATAGAAAATGATAAAGGCAAGGTTTTTTTTCACTTTAGTGTCCCTTTAATGGACAATATGGCAATTGACTTACAGCAAATGTCTAGGGTATAATTTAAAGGTATAATTTTCTTAATTAACCTTTCATCAAGTAAGGGATCGTGTTTTTGGTGGTAGACAACAGTATGCCTTTGTACATTTCTAATCATTCAGTTTAAAAGCATCACAAGAGTAAGCAGAATAAAGATAGAAAGGTATAAATACCGAAATTATACCGTATGATTATGATTCAGTTACCGCCCCTAAAATCATATGAGCATGTTTGCCTGTCAAGTTAAATTGGCACTCTTTTTTAAAATAATGAACTGTATCATTGTATTAAAAGTGCGTGTATCATAAGAATAAGAATTAGGTATTTGTTTAAGATAATTAAAGTAATTATCCACATCAATCTGTGTTTACTCATTTTCTTTTGAATAAACTATAATACTGTACAGTACTTAATTTAGAGAGTTTAAAATAATTTATCTTTGTATAAATTCTGCAGATTTTACAAATCCACAACTTTTGAAATGCATGTGAGTGTGTGCGCACAAAGCCTGCTACATCTCAAAATTATAACAGGCATAAATTCCTTTTAGATACTTTACTAGATCATTAAAGCTCATGAATAAAATCTGGAAAACCATCTCCTCTGTGCATATGCAAGCTTGTGGGACCTTATACAGGGAGGAGATGGTTAGAGAGAAGAGGACAGGGAACGCCAGATTAAATATCGTTCTTCAAAAATGTCAGAGTTGAGGAAGGTAGGTATTTTTTTTAGGTGTGCCATTTAAGACTACATTAAAGGGGAAGCTCAGTGCAAATACATGTACTTTTCAGAAAAAAGAGCAGTATTTTTTCATCCCAATGACCTTAATCTGCCTATACAGCATTGTGTCTGTGTATAAATAAATGCAACTGAAATACGGACTTCTCGTTTGCTGGACCCCTAATAGAGACTGTTATGGTCTTGCCCTTGACCCAGCGCCTGGGTTGATTCAGTTGCTCAGTAGCATCTGTGACCCACCCAACAGCCAATCAGTAGAAATAACTGTTATGAACATTCCAAGGAAGTGGTGCATCCTGGGAAGAAGAAGGACTGTTAGAACCTGAAATGTCAGCTCACTAATGCCAACAGCAGGGAACAGCAAAGGGTATGAAATCAACTGATTTTTCATAATGGGAGAAAATATGTAGAATAACTAAGTATACATTACACAAACTTACAATTTAACAAATATTGATTTTATGGAATGCAACTTAATCATACAGTACTTTGGCTGTCCTCTATTATATTCAGGCACATCCTCTATCATACTTTAATATTGCCAATTTACTTATTTTCTTAGCTATGGCCAATGGAAAATGTTAATCCAGAGATGAATTGCTGCCCTATCTTCTGTAAAAATTAACTACATTATTTTTAGTTTGCTTTTACATTTTTTAAGAAGGAATGTGTCTTTAGAGGAATGCAACTTTAAAACACTACAGTTGCATGATATGTGCTTATTCCACTCTATATTACATACCCATATGAAATATACAAGTGATAAAGTGCCTCTTACATTGTAGTTGATGGATATTAAGTCACAGAGGAGTTCCATGTATATT
The DNA here is from genome assembly GCA_019447015.1 of Hymenochirus boettgeri. Lineage (NCBI taxonomy): Eukaryota > Metazoa > Chordata > Amphibia > Anura > Pipidae > Hymenochirus > Hymenochirus boettgeri. The sequence continues at coordinate 97,190,776 of CM033474.1, forward strand.
TAGCTAGGGTATTTCTTTATAGTTAATATGTCATTTTTTACTGTTTATTAGAAATGTTCAAAACCGCTGGGTTTCTTTCCGAAATCGGAATTTCGAATTTTCGAAATACAGTAATAAACAAACCCAATAGAAGTCATTCGGAGCTAAGTTATGATAGTTTCTCAATTCCATCTGAATATTCAAAGATTGAGCAAATATTCGAAATTCGTTATTGAATATTCAAAGTTTCGTATCAAATATTCAAGTTTGAAATAGAGTATTCGATATAGAGAATTTGATGTTCAATATTGAATAGTCTTTGATATTAAATATTCAAAAATATTTGATGTTCCATATCAAATATTTGATAAACTCATTGAATATTCATAGGACCAAAACATTTAAGTTTCGAAAAGTTTCAGCATAAATATTAAATTCTTTTTTCTATTTTTAATTCCTTGCTGTTTTTATAATGTAATATATAATAATGTGTTAATTAGTAGACAGGACACAGTATCTATGTATTATACACAATCAGTATCTGAAAACAAACTATTATTAAAAGGCTGTTTACTGCAATAAGATTTATTTACACAATGTGGGTTTGCTTTAATTATCATTAGGGCTCCTATGAACCCAGAAAAAGGGAAAAATACTTCCAAAAGTGCATTTGTCTGTTAGGACCAAAGTGCGTATAAAGTACTTTTAACATCAGCATTTTTTTTAAAAATTCTCCTCCTTGGTGGAGGTTTTTTATTGATAAGCAGAAAAAAGAAAAAAGGTAGGACTGGTTACAACATATGTAAAATTTGATACATTCAACATTTCTCATTTGGGTATTTTGTTGTACATATATTTTTTTCCCCCCTTCCTCTCCTGTCTCAAAAAGCGTGGTAACATCAGCATTTTGGTTGGGAAGAACTGTTGTGACACAGATTTGCCATAGCAATCCTGCAAATGTGGAGGTAGATATAAGTTGCAATGGCCTATTTCATACATCTATGCTTTACATGGCGCAGGCCATTACATGGGAGACTGAGATTGTTTTTTTTACATGGGAGATTGAGATTGTTCAGTTTACTGAGCCTGTTTATAATGGACAATATACAACACAGATCTGTGGCTACAATGGTTTATATTTTTTTACACACCCGTACCAAGCAATGCCTAACACTTCAGTTATGATATATATATATGCTGCTAGCTATGCCTTTAATGCTGGTGCTAGCCATGATTTCAATGCTGGTAGAATTATAATTACCATATGTCATCTTATGGTAAGTGCACTAGGCTTCTATTGTTTTTACATATTAAATTGATTTGGTCTCTAGTTGCACTCTGTGTGGATGTATACTACCCCATCTTTGTATATGTTTTGCTTGTTGCATTGGAGGTTTTGACCAAGCCTCTGGGAAATGTGTGCTCGACCCACAGTGGCCCATGTGTTCAAGTACTTAAAGCTGGAGAGTCATTTCCAAGACAGTAAGCGAACGAGCAACAGGGATTTTCATCTCATTAAAGGCAGGTACTGTTACTAAGAGAATTACATCTCTTACGAAGGTAAAATTTACTAAGGTTAAAGGCTAGGACCCAGCAGAATAAAGCAAACCGTGACGTGGCTGCTGGGCTTAAAATAATTTGGCCAAGTTATTGAACTAATTGCTTTAAATTCACTGGCAGGCTTTTTAAGTCGCAATTCACTGCTAACTTGTGAAGGTTCTTATTCATCCTGGTCATTGTATATCTGTTGTATTCAATTAGATCAACTGGACTAGAAGTTTAGTTCTTGAAGACGTTTTGCTAGTCATCCGATTGGCTTTCTTAATTCAGAATGACTTGTACAAGAATCTGTGGCAATTATGTACCCTGGAAAATCCCAATCAGCATATCACAGCCAAGTGTTAAGGACGGGATTGGATAGTGGCTAAGAGGTGTTATAGGAACGCCCAGAGAAAGGTGTCAAAACAGCATTGTACATGGCAGATAGTTGTTGTCGAACCCCCCCACCTCTATTTAGGCTTGGTTTCTTTATTTTCACATAAATGGCCTCCTTAACACCTCTCTTGAACCAGTCACGTTCCTTTGCCAAAATGTTAACATTACAATCTTCAAAGGTATGTCCTTTATCCTTAAGATGCAGGTACACGGCTGAGTCCTGACCCGAGGAATTGGCTCTTCTGTACTGGGCCATACGTTGATGCAGTTGCTGTTTGGTCTCCCCCACATACAAATCAGAGCATTCTTCACTGCACTGCACTACGTATATGATGTCGCTTTTCTTGTGTTTCGGTATTGGGTCTTTCGGATGTACCAATTGCTGCCTCTGCCTTTTTTAATAAAAATAATTTTTAGACATAAATTAATCCAAGCCAAGATTAGGATCCAAAAAATCAAGATAAAAAGGAAAATACAACCACACAAAAAGCATCCTAGCAGATGTGAGAAGAACAGGAAATAAAAATTTCCAAAAGACAGCCATTGTGTGTGCAGAGGACTGCATGGCACTCTCAATGTATTTTAGCTACAATGGCACATTTTTAAGGCAATACTAATTGTATGTTTAGTCTTTTCTTGTTTATTGTTCTTAGGAGTTGACATTTGCAGATAACAAGAAAAGGAAATGTAAATCAAACAACATGCTTATGTGTGTTCAGCCATACAAGTATGTATGAGCAACATAATTAGGTCTCATGTGTGTTATCAGATATGCAGAAGTATATTATGTATGTAATACAATGTACGCACCTTTCAAGTGTACATACATATATGTATATATCATTAATAGACCAAGTTCAGACGTTTTGCACACATTTATCTACAAATTTTAACGATTCCACAACATATTAAAGGGCACGTCCACCCATAAATCTAAATTGTACATACTGGTGCAGGACCCCCCCAAACTCCACTTTCCTTTTACCTACCTCTTCCAAAGATGCAACTTTGGAAAAGGTAAAAAACAAGGAAGTGGGTTTTGGGTGGGTCCTGCTCCTGTTAATTTTAGTTATATTTATGTTTATACCAAATTTTTACCTAATTATAATCTAGACCTAAATGTAATCTATGTGTGTACAGTATGTGCCGGACAACAATTATATACCATGTGATTTACTGTTGTGGTTAAAAATGTCAAATTGTATTCACAGGAAAATCTAAGAACTCACCTGGGACTTAAATAACTTGACAACTTGAAAAGTGACATCAACATAAGCAGGATAATAAAAAGTCTGCCACTAAGGATTTCAAGTTGCCATTTTCAGAAAACATAACTAACAAAATGCCTTTTCAGTGTAAGTATTTTTTAAATTATATTCTGTATAATAATGGGATTTACATATGTTAAAAATGGAATTTTTTTTCATTACAGACACATTGGTCCACATGGAGAAATCAGGAACAAAAATGTCTTTGTCAGTGGTTCATACACTGCAAACATCAATTGAAATAGCATGGCCAGCATTATTGGCCATATCAAACTTTGTACCAATTATAATGGAAAGATATTCTCTTATGTGGCACATTAGATGGTGTAGCAGGAAGGCCTTGTGTTTGGAGTGGTAAAATCAAACTTTCTTTATCACTCACAAAATTGTGCCTTATGCATGCTGCCTTTACAAAAGCCACAACATTCTTTTTATTCATGCAGATGGCAGAGCTCAAAATCCACAATTTGTTTGTCAGTATGCCAAATGTGCACTCAACCACTCTTCTGGCCTTGCTAAGACAAAAATGTAAGACTCAGAGACCTTAGAGAAAAAATGCCTCATCAGATGTTCAGAGAGTCACACTCCCCTGAAAACAAACACATTATACATTCACTACAAACAAACACATAACACACTCCACTGCAAACAAACACATTACACAATTCATTCCAAATAAACACATCACACATTCCACAATTTTTTATCTGAGAATAATCATAAGTCTTTTCGTAGGTGAAAGACTCCTGAAGGTTGTTTTCTCCTTCTTGATATCATCATTCAAAATGTCTAGCAGAATATGAAAACTGCAAAGGAACAGAAAAATCATTTCCAACATTTTGTTTGATTCACATGTATCCAAAAACAATACATGAACAAGTGTTGAAAGAAAATAAAAACATATCTTACCTCTGGATGGACATCCTGGTGTATGAGAGGAACTTGTCAGGATGCTGATGCAGGTCCTCATACAAGGTCCAAAACTGCCCAACTGCTCCCTGTCCTTTAGCAAAGGATTGACCCAGAACCTCCTGGTCTTCCTTGTACACAGCTCTAAGATCACTCCCATAAGCAGCAATGGAAGGATCTCCACGGAATAATCCACTGCAACCATTTTCCACAAATTCAATTCCAACGCAATTCACCTACTCTCCAAAAACACAATCTCTCTCTACAAACACTCCTAAACACCCACACCAACAGGTAGTAACATCAGAGTTTATATTTTCAAATTTGGAGGCAAAATGCACAAAAATCGTAATCAGAAAAATGCATGTAAAAAGCATCTTTTCGATGTGCAAACCCCCACACAAAATCGCTGGTGTTTGGGTCAAACATGCATTGTAAAACGTGCATAATAACACACTTTTTTTATGCAGCCTAGTGTGGCCTCACCCGTAATCAGTTAAGTCCCATCATCTTAGCATTTGGAATGACATTCTTTTAAGAAATATCTACCATGAATAATATAATCTGCAAAGGTATCTTGGGTTTATTACAGTACTTTTACTTCTAAAGGAATGTTGTGCAGCAAAAGTAATTTTCATTCAAATTTTCAGCTTGCATGTGTTTGTGTAACAAGGACAGACCTTAAGATTCAGTCCCTTCAAGAGAAATGTACATAGTGACATAGTAATTGAGGTTGAATAAAGGGGACACCACGCAGGAATAGTCTGCAGTAACTTTAATGCAACATGTTTCGGACTATCAAGAGTCCTTTGTCAAGCATAAATTATGTTCAGATTGCAACAGGGTATACATGAGCATCCTAAGTAAAATTGCAAACTATCCCAAAGTACATTGCTGGGTTCTGGTGATTATCACAGTTTCAGGTAGTATAAATAAATCTGTATTCACCAAAACGATGGATTTATACAGTTATAGCGAATCTCTTGAGGACCCCCATGCATCCTCTCAAGGATCCCTGGTTGAGAAACACTGAGTAAGGCAGTATATTATTACCGTACAACACAGCTTTTAAAAGACCAAATTTCTCCCATAAATGCCTTTCTGGTCCTAAATATTTTTGTCATTGTGCTGTGCTGCATAATAAATAAAGAGAGATTAAAACACCTAGATGTATCTATGCCCATCTCTACAATGATCCCTGTGTCACAATGTGTAGCTCTTAAGGCTCGTACACACGTGCGATGCACGGTGTGTACAAAGAAATGTTTCGGGTGATAATCGGCCCGTGTGTAGGCACTTTATCGCCCGAAACGTTCGTTCTTTAGGAGATCCGCCAAGTCGATCATTCAACGATCCCTGAACAAACAACATTTCAGCCGATAAACAGGGAGATTCAATAAAACTTCTTATTGTTTAAAATGGTGCTAATTTTCCCCCAACCAATCAGAACTTATGTAACATTTGAAAGCTAACATCTGATTGGTTGGGGCAAAATTAGCACCATTTTAAACGTTAAGAACTTTTATTGAATATCCCCCAAAGTGCCTACACACGGGCCGATTATCGGCTGAAACGTTCGTACGTACACATTTCTGTAGTAATGTGTCCCACGTTACAGACATTAGACCACTTGTAATGCTATAGTAATGTGAGTAGGGACACACACATAAAGTTTGGGTTTGGGACACAATGCAGGTTTAAATGTTTTTCAAAAACTATTTACCATTTTTAAATGGAACATTAAAAATGGATTGCCTTAGCCTTGCCCACTGAAGAAAATGAAAACTCCACGTTTCACTTCTCGTGTAATTAAAACATATTGGTATAACATAGAGGACATGTCATTTAACTGAAAATTGTTGTCAGTTTATTGGCCCCATTCTCCTTATTTAAAATATGAGCGCTGTACTCTACATTTAAAATGTTTAGATCAGCTGTGCACTAACATGTGACCACTGTAGAGTTTCATTCCTTTTTGAATTTTCGTTCTGTTTTCGAACATTCTAGTGACCACAAGCAAGCATTTTTCAAAGAACGACACAGTGAAAAGGGTATTTTCATTGCTGGAGGGGTTAACTGGATTTTTGTAAGGGAAGGGGGCAACAGGCTTCTGTTTAACCTGGGGGAGGGGGCAACCAGGAATCCCCCTCTAAAATGTTGGTATAGGATCCAGTGATTTCTAGCTGCATATATCCAAACATAGCATAGAGGAAGGTGGGGGAGTAGTATTAAAGAGGAACTGTAGTCCAAACAAATAAACAATTTTCATTGTTTATTTTGCATAGTTTTGAAGATATTTACATTTTTGTGTGTGAAGTGGCAGCAGCATCACCAGTCTCCCCTGCACTTCCTACTTCCTGCTCTTAAACCATGTCAGTCAATCTGCCCTGTGCAGCCCCCTGGTCCCTCCCACTCATGGACCCCATGGTCCCTCCAGTTGCAGGCCCCCCTTGGCCCATTCTCTTACAGCCACATGTGGCCTGCCCACCCGTGGGTTCCTAAGCCCCACCCACTCATGGATGCGCAAGCCCCACCCACTCGTGGGTGCCGTGGGCCACTCAGAACTGTGCCTGAAAAGGCTGTTTTCACATAGTGAGAGAGAAGGGCTGCAGATTCACTTACATTCTCTGCAGCTCCTTACACAGCAGGGAGGGGGAGGGACTTCCTGTCTTCCTCACACACTGAGGGAGTCTGAGAATGTGCTAGCCGGTGGCACTGTGCAGGAGAAGCCTTAGGAATGTCACATGTCAGCCTCCCACCCATTAACTTTCTGGTCAGTCATTTCTTTATATCTTGGGCTGTGGAGCATGTGGAGAGGTGGTTGATGGATCGTTTTAAAGGTAGGAAACTGGCCTTTCATTTAAACTCAACTTGTTTGGAGACCACCATTCCCCTTTAATTAAGAAAAAACTAGATCCTGTTCACATATTTCCAGTTTAAGCATGTTTGAAATCTAAGTTAAGTTTTCACAGATCAAAAGAATAATTTTAATAACAAACTTCTTTTTTACATTCAGAGGTCAGTCTGAACATTGAATTAAGCTAACATCTGATTGGCTGTGGCAAAATTAGCACCATTTTTCATGATAACTTTTACTGAATATCCCTGACAACCAAACAATGTAAGAAAGTTAAAAAAATGTAATTCAGTGTGGAAAAGGTGCAAAATGGTGCTGGAAAGTCAGAATTTGTTGTTGAAATTTTTAAGGTCAAAAAATGTAAAAAAAAATTCTTTGTTTGAAGCTGATTTTTGTTTTCCGACAAATACTGATGGTGGAATGAAACTTTGTTACACCAGTCATCTCTAATTTGAACTATTCAGGCAACTAATATTTGTCAGTTTCACTGAAGATAGGCACGCACAAATTTTGATGCACTGAATTTTGATGGACAAAAATACTAAATTACACATCAAAACTATGAAATTTAAATGTTGAAACCCTGACAAATTTTTTTTATGCTGAAACTTGTAAACCAAGTTTGGTTCAAAACTACTGTACATCCCTAATGTATTTTTCCTTCTAAGGATATTCCAAGCATTCTAAGTCTGACATGTTACTATCCTTGAAAGAAAGAGGTTTAGCTAAAATCTCAACTGCTATTTATAAAATTGCACCCATTTTTGAACTTCTTGATAGTTTTTTTTAAGCCTTTTTTTCTGCCATGCCCTATTAATTTCTAAAAATTGAAAAGCTGAGGAAAAAGCCCCCAAAAGAAGAATTACTTATACTAAGCTACTTTTAAAGGGTATCTATAATTTTTTTTTTTTATTCTTGATTACTGGAAACTATAATTCTTCGAAGCTACCACTCTTTTTTGTTGATGATTTGTCCATTATTTCTTTAGAAATCCAATCTGAAGCATTGTTTCATCTGTCATTCACGTGCTTCATTATTATAAAATCCTGAAGACGGCCTACATAGATCAGTAATCTTCTCATAACATACAGTACACTCACAAGACCACAAGACATACTTTATTGTGGTGTAAAGTGCAACATTTTTGTTTTTTGTCTCAGACCTTTATGAAGCTTTATGTGCTTACTTATTAAAGGGTAATCACAGATGCGTCTGCCATCTATGATGGTGCGTAAATATGTTTCTGAAGCTTTTTATTACTAATCTTATTTGGTGGTTGAGGGTGGACAGGGTTGCCCTACACTAAAGAAAGGTAGGGGGTGAGGCAGGCATGGAGAGTTCCAGAGGGTGGGAGGGAGGAGGGGAAAGGGCTCCCCTGTGCATGTCACAGTCCTCCAGAAAGGGCAGCTCCTACTTTTCAGTTTCCTGGATTTGAACAGGCACTGCAGGAGAATAATTTGGAGGTAAGTTTTTTTTTAAACTACACAGTGGAGCCAATAGTGGGTTAAATTTTAGTTTTGGGGTTTTTACATGCCCTTTAAATATGTACTCATTCAGCTATTTTAGTTCAGAGATATAGTCAGTTGATTTAACAGTTGAATCAAAAAGAATAAGCATTTGACTTCAGTGCAGATTTCCTTGTGATGTACCATAAGGGTAAATGCTTTTTTAATCTATTCAGAAGCTCTTTTGTAATGAGGCTGCCACTCCCCTTACTTAAATTTAGTTTAAGCCACAGAGTTTTCAAACAGAAATCAATAAAATGTCTATTAATTAACAGGTTGAATAAAATCTGGTGAAATATAGGTCAGAATGTTTCCCAGTGACTCTGATAGAGCCATATAGAAATATTATGGCATGTTATTCAAAGGAGAGGAAAATAATATTTATTTTGAAAACCATTTGTCTTGGCACAATATTTTCTTATTGACAACAGATATAATCAGACCACACAAGTACAATACATTTGACATAGGCACTGTAATGTCCATAGAATTCTTTGACTTTTTTTTTGACACATTTTAATTCTTTTAACTGAATTTATTCATAATGTGTTCATCCTCACACAATATATGTCACTTTGGTCAAAACATTTTCCTACTGATTGATAGATCAGATATTGCAGCTAAATAAAACAGAGTCAATAAAAAGAAATGAAAGGTTTAAATATGAAAAACCCTAATAATACATTTCATGTAAAATTATATTATTTTTGGCAACTGCTAATCCCCATTTCCTTAAGCCTCTCTGCTGTTGATAACATCTTCTGCTTGGAAATATATTCTGTTGGAAGTTCTATAGATTTAAACAGGGTTGACATCAGACAAAGGGGACATTGGAAAATAAGAAGGGCAGCATTAATAATCATTTTGGTTTTTGTATGGAAATCAGCCAATAAACTAAAACAAATATGATATTACAAGCTGAGTTGTAGAGCACCATGGAGTATCATCAATGATTTGATTGTTTTTCATGTACCTAAAATGTAAAAAAAAATATGGTTCAGGACTAGAGATGAATGAAACTGGTGATTTTCATACAGAAATTGGTTCCAATTAAAACCCAATTGAATTTAATGGAAATGTTTACTCAAAAACAACTACAACTCTATTGCTAGATCACAAAAAGTTAACTAAATATATTTAACTCTCAACTTCCCGAGCTCTATGTAGAAAAATCTTTGCTTTCTTTAAATCACAGAGCCTCCCCTGCCTGTCCCCACTGGCAACATGAATGCTCAGTAGGTGCTTAGAGCTGAACTCTCTTCTCCCCCCTAGAAAAGTCCAATTTTCTGATGCTTTTCGTAGCAGTAAAACACCTTCCAAAGTTCAGTTAATTTGACTGCTAGGGGAGCTGGTACAGATTGAGATTTGTACTGTGATTTACTGAGCAATCTTTTTTTATTAATTAATATACATTTATTGTGATTGGCCATTAGTGTAAAGGGGTGGGGCTTTCATTACAAACAGCATAAACACAAAATACATTTGTCAGCATATATCTCTGGAACCATAATACATTGAAGTGTGAGAGTTGCCTCTATTTTTTTAAATCCGCTCCAAAAGGAGGTTTTGTTTATTAAAAATATCATATACCTATTGTACAGTGATATAATTGTAAGTATAAACATTGGTTACAGTTATATTTGGAATGGTCCTTTAAAATAATAACTTTATAATATCTAAAGAAAAACCTTTGCTTGTAGTATTTGAGTCCATCTCCAATAGAGAATCAGGTGAAATACAGGATGTAATAAGTTCATTGTTCTTTCTGAGTTGAGAAAGTCCAACATTGGGTTTTATGAAAATGCATAAGGTAAAGAAACAAACTGTACAAATCTCTCCCTGTGGATTATTTCAAACAAGAGAATTGTTTTTATTTAATAACCTCTTTGTGGTCTACCAATAAAGGTGTAGTTGTTTTTTGGGTGAACATTTGCTTTTTTTTATTTTTCGAAATATACATATACATTTTTGAGTATTCAAAAGCAATTGTTACATTTTCAATAGTAATTTTAGATTTTCAATAGGAATTTTCGAATTGACTAAAAAGGTTTTCGAATCTAAAACATTTCTGAATCTAAATCAGGTTCCTATTGATTTTGATGAACCCTGGACCAATCACATGATGATCATGTTTGACTCTGATAAGGAAGAATCTTTGAGACTTTCTTTTTGTTTTATAAAAAAAAATATTGTACACATCCACACATTATAGAGTGTAACTAATGACCAATTTAATACAATATACACACAAAATAGAATTCTAATGTACATTCAAGTCAATTCAAATTGTTTACATGCTTTATTCTCATTGTAATACTGCTTTAAAACCTGCCCTTCTCTATGGTTGAATGAAAGCAATTAGTCCAATTAAGTATTTTCACACACACACACACACACACATATATATATATATATATATATATATATATATATATATATATAAACTAGGTTAGGACTGATGCTGGGATACTGCCTTGGAGTGGTGCATTAGCTGATGCATGTTTGTACAAACAATGTAACTAAAGATATCCATTTGAACTACAGTGCAGGTGATTACCCTTCATTGCTTGCATACATGTCTAATGCTTTTACCCCATTCATTTATAATTGTATGTGTAGTTGAGTGCTGGAGTCTTTTGTGTAATGTATAAATTGCCCTCCCGGGGGAGGGACTTCCTGTCTTCCTCACACACTGAGGGAGTCTGAGAATTTTTTTTTTATTTTTTCGAAATATACATATACATTTTGGAGTTCAAAAGCAATTGTTACATTTTCAATAGTAATTTAGATTTCATAGGAATTTCATGTGAATTATTCGAAATTGACTAAAAAGGTTTTCGAATCTAAAACATTTCTGAATCTAAATCAGGTTCCTATTGATTTTGATGAACCCTGGACCAATCACATGATGATCATGTTTGACTCTGATAAGGAAGAATCTTTGAGACTTTCTTTTTGTTTTATAAAAAAAATATTGTACACATCCACACATTATAGAGTGTAACTAATGACCAAATTAATACAATATACACACAAAATAGAATCTAATGTAACTTCAATCAATTCAAATTGTTTACATGCTTTATTCTCAGTAAAGCTTTAAAACCGCCCTTCTCTATGGGTGGGAAGGAAAGCAAGTGAGGCCAAGGAGAGGAGGGGCCAAACAGCACACATCACACCACACAAAACAAACAACACACACACAAACAAACAAACACACACACACACACACACACACAGAGATAAAACTAGGTTAGACACCCAGGGGCATGTTATGATAAAAATACAAAACTGCTCATACAAGGAGTTATGCTTGATCTTAATTCGATGCCTCTATGGGGATGAGGAAAATCTGTGCCCGGTATGTAACGGCATGTCTGACAACCCTTGCAGCTATAGCACCCTTCTTGGTTTGGGCATCCAGTTAGTAGTTTCCTTAATCATTTGTCGAATATCTGTCTTAACCAGTAAATTCCTAAGATTACTTCCTCTACGATTAGAGAATAGGGGTCTCATTTATATGAGGTCTAGAACATTTAGCTTTTTAATCATGAGGATTTTAGCTTTAGACTACTATTTATATACATAGCCGTTATATACTTTGAATTTTATATCTATATGTATTTTACTATCATATTTTATCTTTTTATAGAGCACTTGCACTTTATGGATCTTTAACACCTTTTGTTCTACAAAGACTACACTGGATATTGGGATTTGGGTTAATATTAGAATCTTGGACACTAACGCAGCGGTGGTAACAGAGTGGGATTATACTATTCTCATAACGGCGATCCTGGAATTACAGGTTGAATCCTCCAAGTCACTAGAAATGGGTGTGGAGAGACTTACGTCTTCAGGGGGTGGGGTCATCACGTGATGTGTATTGGTATTTAAGTCTATTGTAATCAGTGTGTGTGTGTCTTGAGAACGTATGACATGGACTGAAAGCGTCGACGTTTACACAATAAAAATTGTTTGAAAAAGTCCCGGAGTGCCTCGTTATGAGGGAACCAGAGATACAGATACTATCGTACATAACATTATATATATATATATATATATATAGATATATTATATATATACTATATTTACCTGGGTCTGGGACAAGATGGGGTTGGGACAGATGGGGGCCCTAGGTCTGGGACAGAGGTGGGGCTGGGACAGAGGGGGGCCTGGGTCTGGGACAGAGTGGGGACTCTGGGTTTGGGACAGATGGGGGGGCCCTGGGTCTGGGACAGAGGTGGGGCTGGGACAGAGGGGGGACTGGGTCTGGGACAGAGTGGGGGACTCTGGGTCTGGGACAGAGTGAGGGAACCTGGGTCTGGGACAGAGAGGGGGCCCTGGGTCTGGGACAGAAGAGGGGCCCTGGGTATGGGACAGATGGGGGGCCCTGGGGCTGGGACAGAGGGGGCGGGAGGGCTGGGACAGAGGGGGGAACTGGGTCTGGGACAGAGTGGGGGACTCTGGATCTGTGACAGAGGGGGTCTGGGACATGGGGTGGGACTGGGGCTGGGAAGAGGGGGGGACCCTGGGTCTGGGAGAGAGGGGGCTGGGTTGGGACAGAGGGGGGCCTGGGTCTGGGACAGAGGGGGGCCCTGGGTCTGGGGCAGAGGGGGGCCCTTGGTCTGGTACAGAGGGGGGACCCTGGGTCTGGGACACTAAGAGGGAAATGTGGCCTAGGGACATGGAGGATGGAGGCACTCTGGGCTTTAGCGCCTGTTATGTAACAGGCTTAATGTCTAGTATGAATATAAATGGCAGAAATGAGGCTTGCTGTAGAGAATAATTGATGCCTCTACTGAAACAATGTATTTATAAGTAAAATAAGAGGAAGAAAGTTTTGACCAGCACTGTACTGTCAGCCTCATTGAGCAAAAAATACTTTTCTCACATTATGTTACAATATTTCCACCTAATTATAGTTGTATATTTAAAAATACTCTTTGGCTCTTCTATACATTACTGAAATGATTCATCTTCAGAATTGTCTCCTACTTATTAAAATAGATTTAACTATACCTTTTATGCTTGGTGTACAGTACAAAATAACAACTGTTGTTATCTAAAAAAAAACATGCTTATTGGCACGCATATATTGAAAACTATTTCCTTTTGCACAGATTTCAGGAATATTGTTCTATTATTGCTTCCATGTGCAAAGAAAAAAAGTTACTAGATCCCACATTAGTATGTTATTTTAATAATTGCTTTTTAACTTAACTTATTGAAATTACTAAAATTACAAAGCTTACCAGTAAGTACAGATTCATCTGCAAAATATGAATAAACCAGCTATATATAAGGATCAGATTATCATAGCAATGCAATATTGCCCGCTATGTGACTAAATTATCGTAGACGCTACGGGTTTTACTGTTAACTTTGCGTTGGCTAAGCTTTTCCAAGACCTTTTGGAAATAGCACAGCTTATTTGTAAACTGTATATGCATCGTAAAGTTTTGCACTACATGATAGCAAGGAAGACGCAAAGCAAAGCTTCTTACCCGAAACCAGATCCCACAATGTAGTAAATCTTGTAAAGGGATTTATTTACTGCCCTTTCTGGTTGCGGCTGTCAGTGATTGGCGTGATGTCGCGTGCCTTTCACTGACAGCCGCAACAAGGAAGCAGAGGGGAGACGCAGCAGAGTGGCAAGAAACAGGGGCTTGTAAGTTAATTTCACTGCATCTTTGGAAGGGTAAGTAAAACAGAAGTGGGGGTTTGGGGGGTCCTGCGCATGTATGTGTAATATAGATTATGGGTCGACATGTCCTTTAAACTAAAGCTTCCTTTCCCATGTGCAAAGTGGAGAAAGACATCGGGTAGTTTCTATGTTACCCTTAAAGGATAATAGAATTACCTCCAAATGCATTTTAAAAATTGCTTTAAAAAGGTATGCAGCCCTCCCATACATTGATTTCAACCCTCTCTGCCTTCAATTAGCCATGATGTGAAGGGGGCGTAACAATTCTGTCTGCATCTGTCACTCAAAGCTAGCATGTGAGAAAAACATTCCTCCACCGCCTTTGATCAGCTTGTTATGTAGGCTAATCCTAGCAACAGGACATTTCAAGTTTGTTTGACTGGCAGGGAGGTGGAGAGAGGTTGTAACAGACATTCCCACCAGCCAATGACAAGTGCTGTGTTAACCACGGCCCTGGGCCTGCTAGGAGCTGGTATTTTAGCAACATATTTGCTGTGTGATATCTAAGGGAGGGCTGCATGGCTGTGAAGTGTAGTAAGTTAGCGCCATTTGAACTGATGTCTTAGAATCAAGTAAGATAGGGAAATTGTTGATAGATATAATTGATAGTCGAAAGACATCAGTCAAATTGCACTTCACACTGCAAAGGCCTACACTGCACACAAGCCAAAATTGTCTGAAACTGTCTCTCTTGGTCCTGCATTTTGCTTTGTAATGCTGTTAAAGCATACTAGAAGGTATATAATTTCCTTAAGAGCTATCTTGGTAACACTGAAACTACTGGATATCTCTTTTACCTTATTATCTATATGGCCAAAATTTATTGCAACATATTTCCCAAAATCATACTCGATTACGTAATCAATTCCAAAGGGAAAAAACAACTACCATATGAATTGTTTAATTTAATAAATAAGGAAGAATGAATTGCTTTTCTACACTTTCATATGCATATATAATTCACAGCACTTATATCAAATGCCTCAGGCTACCTTAGTTCAGGAATAGTATGAGATGTCAGAGATCTACAAAAAGCCCATATAAGTTCTAATGTATCTGTACCAACTAACACACATAACTGAACACGACTACGTACGTCCGTTTTAAATGAGCAGTTTAGCAGAAATTATCAATATTTGTTAAATGTTAGTTTGTGTAATGCCTTCTTGTTATTCTACATATTCTCTTCATTTTGAAAAATCAGTTGATTTCATACCCTTTGTGTTCCCTGCTGTTGTCATTAGTGAGCTGACATTTCAGGTTCTAACAGTCCTTTTCTTCCCAGGATGCACCACATCCTTGAAATGTTGCTAACAGTAATTTCAACTGATTGGCTGTTGGATGGGTCAAAGATGCTCAGATCTTACTGAGCAACTGAATCCACCCCAGTCACTGCGTCAAGGACAAGACCTAATGGTCTCTACTAGGGGTCCTGCAAACAGGAAGCCAATATTTCAGTTGCATTTATTTTAACACAGAAAAAATGCTGAATTGGCAGATAAAGGTCATAGGGATGAAAAAATACTGCTCTTTTTTCTAAAAAGCATATGTATTTGCACTGAACTTCCCTTTAAGTAAAATCAGTCTACCACTAAAACCAATCTGAAAATATTCATTGCATCATTAACTTGTGAAAACCTAACTTTCAATAATATCATATCTGCTTTTGTTTTGAAGCACATAATGGACAGGAATGGACATAAACAGAAGTGCACAATGTATTTTCTATTCAAAGAGGCTGCTGCTACATGAGGCAGAGTGAATTTTTCTCTCAGGACCTAAAACAGTAAAAACACTCAGATAAAAAAATGTTTTTGCCTGGATGCAGATATAACATCCATAGCAGGAGCTTTCCTCTCATTGCATTGCTATGAAAGTTTTTAAATGTACCTCTATCTTAGTGTTATCTCTGGTAGCTCAGCATATATACTACATTTTTAGAAACACAGGTTTAAACCCTAGGTTTACTTATGAAACAAAATAATAAGCTGATTTACTTTTCTTTTCTTTTCTATTTTTCTTTTTTTTCTACGGTGGCTCCGCGTCAAAAGCATCATTTTAGAAACACATGAGGTCACAGATTCAGTTCCCCAAATTTACTTATCTATGCTTCTTTTTTGAGTACTTGATAGGAAACAAACTGCAAAGCTTAATTTAGATTTTTGTGTAAAATGCAAAAGAATGTGTGGGAACAGAGATTGTTTTTAATACTCTTAATCTATGTTGTGTGCCTGAGAGGAAGATTCTGCTGTAGCATCATCTATGACTAACAAAGGCAGGTCACTGTGCTGTTATATGATTGGCTGTCAGCTTCAAGGCCCAAGGCTGCAGCTTACTGTGAATGTGTTCAGTGTACTGGACAGTGTAGGAAATGATGTTGATCTAGCCACTCTGAGCTTTATGTTACCATTCCCATACACAGCAGCAGTCACAGTTAATGACTGGAAAAAGGAAGCATGGATATAGCATTATTAAACCCACCAACATTCCTTAAAGCTATTAGACATACCAGTGAAGCATTATGGATCAAATGGTAAGCACATGATGTTTTAATCTTCCAAGCTATTTCAAGTTATTTCACTAAAAACACCCTTTAACATATTTCATCATTTAGAGATGTTACAGAAACAGCGACACTATCCCTGCATACACTGCAGAAAATACATCATGCACTAGAGAAAAAAGTAATGATATAAAATGCACACAAAACAACACACCAAGTTAAGGCCCAGTATTAGTTAAATAGTAAATGCTAAAAGCACGATGGTCCTATAAACTAGTTTTAGACCAAAGGTCATTACCCAAATTTTTTAAAGTTTTTTTTTTTTTAAACAAAGCCTAGAAGGATATCATTTAATCATGTTAACAAGAACTTTACCCAACTATATATATATACACAACTATAGGTTACAGCCTCATGCAACGGCAACATCACTGTTCTTTTATAATTTATACACTGTAATAAAAGCAATTATATCAACTTTTCCTTGTTACATACATGCATGGTACCCAGGGTAAATCATCATTCCTCACCCTGGGTACTCAAGCTAACAGATGTTATTCTTACTTAAATTCCCCTGCTCCGATCGTCCCACCCCATTGCCAGAGAGTGTCTTCCCATTGGCCAAATTACAGATTGCAGAAAATGACTGGAACGTAGAGGGAAACTTAATGTAAGTAAGTAAAGCTGTTGGTAAAGTACCTACTTAGTGAGGACTTAGTGTAGTGTGTAGATTCTTACCCTGGGTACTATGCAAGTGTGGAAGAAGAGGAACAAGGGAGAAGTGGGTATAACTGCCTTTGGAAAAGTTTCATTGAAACAACTGTAAATAAATATTGCATAACATTTATTGTTTGTATTTTATGGGTTTTGTTTTTTCTATCTAAAAATGAAAAGAATTCGGAAAATGTACCACGTGTTTCATTGCTTCCAATATTAACCAGACATATTAAGTTACATAAATAAATTAAGTATTTGACCACCATTCATAGACATTAATTAAACAAAGATACCTGTTTGCTGGCAGACATTACAAATCCACGATTTCTCTTTCTTTTGGTAAGTACTGCAGTTCTTACAGATGTTAAACTTGCAGTCCAAGCACTGCCTCTTGGAATTAATAAGAAAGTGAAAGGTGAGCAACATCGGATGCAGCAATGCTCATTAAACTTCTGTTGCTGGAGAGGAGGAGCATTTGTTGCCTTCTTCGTCAAGTTTTTGCTTAAGGTCTGTGATCAAACAGATCTCATTAAAATCTTATTTTTGGAAAATTTCTAACACATACAAATACTAATCAGTAAAATGGAATCTAACTTAACAAGAATAAACATTAAGCTAATGTTGAAAGCTTAAATGTGAATCCATTTTCAGGTAAGTAATTTATTTCAAGGATGTTAGAAAGAAAAGCTTCACCGATTAACTTATGGAAAATTCCTTATTAAGTGAACAGGGTGGGTAGCAGGAGGAGACTATACAGTTGTGTTCAAAATTATTCACCCCCACTAAAATTGAGTGTTTTGGCCAGTTTGACATTGATTTTGATCATTTCAGTCATCTTGTTTACAATTAAATAAAAGAGACACTTGTAAGTCAGACAATATAACATAACATTTATGATAAATAACCACAAATGTTTTCTGTGCTCACATCATTATCAGTTTTATTCATCCCCCAAGTGACATTCATTCTTAGTACAACATCCTTTTCATTTTTAACAGTTTTAAACGTGAAGCCTAGCTGACACAATGTCTCTGATCTGACTATCTTATCATGTGACTATCAGCATCTAGTCGCTGCAACGTTTTAGTCCCCAAGGTCTCATCGATTTCAGTTTGGGACTGCGATGGAACACATCACAAAGCTGCGACTATCTGCAACTGTCTAGTCTGAGCTAGCTTGGGACATACTCCATGCCCGAAAGTCTCCGATGACGGTGACCAACAGTCACCAACCAGAACCGTCCACGCCCTGTGTGACGGACTGCATCACATTTTTTTTCAAACTCCTGGTACTGAAGAGAATCATGGTACCTTGCACACGCTAAAGCTTCCCTGTACCTGCAGATGTAAAACAGACCCAAAGCATGATTGACCCCCCTGCCATGCTTCACAGTAGGCAAGGTGTTCTTTTTTTCATAGGCCTTGTTTTCCTCTCCAAAAATAGCGTTGTCCATGGCCCAAACAGTTCTAATTTTGTTTCATCAGTCCACAGAACATTTTGTGGTTTGTCCACATGACTTTGGCATACTTCAGTCGACTCTTCTTATTCTTTGGAGACAGCAAGTGGGTGCACCTGGGAGTTCTGGATGGAGGCCTTCATTACACAGTGTGCGCCTTATTGTCTGAGCTGAAACTTCAGTACCCGCATCTGACACTTTGCGCTTCAGGTAGCACACAGCAGTCGACGTCAGCATCTTCTTTCGCCAAGACCAGGTAGCGTTTCAACAGTGCCCTTTGCCTTGAATTTGCGATTGATGCTTCCTATGGTCTCTCTTGGTATGTTTAACATCTTTGCAATCTTCTTATAGCCATTGCCCTTCCTGTAAAGAGAAATCACCACTCTTGTCTTCCTGGACCATTCTCTTGACTCACCAGTTTGTAAACACACCAGTAAATGTCTGAAGGAGCTAAGTAAACCATCTGCCTAATTGGTGTTTATTATGCTTGATTGTGTCGATGATCCAAATTGTTTTCAATACCTGATCGAAAACACTTGAATGAACCTCTGTTCTTAAGAGTGGTGTCTTTAAGGGGTTGAATAATTGTGTCAATGAAGAAATCACAAAAAAAACATTTAATACTGTATTACAAAAACAATTTAATGTCATTTAGTTGCATTTGGTTCTTTAAAAAGTCCTTGTAAGATTTCAATCTGAACACAATTACAAATGTACACTGAATTCTAAAACCCTTACAGATTGGGGGTTGAAAAATTTGAAAACAACTGTATGAAGAAGCAATGCTGGACATGGCTTCTCACGGATTAAAAACATACTTTATTGAAACAAACTAAATAAACAGCCAGCATAGTTCATGGACAGAGACAGCAAACAAGGCTACAACTTGACAGTGGCGATAACCATACCTAGAAGCTTAAAGCACAACTATACTCACCTTACCCACCTTACCCCACCGATGTTTAGTAACCAGGACCTAAACCACAGGTTTGCTTTTTCAATCTTTTGCTTCTATCTTCTGCAATACAAGCCGCGGGTTTGCTTCTATCTTCTGTAATACTTAATTAAAGTTTCTTTGTGGCTCCTTCACCCATTCAGGCAGCGACTCCAGCAAATAAGAAGACACGCTTTGTAGACGCGTCTTCTCATTGGCCTGGATTGCAAAGGCAGAAGTGGAGTTGGAAACCAAAAGGAAAGAAAAAATGATAGAAAGAAAACCCAGCAATGAGGACCTGGGGGTTTAGGTCCTCAGCCTGGGTACTACTGACTGCCGGGAACGGGGTGAAACAGGGTGGAGGTGAGTATAGTTATCCTTCAAAGACCCACTTGCATGGTGTCAATTTATATACACACACTTAAGACACACTCACTAAAAATTAGTCTATATTTCTAACTGGCCCTAATTTCAAAAACAATTTGTCCACCCTGTTGTGTGTGATCATCATAGTGAACATGGTGGCCTAAGTTATTTTATATTTTGCTGAACGTACAAACTCCTGCAGATGTGTGCATTTTAACTCAGAACTTCAAGGCATCAGTACCCACGTGCTGTCTACTGAGCCACTATGTGCCCAACTAAGCACTGTGCTGACCATATTTTTTGCATATTTGAAATGGGACTGTTTAGAAAAAGCACATTAGCTAAACAAATAACCAAGCACAACTTTTATTATTATTTATATATTGCTACATTTTGTTTGACCATCTATCACTATAATCTGATTTAATCTATCACACACCAGTCAAAAGAGCAGAATGGCACTAATGTGTTTTTAACCTTTCCTATTTGTAGGGCACATAGGCACATACATGGCTGTTTACTGTGAATGCTTATTTTCTTTTCTAGGTGCATTAGGTTGGAAATGCATTAATTATCTATAATTGCACAATTAGTATTATGTTCCTTACAAATCTGCTTTCAGATGGACACTTTGATCAAGAGAAAGTTTAATAGTGCATTTCAGCATAATCCAATTTTGTTTGTTTTCCCCCCTCCTCTGTTACCTTTGCCAGGTCAGCACTTGAGGAATTAAAATCAGAAGAAAAAATTAGTTCAATTCAAGGAATCTGTTAGTACCAGTTTTGAAATACATTTGTAGTATTACCTCCCCTTAGAAAGAGTTAATCTCAAAAAATTTCACCTTGAAATTGAGTTCATCTCAGAAAATGGTCACCTTAGAATAGAGTTCATTTCAGAAAAAGTTCACCTTAGGATAGAGTTCATCTCAGAAAATATTCACCTTAGATAGAGTTCATCTCAGAAATATTCACCTTAGAATAGGTTCATCTCAGAAAAATTCACCTTAGGATAGAGTTCATCTCAGAAAATTCACCTTAGATAGAGTTCATCTCAGAAAATGTTCACCTTAGAATGAGTTCATCCAGAAAAATGTTCACCTTAGGATAGAGTTCATCTCAGAAAATGTTCACTTAGAATAGAGTTCATCTCAGAAAATGTTCACCTTAGAATAGAGTTCATCTCAGAAATGTTACCTTAGAATAGAGTTCATCTCAGAAATGTTACCTAGAGATAGAGTTCATCTCAGAAAATGTCACCTTAGGTAGAGTTATTCAGAAAATGTTCACTAGAAAGAGTTCATCTCAGAAAATGTTCACCTGAAAAGAGTTCATCTCAGAAAATGTTCACCTTAGGATAGAGTTCATTTCAGAAAATGTTCACCTTAGAAAGAGTTCATCACGAAAATGTTCACCTTAGAAAGAGTTCATTCAGAAAAAGAAAATCTTACCTTAGAATAGAGTTCATCACAGAAAATGTTCACCTTAGAAAGAGTTCATTGCAGAAAATTTCACCTTAGATAGAGTTCATCTCAGAAAATGTTCACCTTAGAATAGAGTAGTCATCTCAGAAAATGTTCACCTTAGAATAGAGTTCATCTCAGAAAATGTCACCTTAGAATAGAGTTCATCACAGAAAATGTTCACCTTAGAATAGAGTTAGAGTTCATTGCAGGAAATATTCACCTTAGAATACAGTTCTCTCAGAAAATGTTCACCTTAGAATAGA
This sequence comes from Hymenochirus boettgeri, assembly GCA_019447015.1. Taxonomy (NCBI): domain Eukaryota; kingdom Metazoa; phylum Chordata; class Amphibia; order Anura; family Pipidae; genus Hymenochirus; species Hymenochirus boettgeri. The sequence continues at coordinate 97,212,637 of CM033474.1, forward strand.
GTTCATCTCAGAAAATGTTCACCTTAGAATAGAGTTCATCTCAGAAAATGTTCACCTTAGAATAGAGTTCATCACAGAAAATGTTCACCTTAGAATAGAGTTCATTGCAGAAAATATTCACCTTAGAATACAGTTCATCTCAGAAAATGTTCACCTTAGAATAGAGTTCATCTCAGAAAATGTCACCTTAGAATAGAGTATTCTCCAGAAAATATTCACCTTAGAATACAGTTCATCTCAGAAAATGTTCACCTAGAATAGAGTTCATCTCAGAAAATATTCACCTTAGAATAGAGTTCATCTCAGAAAATGTTCACCTTAGAATAGAGTTCATCACAGAAAATATTCACCTTAGAATACAGTTCATCTCAGAAAATGTTCACCTTAGAATAGAGTTCATCTCAGAAAATATTCACCTTAGAATAGAGTTCATCTCAGAAAATGTTCACCTTAGAATATATATATATATATATATATCAATGGAAGAGACTGGCACTCACTCCCTCAGTACACATGCCAGGCTGCTCCCGAAGGATCCAATAATACAATATGCACAATGAATCAGGGCACTCCTTGGTCTTGCAAACAAGTGGGTTTATTCACATCACATCAATGGTAACGTTTCGGTCCCTGGTCTTGGACCTTTATCAAGCCTACATACAGTTACACGTGCAATATCCTCTTATAGAGGGAATAGTGATATGCCCCCCTGTGACTATTTCCTGTGGGCGGAGTCAAACCAACAAAAGTGCTGAACCAACATACAAAGTAATCCCCTTTATTATATATATTAAAATGCTTTTTAATATTTAATATTTATTACCTCTCACTTTAAGTTATAACAATATTTATTCTATTTACTAGTCACTTTAACAGGTATTTTTGCCTGTGTGTTGCACTTTATCTATAGTGCACTTTATGGATACTAATTGCCATATTTGGCACCACTATGTTTTAGAGATTTTTCATCAAGAGATGATGCTTTTAACACTGGTGATATGTCTATGGGGATTACTTTGTATGTTGGTTCAGCACTTTGTTGGTTTGACTCCGCCCACAGGAAATAGTCACAGGGGGCGTATCACTATTCCCTCTATAAGAGGATATTGCACGTGTAACTGTGTGTAGGCTTGATAAAGGTCCAAGACCAGGGACCGAAACATTGCCATTGATGTGATGTGAATAAACCCACTTGTTTGCAAGACCAAGGAGTGCCCTGATTCATTGTGCATATTATATATATATATATATATATATATATATATATATATATGAAATAGAGACATAGCAGCACTCCTCCATATAAAACAAGCTTATATTTATTAAATTTATTAAATTTCCTCCGCCGCGCTGCCAGGCCCTCTGCTTGCAAAAAAATGCAAGCAGAGGGGCGGGACCGGCAGTCGCGTCGTCAAGGCATGCACACAGCCATACAGCTTCCAACTGTTCACAAAACTCATGTCACCATTCCAGCTACAGGTAAAAATACTCACAAAGAATGTTTTTGAGAGAAGGAACTTGATTCCGATCAACAAAAAAAGATTAGAGTGGTGGTTGGGAAGAATTTATAGTTTCCAGTTATCGTACGTTTAAAATAACCATTTGTTCGGTATAAAATGCCGAGGGCAGTCCACCCCAAAAATAGAACCCACCCACAATGGCCCCATGTGTGAGGTAGGTTTAAATATACTCTTCCACATCCCAGCTCCATTATGGTTCTCTGTGAGTTCCCCCCCAAAGTTCCAAGAAACTGCCCACCAGGAGGATGCTGAGTCCAATATAGACTCTGCTCGCTATGCTGGCCTCCGGGAGAGGTTTGCAGTGTGTACGCAGGAAAGGAAAGGTAACTGAGGAGGTCGTACTCCAAATCTTTAGAAATTTTTATTATGACACCCACATAACCACAACGTTTCCCCCGAACGTTGTGAGCGTTTGGTTATGTTGTGGTTATATTAAAAATTCTCTAAAGATTTGGAGTTGCGACCTCAGTTACCTTTTTTCCTGTGAAATCCATCGGTTTTCTAAGGGAAGAACCCATCAGAGGTGTCTGCACCATAGTTTGGTAGATGCACACTCCACCAAAAATTTGGTTAGTCTGTGCCAGTGTACAGCAGCCCTCTCCCTCCCCCTCCCTCCCTACCGATTAGGATTCCCTCCCCTACCATATTAAAACCCTTTTACCAAACATTTCCCCTGTCCCCCCAGCCCAACCGCCCAGTAATATCAGCAAACATGCCCAAACATTACTCACCTTCCCTCTTGCTCCGCCGCACTGAACTCCGGCAGCCGCGTCTGTGATTGGCTGAGTGCAGCCAATCACGGAGCGACTGCGGTCCCGCCCCTCTGCTTGCATTTTTTTGCACGCAGAGGCCTGGCAGGACGCTGGACGGAGGAAAATTTAATAATTTAATAAATATAAGCTTGTTTTATATGGAGGAGTGCTGTATGTTCTATCATATGCATATAGATATATATAATGATATATATATAGATATATAATAATATGCACAATGATTCAGGGCACTCCTTGGTCTTGCAAACAAGTGGGTTATTCACATACATGCAATGAGCAATTGTTTCGGTCCCTGGTCTTGGAACCTTTATCAAGCCTACAAACAGTTACACGGGCAAATCCTATTAGAGGGAATAGTGATAAGCCCATGTGAGACAAGTGGGGGGGAACGAATGGGAGGGGGGGAGGGGGGGGGGGAGGGGGAAAGGAGAGGAGAAGGAAGTGAAAAAGCAAGCCGAGCTGAGGAGGGATAAAAGAAGAAAAAAAAGAAAGACGGAGGGGGGGAAAAAACCGAAACCAAAAGCGGAACACACAACAAAAAAATGCAAAAACACAAAAAAAAAAGGGAAGAAAAACCTAATAATAAATATGGTAAATCATAGGGACGAGAAATTAAAGATATAATTCGATATGTAGCATAGACAAGTTGAGATCGCATATTATAACCAAAAACAATTGAGCGAGATAGCAACTTTTACTCGAATGATACTCTCTCTCTTCCCTTCCCCCCCCTTTCTCCCCCCCCTCTTATTGCCTTCTTTCCTCTCCTTCCCTTTTTTCTTTTCTCCTTTCTCCTCCCCCCTCCCTTCCTCTCTAAAAAACAACTATTTCCTGTGGCGGAGTCAAACCAACAAAGTGCTGAAACCAAACATACAAAGTATCCAATAGACATACTCACAGTGTTAAAAGCATCATCTCTTGATGAAAAAATCTCTAAAACATAGTGGTGCCAATATGGCAATTAGTATCCATAAAGAGTGCACTATAGATTAAAGTGCAAACACCAGGCAAAATACTGTTTAAAGTGACTAGTAAATAGAATAAATATTGTTATAACTTAAAGTGAGAGGTAATAAATATTAAATATTAAAAAGCCATTTTTATATATATAATAAAGGGGATACTTGGTATGTTGGTTCAGCACTTTTGTTGGTTTGACTCCGCCCACAGGAAATAGTCACAGGGGGCATAACACTCATTCCCTATAAGAGGATATTGCAGTGTAACTGTTGTAGGCTTGATAAAGGTCCAAGACCAGGGACCGAAACGTTACCATTGATGTGATGTGAATAAACCCACTTGTTTGCAAAGACCAAGGAGTGCCCTGATTCATTGTGCATATTGTATTATGGATCCTTCGGGAAGCAGCCTGGCATGTGTAGTCAGGGAGTGGAGTGCCAGTCGCTTCCATGATATATATATATATATATATAAATATTGAAAGAAGCACGAAGCACTCACAGGTCTGGTAACAAACATACAAAAAGCAGTTTAGCGTCAACATGTTTCAAACGTATCAGGCCGTCACAGGGCAGTCTGATGAACGAGCCTGATAGAGGTTGAACATGTTGACGGAATAAACTGCTCTTTTGTACGTTTGGTTACCAAGACACGTGAGTGCGTCGTGCTTCTTTCAATATTTATGTAACAAGTAGGACAGCATCAGCCGGGCAAGTATTATGATGGATGGAGTGCAATCGTGATGTGGTTGTATTTATATATATATATAATATATATATATATATATACGTGTATAGAGGAAGGAGAACTCCGGGACTTTTCAAACAATTTTAGTGTGTAAACGTCGAAGCGTTTCAGTCCATGTCAAACCGTCTCAAGACAACACACACTGATTACCAATAGACTTAAATACCAATACAAATCACGTGATGACCCCACCCCCTGAAGACGTAAGTCTCCACACCCATTTGTAGTGACTGGAGGAGGATTCAGACCTGTAATGTCAGGATCGGGCCAATTATAGAGAATAGTAGTAATCCCCACTCTGTTCCCGCTGCGTTAGTGTCCAAGTTCTAATATTACCCCCAAGTACCAAGATCCAGTGTAGGTTCTGTGTAGAAACAAAAGGGTGTAAAGACTCATACAGTGGCAAGTGCTATTAACAAGTGATAAAATAGTAGTAGTAACATACATATAGATATCTATTAAATCAAAGTATATAACGGTATGTTATCGTAGTCTAAAGCTACATCTCATGATTAAAAAGGCTAAATGTTATAGACCTCATATAAAAAACGAAAGCACGTAATATACAATAACTACAATCAAAGTTTCCTACTCAGTACGTATGGGCTCTACCCTGTCAGATGAAACAAGATAGGGAGCACATCTCATTAAGGCCCTAGGTGATATGTATCCAAACGTCATCCATTGTGCTTCCCGTGGTGAAGTAACCTACGGTCCCTATATTCCCCCATATCTGGGGAACTTATTATGGCCATCCATCTAAGGTTTGCTATGAATGGTGAGCTTTTAAAGTGTCTTGCACAGACTGCTTCCATATAGCAACTGACTTTTTTTAATGTTCCTGTTTCGTTGGTTTCCAATGCTGATCTAGATGGCCATCCTGTCTAATAATGGTGGTTGTTTCCCCACATAATAATAGCCACAGGGGCATGTTATGATATAAACTACAAAACGCTATACAAGTGAGTCTAGCTGATCTTAATCGATTGCCTCTATGGGGATGAGGAAAATCTGTGCCGTATTATGTAACGGCATGTCTGAAACCTTGCAGTATAGCACCTTCTTTGGGTTTGGGCATGCAGTTAGCGTTTCCTTAATCATTTGTCGAATATCTGTCTTAACCAGTAAATCACACGATACTCCTCTACGGATTAGAGAATAGGGGTCTCATTTTATGAGAGGTCTGAGGAACATTTAGCTTTTTAATCATGAGGGATTGTAGCTTAGACTACTATTTAATATCATAGCCGTTATATACTTTGAATTTTAATATTTCTAATATGTATTTACTACTCTACTTATTTTATGACTTTTATAGAGCACTGTGCACTTTAGGATTCTTTAACAACCTTTTGTTCTACAAAAGAACTACCACTGGTATATGGGACTTTGGGTATATTAGAATCTTGGACACTAACGCAGCGGTAACAGAGTGGGATTAATATATTCTCTATAATGGCCGATCCTGGAATTACAGGTCGAATCCTCCGAGTCACTAGAAATGGGTGTGGGAACTTACGTCTTCAGGGGGTGGGGTCATGCACGTTGTGTGTATTCGGTATTTAAGTCTATTTGTAATCATGTGTGTGTGTCTTGAGAACGATCTGACATGGACTGAACGCGTCGACGTTACACAATAAAAAATTGTTTGAAAAAGTCCCGGAGTGCTCCTTCCTCTATACACGTATTCTGATTATCAGGAGGCGACACCGGGTAGATGAGCGAGACAAGAGAGGCAGCTCTTACCAATCGTACTTTTTATATATATATATTTATATATATATATATATATATATATATATATATATAGATATATGTAGAATGACAGAAGCGGGGCATCCTGGTGAGTAAAGTTTGCCAAAAAAGTTCCTTTAACTACCAAATTGCAAATATATCAATGGCAGCAGGGATATATACCTTCTTCCATTGTTAACAAGTACTTTGGGTTTTTTTGTACTGTTGTAACGAGTGGAAGTAACCAATTTTCAAAGGTGTCATTCTCATTCGGTATGACATCCAGTGGGGGCCACATCAAATTCTCTCACTCACATATGGCCTGTTTGATGACAATGAGCATTTTAAGACAATCTGGGGGCTCTGATGGGTAAATTGGGACACAAAAGTAAAGTCTGGGAACTATCCTTCTCTCTCTTATTCAAAATCTCCACCACATTCACTTTTCTTTTGCTCTCTCCAATACAGTTTGGGTATCCCCTCCCATTATAAAACGTTTTTGCACATATTGAACGAATTTTCTACACACTGCTATGATATAATATATATTAATATTAATATCATTATTATTAATACAAAATATGGATGATTGCGTCAAACCTGGATTCAAAAAAACTTTAGGTGCAGTGAATTGGAGACCGGCAAATTATAATTACACCAAAGACCTCACGCACTCAACTACACATACAATTATAAATGAATGGGGTAAAAGCATAGACAGTATGCAAGCAATGAGGGTAATCACATGCACTTTGTAGTCAAATGGATATCTTTAGTACAATTGTTTGTAACAACATGCATCAGCTAATGCCCCACTCCAAGGCAGTATCCCAAGCATCAGTCCTAACCTAGTTTAGTATATAGATATATATATATAATATATATATATTATGTGTGTGTGTCTGTGTGTCGTGAAAATTACTTATGGAATAATTGTTTCATTTCAACCATAGAGAAGGGGCAGGTTTAAAGCACCGTATTACAATGGAATAAAGCAGTGTAAACAATTTGAATTGGATTGAATGTACTGATAGAATTTATTTTTGGTGTATATTGTATTAAATTGGTCATTAGTACACTACTATATGTGTGGATGTGTCAATATTTTTTTTTATAAAACAAAAGAAAGTCTAAAGATTCTTCCTTATCAGAGTCAAAATGATCATCATGTGATGGGTCCAGGGTCATCAAAATCAATAGGAACCTGATTGTAGATCAGAAGGTTTTTAGATTGAAAAACCTTTTATCCAATTCGAAAATTCCTATGAAAATCTAAAATACATCTGAAAAATGTAAACATTGCTTTGATACTCAAAAAGGTCTATGATATTCGAAAAATAAAAAAAAAGCAAATGTTAACCAAAAACCAAACTACCCTTATTGGTAGAGACACAAAGGGTTATTAAATAAAAACAATCTTCTTGGTTGGAAATAATCAAACAGGAGAGATTTGAGATTTGTTAAGTTGTTTTTTACTAGTCATTTTCATAAGAACCCACTGTTGACTTTCTCAACTCAAACGAAAGAACAAGAACTATTAATCCTGTTGATTTGCACCTGATTCTCTTTGGAGAGGACTCAATACTACAAGCAACAGGTTTTTCTTTAGATATTATAAAGTTATTTTTTCAGGACCATTCCAAAGATAACTCGTAACCAAAGTTTTATTACTTAAATCGATATCATGTACCAATAGTGTAATATGATATTTTTAATAAACAAAAACCTCATTTGGGGAGCGGATTTAAAAAAATAGAGGGGCAACCCTCACAACTTTCAATGTATTATGGGTCCAGAGTATAGCGGACAAGATGTTATTGTGTGTTTATGCTGTTGGTAAATTGAAAGCCCCACCCTTTCACATAATGGCCAATCACAATAAATGATATATAATTAATAAAAAAGATTGAACTAGTTAAATCACAGTACAATCTCACTCTGTAACCAGCTCCCCTAGCAGTAAAAATTAACTGAAACTGTTGAAGTGTGTTTTATGCCTACGAAAACAGAATCAGAAAAATTGGACTTTTCTAGGGGGGAGAAGAGAGTTCAGCTCTAAGCACCTACTGAGCTTATGCTGCCAGTGGGGAAGCAGGGGAGGCTCTGTGATTAAAGAAAGCAAAGATTTGTCTAATTAGAGCTCGGGAAGTTGAGAGTTAACTATATTAGGTAACTTTTTGTGTCTAGCAATAGAGTTGTAGTGTGTTTGATAAACATTTCCATTAAAGTCATTGGGTTTTAATTGGAACCAATTTCTGTAGGAAAACATCACCAGTTTCATTATCTTAGGTCTGAACCATATTTTTTTTTTAACATTTTAGGTACATGGAAAAAAACCAATTCAACATTGATGTATCCATGGTGAGCATAAACTCGTGGTAATATGCATATTGGTTAGTTTATTGGCTGATTTCCCATACAAAAACAAAAATGATATGATATCTGCCCTTCTTATTTTCAATGTCCCCTTGTCGATGTCAACCCCTGTTTAATCTATAGAAACTTCCACAGATAGATTTCCAAGAGACGTTGTTATCAACAGCAGAGAGGCTTAAGGAAAGGGTTAGCAGTTGCCAAAAATATGTAATTTTACATGAAATGTGTATTTAGGGTTTTTCCTATTTTATAAACCTTTCATTTTTCTTATTGACTCTGTTTTATTGCTGCAATATCTGATCATATCAAATCAGTAAGGAAAATGTTTTGAACAAGTTACATATATGTGTGAAGGATGCAACACATGTATGAATATTAATTCAGTTAAACGAATTAAAAGGTGTAACAAAAAAGTCCAAAGAATTGATGGGACATTACGGTGATGTCAAATGATTGTCTTGTGTGGTCGGATTATATCTGTTGTCAATATTAAACATTGTGCCAAGACAAATGGTTTTCAAAATAAATATTTTTCTCGCCTTTGAATAAACATTGCCATAATATTCTATATGGTCTATCAGAGTCATGGGGAAACATTTGACCTATATTTCACCAGATTTATTTTCAAACCTGTGTATAAATAGACATTTTATTGATTTCTGTTTTGAAAAAAATTGTGGCTTAAACTAAATTTAAGTGAAGGGGAGTGGCAGCCTCATTACAAAAAGAGCTTACTGAATGAGATATAAAAAGCATGACCCTTATTGGTACATACACAGGGAAATCTGCCACTGAAGTAAATGACTTATTCTTTTTGAGCAAACTGTTAAATCACATGGACTATATTCGTCTGAACTAAAATAGTGATGGAGTACATATTAAAGGGCATGTAAACAACCCCAAAATAAAATTTAACCCAACTATGGGCTCCACTGTGTAGTGTAAAAAAAAACGTACCCCAAAGTATTCTCTCTGCAGTGCGTGTTCAAATCCAGGAAACTGAACAAGTAGGAGAAGCGTGCCCTTTCTGGAGGAGCTGTGACATGCACAGGGGAGCCCTTTCCCCTCTCCTCTCCTCCAACCCTCTGGAACTATCCCTATGCCTGCCACCCCCTACCTTTCTTTAGTGTAGGGCAAACTGTCCACCTAACCACCAAATAAGATTGAGTAATAAAAAGCTTCCAGAAAAAATATTACGACCATATAGATGGCCGACGCATATGTGATTACACTTTACAAAGTAAGCACTAAAGACTGCATAAAGGTCTGAGACAAAAAAACAAAATGTTGCGCCACTTACGTTACCCCACCCACAATAAAGTATGTCTTGTGGTTTGTTGAGTGTACTGTATGTTATGAGAAGATTACGGCTCTATGTTAGGCGTCTTCAGGTTTTAAATTAATGAAGAACGTGACAAATGACAGATGAAACAATTGATCAGCTTGGATTTCTAAAAAATAATGGACAAATTCATCAAAAAAAGAGTGGTAGCTTCGAAGAATTCTAGTTCCAGTAAGCAAGAATAACAAAAAAAAATTATTAGATACCTTTTAAAAGTAGACTTAGTATAAGTACTTTTCTGTTTGGGGGGATTTTTCATAGCTTTTCTTTTAGAAATTAATAGGCATGGCAGAAAAAAAAGGCTTTTAAAAAAAACTATCAAGGAAGTTCAAAAATGGGTCAATTTTATAATAGAGTTGAGATTTTAGCTAAACCTCTTTCTTCACAGGATAGTAACATGTCCAGACTAGAATGTTGGAATATTCCTTAGAAGGAAAAATACCTAGGGCGGTTACAGTAGTTTTGAACCAAATTGGTTTACAGTTTCAGCATTAAAAAAAAATTTGTTCAGGGTTTAACATTTAAATGTCATAGTTTTGATGTTAAATTTAGTATTTTTGTCCTCAAAATCAGTGCATCAAAATGTGTGCGTGCCTATCTTCAGTGAAAACTGCAAATATAGTGCCTCTGAATAGTTCAAATTAGAGATGAACACTGGTGTAACAAAGTTTTCATTCCACCATCAGTATTTGTCGGAAAACAAAAATCAGCTTCAAAACAAAGAATTTTTTTTTACATTGTTTGACCTTAAAAATTTTCAACAACAAAATTCTGACTTTCCAGCACATTTTGCACCTTTTCCACACTGAATTACATTTTTTTAACTTTCTTACATTGTTGGTTGTCAGGGATATTCAGTAAAAGTTATCATGAAAAAATGGTGCTAATTTTGCCACACCAAATCAGATGTTAGCTAATTCAATTGTTCCAGACTGGACCTCTGAATGTAAAAAAGAAGTGTGTTATTAAATATTCTTTTGATCTGTGAAAACTTAACTTAGATTTCAAACAGCTTAAAACTGGAAATATGTGAACCGATCTAGTTTTTTCTTAATAAAGGGGAAGGAATGGTGGTCTTCTAAATAAGTTGAGTTTAAATGAAAGGCCAGTTCATACCTGTAAAACGATCCATCAACCACCTCTCCACATGCTCACAGCACCAAAGAGATAAAAAATGACTGACCAGAAAGTAATGGGTGGGAGGCTGACATGTGACATTTCCTTAGGCTTTCCTGACACAGTGCCACCGGCTAGCACATTCTCAGACTCCCTCAGTGTGTGAGGAAAGACAGGACGTCCTCCCCGGGAGGGCAATTTATACATTACACAAAAGACTCCAGCACTCAACTACAAATACAATTATAAATGAATGGGGTGTAAAAGCATTTAGACTGTATGCAAGCAATGAAGGGGTAATCACCTGCACTGTAGTTCAAATGGATATCTTAGTTACATTGTTTGTACAAAACATGCATCAGCTAATGCACCACTCCAAGGCAGTATCCCAGCATCAGTCCTAACCTAGTTTATTATATATATAATATTATATATTATCCTATATTATATATATGTGGTGTGTGTTGTGTGTTGTGAAATTATAATGGACTAATGCTTTCATCAACCATAGAGAAGGGCAGGTTTATTTAAAGCAGTATTACAATGAGAAATAAAGCATGTAAACAATTTGAATTGACTTGAATGTACATTAGAATATATTCTTTGTGGTGTTGTATATGTATTAAATGGTCATTAGTTACACTTACTATAATGTGTGTGTGGTACAATTTTATTTTTTTTTATAAAACAAAAAGAAGTCTCAAAGATTCTTCCTTATCAGAGTCAAACATGATCATCATGTGATTGGTCCAGGGTCATCAAAATCAATAGGAACCTGATTTAGATTCAGAATGTTTAGATTCGAAAACCTTTTTAGTCAATTCGAAAATTCCTATTGAAAATCTAAAATTACTATGAAAAATGTAAACAATTGCTTTTGAATACTCAAAAATTTGTAATGATATTGGAAAAATAAAAAAAAAAGCAAACGTTCACCCAAAAAACAACTACACCTTTATGGTAGACCACAAAGAGGTTATTAAATAAAAACACAATTCTTTGTTTGAAATAATCCACAGGGAGAGATTTGTACAGTTTGTTTCTTACCTTATGCATTTTTCAAAACCCAATGTTGACCTCTTCCAAATCAGAAAGAACAATGAACTTATTAAATCCGGGATTTCACCTGATTCTCTATTGGAGATGGACTCAAATTACTACAAGCAAAGGTTTGCTTAGAATTATAAAGTTATTATTTTTAAAGGACCATTCCAAGATATAACTGTAACCAATGTTTATACTTACAATTATATCACTGTACAATAGGTATGATATTTTTAATAACACAAAACCTCCTTTTGGAGCGGATTATAAAAAATAAGAGGAACTCTCACACTTCAAAGTATTATGGTTCAGAGATATGCTGACAAATGTATTTGTGGTATGCTGTTTGTAATGAAAGCCCCACCCTTTACACTAATGGCCAATCACAATAATGTATAATTAATAAAAAAGATTGCTCAGTAAATCCAGTACAAATCTCAATCTGTACCAGCTCCCCTAGCAGTCAAATTAACTGAACTTTGGAAGGTGTTTACTGCTACGAAAAGCATCAGAAAATTGGACTTTTCTAGGGGGGAGAAGAGAGTTCCGCTCTAAGCACCTACTGAGCATCATGTTGCCAGTGGGGACAGGCAGGGGAGGCTCTGTGATTTAAAGAAAGCAAGATGATTTTTCACGAGAGTCGGGAAGTTGAGAGTAAATATATTAGATTGCTTATACTTGGTGATATCGCAATAGAGTTGTAGTTGTTTTGAGTAAACTTTCCTTAATTCAATTGGGTTTTAATTGGAACCAATTTCTGTATGAAAATCACCAGTTTCATTCATCTAGTCCTGAACCCTATTTTTTTTTACATTTAGGTACATGAAAAACATCAATACTTGATGATACCTCCATGGTGCTCTACAATCAGGCTTGTAATATCATATTTGTTTTGGTTATGGCTGATTTCATCCAAAAACCAAATGATATTAATGCTGCCCTTTTATTTTCACAATGTCCCACTTGTCTGATGTCAACCCTGTGTAAATCTATAGAACTTCCAACAGAATATATTCCAAGCAAGACGATGTATCAACAGCAGAGAGAGGCTAAGGAACTGGATAAGGAAGGGGCATTAGCAGTTGCCCAAAAAAATATAATTTTACTGGACATGTATATTAGGTTTTTCATATTTAAACTTCATTTCTTTTTTGACTATGTTTGAATTAGCTGCAAATCTGATCTATCAATCAGTAGGAAAATGTTTTGACCAAGTGGACATATATTGTGTGAGATGAACACATTATGAATAAATTCAGTTAAAAGAATTAAATGTGTCAAAAAAAAAAGTCAAAGAATCTATGACTTACAGTGCTCTATGTCACCAATGTATGTACTTGTGGGGTTATGATTATAGTCTGTTGTCAATAAGAAAATATGGTGCAAGACCAAATGGTTTTCAAACTAAATAGTATTTTCTCCTCATCCTTGAATAACATTGCCAAATATTCTATATGGTTGTATCCGAGTCATGGGGAAAACATTCTGACCTATATTTTCACAGATTTATTCAAACTTTAATTACTAGACATTTATTGATTTCGTTTGAACATTGTGGCCTTGAGACAACACTAAATATTTACGTAAGGGGAGTGGCAGCCTCATTAAAAAGAGCTTCTGAATAGATTTAAAAACGCAATTTACCTTATGGTAAATCCACAAGGAAATCTGCACTGAAGTCAAATGCGCTTGACAGTTGGTTTGTGGGAAAAAAGTCAGGTCAGATGGAAGTGGGAGTGGTTAAAAGAGGGAGGGGGGATACTGCTCCTAAACAACGTGTACTGGATTGAAGGCATGCAGCAACATACACAAATCAGAGTGCTACTTACATGTATTTAATTATAAATTCAGATGAGGCAAAGTCATTTTTTCGTATAGTGTACCTTTAAACCAAATATAAAAAGCATATTGGAAACCATCTGTAACCTTAACCATTCCTAAACCATTCAGGGAAATTTACAGAAACTCATAGCCACTGGCCATCTATACATACTGTATATATAAAACACTTATTGGGTACTAGCTAGCTTAGATCTAGGTTTTGCTAAATAGTTGGTCGGTTGTCCTCAATTGATCAACCTCCAATATAATAGTGGGCTGTCTGAGCATTCTAGCAGGTTTATAGGGTTAACAAAGGGATAGTATGGGACTAGAAACAGTGTTGACTGAATAAAAAAACAATAACATAAGTAACAATAATGTTTATATGGTATTCCTTTAGAAGCCCTAGTTGTTGATATGTTTAAAAAATATGGATACAGGTATGATAACATGTTTAGTATCATTTTATAAAATATGCATTCTTTCTAAGCTAGGGCCTCTTGTTATTGAGGGAACATTATGTTTATTGGGACTCTTAAGTGATATGTTCTATAACAATATTGGTATGTCTTTTTAAACTAATAACATGTTTTTAAGATTTGCAACATTGTACATCATAGGTGGTGTTTTGCACACGGGTGATTATGTCACTGGAATAATGGCAACTTGGAGTTAATATTTATACTTACCTTGGAGTTCTCTCTCTCCTTTTTTTTGGGGTGTGTGTGACTATGTTACGTAGTGATGACACCTGTTATAGGGAAGTGAGGTTTGAGTGATTCCACATCCTGAAGACGGCTACTGGTTAGCTGAAACGCATTGATGTTTGTTTTTTGAAAATAAAGTTGTAACATCCGGACGAGTGTTCTGATTAATTGCTGTTCATATATATAACACCATATATATAGTGTTTCAAAATATATGCAACTTTGTACCCAGTGTGCCATTTGCATTTTGTAAAGTATTTATTAGTCAGTATTTAAATTAGGGGGTGGGGGGAGGGGCATCCATGGGCTTTTGACATTTGAACTAAATGTTTCTTATTCAACATCCATAAAATAAATCTTAATTTTAATATTCTGTTTTAAAAGGATACATTGTAAAAGATGAGTTGAATTGCACATTAAGGATCTCATTCTAAAATAAAATGGACAAGGCCTTTGCAACCATTTTCTATATACAATCCAAGCATCTAGATATATATTACGTATTATCACATACTGTATGTGACATATTTATTTTACTTATTTTCTCTCAGAATCATTTAGCCCTGTCCTTTAAAAGCTCCTTTTTCAGTTTGAAACAAAATGAACACACATATACAGTATAGTAATTCAAAAAGAGTGTGACAGATACCACTGTTGCAGTGAACAATTGTTAATAAAAGATTAGAAAGTCTATCTACAGGGGACATTTTGATGGAAATCTTGCACACTATCTTTTTAGTGGGGGTCAGTGTTAGTTAAAGGGATACTGTTTGTATGTTTCATAGACACAAGGAAAAATAAATTCCTTTGTAAAGGAATAAATAGACCATAATTTATTCTGAGAATCTTTTACGTCTACTTCTAGATTCTTTCTTGTTTGATCTCTTTCTTTTTTCTTTCTTGTAAATTTAGACATCTCAAAACAGTTCATATCTTATTTGGGGCCATGGTCATGTTCCAAAATGTAAAGATCCTGTTATTTTGGAACTGGAACATTTTATATGAATGGGGAATAAACAAAAAATATAAACTTTAGTAAAAATATGGCAGATATATGTATGTTGTGTGTTTTTTAGATTTTTCAGGTCTTACGTTTTTATTTGTAGAAAATGTTTATTTACACCCTAAATGTTTATTGTTTCTAAAAGCTCCTGCTCTCCCGAGAACAACATTACCAAACATACCCAGGTAACTAACATATTATCTAAAATATCCCCAACAGAACATGCCAGGCTGGCATGTCTATTGATTTTGCTTGAGTGTAATACTAAAACTATAATGCATTTAAACATTTTTTTAATGAAATGTTTAAATGAAAAGTACCTGGGGTAAGGAGGTAGGATTTATAATACCTACCTCCCCATATTGTTTCTTCCTCCTGGATTTAGCACTATATTTTATAAAGGAAAGTCAAGAAAACTAACCTGGCAGATAAAAACTGTACGTATTGGTGCTCCTTAATAAAATAATATTCCGAGGTTGAAATAATCAATCCTGCCTCCCAACCCTAACCGAATGGTGTGTTTGTAAAAAAGTCTGTTGAAACTTACCAGACCAGGTTCCTCAGCTTCAGCCTCCAATGCAACTTTCAGAAACGGAGTTGCATTGGGGGCTTGGCTGGAAGTCATGTCTGTGATAAGTAGATATGGCCGAAACTTAGTGGTTTCATTTTGTTTTTGGATTTTCGGATCTCGGGAAAATCCCGTAGATCCGAAAATCCGAAACGGAACGCATTTTTTGATAATTATCGAAAGTACGGGGTTATTTTCAATAATTATCGAAAATAGCCTTGAATGTTCGAAAATTATCGAAAATACGTTCGGAGACCATTTTTGAGTTCGAGGCTATTTTCGATAATTATCGAAGATAGCCCCGTACTTTCGATAATTATCAAAAATAGCCCCGTACTTTCGATAATTATCGAAAATACCTTCCGAACTCCCGAAATACACAAGATCCATCCGTATTCGGACGGATCTTTTGGATTTCAGAGCCGAGGGGTTCCGTGTCGGATCCGGGTTCATGTCGGGTTAAATAAATATTCCCATGTGGGAATATCTCAAGCCAGATATTTTTAGGAACTACCTGTACATACATCCAGGTATTTTACATGTGATGTAAATTTTGATAAAAGGGCAGATATGTGAATATACTGTATCTTTTCCTTTTTCAATGCCAATTTAAATTTCAAATAAAAACTAGTGAAAAGTTGAAAACCTACACATATTTAAAAAGACAAGCCTCTCCTTAAAGGCAAATATCACTGAATGTAAGTATATATGTAATTTAAGAAAGAGTAAATGTTTTTATTCTGTCAGAGTGAACCATGTTAAATATAGTTTAAAACTAAGCTATAAGTCTTTCTTGCTTGTAAAATATAATGCTCAATAAAAATGTAATAAACAAAAGAAAAAGACAAGCCACTCTATTATAAAGGTCATGCTGTACACATGGATGGACACAGACAAAAGGCATGTAACTAGCCCCAAAAGGGAGCATCTCCAAACTAGAAAAATATCTTTGAAATATCTCCTAACAAACTGCACATTTTTAGAGTCTAGCCAATCTTTCATTTTTATGTGCATAATACAGGACACAGTTCTTTTAGAAAAACATAATTAGAAATTGCCATCAAATCCCAGTGAAGAGTTAGAAAATCTCACTAAATATGAATATTCTACACACATTTCACATTAAAAAACAACAATTTAGAGTTAAAAATCTTGGCCAAACCCCATTGAAAGTAGCAAAACCCACTAAATTTAATTCTTCAATACATACAGAAAATATAGAAGCCTGGTGCACATCCAATTAATTTGCTTACATTTTACTTTACCATTCTATTGCGACTTAAAAAGCCTGCCCTTCTCTCTGGATTAATTAAAGCAATTAGTTCACTAACTTTTTCACCTTAGTAAATTTTACCTTCTTTAGGGCTAGGCATTTTTTTTTGTGCATTTTTTGTGCATTTGAATTTTTGAATTGAATTCACTTTTGCATTTTTTGTGCATTTGCGCTTGCGTTTTTTGCAGATCATTGAAAACGCGGCAAGGTACCGAAAACACACGTTTTCGGGTGCATTGTGATTTGC
This sequence comes from Hymenochirus boettgeri, assembly GCA_019447015.1. Lineage (NCBI taxonomy): Eukaryota > Metazoa > Chordata > Amphibia > Anura > Pipidae > Hymenochirus > Hymenochirus boettgeri. The sequence goes on from CM033474.1 coordinate 97,229,868, forward strand.
GTTCTACATTTTTAATCACAATCGCATGCATTTTCCTTCCTTTTACATGTAAAAGGAAGAGGTGGAGCCGCGCCATACACAGTGGTGCGGAAGCCGCGTAACTCAGTGATACACAATGCGAACACGGTAAACCTAATGGGAAAAGTAAACGGAGGTGGAGGAAGTGAGGCAAGGGGAAAGAGAGGGTAAGGCAGTGTACTCACTGACACACAATGTGAACAAACGTAAACCTGAAGGGGAAAGTAAATGGAGCTGGGGGAAGTGAGACAGGGGGAGAGGAGAGAGCAAGGCAAAGTTATTCCTATTCCTACTCCCCATCCTTGCACAGGGGCCTGGATGGTTCTCAAATGAAGGTTGGAAGGCTTTTAGTTCATGTGATCACAGTAATGTATACTAAAACCCCTTTGTTTATAAAGTATGCCAGTGTGCAGATAATATGATATTGTATGGGGCCTAGGAATGTGCATTGATTATTTTTTCTGTTTGTATAAATGTTTGACCAGATCAGTAGCACTTCCGCTAAATGTAGTTGTAAATGAGCCTAATTGGAGTGCTTCCACAATCCTTGTATTGTATATATATATATACACACATAATATATATATATATATATATATAGAAATGCAACAACAGGTAAGACACACTTTTCATTTAAACAGCGCCCGGGTGTCCATCTAAAGACATATATGAAGGAAAAAGATGTCACTCACGGGTCTTTTTACGAAAAAGCTTTTTATTTTACAATCCATCTACGCTTTTTCAGCCCAATGTGCGAGCCGTCATCAGGATGCAAACAATCCACATGGTATAGTCCCATTTATAGCCATCCCCCATATAACACTCACCCACCCACCATGTGTGAATCCCAGCGGCACATGAACCCATCAGTATTAAAATCCTTGTGGAACAATTTAAAACAGACTCAATGAACAACATATGAGAGAATCACAGTGTAACAGATAATAAATTATCCAAATCTCATACCATAAAAGATCACATAATCACTAGATAACCATGGTATACAAAGCCGAATAAATACCCCTAAAAACCATAAATAGTAGGGAATCATAAAAGGATATAGTGGGTCATAAAAAAGCATGTAGCGAAAACTGCGTCATTCGCCCACTAGGGGATAGTTCTGTAACCGTATATCCACCTCGCCTCTCTTTGTAACAGTAACTTGTCCTTGTCACAAATGGACCCAACTGTTCACCAACCAGGCCATCTATTATCATGCACCGAGCTTGACAGTGGATGTGCCATCTTCTTAAAATGCCTGGCAACCGCCAGGTCACCAAATTTATTGGCAAACACTTTTTCATTCGCTTGTAATGCATTTCTAATGGACGCACGATGATTGCCATCGTTCCTTAAACATTGTTTTTGTTTTCCCAATATAATACATGCCACATGGGCAAGCAATGAAATAGATCACATATCGGCTATACACGTAAACTCCTGATTAATGGCTACTTGGTACCATCCCTAGGGTGTGCAAAATATTGACCGGACAACATGGAACTGCATGTGATGCAATTAGGGCATCGAAAACACCCATGTCTCTTTTTGGATTGCCATATCCCATGCAGGGGTAAAACATCTTTTTTCATCTTAGCTATACCGTGCACATAATACTCACGGTCCACACTTCTGGACCGTGAGTTATTATGAGCATGAATTATTGTCTCATTTACAAGATGGCAAGTATATGAGTTATTGGTAGTGATCCACAGGAGTTCTAAAGTGACAGTTGGATGAAAGACTGGCTATTGCAAGAAACATGGGTTGGATTACCGAGTCTCAATTAGGTTTTCTCACTACTAACTTTCCTAGGTCCTCCCATATACACCTTACCCAAGGTACATAAAAGTTTGACATCACCCTCCGGGTAGGCCCATTGTTTCGTCTTATGGGTCATTATTTAGACCTGTGGCCGAATTTATCGACAGTTTTTCTGCAACCGGCGGTTAAAACTATGCCCCCTACATATCGGGATAGTCGACATTTGATAGATATGTTGAACTCATTGACATTTTCTATGGATGATGTTATTTTTTCAGTTGCGATGTAAGCAGCCTCTACACGGTAATTCCGCAGGAGGATGCATAGAGGCATGTAGGAAATGCATTATTGGAAATTGGACATAGACATCCACCGTTGAGTTCTTGATTGACCTCTTGCGATTTATATGGTGAACATTATTCGCCATGATGACAGAACTATGCCCAGAGGGTTGGTACGCGGATGGGGTCGAATGTCGGCCCGTCCTTGGCCAATTTGTACATGCTTATGTTAAAGATCCACATATAGATCCTATTGTTAGAAATTTGCATACTGTACGGCGATATATTGATGATCTGATTTTTGTATGGAGAGGTACGCAGCAGGGGGCTATAGATTTCGTGGCCGGTTTAAACAGATTGGACTCCCCTATAAAATTAACTAGTCGATGGGTACCAGTGAAATCGAGTTCCTAGATCTAAAGATCTTTAAGACTGAGATGGGTATTGGCAATACCATACTACATATGGTAGCTTACAGCCAGTTCTTGAGAATTTTCCGCAATAATAGTGACAGGTCGACGCAGATTGTCCAACTTGATGATATGTTTTCATAGATCTTTAATAGGGTTACGGTTCTGACTTACTTCTCCATCAGTTAAATAGGGCTAAGGCTACACTTTGTCCGAGTATCACTCACCCCCCAAAAATGATGTTAAACAAATGAGTGGTTCCAGAAGGCGACCATTGATTTTTGTACTATTAAAACCCCCCAGAGTGGTTCATTGAGGGGGTGATTAATCGAACGGTGGGAAATGATTATCGTGACAAATCCTTGCCCTTTAAGAATACAAGCATACGACACATATAAGAGAGGGGATAATTTATCTGACCTATTGGTGTGCACGGATATAGCTAGATGAAAAAAATGTTTTAGTTCCTCCCCTGCATGGGATATGGCAATCCAAAAAGAGACATGGGTGTTTTCGATGCCCTAATTGCATCACATGCAGTTCCATGTGTCCGGTCAATATTTGCACACCCTAGGGATGGTACCAAGATAGCCATTAATCAGAGATTTACTGTGTACTAGCCGATATGTGATCTATTTCATTGTCTGCCCATGTGGCATGTATTATATTGGAAAACAAAACAATGTTTAAGGAACGCATGGCTAATCATCGTGCGTCCATTAGAAATCATTACAAGCGAATGAAAAAGTTGTTGCCAATAAATTTGGTGACCTGGCGGTTGCCAGGCATTTTAAGAAGATGGCACCATCCACTGTCAAGCCTTCGGTGCATGATAATAGATGGCCTGGTTGGTGAACAGTTGGGTCCATTTGTTGACAAGGACAAGTTCCTGTTACCAAGAGAGGCGAGGTGGATATACAGGTTACAGACACTATCCCCTAGTGGCTGAATGAGCAGTTTTCGCTACATTGCTTTTTATGACCCACTATATCCTTTTATGATTCCCTACTATTATTGGTTTTTAGGGGTATTTATTCGGCTTTGTAATACCATGTTTATCTATGTTTTATGTGATCTTTTATGGTATGAGATTTGGATATATTTATTTTCTGTTCACTGTATTCTCTCTCATAGGTGTTCATTGAGTCGTTTTTAAATGGTTCCACAAGATTTAATTACTTGATTGGGTTCATGTGCACGCTGGGATTCACACATGGTGGGTGGGGAGTGTTATATGGGGATGGCTATAAAATGGGACTATACACTGTGGATGTTTGCATCCTGATGACGGCTCGCACATTGGGCTGAAACGCGTAGATGTTGATTGTAACATAAAAGCTGTTTTCGTCAAAAGACCCGTGAGTGACATCTTTTCCTTCATATATATATATATATAATATAATATAATATATATATATATATATATATATATAAAAATCCAAGAAAAGACTTAACTATTTAGGTCCTCAACCTGGGTATTAAGCAGGTGTGAAAGTAGAAGAATGAGGGGGCAGGTGAGTATGATTGTCCTTTAATATGTAAAGCTTTAAAAGGGAACTGTTAGGAACTTTAAATCTTAGATAACCAACAATGAAATCAGATTTTACTGCTAAATCCTGACAGTTTTTAAAAAGTAAAAAAAATGTACAAATGTTTTATTTTTAGTTTTAAATTGTATTAAATATTATAGATTTTGACAACACATCTATTTTAAAATATACTTATTTTCCATGATACTCAAGGGACCTAATGCCCATTGGAGACTTTTGTGACAGTAAGCGACTTCCTAAATTGTGACATTGATTGGCATTATACTCTATAGACTCAAATTGTGGTGACAGTGTCCTTTCGATTAAAGAAAATCACAATGGTGTCAGCAGAAATATGATGCATTCATAGATTTGCAATATTTTTCATTTAAAAAGAAAAGCAAGTAGAAGTAAATAAAAGATACAAAAAAGAAACAATTGGGTTAATTGGATACATGTTTATATTTATTTGAAGAATTTAACATACATGAAAATACTTTAGTAAATATTATTTTTTTAAAGATAACATAACTGAAGCCATTATTATAGGGTATCAGTTAAAATATAATTGACACCTATCACTAATGAACAGTAGTAAAACAAAATCTGAGTAAAACAAAAATCATATCTTTTCTGATAAAATGTAGAATTTAATGTGCTTTAGTGTGATGGATTTCAATTTCATTTTAATTTCATTTTCTGTTCTTTGCTTGCAGATGAAGGGTAATGTGTTGACCGCAGCTTCTGAACATCTTTGGACACCCACATACTTATAGTAACCTTTAAACCTACTCCACAATAGGGCTTGTTTCGCCACATATTGATGGATTAAATAAAGATAATTTAGCATAACGTTATAAGATCAACAAAGAAACAGACTCTCAACCTGATGTAATAATTACCCTCGTCTTCCTTTTGGGTTTTTTAATGATGCAGTTCTTACTTATATCCAGAACTTTCCCCAAGATCAGACTGTTTTGCAAGCTTCCACATTCTATTTTCGAGCCGCATTCGAAATTTCTTGGAATTTGAGTTTTCAAGAAATTCAAGGAATTTTCAAATATGTTTTTAAAAATGATACAGTAACTTACTGTAAATGGCCCTGGGACTTCGGAAATGGTCTGGGGAAAAGACCAATCTGATTGTAACCAATTCTGATTGAAAAATAATCTTATTGGTTAGTATACCAATCAGATTCTTTCTGAAATAATTTTAATGTATCCAATCAGAATAGCTTACAAATAAAGGTGAAGTCCAGGTTAAAGCATGTTGTTTGCAGTGTATATATGTTCAAGGACTGCGGCAAAATAGCCTGAATGTTCGATAACCCTCTAAAATACGATCAGAGACTACTTTCAGGTTTCCAACTGTATTTTCGAACGTTCGATAATTATGGAAAATAGGCTCCAAAGTCCCGAATTCCGGACAATCTGTCCGGATTCGAACGGATCATTTGGATTTCATAACCGAGGGGCTCCGTGTCAAATCCGTGTCCGAGTCAGACCAGGATCAATGCTGACAGGAGAAGAACGTGATTGCTTAGTATACCAATCAGATTCTTTTTGAAAAATCTGATTGTAGCTAATCAGAATTGGTTACAATCAGGTTCTTTCAAAATGAATCTGATTGTCTGTTCCCCAGACCATTTACCAGGTCCCAAAGCTATTTACAGTAAGTTACATTTTTACCACATTTTCGAATCCTCACAGGTTTAAATTCAGTACAGGACTTATTTAAAAATATCAAAGCAATTTAAACTTAGCATAGAATCTCCCTAGAGCTGGTTTTTGATTTTAGGTAATAAAAGAGAGGTCAATATATTGGCAGTATTAAGTTAGTAATACAGCATTTGGCTAATTTTGTAACATGTAACATTTCGTGATTACATATTAAAGGGACGCTATACTGAAAAAATGACTTTGCTTCATCTTAATTTATAGTTGAATACATGTAAGTAGCACTTATTCTGATTTGCGTGTGTTGCTGCATGCCTTCAATCCAGCACACATTTTGTTTAGGGGCGGTATCCCTCTTTTAACCACTCCCACTTTCATTCGACCTGACTTTTTTCCCACAAACCAACTATTAAGCCTGCATACAGCATTCCAACTGTCCAAACTCTGTCACCATCCCAGCTACAGTAAAACTACTCACAGAAGAATAGATTTTGAGAGCAAGGAACTTGATTGACAGCTTAAATAAAATAAGTTTTAGAGAGGATATCTAAAGAAATAGGGGCAGATCAACAAAATGATACTATGGTGGTTAGGAAGAATTATAGTTTCCAATTATGGTAAATTTAAAATAACCTATTTTTCGGTTATAGATGCCCTTTAAGTATGTAATAATATTACAATGCGACTATTGACTACAGGCATTGAACAGCTGAAGTCTAAGCAATTAAACTACATTGTGCATATTTTGCTTTTAATATGCACTATATATGAATATTAGTTGTGTGTTAAAAGGATGTTATAATAATATAGGTGATCTTGATATACTGAAGTGGGAATCCTGTTCCAGAGTGTGCAGGCAGCTCATAAGATATTTGGTTTGACATGGTACAAAGGCACCTGGGCAAACATACATGGAGCGGTAAAAAAAAAAATTACTGGAACTCAGCAGTCATATTACAAGCAAATCGTGGACCACATTATGATTTAAGTCGGTGCACTTTAATCATACTTATACAAACATAGAAGTGGAGTGCAGTATTAAAGATGTGATGTTGCTGGGAGTTGTAGTCTGATATTTAAATGTTCCTATTTACTTTAACCATAGGCTTATTCAGTGGTGTGAAGTGCATTAAATAATTTAAGTCACAAAGGTAATTATAATTAACCATTTCACCAATCTCAGTTTGCCAGTTATTTCACCAGTCTTATAGTGGCCATGGACACTAGAATCCAACCGTATGATCTACGATCCTGACCATCAGGAAAAAAATTTCAACTGCTAAAAAAAATTATTGTTGGTCCTAAGATCATTCAATATCAGGAATTATTTTATCAAAACTGCGCCAGACACCTAATGCATCCAAAAACCTGCTATTTACCTGACCCTGCACAACGGTTACTGCATGCAGGAGCATGGTCACGTACGTAGCTTCTCACTGCATAACTACTGTACATCCCCCTGTTAGTTTGCAAGCTTTGTTAATCAGTATCAGTTTTTCCAGCCATTCAAAGCCTTTTCATCTGTTTCATTTTGGCAGCCTTTTGTCCCATTTTAATTTTCCAGCCATTTGACCAATCTCAGCATGCCAACCAGATTACCAAACTCGGCCTTTCAGCCACTTGACTAGTTCCAGCTTTCCAGCAATTTGATCGGTTTAGTTTTTAGGCATTTGACCAGTCTCAGCATGCCAGCCAATTAACCAGTCTAGGCTTGCTAGCCATTTCAACAGATGAATGGTATGGCTTTATTCTGTTAGAATATCAGTATATACCTAGTTAGAGCACTCCCATAGTACTAGCTACAATTGCCATTCTACTTTCACTTAATTCTCATTCTTCTTTCACCCCTTTTCTATTATATTTTCTCCATTCCCTCTTTTCTATTTTGTTTTTTCCCCCTTTTTATTCTGTTTTCCCCTTTTCTATTCTACTTACCACTTCCCATTCTGCTTTCATTCCTTTGCATTTTCGCTCTCATCCCATTTCCATTCTGCATATACAACTTTTTCAGTTTTGCTTTCACTCTTTTTCTATTTTGCTTTAATCTCTATTCTGTTCTTCTTTCCCCTTTCCTATTCTGTTTTCCCCATTCCCATTATGCTCTCATCACTTTCCTGTTCTGCTCTCAACCCTTTCCCACTCTATTTTCTCCTTTCAAATTCTGCTTTTCATTTGGATTTACTCATTCCAGTTCTTTGATCTTTGAATCCATTCCAATATGGAATTATGAGACTAAACAATCTAATAATAAAAAGTATGTATATATATATATATATATATATATATATACCATTTCTGAAACTTACTTGACTGACTATCTCTACAACTGCAGAATGTATGATGTAAAATAAACGTGACTATAAAATCATTTTCACTATTATTGAATTTGTAGGCTATAAAGTAGCTGTTCATTCCTGGTAAAGCTATGTGTGCATATATAAATATTATCATATTTATTTTGGTATTTCTTTGTTCTACAGTCCCCAAAGGCTGTATAACAAGTGTGTGTATGTTTGCTATGTGTGGATATAGAATCTTTACACAGGTATATTTTAAACTGTTACTCAGACATTCACCAGAATCCAGGGGAAACATAGGATAATCCTGCAGGTCTGAGAATAGACCCAGGCTACACTGTGTGGCTCAAACTAAACAGCTCCATTGGGTGACCTGAGACCCTAAACAAGGATCCAGATAAACATGCTATGTTTAGTGGTGAATACATTAGTATTCACCATGGCACATTCCACAGTTATACCTGCTTATGTTACGACTTGGGAGCACATGATTAGCTGATTAGCTTTACAGATTAAGGTGAGATGGGGTTAAAGGTGCTAAACGCTTAAATGAAATAGAGCCTTTTTATTTATTTAGTTATAATAGCATTGCCGTAATTATCCAACATAGAAATAAGTATTTCTCACTGACCTTTCACATATTTGAAAACTACAACTCCCAGCATTCTGTTAGCAGTAAGTTTCTCCTTTATGTCCATTGGTTTCTGAATGTATACAGATGAATGATATAGAACATGGGTGCTGAACTTTTTACATGTTTAAAAATTGCAACTCCCAGCACTAGCTGCACAGAATGCTGAAAAATTTTATTTTCATACATTCTAGAATAAAGCCATTTTTCGTGCTTTAATGAATATGCAAGTGATCCATCTGCCCTTCCCTTACATCCATAGCTATTACACTATTGGCCTAGGGAAAGATTATTTAGGTCACTTTAGGCAGAAGTCATGAAACTTACCTAACTGGCAATAACTTTCCTATTGTATCTACCTGCCAGCTAGAACCCAGGGGGTCTAAGTGTAATAAACCCGCAGATCTGAGAATAGACCCAGACAATTTTGCCACAATGTGCAGTTCAAACTAAACAGCACTATTGGGTGACCTGCAACTCTAAACAGGATCCAGATTAACATGATATGTTCATACTTATTAGTAATTACCACAGCAAGTTCTAGATTTACAGTTGCTATGGTTAGGACTTCTGAGCACAGGATTCTGATTAGATGTATAGCTTAAGGTGAGGTAGGGGTTAAAGGAGCTAAAAGCTCCCCACAGAGTTTAAAATGAAATAGAGCCTTCTTATAACAGACGTTATCTCACAGCCTCATGTTATCATAATAGCATTGCCTTAATAATCTAACATATAAAAAATTTTTCTCATTCCCATGTTACTTAGAGAAATGGATGGGATCATACATATACATATACAAGTATTATCCTTTATATCCTCTTTCATACAGATTTAGTTGATCAACTTGCTTCAGAGCACTTTTTAATAACTGATAATTGTGTTTTATTTCAGTATTAAATCCTTGGTATACCTGCCTGGCTTTACTACTAAGCTCTGCAAGTGAGCACCTTCATCCCAAACGTTAATAGTGGCTGCCAATTCAAATTGCTCTAGCCAATCAGTTCACTCCCTAATTACCCCATCAAATCAATCAGGTTTAAAAATAGGTTTGGCAATTGGGCCTCGTAGAGCTACTGAGTCTAATTGGGGCATTTCATCTTCAGGTACAAGGATAGGAGGATTTAAACAGGGAGAATAAATGGTATTACCAGCACCACTGCCACTAATTTGTACCAGATCACTGCTTTATGGAATGATTATAGGTAGCATGGCACACAGTGTGTGTAAACCAGTTTTAATTACATTTAACAGAAAGTTTTCTCCCACATAAAATATGCAGTAATGGAGTAGTCCCTGCCTATGGTGCACTGGTTTGAATGTTGACCACGCCTGTATATTGTGTGTCCTTGTAAGTTGGTGTACACTTATCTGTTGCCTCAAAGTTTGTATCCAATAAGGTAAATTGTCTGTCCAATAATCTGTCCCATCAGGAGCAGACACCACACACTATTTACTTTCACTTTTTCTCCTTCTAGCCATAGAGAGCAGGGGTGTCTTGTCTTTTATTACTCACTGATACCACCTGCAGGCTGGAGGTGATATATAAATAGCCTTGTTGGATATGTTCATTACAATACACATCATGTCCTGTGTAGCACACAGAATTTTTGGGGGGATTGGCTATGACTGCCACATGTTTTACAAACAGCACATCATTAGCAGTCAAAGGGGTGTTGGTTAACCTCACATTTTGTCTTGTTGTATATTTTGTCTTGTACCTAATAAAAATCAATGCTATATTTTATATACATTTATTGATGGTCACTTAAATGGTAATAGTGCACACATAAATATACACCTTTCCTATAAGTAATATCCTATACCTCCCACCTCATTTGAAGCTTCTATGCAATTTCCTATGAAGGTATATCTGACTTTTCCTTTAAGTAGCATCTGTATCATGTTTCTGCAAATCTTGAAACAAGATTTATCTCCCATCCAAAAAAATACAAGGAAAGGTTTATAAACAACTTTAATCACAAAGAAAAAAACAGCCTCTTAAATTTAAAATCAGATGTGTATTTATAGATCAGTTCACAGAAACCCAGAGGCTTAAACTAACACAATTCATCCACTGCTTTAGGCATTTGTTCAGTGAAAATATCCCAATTGTTTTATTTTTGCAGTAATATGCTTTAAAAAGTGTATGGTTTTCTATGTTCCAGCGACTCTTCCTCCACTAAAATTAATGGCAGATATGTATTTTCGTTGTTTGCATTTTGTGAATTTTAGTGGTATGCTTGTGAAGGTTCTCATTCATCAAAGTCATATCTGTGGTGTTTAATTAGATCAACTGGACTTGTACTTTTTTTTTAACTTGTTTATTTATAAAATGATACAAAGTAATGTCACAACCAATTGGAATAGTTCAATAAAACAAAATATAAAACAAAGATTAAGTTGTTTCATCATCTGTTAATGCGTACATCTAATATAAGGTTTTAGTTATTATATAATAAGATTTTAGAATATCTATATATGAACAAATTATGTAAAGTTATTACACATTATCCAGGGATAGACAGTTAGGAAGAGGGAGGGGGGGAAGGGGAGGTAATGATGGTTATAACAACCAGATATTGCTCGTACAAATGTGGCATTGTACCAGTTATGTTAAAAGTATAACCTATTATCACAAAGGAGCATTTTTTTAAGGGTTAATTTCCATTGGTAATGGCATTCCCATGTAATTGTACCATGGGGCCCAAGGAATTTGTTCTGGCACCTTCTTCTAATATAAATTAATGGGACACTATACTGAAAAAAATAACTGCCTGATCTTAATCTATAATTGAATACATGTAATTAGCACTAACATGTTCAGTGTGTGTTGCTGAATGCCTTCAATCCAGCACATGTTTTGTTTAGGAGCAGTATCCCCCCCCCCTTTTTTAACCACTCCGACCACTCCCGACCTGACTTTTTTCCCACAAACCAACTGTCAAGCCTGCACACAGCATACATCATTCCAACTCTGTCACCATTCCAGCTACAGTAAAACTGCTCACAGAAGAATAGTTTTTGTTAGCAAGGAACTTGATTGACAGCTGAAATATAAGAAGTTTCAGATTGGATATCTACAGAGTTTAGGTTCCAGTGGGACCCACTTACCCATCACCCCAGATAAAATTGTAGTGACTGTCACAAAATCTGCTAACTATGGGACAGGTCCACAATAGGTGCCAGAAATTTGATAAAGGCACATGGCACCTAGAGCACTCAGATGTGTAACGTGAGAACATTCGTGCTAGCCTATGTGAGGCTAGATATACTTAGTGGAGGATGTAATTGATATCCCCTTCAATTGAGGGGATACATTTGGTCCATTTATTTAGAATACCCGAGGTACCTGTGGCCAAAGTAGCCCCTAAGAGGCAAGAATAGATTAGAGATACCAATCGTCTTTCTTCCCCTGACTTTTGTATTCAGATAATTGGGACTTGTACTTTAGTTCTTAAAGACATTTCGCTACTCATCCTACTGGCTTTCTCAATTGAGAATGACTTGTACAAGAATCTGTTGGCAATACATACTCTGGAATGTGTTGTTAATAAAACTGTCCAGTTTAAATCCCCCTCTCCCCCCATACACAGAATTAATATTTTGAGCAATTCATCAAGTTTGATGGAATTGCTTAAAATATCTATAGTGTATGCTGTTTTTCTCCTCTATACAATACTGAAAAACATTTTATTGAAAAACTTTCTCCCTACCTTTAAGTCCCCATCTCCAGCAGATTTTAACTTACAAACACGTTTCCTTAAAATGCATGGATTTTTTAAGTCCTTTGCCCGATATCAAGCAAAATATTTAAAATAGCAGGTCTTAACAAAGATAATAGATTTGAATTCAACCATACAGAATATCAATAGCATTTAGAAGGTTTGGGAACCACAGACAAACATATTCTTGTAGGAATATGAACAATTCTGAACTTATATTTGATTCTATGCTGCTACAACAATAAGAAATAACAGTGACATAACTGATCATCTGATTATATTTAAATTATCTTAATATTAACATTTTTCATAAAGTTTAAACATACGGCTGATGCGATAAGAGGTTTAAGGATGGGTACGCATGGTAAGATATTTTTGGTTCAGATGTTGGCATTTTACTGGGTTTTTGCGGTTAGATTAAATAGATAACATGTGATTGATGCAGATAAACAGAGTGGTAAAACTTTTGTACCTTTTATTGCATCATCCTCTGTTTCTTGATGTCTTTTAGCAAACAACATTTAATTTGCTTCCATTCTTGTCAGATTCAGATAACAAATGACACTTGAAAAATAAACGAGGAATTTACAAAAAAATAAAAAGATCAAAGATATTTTTCTTTTTTAAACTAATGATATTGGTGCGCTGTAATTAGTAAACATACATAATAAATAAAGTTATAGGGCATGTCCACCCTTCAAAAAATGTTTTTATATAATATTCCCCCTGTCCCCCCAGCCCCAACCGCTATATGTTTATAAGCAGAACATGCCCCAAACATTACTTACCTTCCCTCTTTCCCCCGCCGCACTGAACTCCTGGCAGCCGCGTCCGTGATTGGCTGCCGCTCAGCCAATCACAGACGCGACTGCCGGTCCCGCCCCTCTGCTTGCATTTTCTCAAAGCAGAGGGCCTGGCAGTGCGGCGGGGGAAAGAGGGGAGGTAAGTAAAGTTTGGGGCACTTTCTGATAATAAAAATATAGCGGTTGGGGCTGGGGGGACAGGGGGAATATTATATAAAAGGGATTTTACGCTAGGGGGAGGGAATCCGAATTGGGAGGGGGAGAAGGGCTGCAGTGTGCATGCCAAACTTCTCCCGGAGGGGAGACAGGAGGCAGAGTCCTATATGGACTCTGCAGTACTCCTGGTGGGCGTTTTTTTGGACTTTAGGGGGGATAGCAGAAGAACCAGATGGAGCTGGGATGTAAGGTAAGGATTAAACTATACTGCACAATGGGGCCAGTAGTGGGGGGATTATAGTTTTGGGGGGTGGACATGCCTTGTGCTTTTATATGGTCGGGAAACTCATCGCTGACGTAATATCCTTTTATTACACTGTTAGGGTTGCATTATCGCATTATCTCTGAAGTACTGGTGTGTTATATATATATATATTATCAGTACCTGTTTTTAGCTACAAAAAAAAAACCCAACAGAAAGTAAACAGGACTTTCCTCTTCAATCTATGGTCTGGTGTGTCCCACACTTCTGGCTTAGCTTTATGGGTCTCTACTCCCGTCTTCCCCAGTCCCAGCAGTAGTTACAGCAATCAGAATAGGATTGGAAGGAGATTCCACGCAGTATTCCACTGCAAACAACTTCTATTTCAGTGCTCTTTGCAACATGTTTCAGATCATACATGAATCCTTTTTCACTCTATCCCTGAAATCCTGCTGTCCTTTGTGCTGCAGTTAAAAGATTTAAAAAATATGGTTCTGTTTTTGCTTTTTATTTTTTACAAAGAATAGACTACAAATGGGGGATTAAAATGTCCTGAGCACGTCTTATGTCTTAGTGACAATCGATATTTCTTACAGAACGTAGAAATCCCACATTCCCCTTTTACTGTATATAAAGAACAGACATTTCCACAAATGGAACTATCTTCCATTGGGTGCAGTAATGGTGGGTTTATTGGATAGTATAAAAAAAAAGGTGGACGAGTTTCTAAATATAAGGAATGTTGCCTGTTACTGGTATTGATACATAAAGTGGAGTTGATCCAGGGATATTTTTGAGTCAGGAAGGAATTTTTTTCCATTTCATACTTTTTTTTGCTTTTCTCTTGATCAACTGTTAGGCAGGAAATGTGGATATTGCTGAGTAGGTTGGACTAGATGGATGTATGTCTTTATTCAACCTCAAATACTATACCTATGTTTGAATCCACAATAAGGCCAACAAACCAAACTTTTAATTCCATGTAATCCATGCTGACAGCTGATTTAAAAAAATATCTTGATCTAAGATCTTGCTACTTGATCAGAAATACTGGTGACAGAAAGCAGAAATAGTTACAATAAAAAAATAAGTATATTAGAGTATCTTGCAGCTCTCTTGTACTATGAATGTTTCAGTAGCTTGCCATTTGCAGTTCAGATTATAAATAATTGATTAACCAAAATAACAGTTATTGGATGAGAGACTAGAACACATATGACTATAAAGTACAGTTAACTTGGATAGCATTTCTCTTAATCATCAGAATTTGTAATATTCACACAGAATTACTTTAAAACCATTTCCTAGTAATTATGCTCAGATTGATGTTTTAGCAAAACTAGCCAAACCCTGTTTCTTACTCATTATACATGCACATGTGCATCAAGCTAATGTCAACTAATATCTTTTTGAAAACATAAACAAAATATTCTTTCACACTTTATATATGATTAGTGCTTATTAGTTTCACACCAGTTCTACAGAAAATAAATCTTTGAAATGTACTAGCAGCTTCTACTACATAGAAAGCTTTAAATCATTGAGAACGTTATATCACTGAACAGTTTCAAGATATTTATAGCAACCATAAACCTTTGTATATAGCAGTCATAATTCTACTCCAGCAATGTAAACAGCATTTTGAAGTACAGAAAAGCCTATATCATACAGCAGTGTAAAACTGTAATATAGTTATCAAGAACAAAAGTTATAAACACATCATTGTCAGAGTTACCAATATTAAATATTAAAATATGGTACTAAAGGTAAAGCCTTAAGCATCATTTTAGGACATGTTTTATGTGGGCGAAGACTACTAAAATTAGCATAACCATACAGAGTAAACTAGTTTATAGAGTACTATAGTTTAAAATCTAAATCTAAAAGACCTATAGCTAAGAAACTATTATAAGTGTCACTTTTCAATGTGTGTCATAGGTGGCAAAAAGCCTAGAAACTAGTAGCAACAATTAACAATTGTAACAATTTTAAAAACATGGATGCAACAAGGCAGTGTAAAGCATTACATTTAGACATAATTGTGACCAATACATAGTGTTTGAATTATATATATCAATATGCAGTTTGGATAATAATCCAGATGCCCCATAAAAACCCACACAAGTGAATATAAAATAAGCAGATGTTTATCAAAAAGGAAAATCAGGTGGCAAACCAATATGAATTGCTATTAAATAGAGTGTAATATTTAGCCCTGAAAGCTAAACATAAAAAATGTGTAATATTACATAGGATTTTTTTTATTGCCAGGGTACCATTGCACTGAAACAAATTCCATGCCAAGATAAACAACCCAAAAATAAAGCATCCCTACAGTAAAATATATGTTCTCAGTACTTCATGGTGTTTAAAACCCTGAACACCAATCACTATCAATGGGATAATATAGGAAAAAAACAAAGACCTTGACTAGCTACAGCATGATGTCACGCAGAGCAAAATGTGAGCTCCCTTCTTTGTCTAACAGTTTTCCTCTTTAATTAAGAACCTTTGTCACAAAATAGGTGATTTTAATAAACAGGGAAGGTATGCTTTTTCTAACACTTTATACAAATTTTTGTCTATAACAATTTTAGTACCTAAAAGATAAACTAAAAGATAGTCCTAAAATTCATCAATAAAAAAGCTATATTCACAAAGAGTTGATATTAGATAAGACAAAATATAGGGAGACAAAGGCTTTTATATATTTTTTAAAAATTAATTCTATTTTATGGCTAAACAGAAATGTAATAGTCCATGTGTGTAATGTTTCTCAAATGTAAAAAGTTGACATTAAACTAAGTAATAATATAGGCCTACTGTAAAATGTAGGCATACTGGACCTTCCAGAGTTCTTTAATTATATAAAAGTGTGAGCCCATATACTTTAAATATACTGTATAATATAAATAAATTTATTTTAATGATAATGTTTCCAATGCAATTTAAATCGCAAAACATAATTTATATGGATACATAGTAATTTAAAATACAGTAACTGATTATTATGACTTTTGTGGCATTAGTGAATAATAACTATCACCAAGGCTCACTGGAAAAGTCACAAAGGCTCCCCATGACCATGCCACAGACTACACCCTTTTATATTGATCATTGAACCTTAAAGGGCAAGTCCAGCCCCAAAGTGAAAACTTACATACAGGTAAATCATCCCCCAAAACCCTAAACGGTAATAGTTTGAAATCTCATATATAAAAATCTAACCTGAAATCCTGCACAATGTCCTGTTGCCACTGTTTCTGCTTCCTGGTTCTTCCAGTTAGTAACTGACAGTTATGGATTTGACAGTTGACATCTCAGCCAATGACTGAATGTTAATCCACTAGCTGCCTCTTCTGAGCATGCCCAGGCTCAGTACAGGTTTCTAAATTGCTCAGTTTTCATGAGGCATCCAGAAGCATAGCAGGCATACAATAATGAATTCATAGGACACACTATGATATATCAACATATTTTAAAGAGGCCATTCTTTCTAAAAGATGTTCGCATGAGGGTGGAGTTGTCCTCTAAGGTGTTTTTTTCTTTAATTAACAAGTTTTGGTGAGCTATTATAAATTGATTGTTATGCCTTGGGATGGGTGAAGTCTGGTATCTTACTGGCTAGTATCTCCAATGGCACAACAGTCTCTATTAAACATAGTACAAATACAGCCACGAATACAAAAGATATGACAAAGAAACCAATTACCTAATTTTATATTTAGAAATTGATATAGTTTGGCAGATACCTGTTTTTAGATTATATAAATGTAAACCCACAGGAAATTGCTTAACAGTCTGTTGTAATTGAATCTTAGCCAGGATGCAAAATTTGTTGAGTTGAAATTGTGCTTTACAAGGTTATTTAATTCCCTGGAGGGGTTTTAGTTCACAATCTGCTACTAATCTTGCTCCTGGCAATTATAAAGTTCTGAACATGTGGATACTGAAAGCTACTTTTAGCTCCATGACATTATTCCTGAAGCATTCATTGATATTTAAGTTTTTTGTAGGAAAGATGGAAAATATTTTCACTGATGAGCTGTCCTCTGGCATGGGTGTTTATCAGGAAGAACATATGTTTAGACAATGTCCCTAAACATTGAGAAATAAAGATGAACTGAATTAACCTGTTACATGTTTTACTAATGGTCGGACAATCTGAATTACATTTCAATAAATTTTTTTAAATTTTAAGATTTGAGAAAATATTACAAATTAACCTAGATATCCATATAATTCAAACCATATTTAGTTTAACTAAAGTGACCACAAATATTTAAGGATAACCTATATAAATTCCCCTTTTAAAACTGAAAAGTACCAGGAGCAAGGAGGTAGGATTGATTATTCTTACCTCCCAACATGTTTTGTTGAGGAGCGCCAGCACATGCAGTTTTCATCTGCCAGGTTAGTGTACTTGACTTTACTATAACAGAATATAGGGACAATAGTAAACAAACCTACATGCGTCCAAAACCACTAAATATGTAGCGGTGCTGTGGTAGTACAACTATAATATAGTAAGTAATACAAAAAAAGTTAGTTTGGAAAGCTCCCAAACCATAAAGAGACCCACTCAACCCTATAGAACAAACTATAGGGGCACTCTCCTGGTAATGATGTCCTCCCCTATATTCAGAGGACAAGTGGCTACCACGTGTCAAACAAACCATCCAACCAATATCTCCCAATAAAAATACCTATACTTGACTTTCCTGTGTTATAGATAGTGCTTCTCACAGAAACTTTATTGGGAGGCTAGAGTTGTCAATGCTACATTCCTGCCCCAGTACTTTTGTTTTTTTGTTTGTTTGTTTTTTAAATAATATGCACTTTACTTAGATTGTAAGCTCTTCAGGGCAGGGATCTCATTCCTAATGTGTCAAGGCATGTTGCACTTATATCAATTTATACATAATTTATATATATGCTTTCTTAACCGATGTATGAAATTGTATTTAATTTAATATTTATCTATCTGTATAATGGCTTGCACTTATCCCCTTGTTTGTATACTCTGTATTTTTTTAATGTACAGCGCTGCGTACCCAAGTGGCGCTTTATAAATAAAATTATACATACATATATACATATACCATAGTTCTCCTTTTAAAAAAAATATTTGAATTATTTTTAAGGTTTTATCTTTTTTTGTTTATTTGGGGAAATTTAAAGAGCAGCTATACCATAAAACAACT
Source organism: Hymenochirus boettgeri (assembly GCA_019447015.1). NCBI lineage: Eukaryota > Metazoa > Chordata > Amphibia > Anura > Pipidae > Hymenochirus > Hymenochirus boettgeri. The sequence continues at coordinate 97,248,621 of CM033474.1, forward strand.
TTCTACCCCATAATCTATAAATATATAACAGGTAGAAGCAATACCTGATGGGTATTGAAATGGCTTTCAATACAGTACACTATATCTGACAATATATAGTTTCTTACCATTAGATGCAAGATTGAAATTTATTTTTGAGAAAATGTATAAAGTACATTTATCTGAATATAATAAAGCAATATTTTTTAGTGAAGTTGTGTAACATGACGGTGTGGAGGGGGTCAATTTCTTACTCTTCCTCCCACAGATATAGCCCTCCTCCAAGGTGACAATTGTAGATAAAAAAAAATGTTGGGGAGCTCCATTATAGTTTGCTGGGGGCTCAGTGGAGCTGGGACTCTATTAAGCCAGTGTTTTACTGTACTTTCAGTGCAGTTCCCTTTATATGGGCAATTTTATTTTCCCAGAGGAAGAGCCAGATCAAAGGGGATCACTCAACTGTTTTTTTCCAAATGAAAGAAAGAAAATATTTAGAAAGACTAGGCATGTGCAATATAAACAAAGATTATAAAAAATACTTTTTACTGAACTGCCCCTTTTATTTTATCTCATTATAGAATGAGTAGAGATAAAGTAATCACCCTCCAAACCCCTGGTCCATTCCTTTGTTACACTCTGCAAAATCCAATGACTTACAGTTGCACTGCTTGGCTGCTTTTTAGCTGTGCTGCATTAAAAAAAGAGTCAGAGAGTAGTAAAGGACCGGAAGATTTTAAGGTAAGATATGAGGATTCCAGAATGCCGGAGAGAAAGGTAAGTATTGTGAATACAGGGTTTGGGGGCTGATAAGTTTGTGTGGGGGGTGAACATGATCTTTTAATTAAAGGGTATCTCTACCCAAATTCATAATTTGTTGTAGTGTATGGGACCCCCAACCCTAAACACTATGGTTTTAACTTTAAAAAGTTCCCAGAAATAGACTTACCTACCGTCGTTCCCTCAGCCTCTACTGCTACTTTCAGGAATGGAAAAGCAGTAGGGGCGGGACTGGCAGACGATTCTGTAATTCACTGAGAGTCAGCAAATAACAGACGCGGCTGCCAGTTATTGAGAAACCTTTTATTATTTTTAAATATTGAATGCAGTGCAGAGGGATCCAGAGGAGGGGAGTAAGTGGGGAGAGCTCCCCTGTGCATCCCAGAGTCCTCAGGGATGACAAGAAGGAGACAGATACCAGATGACACTCAGAGAGGCTCCTATTCTTCACTTTTCTGGACTTGCATCGGAAACTGCAGGACAACCATAAGGGGCAGAGGATAAAGGTAAGGGTTTTTGAACACTACACAGTGGGGGCAAATTTTAGTTGGGGGTGGATATGCCCTTTAATATACCTGGTTAATTGTATGTTTTTTGATTATTAACTGCATAATTTTTAGTAAAATAAAAAAAAGTCTGGTGGTACCACTGATATATCAGCGTGGCCCATTGAAGACCATATGATTGAATTTTCATCTGATTTAGATAAAAATTCAACCATCAACAGAAAATTTCTGCTGGTTATTTTCAGAAGTGTTAATGTTGAGCCTTTTTATAGGGTAACATGCTATGCATATAGTAGCAATAGTCATGTAAATAGCACATTCCATACACAAAAAGTACCTATTATCAGGCCAAATAATGCCCTTAAAGGGCATGTCCACTCCCAAAACTATACTTTAACCCAGTACTGGCCTTACTGTGTAGTATTAAAAAATCCTTACCTTACATCTGTTCTCCAAATGGCTGCCCTGCAATGTCTCTGTAAAGTCTCAAAAAGTGAAGAGCAGGAGCCTGGCTGTGTCCCAAAATGTTTCTGCTTCTTGCCTCTCGGAGAGGTTTGGCATGAGCAGTGAAGACCTCCCCCCCTCCCATTTTTCTCTCCCTTGCCCTAAATCCAAACCCCTTTCTGTAGTGTAGTGCTCCATATCCCACCCCCAATCACTATGTTTAATTGTTTAAAAAAAATATCTGAACATTACTTACTTTCCTTCATTCCCCCAGTGTTCCGTAATGCCTGCAGCCGCGTCCGTGATTGGCTGCCTCTCAGCCAATCACAGATGTAGCTGCAGCTCCGGCCCCCTGCTTGCAGTTCCAGCAAGCAGAGGGCTGAGTTTACAGCGCCGGGGGAATGAAGGAAAGTAAGTACTGTTAGGTTGTTTTTTTTTTAAGTGGATTCGAGGGTAGACATGCCCTTTAATATACTTATATATATATATATATATTTTTTTTTTTTTTTTTTTTTTTTTTTTTAAGAAATTCCAGTGCACTCTTGGGTTTTATTTTAAAACAAAATGCCTTTAATTAGCCATTAAAAAAACTGGCAATGTGTCGGCCCTGTATGTGAGGCCTTTGTCAAGCCAATATATATATATACCAGTTCTCAGCAGCACTCACGTAACTTGAAGGGTAACTGCCTGGGTGCTAAATCCAACGGTGAATAGAATATGGACAAAAAAATATTGGAGCACTCACAGGGCTTAACATAAAGAACATTTATTTGGAAATGGTCAACGCGTTTCAGCCGTCATCGTCGGCCATCATAGTTGAGAGTACATCATAGTTGTTGTGTACTGTAAGTACACAGGATATCACAAAAATCCACATAAACTGGTAGTAGAAACATTTTTAAAAATGTGACCTACCGTTAATGTTTGAAAATTATCTAATCTAATCATTTAGCAATGAATAAACACTTAAAACTTTTTGAATGTCAGGCCAAAGAAAATGAAAGCCACTCTTTCTTTAACGTCACCATCCTTATAATTAATTTATATCTCATGCATATGATGTTCGTGGCTTGATATAAGAGCAAAGTAATTAGCTGGTTATGTAACATAATGAATATCTTACACACTTTATGTAACAAATGAAGAGTACCAATAGAGACCTGGGGAAAAATATGGGAACCTCATACTTTATTAACTGCAGTAGTCATTAGTATGAGTGTCTGAAATGTCATTTTTCAAATGTTTGTGCTAAGCATTCATGGAATGCTAGTTAATTCATATAAGACATTAAACCAAAGATACAGTGAAAGGGGAGCTAATGGAACTAGTAATTCATACAATTACTATTTAGATCCAATGCAATAAGGGTAATTGTAAAAAAAATCTCCCTTTTTCTTGGTCTGGAAAATGTATAAGGGGGAAGGGGGGGCTTCTTTTTTCATGTGTGTATCTACTGCCTGTATATCTGTCTACCTACTGTTTGTAATTGGGAAACATTGGTTCTTCCCCACAAATGAGATAAATTTAAGTTGACACAACAGTGTTTGTACAAGCTGAATACTCCCAGTATGTGAGAACATACAATAGATTTTTTTTGGTCAGTTTCCAGGCACCCAAAGCTCAATACACTCAAACATCTTGAGAAGCTGCTGATTGCTGCTATAGCAATGTAGTATTGTGCTTTTGAATGAGCCTTCTGTATTGCCAAGAGTCCCAAGCTATTTCATAGCATCCAACAGTCCCGGTTTTGCCAGGATTGTCCCGTTTTCCGGTGCTTTCCCGGCGCCTGGCAACCCTAATGTGTTCCCCCATTGACCCGTATTATCCCGGCCAGGCAGTGTAGGTCTGCATAAAGTTTTTTTAAATGTATTAGAGGGCTCAGGAGTGATATCACCAGGCACTGGAGAAGCTGAGGGAAGAGCTGATGGAGAGGTCAGTAACATTTTATCAGGTGTGGGAGACACTGCTGCACTCTTTAAAGTTTAAGTCCATGCTGCCTTGGCTGACAGTCTGGTAAATACTCATATAGCCTGCCTCATGCACATTTACCAGATTGTCACCCAAGACAGTACAGAGTTAAACTTTAAAAAGAGAAATAGTTAGCTGCTAGTCTGAATTGAGAGCAAAGCAATGTATGGGGGGCGTCTAAGAGATAAAGGGCAAGTCCACCCCAGAAAAAAAATGCTTTTTTCCCATGCAGCTTTTCCCAAACCCCAGAACCACTATACGTTTGCTTATAAACCTCTTAATCCCACGCCATGGCTCCACCAACCTCCAGTCTTCATCAGTATAGCAGCCCTAAGTCACAGCCAACGACAGGGCGGCCTTTACTGAATGAGCCACTTCTTTGTTGGTGTGCTCACAGCAGCAGCAGAGGCTTTCATGCAACAAGCAGCGAGGGATTGAGTGGTTTAAATAAGTTTAGAGGCATCTTCTGTAATTGTAGTTGTTCTGGGGTAAGGGTGGGTGGGTGTAACAAAGCATTTCAACTTCTGGGGTGGACTTGCCCTTTATCTCTTACATACATTGCTCTTAAAAGCAGAGAAACACCTTCATATAACAGAAGTCATCTTGCAGTCTTATTCTATATGAATAGCATTGCCCACAAAGCCTAAGAAACAAGAAGTCATTTCTTACTCCCATGTTTCCCAGAGTAAGGGGTGGAGATATGCAAAACACTCCTTTATATCCCTTAGCTAATGCCTGTGTCCAGAACCGCTGGTTAATAACATGCAATAAAGCTTAATATATAGCGCATCTGACCTGCAGACACGTCGTGATCAGATGTTAGCATTCAAATGTTAAATAAGATCAGATTGGTTGGGGCAAAGTTAACACCATTTTAAACGATAACAACTCTTATTGAATCTCCCTGTCAGTGTGGGTGTGGCAAGTTGGCACTTTTTTGGGGGGGCTAACTTTTTTGGGGAACTTGGGCTAGTGGCGTTTTATTACCAGATTTCTCCCGAGAAATATGCTGTAGAAAAACTACAAACAGTGGTGAAACAACACCAAAATATTTAAAGTAGAATTGAGAGTTTTTTTGTGAAAAATGACCTATCTACACAGTATATATTTTGCTTTGGAGTATTCACTATCAAAAACGATGAAACGCTAATGTTATCTTACTATCTTGGTAAGCAACAAATTGGACATATTTTTTTAAATAGTAGTAGTTTTTAATATGGGCGTGACATAATCTAAGTGGGTGGGGCCTTTGAAAGGGGGCATGGCTAATGCGCATGCCTCAACCCCTTAAATTATCTGCCCCTCTTTCACACTTTCAAATGTTGGGAGGTATGCGTATTTTATCTGCTATTTTACAACCCATGAGCCATGATATTTTTCTAATGGCAACTGCTACTTATTATCTGCTGTTGTGGACATATATTTTCTCATATAACATGTTCTCATCATATCCAGAGAAGCAGTATTCAATTTGTGATGTTTTTACATTGTAGGAGCAAGGAAAGTTGTGCAGGCATGTGGGTGGTTTACAGACTGATCCAATATACCCCCTTGTAGCACAAACCTTAAAATGCATGTTTGCCGCTCAAATGAATAATTGTATATAGGTTAATCCCCCCCCCCAAAGCAAAATAATTATAAAGCTGACAGACATAAGACTAACCTGTTATGTAGCAAAATGTTCGTCTCCCTATTCCTGCAAACTGAGAGCAAAACACATGGCAACCTGATATTGCATTCAGTAGCGTGAGTTTTACAACTACTTTGGCAATTGCGCTTTATACTGTCTCACCCTTGTAATGTTATTTCACTGGTGCAGTCTTTGCTGATTGTGGTATATTCTTTTTTTTTATTACTTCTCGTAAAGATATTTTGTGTGACAAAATGTATATTGGTATAATCAATTTAGCAAATTATTGTAATTCTTTTAAGATATATATATATATATATATAGGGCTATGTACCAAGAGACGCTATCGCAAAAATAGGTCTTAAAGTTCCGTTAATGTCTTAACGGGGATTTATCAACACTTAACGCCACCAAAATGATGGTCTTAATCAGACATTAACACAAAAAGGCCTATGTACAGAGAGGCAGTATATGTGGGCATTGATATCATGTGATTACACCTTCAAGACCAGCTAATTTTCTAGTGTGTAATTGGTTGACACAGACCAATCACAAATCACACATGCATATAAAATTATTAATATAAGTTCATTCAGAATTATCGTGTGTGTTGCTAAGCCAATTTGTTAACTACTTAGCTAGCCACTACTTGCTATTTATATGTGAAAGGATTTGTGTGAATATATGCAGTCATTTTATATTATAAAAGGTAATGTTTTTATGGAGCAAAAATCTTCAGCTACATAAATCCTGTCAAACAATATGTCAGATTGCAATAGTCATAACTCAGCATATTCATATTACAGTCAATACTGCAAATCTGTCTTGGTCACTCATGTTGGTCTAATGAACCCCATACACATACAAGCGATAGCTACGTAGGCTTCAAATGATTAAAACAAATTTTATATATATACAAAAGCCATATACTTAATATGTATATATGAAAATAAAGGACCTGTGAGTGCATCCTTTATTTTTATATATATTTTCATATATTATTCCCCTCGGATAGCACCCAGGCATTCTATAAGAATGGTGTGCCTATATATACTATATATATGTGTGTGTGTGTGTGTGTGTGTGTGTGTGTGTGTATATTTAGGAGAAAGGATTAGAAAGGATAGCATTGACAGCATAGATGGACTAAGACATTTTAAATTGCAGGGATACTTTAACTGTGATGCTCATAATGTTGTATATGCTCTTCAATGTGCTTGCTGTAAACTGTATGTAGGGATGACCACACAAAAACTTAAACAGCGCCTATCAAGTCATCTGTCCAATATACGCTTAGCGGATAGGGATAGAAGAGAGGGTAAATCCATCTCTAGTGTGGCTCAACATTTTCTGTTATACCATGGAGGGAGGTTTAACAGCATTTCCTGTTTTGTGTTACAACAGGCTAAATTGAGTATGAGAGGAGGCGATGTGGAGAATCTACTGCGAAGGATGGAAACTCGATGGATATACCAGCTGTCCTGTCTCGCACCAGGGGGAATGAATGAGGAATTGGACCTCATCCCCTACATTTAACATCTACTTGTACCTCCGAACAACGATTAAGAGGCATTACAATGCATCTCACCTGTGAAAGGGTTAAGGATTTATTAAATATGCATGTCCTATATTTTAGGAACTTACCTGGATGGGCTTGAGGTCTTGGATACTTACCTGTAGGTCTGCTGAGTATGAGATCTTTTTGACTGGAACGCCCTCTGAAATAAGTTCTCAGCCATGACCTATCCTCCTTGAATACCTGCCTAAATCAGAGTTTTCATTTACGCTATTGGATCCTCAATACATGCAAAAAAATGGTATATTCATCTAAACTACTAAACCCTTTTTAATGAATCCGGATACTGCAATACCAACGGAGTACACTGCTTGTGATGTATTCATTCCTACATATAAAAACAAATACCTTGCCTTTTTAAAGGGGGAACCCCCTTCTATGCATCAAATGCCTTTGTGCATAAAAAAGCTTGGACAAGTACACAGATTTGGACTACTGCTAAAGTAACTAATGATAGATTCAGTTTAGACTAACCTGTCACGTACCCGGACGTCTTTTAACAATAATATATGGATGGATAAACTCAATTACCTGGACTCCTGTAAGGTTATATTGATGTACAAGTATGGATTTATAACGATTATAGGTTTTGGAAATTTTTCGGCCTATTGCAGGAACTAAGGATACCAATGGACACAGACTGTTATATATGTGTAGATGGTCAAATGTTGTTAACATATATGTGGTTATATATAGATGGTAAATGGGAATATGTGTGTTCTAGAAGCTACAAGTTAGTCCTCCTAATTTTTGCAGGTTTTTCTCTTCATTGTGGCACGGACCTGTATTTTGGCATCTATGGTAACTTAGCAACCGAAGCTACCATGTTTTTGCATTAGGACACACCCACGTAGGCACGTCAGGCATCGTTGTTGCGGCCCGAAAGAGGTTGAGGCGGCGCGAAGCGTGACGTCACCACACCATTTGGCGCGAGTGCACTGAGATACATGGGACCAATAGGCCTTAAGATTTGGGCCTATAAAACGTAGTCATGGACGTGCCTTACCTGCATCTTTGATAAAGCTCGGGGTACCGAGCGAAACGCGTCAGGGGGGACCCGCCGTGTTTATTTTTCCAGTTAGCCTCTACGCAGCTATAAGGACACCTGTATCTCCATGGGTTGCCTATACCTTTAAATGTTGAGCCATGCACAGGGACAGATAAGTATTAGCTATATATACACTGGTTTTGTAGCTTTATAACTACTTTTGCTATTATGAAGTATTTAACTATCTAACCTTTTGTATTAGAGCCCTGTACTTTACACTTTAACTGCTGCTAATAGGTTGAGGCTGCTGTTTGTTATTATTGTATTTTAAATGTTTTTAACTCTATTGCTTTGCACATATTTATTCCCAGAGATACGTGTATTTACACGTTAATAAAGGAGTGTATATAATTTCACACTTATTTGATTGTGTGCTGCGGGTTTCTTTTTTCTTTTGGTTTATGTCTTTTATATTTAGGAGAAATGACATATTACATACATGTACATGTTCATTGTTATATGTATAAAGGCTACAAATATTTTTAATACATTTTCCTATGCTGGAAGTGTTTTAATCAGGTTTACAATACATAAGAATAAATAAAATCTATCTACATATCATATGGCTTTTAAATCGTCAATAAATGCTGTGAGAAATGTTGGTGATTTTATATAACGCAATTTACCACAATTCACGCAATTCTACTACTAAAACAAACGCTAAACTATTAACGTGACTTTTACACTATGTATCAAGACTTACGCAATTGTAGCACTAAAAGACACGTTGATCTCTTAACGTGACTTTCTAACGCAAACACTTATATACTATTAATTGCAAACAGTTTATTGAATACAAGTAATGCTCGTTATTTTTAGACCGATAGGGGCTCTCGGTACATAGCCCTAATAATGTTCAGTTATTATTTTACTTCATAAACGGTCTTATAAATAGACTGTGATAAAATACCTTTACATTAACTGCAGCCTCTGAAATCCAGCATAAAATATATCTTAACTAGGAAACAAGGCTAAAAAATGAATTATGTTACAATAGGCCATCTTGAAAGGAGTTGTGAAATGTAGTGAATTAAGTAGGGTGGTATGTTTCATTATACTAAAATCTATCAATAGGGTTATTACTTTTATAAGGTGTTGCCCCCACACATATTCACATATTTTATTTGAATAACAGACTGATTATAAAAAATATATACATTTAGTAAGAGTAATATGCATAGCTTCAAATGGGCATGGTCCTTTTATCTTTGGCAGTCAAATAGTGGAGATCCCTTAGGAAGAATTTCTCTAGTGTTTGCAATCAATCAAAGAGAATAATTTCCCATGGTGACTGAAAATTAATTAGCAATAATATATTCCAAATGAAATAGACTGATGACATCATAAAACAAAATTAGGTTTGTGATGAAAGGAATTATTCATTTCAGGGAAAATTTAAATAAACAAATAAGTAGACATATAATTTGGTAAGTTTATATTAATTACAGAATAAACTTTTTAAAAGGTTAAGAAAACAAAGTTGTCCAGTGTTGTGTGTTGTGCTAGTGTAATTAATATCAATCTTTGTAATTACCGTATGCCATTTTGCTTCCTGCAATAAAAAAAATAAACTTGTTCTGATATACACTTCAGTATATGTGTTAGAGTTATTTAATACGTCTTAGTGTTGGTTCACACCTTGGAGGCAAAGAATGTACAAATTATTAACTTGAGATGTAACGAGACTGCCATCAAAAATCCATTCAGACAATAAGGCCCACAGGATCTCATGTAAAGTGTCCATGGCCAGATGGGCACAGGGAGGTCTGGGAGTTCCGGACCTAGCCAAATACTATTACGCAACTCAAATGCGACATCTAACTCACTGGACTACAAAAGTAGATTTAGACTAGGCACTCTCCTTTTGACTATTAGCCGGTAGTTTCCAAGGTGCTCCCCCGCCAGGTCCTCTACCTAGCTATAGCACAAGCATATTATTTGCAAGGGGCACTCTTAGGTGAAGTTCAACGTCTTTTATTAAATCACATCAAAAATACAACGTTTCAGGGATCACAATGTCCCCTTCATGTCCCCTTCCTTTGTAAAACCTCAGGCAGGTTGGGTAGAAATTGAAAATGCACAAATATACCCATCCCAAATACTCTACTAACCCCGCATACCACATTCACGCAGAACACATCACAAACTAACCCTATGAAAGTCTCTTATATACTATGGCGCCGGATAAATAAGCAATACTCACTTACTCAAAAACCCACCCAACTGCTCCCCTTTGCCTAGACCCCTGACATTCCCACAAGTTTAATTCCAGCTTACTTCAAACCCTGGACTGGTTTATCAATGCTCAGATATTTTGACATCATAGACAAAATAACAAGACGCCTAATACCATTTGAAGAACTAGTGACCAAAAAGAATGTATCTCCCAGTCTCTCCTATATGTACTGTCAGATAAAACACAGAGCAGACACTATAACCAGAAATGGAATATTCCCACAACTAACACAATTCAAAAACATTCTACACACACAAAAAGGGAATCATATCCTCAATATACTTTATCCTGAACTCTCTTCCTTCAAACCCACCATTCATTCACTCTTACATGACTAAGTGGGAAACGACTCTAGGCCACCATGTTGACAGAGAAACACGGATATGCTTCACCTAAACACGGATATGCTTCACCTAATAAAAGTTTTTTACAGTATTCCATGAGATAAATGCTCGTGGAATGCTGTAAAAACCTTTTATTAGGTGAAGCTTTTGTAAGGGCTACCATGGAAACACAGAAATTACCCAGAAGTCTTTGTTCCTTATTTGCATAAACTGAAGGGGAGCTGCAAAGCCTAATGCTCTCCCTATCTTATTAAATTTATTAGTGACGTCATGTTTCTAGAAATAATTTTTAATTTTATTTGTTGATCTTAATGCCACACTGTTAACCTTGAGGATACCTAACCATGGCTGAATTCATAAAAAATATTCCATTCAAGAGGTTTTATTTTCACATCTGATCTAAATACCAAGAGCTGTCAAATATTGGCTGGGTTTCTAATCTCCAATAATCTGTAGACATCTGGTAACTATTAGTCACAGCTCTGTGATACGTGAATTGGATCATGTAAATGGATGTCAAAGATGGAAAAGCATCCAACATATTCTCTAATGCTTTATCTTTACTTTCGGGCTTTCGTAACCTTCCCTACTATCTTTAAAACTGATTTCACATATAGTACAAGTCAATACCATTTTAAAAGGCTTATTTTTAAATTGCACAGATAAATCTTTTTATGACAATGTGACAATTATCTTAGATATCTAGCTCTGTGCAGCTCATTTAGCACATACTAATCAATAAAATTGACCAAAGCATCAAATATTGTCTTTGTCTTCTTTGCTTTGTATTGATTCATCGTTATCAAACTGCAAAGCAACAAACTAATTCTACTTTATCGAAAATAGTCACTGATGGTTAAGATACTGGAAAAGTGAATCAAATGGTTTTTCCTCTAGGCTTCTACTGTTCAATTTCCAGTCCTGCTCCTAACAAAAATATTTTTATGGTAGTAGAATCTCACTGACTGATGTCTTTCAAAATCTGATTTTAAAAAAACTTGTACTCCCCCCCCTTGCAAAACCTAATAATGAAGATATCACAAATGTAAATGGCACTGAATTTATTGTGACCGTATGTCATATGTTATAAAGATGATATGGCTGATCAGAAAATTGAAGTCTGTAGTTCAGTAGCTGCTGAAACATTCTTTTAAACAGTAAAATGCCACTGCCAACATGTCAGTTTTAATGATTTGGGCATAGTATGCAGCCCTAGGATTCATGTCTAACTTAAGGTAGCCATACACATAAGCAATATTAGGTAAATCCCATTGGTTCACAGCGTGATTTATCTAATATCGGTAATTTGTAAGGGCCGAATCTGACCAACCATAATGCAGATGAACGTCCATTGTTGGCATTACGATTGGTCAGGGTATACAGAAATTTTAAAAAGAGCCGATAACGTTGGCCTGTGTATGACGCGTGGCCAACCGATCTCCACACCATGTATGGGTGATCGGATGGTTCCATCTGTACAGTTCCCTTCGCAATGTGTTGACAGATACCAATGTGATCTTTCGGCACATTGCTAAGGAAATTGCATGTGTATGGCCACCTTTAGTTACTTGTAGTCCCCAATGTTATTGGCCAATAATGGCAATATATTTTAATGTGCTATACACAATAACAATACAATTTCTATGCAAGAACACATTATTTAATAATTTAAAGATTGCAAAAAAAACATGTAATCTGCATGTTTTAATTATTGATTGCTGTAAGCCACCTTTAAAGGGCAACTCCACCCTCATAAGAACATCTTTTAGAAAGAATGGCCTCGTTAAAATGTTTATATATCATAGTTTGTCCTATGAATTCATCACTGTATGCCTGCTATGCTTCTGGACGCCTCATGGAAACTGAGCAATTTAGAAACCTGTACTGAGCCTGGGCATGCTCAGAAGAGACAGCTAGGGGATTAACATTCAGTCACTGGCTGTGATGTCATCTGTCAAATCCATAACTGACAGTTGCTAACTGGAAGAACCAGGAAGCAGAAACAGGGGCAACAGGACATTGTGCAGGATTTCAGGTTAGACTTATTTATTTCAGATTCAAAATATTACCGTGTAGGGTTTTGGGGGGTGATTTACCTGTATGTAAGTTTTCATTTCAGGGCTGGACTTGCCCTTTAATACCCCCCATGAGACACACCCACACCCAAAGTTAACCCCTGTCACACCCCTTTCAGCTCAATCCCAAAGTGCAGATCTACAAAGCCCAAAAATCCACATATGTATCAAAGAGAAAAGTACAGCGCACCAATTAACTATCCAGCATTGCGCAATGCTTTTAGCCACAGTGATCAAAGACGTAATACTGTCAGCATGCGTGTACTTCCACATTGCCTCTGACACACTCAGCTGATCACCTACATCACCAAAATCTCACCAGCACTTTCATACTGTAGCATGCAGTGTACCACCAACATACCTGTACCAAGTCAGGCTCATAAGCAAGCATGCAGGGGCATGGGGGGGGGGGGGTGAACCGTTGTTAACTCAGAGATGCTGTGGGAAATGTTCCCTTTAGTGTCTCTAAGCAAATCTGATTGGTCTTCAGGGGACCTGGGTAAAACACCACTCTGTTGGTGACAAGGACACCAGCTGAGTGATTGGATATCTGGACCTCTCAGCATACTCTTGGACGCATCCCAAGGGCTATAAATACAGGGGTCTGGACCCGATCCCCCCTTCAGTTTTCAGAAGACAACCGGAAAATCCCCATCCATCCCTCCCTGTTTTTAATAATTTTGTATGTAGTGTATTTACATGTACTTATTGATATTGTCGCAACACTAGGCCAAACTAACAGGAAATTAAAAAACTGCAGGCTCCTGGCTGAATATGATTGCATTAAAGTGAGTGTTGAATACGGATAATAGGGCAACCTGCTGGGGGGTTTAATCAGGGGTTGGCTTGGTAACAAAAAGTTGGTTCTTTAAAAAAATGATTGACGTTAAAAGTATTGGATTTATTTTAAACAAATAAAAGTGTTTTGCCCATTTTCACCACATCTCTGTGTCTGTGTATTATTTACTTGGGTATGATGCTGTGGTTTTATTATGTAGAATGGGTTAAGTCCATCATCCCTACCCCATGGCAAGTATCACCACCCCCTAAGTCAGGGAGCAAGCATAATATAAATATAACATCTATAAATAAAGATGTTTGGTATTAATAGCCCTGCATAGCCCTAAATACATGATGTTAAAGGAGAAGGAAACTCCAATAACAAGTTACATTCAAATGATTCCCTATATGATAAAAGCATGCAATATTCTTATCCTTAGAAATGCTATTAGTTGCCTTGAAATTTATATTTTTGTGGGAGTTCCCCTTCTTCCCAAGCTCTTCTGCTTCTGGTGACACCCTCTGTGCACCATATGGCTAAAGCCCCATAGACTTGAATAAGGAATCAGTGAGTGTGAGTAGCAAGTTACTATTGCAGTTAATCAGTGTCTCACTGGAAACTACCTGCTCCAATCTGATTGGTTGTTTTAGAACATTGATTTTGCATTTGTCAGCACTCAGGTTTAAGAGATACTATAGACATTTCTAGCCCTAATTTTATGGGCCATCTTTAAGTGTACGGCCATGGCCAAACATTTGTTAATTTATGTATTAAACTACCGCAATGGTATTCTATGGAGATTGCAAATCTACGATCGTTATTGCTAATTTACAATAGTTAAAATGATTGTTGAACCAATCGTTAAAGGCAGGTATTGGTAAAAAGAATATGAATATGCCCTAAATATAAGAATCATTTTTTAATGTAACCTGTTTATATTGCTAGAGGATATTTACATATAGTCACTAAATTACATTATGTTTGTAGGAGTAATTAGCAAGGATGCATTAATTACAAACTGATTGCATTAAAACTGCATTAATTATTAGCCTTGCTGCATGTGTTTCCTCTAATAAACCTGTTGATAAACCTTTTCTAACACCTGCCTTTCCAAAACTGCCCTCTACTCTTAGAAAATGCTGGGATTTGTGGTCCAACTGTAGTAATATTGGTTAAACCTGCAGCAGAATGCTTGGCCAGAGAGAGACATATTTTGATTACATATTTAAAAAATACAAAACCAATGAAGTGGTCAGTCATTGTCATCATTTATTTTACATACTCATAATCAAGTCCTGAGATGTTAGTTATGTATAGCAAAGAGAAGCTACTACACAGTAACCACTAGGTGTGAGAACTGCAACCCAACTAAGCTCTCATAACCAGCATTTGAGCTACTGCAATGAACATGCTTTAATAGAACACATCCTGCAAGATCAGCTGCTGAACCAAAAGTGTGCATCCTATATTGATTGGTCCAAGATTCCCAAGATTCAAGAATCTTTATATCATAAATGCGTGTTCTTAACGTAATATTTTTTACTCCACCCAAAGGATGGTCTAAAAGAGGCGGTAAAGGGAAAATTGCCTTGTAATTATAATTTAACACTGTTTAACACACAGTATACATATCTTAATGATTGTATACACCAATTTAAATTGCATCCATTTAGGTAAAATAGCACAACAATCATATGTGTCACACTCACAATTTGCCATACATGTAAATGTGTGTTGTGAAATGTTAGCATGTTTCATGTAAAAATTACACAGGTTCATATGTAGCAATGTTTTACAACTCATTTTAATACGTTTGGACAACCTGTTTGCATCCTCATACAGATATTTATGACTTTAATTTAATGTAAATATATAGTAGAAAACCAATAAGCCGCAATGCAACAGAACTGTAGTACTAAAATTTATGTTAAGTTTTAACGTGACTACCTGACGCAAATCCTTATGTAATACCATTTCCAAACGCTTTATTGAATACAAGCAACGAACTTAAGTTTACACCATCTATATGATAACAGTTCTAGGAACATAGCACTGTAGATCTCACCAAAGGGTAATGGCAAACACCCATGACCAAGGAAGCTACGGAGAAACTGGATTTTCTACACCTAAAGGTTACTATCAATACAAGAGAATGCCATTTAGGTTACATACAGCTCTAATTACTTTTCAAAGAGCAATGGAAAGTTGTTACACCTACATCAAAAGTTTACATCTGTCTCCATGGATTATATTGTCTTCATTAGCACAGACTGGGAGTTTTGAAGACTCTTTGAAGAGAGGAGGTTTCACTGTTAATCCTGAGATATGTGCTATTGGGATGGAAGAGGCATGGTACCTAGGGTTTGTGCATTTTTAAGAAAAATTAGTTACTACCGACAGTTTGTACCAAACTTTGCCACTTTAGCTCCACCACTAACAGATTTGACAAGGGGGAAAGTTCAGTGATGGTTCAGTGGAATGAAAAGGCAGAAGCTTTTATACGCCTTAAAGCTGCTTAATTTCAACATCCACTGCTTTTTTCAGAGAAATTTTGTTTAGATCGATGCTTCAAGTGAAGGTTTGGGAGCCGGTTTGTCTCAGGGGGTCAAAGGAAAAGAGCACACTGTTTCTTAAAAGAAAACTAACAGCCCCTGAGAGAAACTATGTGGTTGTGGAGTGAGAGTGCCTGTCCATCAAGTGGGCTTTGGAGTCTCTACAGTATATTTTGCTTTGGTTTATGGTCTCTTTAAGGAGCAGCGGAGGGTAAACTTTCCTGTAGTCTACAGTTTAAGATCTCTGAGAAGCCCGTGTGGGGAGGAGAGAGTTTTGAACACAGTGCACTTGCTGTTTGGACGTTGTTGCTGTGTCTAACAAGAAGGGTTTTTTTTTTTGTTTTTTTGGGTTTTAAAATCTAAAGATGTTATTTTACCTATAAAAAAACAAGTTGAACTTTCTGTGTTGATAAAAAGCTATATTGTTTTGTTTTGCTGCTGGAAGCATTTTCTATTGGTTTGCTAAGAAATAAACAGGGAGATTCAATAAAAGTTCTTATTGTTTAAAATGGTGCTAATTTTGCCCCAACCAATCAGATCTTGTTTAACATTTGAAAGCTAACATCTGATTGGTTGAAGCAAAATTAACACCATTTTAAACGATAAGAACTTATATTGAATAACCCTGTAAGTCTGTACTCCAATAACTCAGCTGTGTTTGGGATCCCTAATCCCCTAAACTTCTCAATATATATATATAATATATAAGTGGCCTGGATTATAATGGGAGCAACAGTGGATTATATCCTTATAAAAATCACTCACCTACGTAGTTGAGTGATTTTTATAAGAATATTCACCACTGCTGCTCCCCATACATGTGCCGTCCTCCTTCTGCTTTATCCAGCCCGTTCCCAGTCAAACCCTGCAATTAAAAACCATCACTATAACACACAGACATTTACTGGTCATAAATTCCTTATCTGAATCCTTCGTTTAAAATCCGTTTCACCCGGTAACTTGTTAAAACCTTTCAGCCGTGACACAAACTCCTGCAGCCCTCCGGATGACGTTAAGCAGAGCGTGCATGTCAGCGTACTGACAACTTCCCCTGCACGCTCTGCTTAACATCATCCGGAGGGCTGCAGGAGTTTGTGTCACGGCTGAAAGGTTTTACCGGTAACAAGTTACCAGGTGAGAGGGATTTTAAACTAAGAATTCAGATAAGGAATTTATGACCAGTAAATGTCTGTGTGTTACAGTGATGGTTTTTATTGCAGGGTTTTACAGGGAAACTGATTTTTTAAAGGGGAAGGAGGACAGAAAGAAAACAGAGCCAGGAATTCCTGAGAAAAGGCTGAAGAGGATTTCTACTAACAAGTCAATCTGGTATGTATTAATTAATCTATTTTATTTCAGGGGGTTACTATGTATTTAGTTTAATTATTTAGTAAAGGGAGAAAGGATAGTTAGGGATTTAGTAAAGGGACTAGCCATCAAATTAAATTTTTTTAAACTTATATATTATAAGAAATAATACGCCCCATTACATTGTAATATAAGGTTTATAAAGTCACCTCGGAGTTCCCTGTCCTGTATAAAAGCACTCGACCTTCGGTTTCGTGCTTCTATATGGTCAGGGAACTCCTCGTGACTTTATATCCTTATATTACACTGTAAGGGGCGTATTATCCCTTATATAAAAAAAACACAGGAAGCGGCACTCTCTTTTTCACAATATATTCAATATTTCAATATATGTATTTCATGGTTCTCATTTATCAAAAGCAAAGTTTTGGGTTACCATTACCCTTCATCAGGCTTGTGAGAACAAATCCAGCATTTGGCCAATTGGTCAGTGGAGTGAAAAGTCAGACGGATGCCACTTCCTGTTTTTATACACTACAAACAGGAAGGTATATCAGTTTCCTCACATCATTATACAGTACTGGGCTATTTTACAAACAGCTAGCCCCCTAGCCAAAATCTGCAATGAAAAACCATAATTTGGTTTTAAAAAGGAAGCACCATTAAAGACATTGTGTCTCCATCAGATATCAAAAAAAAAACCACTAAGATTCCCTGCAAATAAAAAAGAGGCACTTTTCCTTGCCTAAAATTTAATTGTAAATGTAAACTATAACAGCATCTTGAAAGGAGATTCTTTTAGCCACCCCACAGATAGTTATAAAGTTACCCCCAACTTATACGCAACGTGTGAAAGTAAGTTTGTGGTATACATGCTTAAGTGCCCTTGCGGCTACGCATAAGTGGGTCAAACAACCAGAATGGTTAAACTAAGAATCCAAGAGCACAAGACAGCGATTAGAAACTTTAAAACAGGCACATATAGGAATACGTCTGTATCACACCATTTTAATCTAAATGGACACAATTGCTCACAACTTAGATGGAGGGTACTAGACGAAGTCCATAGACCAATGAGAGGGGGAAATCGAGCAGCCATGTTGTCACAATAAGAGGGTATCTGGATCAAGAAACTAAAAAGTCTAGAACACAGAGGAATGAATGATAGCTGGTCATTAAACCCCTTTCTAGAATAATTAAAATCTTTTTTGCTCTGTGGACCCGTTACTCATATTTTGTCCTTTCTCCTAGGTACGTCTACTAGGAGGATACACAGTGTGCAGAATACTGATAAAGGTAATGGTAATAGTAGTAAGCACACTGTTAATTGATATACAGTATGGTCACTTTATATATTAACTTATGTTCCCTGGAGATTTAATCCATATTCGTGAGTTCAACTGGTATCTAAATGGTGCTCAGTTAGGCCATCTTAAATAGGCAGTACTCTTGGTATTTACCTCACTGAGACAGACTCATCACTGAGTAGTGCCTCTGTTTCTATACTGGACCTTTTTGTTACAAATGTTTCCAGTTTGCAAATAATCAGTGTATATAGTTGTATCTATTTACTCATGAGTTGTTACACTTGATACTGTAACAACTGCTGAATGTTAAGTGATGTTAATACTTTACACTAAATTCTAGGTGTATTAATTTGAATCCTTTTGCTTTTGGTATGGACTATTTACCTTCTATACAAATGCCTAATATGTAGTATAACTATACCCTAAAAGGATGGACATATTTCAGAACCAATTGGATAACTTCATCATGGACTCTAATCACGGATTCACTTGTTCACTTCTAAGGAAGAACACTATTGGATGGACTGCAACCAATGGGTGGTGGGGGTGGGATCTGTGTTATGTTATTAGGACTGGTCACTGTTGAGATTGTTAGCACTTGAAAAAGAGCCTTTGCTCAAAACGTCATTCAAATAAAAACAGGGTTTTTTCAATAAAAGTTCTTATTATTTAAAATGGTGCTAATTTTGCCCCAGCCAATCAGATCCTATATAACATTTGAAAGCTAACATCTGATTGGTTGGGGCAAAATTAGCACCATTTTAAACGATAAGAACTTTTATTGAATAACCCTGACTGTGTGTTAGCATTAACCTGCGCTTTCAGGATTCCTTTTTTTATTTTTGTGAAATGTCTGCACATCTTCCCCTTGTATTTGCTTTAAAAACTAAACAGAAAATGATATAGCTCCAATTGTTATAGTTTAGAAATGTTGACAAAAATATTAAAAAGTGAAGCAAACCTTGGAATAATGCAGAAAAGATTACTTCCAGCCTGAAAGTCTATCCAGATCAGATTAGGTGTCTCCTATGCATTTCATGTGCCTAGTAGCTCATGTGCCAAGTGCATTAAGAATAACAAAATGCCAACATGCTTAAAACTACTTGATCACAGCTGTCAAATTATTTCACAAAGTAATACACTGGCTACTGGCACAAATGCTCCTGTTTGACACATTCTATAACTACTCCCTGCCTCACGAGAGCTGTAATCTAGTTTTAAGTATTTACAGCAGACCTAGATATTGTGTTGTGACTTTCCTAAAAATACAGGGAAATAGTTTGTTTACTTTTGTCACCATAATTATCATATCCTGTAAGGCAGCAAATCAATGCTTTAATCTAAAATGTGAGATATTGTGGTAATGTGTAAAACAATCTTCCTACAGTTAAACTTTTGATTTTCCTATGAAAAAAATGTAAAAGAAATGTTCAGATTTAAAATTAAATCTTTCTCTTCAAATGCTAGATTTTCTGTCTGTGACAAGTCAGAAGGTGTAAAAACTGTAATTGCTCTAATTCCTATGTGTAATTAATAGCTACATTGCCTTATTTCTAAAAATAAAAATAATTCTCATTATCTTCTAAAGCAAATCCAACCAAGGAGATTTACCATTTGAGGTGGGGGGCAGGGGCTTGAAGTGGTTTTAAACAGCTGATTGCCAGCAATTAGGGGAGTCCTATTGCACCGAAGTCAGCGGGGGGCCTGGGTCTTCTAGTTATGTTACTTGGGCATAACCATTGGGCAACCATGAGCCTAAGCCTTATTTAGTTAGGTTTATATTTCTATATTTTAAAAGGAAAGGGGGAGCAAAGCGAGCATTGATGAAGGTTAAGAAATTAGTACAAAGTAAGTAAAGCTGGTCAAACTTATCTCCCGATGGACCTGAAAACTGACAGGTCTTATTATTTTGTGATCGATATTACAATTGCAATATCGATCTCAAAATACAAAGGCAGCTCCACAGACTCTATAATTGTCACTTAGTAAAACCTTTTGTTTTTCACCTCTGATTTCAGCCTCAGCCTCTTAGTGTAGAAATCGTTTATAAAACATTACAGAGTACTGACAATCTATGATGTCACTGCTGGTTTCTAGTGTTTTCTCTTCCTGTTGGTCCTGCACTCCAAACTCCCTCTGCACATGCTTACTAGCTACCTTGTGTTTGTTTCCCACCCCCCTTACGCTAAGCTGCATGTAACATTTGACCTCAGAGTCCCCACCTGCCAGTGTCTCGCAGCCAATAATCAGAGATAGCAGCAAATATGATTAGCTGATTTACTGCTCAAACAGAGTGTGGGAAGGTGTTAACCCTTTTTATATGTATTTATAAAGCAACCTGTTAACCCTTTATATCTGTTGGCATTTCTGCAAGAGACTTTTTTTTAATATATTTATTTCTGCACTCTACCATTTATATTAGTGTGTATTGCTGGAATGTACATTTACAAGTGTAATGCTAGCTGCATTGATTTCAGTGTAGCCATATAGCATTTATTTAATGCAATAGCACTGCAGCAGGTCAATTTCATAAGGGTTTGGGTGAGAGGTGCCAACCCCAGTAGAATTGTACTGATCACTACAAGATACACTTATAAACGCTAAACAGCACAGAGCTGCAGGTGCAGCATATTGAAGGGAACCTTTAGCACAGCTCTGCAATGCATTTTATTGTTCAATACATTGTTTATTCTTCTTAACACAGAATAAAATAACAAAAGAAAAAAAAAGGACACATAAAATACGCTTATGTTACAGTCATTTTAGACAGGGTTTAGCGATAGAATATATCTTAACACTTTTTGTAACAGATTCAAATATGATTCAGTTATGTTACATTCATTTATTCTTTCTCAAATAAATTCCTTGCATACCTCGGCCATTGACATTGCATTTTAAATCTCTATGTGTCTCTCATCCAATCTGGTAGGTGTGCTGCATAGTAACTGTAGTGCCACATAGACCAGCTTATTTGAAAGGATGGTACCGTGACTTTTAACACATGAAATAATCTCTTGTTAATGCATATGTCATTTAGTCACTCAATTAGTCTGTTGATTAAGAGATGTGGGGTTCTCCACTGCGCTCCTATTAAAATCTTTGCTGCTAACATATTATACATATTATACGTAAGTGTATATATGCGTATTATATAAATTTGTTATCGTGTGCTAGTAAGGCTACTCCTGGATCTTGTTTTAAGTCTACCAGCAAGACCTCTGTTAGAATTTCAAATATATTTGGCCAGTATTCTTTGGCTCTGGGGCATGTCCACCATATGTGGAACATGTTTTCTTGTTGACCATATCCTCTAAAACATCCTATTGCAGGATAGATTTTGTGTAGTGTTGTTGGTACCTTATATGTCCTTTATTGAGTCTTGTGAATGTATCTTTCCATTGAGAGGTGTCAAAACAACATTGTACATGGCCCCCCTCTTGAACCAGTCCTGTTCCAAGATGTTGACGTTACAATCTTCAAAGGCCCTTTTTTCTTAAGATGCAGATACACGGCTGAGTCTTGACCCGAGGAATTGGCTCTTTTGTGCTGGGCCATAAGTTGGTGCTGTTGCTGTTTGGTCTCTCCCACATACAAATCAGAGTATCTTCACTGCACTGCACTGCGTATATGATGTCGCTTTTCTTGTATTTCATTATTGGGTCTTTCAGGTGTACCAATTGCTGCCTCAGTGTGTTGTTTGGTTTATAGCAGACAGGGATATGGTGTTTTTTGAAAATCCTTCTTAATTTCTTGGGGACCCCTGCTACATATGGCATGACCATATGTAGCATGACCATATGTCTTGCTTTCCCCTTCACTGTTGGTATTCATGTTTTTTCTTTCCTTCTACCCCTGACAAAGGCATAGTCTGGATATCCACAGGTTTTAAGGGCTTGTCCGAGATGTTCAATTTATTTAGCAATTTGCCTTTGTGCTAGTGGGGATCTTTGTGTTGCAGGGTTCTGATGACACCCAGCTTGTGATCTAAAGGGTGGTGGGAGTCAAACATCAAATATTGTTCTATGTGGGTTGGCTTTCTGTAAACAGCAACATATAAAGAAATAGTATACATCCACACAGAGTGCAACTAGTGACCAAATGTATTCAATACATGCAAAAATAGAAGCCTAGTGCACATCCAATAAATTTGCTTACATTTTACTTTACCATTGTATTGAGACTTAAAAAGCCTGCCCTTCTCTCTGGATAAATTGAAGCAATTAGTTTAATAACTTGGCCAAATTATTTTAAGCCCATCAACCACTTCACGGTTTGCTTTATTCTGCTGGGTCCTAACTTTTAACCTTTTTTACCTTCTTAGGAGACATACAGGGAGATTCAATAAAAGTTCTTATTGTTTAAAATGGTGCTAATTTTGCCTCAACCAATCAGATTTTATTTAACATTTGAAAGCCAACATCTGATTGGTTGGGGCAAAATTAGCACCATTTTAAACAATAAGAACTTTTATTGTATAACCCTGATAGTTCTCAACCTTTGTCTTTATATCAGTACCTGCCTTTTATGAGATGAAAGTCCCTGCTGCTCTTTGGCTTGCTTTCTAGGTACTGGCTCTCCAGCTCTAAGCACATGAACACATGACCCACTGTGGGAGGAGTACACATTTCCCAGAGGCTTGGTCAAACCCCCAATGCACACAGAGTGCAACTAATGACCAAATTTATTCAATACATACAAAAAATAGAAGCCTAGTGCACATTAGTGCAATGAATTTGCTTACATTTACTTTACCATTGTATGGCGACTTAAAAAGCCTACCCCTATCTCTCTCTCATGAGTTCAAGTACTTAGAGCTGCAGAGTCAGTCCCAAGAAAGCAAGCGAAAGAGCAGCAGGGACTTTCATCTCATAAAAGGCAGATACTGATATAAGGACAAAGTTTGAGAATTATGTCTCCTAAAAAGGTAAAAAAGTTTGGACCCAGCAGAATAAGCAAACCGTAAAGTGGTTGCTGGGTTTAAAATAATTTGGCCAAGTTATTGAACTAAT
Source organism: Hymenochirus boettgeri (assembly GCA_019447015.1). Classification (NCBI taxonomy): domain Eukaryota; kingdom Metazoa; phylum Chordata; class Amphibia; order Anura; family Pipidae; genus Hymenochirus; species Hymenochirus boettgeri. Next base: position 97,272,161 of record CM033474.1, read on the forward strand.
TGCTTTAATCTATCCAGAAAGAATGGCAGGCTTTTTAAGTCGCAATACAATGGTAAAGTAAAATGTAAGCAAATTAATTGGATGTGCACTAGGCTTCTAATTTTTGTATGGTTTTCTGTAAACCTCTACTTCAAGATGACTTCTACCAAGCAGCCAAAGAAAGCCAGTGTGTTGTTTTGTATCTTTTCCTTGTAAATTTCATGTTTTGGCCTATGGCATTGATGTGTTCTGTAAAGGCTTGTACTTTCTGCTGGTGGATTTTAACCAAGGTGTCACCCATGTGTCTGAGCCAGTGGCTGGGTGCTATGCCCTTAAAGATATTAAGTGTCTGTGTTTTCCATGTAAAGGTTTGCCACGATGGGTGAAACTGCAGATCCCATAGCACATCCATGTTTTTGCTTATAGAACTTATCTCTGTATTTGAAATAGGTGGTATTCAGGCATAAGTCCAGTAGGGAACACACCTGTTATGGGTTAGCCAGTCGGATGACTAGCGAAATGGCTTCAAGAACTAAACTCCAAGTGCAGTTGATCTAACTGAATACAAAAGATATACCATGGCCTGGATGAACGAGAACCTTCACAAGCACTGGTGTCAAAAGTAAGAGAAGATCTGGAGTTAAGATTGTGCTTGACACCATAAGTCTTGCTTACAATTTATGTTCTTTCATCGACTAAGCAATACACTTTATGCTAACGGCTTTGAAATGTATTTTATTAAATATAAGGGAACACATTATTAATTTACATTACAGGAATGTATAATGTATAGTAACCTCTTTATATATGCTTGGCATAATTGTGGAACATGGCTAATGGTTTTCTTAATGTGATTTTCAATTACGTTTATAAGAGGGGTGCTAAGATTCCCTAATGTCACACTACTCAGTGGAATCTGTCTCCAGAGAAATGCACATTGAACAACTAAAGAATAATAAACAGAAAGCTTTAAAATTAGCATTTTTTTAGTAAATGTAGACATATGGTCTAAAATGCATTTGATTCTAAAATGTCATAAATGGCTAATTAAAATCATATATCAACTACTTACTTAAATTGAAGATACGCCTGTGTGAAACAAGTAAAATCGCAGCTCTGTGGTTACTTTAATGTTCACTTTCACCCTTTCCAAACACAGAGATATACAAAGTAGCTAATTGGACAGTTTCTCACTTTTTCCCTAAAAAATCACAATGAGCATGGCCGTCCCACTAGGAAAGGGAAGGACACTTGTGTAGAGTATAAAAAGATTACATTTAGATTGAAATCTTGGATCATTGTCTTTTTTTTGGCTTTTTAAGTGATTGTATATATTTGAATTAAGAAACCAAGCAATAAATATATAAGTAGATTTTTCTATGTTTTTTTCATATTTACCAGTACTGCTTTTGGAGCTTATGGAGCTGAAACGAAAAGCTTTTCTGGAAAATGGATTAGCTTAATCAATGTAATCATTAACATAGAAGCCTGATGTGCGGCTTTGACATCTTATTTAAATTTATCCCAGGTTTATACCTTCTTTGATCACCAAAATTCCTAATACTGCTGGATATATAATCAATTAAACTAAAACAAAATATCCACTGGCTACTTGCTTTTTATTTTGAAGTGCCAGTTTAATTAGTGTACCAACTGAAAATGATGAAGGTAAAAGCAATTGCAACTGATTTGCTTAAATACATTGTAAAAAAAAATCTTAAAGGTAAAAAACACAAACATTGAGCAGATTTGTTTTCTTCTACCTTTCCACTTCAATGGGTATTGCACATAGGAAATATGTGCGCTCGTATTCTGAACATAGGAAGAAAATATATTTTGGATAGGAACTGAAATGGTAAAACTGAATGCAGTGACAAACATTTTCACAAGAAATTAAAATTCTTAAACTTTATGTGCAGTTGATGTTAGGCCCTGTATTTCTGGGGCTGATTACAATTACATATAAATATACATAGCAGTAATGTACACTCTATTTTTACAATAACAGCATTGCCAATTTTACCAATCCTCCTGCAAGTTGTAGGACCATTAAATAATTGGGCCGACTATGCAGGCAGATTAGACATTATAGGGCTGTTTACATTACAAAAGAGACATTTGCGTGAGGATATGACCACTTTATACAAATATATTGATGGCCATACAATAAATTCTCTGGTGCATTGTTTACTAATAGGTCATATCAGAGGACACGTGGACATCCTTTAAGTTTGGAAGAAAAGAAGTTTCATCTTAGGGTTAGGAAAGGTTTCTATACAGTGAGAACGGTGAAACTGTGCAACTGTCTTCCAGCAGAAAGATATTGGCAAGTTTATTGAATATCTTTAAAAGTGGGCCAGATAAGTTCCTAAAACTAAAAAATATTTAGAACTACTGGTATTAATACACATACTGCAATTCTGGTTGATCCAGGGATACTTTCCGATTGCCATTTGGAGTCAGGAAGGATTTCCCCCCCTTTTTTTAGCAGGAGTTTTTTGCCTTCCTCTGGATCAACTGTTAGGTAGGGTTAAAAAGGAGGGTGTAACGGTTGGACTTGATGGCTGGATGTCTTTATTCAACCTCAATTACTATGATACTATGTTACTAAGTGGTAAAGTGTTTATGTAGTTTTATGTAGTCTAGTTTGAACTTTATCTGTTCTCTATTGAAAAGATTTTCCTGTATGTTTAATAACACTATGGTGGAGACTAACTCTGCTAGGATGATCTAATAGATCCCCATTAAAACATCCCACTGTACGTCCAAGTGATATTACAGAAATTACTCTAGGTTATCTATGTAATCATGTTCAAATAATAATCTATAAAATGCTTCTGTTTAGGTTGAGAAATAATCAGTGAAAGCAAAATTAGAAAGCAATGATTTGTTCCTTAAACATTTGATTTGTTAGGTGCTGTTAGGTACTGTTGTCAGTTCACCATCACCACAGTCCCATTTAGTCACAGTCTGTGGTCTCTGATAAGCTGCATATTTACATAATTTTACCTTAAGTTATCCTTTTAGATATTAATGCTACTCAGATCTGGCAAACATGAGATGTATAATTGTTAATATCCTTTAAAAAATAACTAGGAAGCGATGTAGACTTTTTAGTTAGAATCAAGAGCTACATATTGAAATCTGCAAATCCCTTATATACAGACTGTTGTCTGTATGCCTATAATATATCACTGTACTAGAAAATAATTTTTTTTATGGCTCCACACTTTCAAAAATAATTCAAAGTGCTAAAGAGAACAATATGGATATTTGTTCTACGTTTAAAAGAAACTCCCCAGGGTAAATATGTTTACACTTAATTAATCTTTAAAAAGGCTAATGTGCTATTAGTCCTATTGAGTTGAATACATACACAGGGATAGGTTGATAGAGAAATATTGCCTACTTTAACTTGTGTGTAAAATAGTATTTTTCCTGGATACAAATAGGTTTATGGTTACCCTCTAATTACTCACTCTCACCAAATTAATAAAATGGTCAGGAAAAAGTAGCAAATAAGAAGGAATTAGCTTAAAAAATACCATTTATTTCATAGTGGCTGTTGAGAAATTGACCTCATTAACATGTAGATTACCCACATTTTAGTCACTAGGTTTTTACATCAGGTCACTTCCCCTTGTAAAGCTAGGTACACACCTAGAGATTTTTCCTCCTGACCGACCGTTCGATACTTTCGAACGGTCGGCCAGGAGGAAGGACTGTCGGTCGCGGCAAAAGCAGCCACGTCCGATAGTCACCGCGACCAATCGAGCGGTCCATAGAGGACCGCACGATCGGACGAGGTTTTCCACCCTGTCCGATCGTCCTTTCGTCCGATTTGGACGAACGGTCGATCGGACATGGGCACATTCGGATGCGATAATTCGGTCCGATCGACCGATACACTGAAACTACGGTCCGATCTGGATCGAAATATCTCATTGTGTGTACCCAGCTTAAGTCTCTATCTATCCAATCATTTTACAGCCAAGTACAGATAATCAGAGAATAAGAATAGAAATCTTCAGACGGAAAAAGGTGACTGAAGCTGACCATACAAAGAGAATGGTTGCAGACCTCAACTAGATGCATATCACCATTTTGCTTATCACCATACATTGTCACAATAACCAAACTGTTGATTGCGTTAAATTAAGCCTTTCAAAATCGTCGGGGGTGGTGAAAATGCATTAGTGCCATAATATCTAGCCTTGAAATAGAGGAAGTTGCCAGTTCATTGTGGTTTGTTTCCCAATACAAATAAAGGTCCAGGGGGGTGTTTAAACATTTACTGTGAGACAATCGGCGATTTTCCAATGTTTAAAATTTTTTCTATTATGGAATTTGTGATATCTGCTCTTAAGTTTATGAATTTAAATATTTTATTATATTTATTAGTCAAATGGGGGTCTTCACATTACTCGTAACCCCCCCCCCCCTCCTTGGTTGCCTAATTCTTAGTTATAGCCCTGGTCTGACATTGCTAGATCTTTTGCTATTTCTCTATTTCGCTGTGATATTGGGCTTACTGCAATTAATACAGCGATATTACCACCACATTGATAACCTTTGCACAAAAATTACTATTTATAAATATGGCAACTTAATGCTATCAACCATTGCAATGTCCGGCTTTAGCAAACTGGCGAAAATAGCGAACCTTTTTAAATATGCCCCTAAGTGGACCGTGAATATTAAGCTGTAGAAAGTGCTTTAGTTACTATCAACTAAAAGATTGTTGCTAGAAGTAACAATGCTCTTTGTCCCAGCTTCGGTGCCATTCACATTGCTGTGTATACTTTAGGACTTGCAAAGATATATTAATGCACATCATCCTGCTTTGATGGCTCATTCCTTAGTGCCATGACCTGCATTGTATGGTCTTTGTTACAGTCACTTTTTATATAATTATAAGTAAATAAGAATATAGGAGTGTTTAAAAAAGGCGAGCCAACTTGAGGTTAATGCAAAGTGGAATTGGTTTTGTACTATGGCCCCACCTAAAAAAGGAAACAGTTCTGGTTGGAAAAGTAAAAATGTGCCACTCAATAACACGTTAATGGATGTAAAATAATAGAAGAACAAGTTAGATACATGAAGTGCATTACAGAGATGCAATAAAAACACAATTTGTTGTGTTCCATTACAGATGGAGGTGGATTGTTTTGATCTTAAATGTTTTCAGTTTTGTTCTTTGTTGTTTTTTGGAACTATGAATGTTCTGTCAGGCTGCAGGTACTCTGGCTTCACCAATGAAAGGGTAATAAGCAAACTAAATGAACAGGTACTGGGTATTTATAGCTAATACAACCAAATACATTAAAACATTTTCAAGAAGAGCACCAGCTTTGTATCTCATTCCTAATTACGAGTGTTTGGCACAAGACATATTATTTCTTCTATTTACAAAAATGCTGCAGGAAACATAAAACCTTTCTATCCTTCTATTCTTTATAACCCTCCAGTATTTTGTAATTAAGACTATTGCAGTTGTCCTTGAAGATTGTTAATCCTACATACAGTAACAGTTGTTAATTTCTTGCAGCGTTTTCAGTCAGCTGTACGCTTTAGGCTGCTGGTACAAGAAGCATTTATTAAATGACGGCTCATGGTTGCAGGATAATGACTAACACTGAATAGTGAGTTAACATGCTATTTACTGCAGTGGAAGCACCAATCACCTGCCACACATGAGAGTCACAATGTTGTATACTGTCAGACACTACTACTTTCCACAATGGTGTAAAATTTCTGTCTACCAGCAACATAAGGGATATACATATGTGAGTAGTGAGGTTGAAAGTAGTCAGGGGTTCTCTAGAGAAAAGCTTATTCTCTGCACTTTAATTCCCAAGTGATTATTTTTTTTGTTTAATTTGTTTAATATACTCAGGGAGATTCAATAAAAGTTCTTATCGTTTAAAATGGTGCTAATTTTGCCCCAACCAATAAGAACTTATGTAACATTTGAAAGCAAACATCTGATTGGTTGGGGCAAAATTAGCACCACAAGAACTTTTATTGAATAACACCCACTGTCTTTGCAAATATAAAAGGCTACGCATGCTTAAGAATATTCCAAAAGCATTGCATTTGCTCATGGAAATATATTCTATTAAGAAAATCAATCACCTTTAGAAAGAAAAAACAAACATTAACGCAATCGAAACATAATCAAACTGACAAGAAAAGAACTCAATAAAGACAGGAAAAGATATGTTGAATGGCCTTTTATGCAAACTTTGACACTTTGATAATGACAGGTGTTTTTTCAGTTTAGTTTTAAATACTTTAGCTTTTTACCTTTTTTTATTTTAGTATATTGCAGTTTAATTGGGTAAGAAAATAACAATATTGGAGAAGTTGTACTTTATTTATTTAAATTTTATTTGTGTTCTATAATTTTAAAATACAATGGCTAGCTCTCTGACTGGCTTTAGCTTAAACGTGTTTTCCCTAGTTATATTGTTTCTGTGTCCTAGATAAATAGGTAATGAAATGTTTTTAAAAGTTCTGTGTTTTTTATAGTTACATAGCATTTTCTTTTAACAGTAGTAAAAGCAATTACAGATTGTAAATGTTGTTCCCAATACCAATACCAAACCAGGTATTAGACCCAGTGTGCTGTGTAAAAATAGTACACATGTGAATTATTTTTCCTTTTTTTTTTATTGGTTTGTTTGTTTTTCTATTTTTATAAAATATAGAACAAATTTATAGAGAAAATGCTCTCATATTTAATGATGTAAATAGGCCAATGCTTAAAAGAAGTGTAAGCAATTCAAGATTGGTATGTTTATTACTCAAAAACACATGAAAATAAAAAATAATCATAATAAAAGATCATGCTAAATTTGTGAAAATCTATTTCAGCGGAGGTGGATTAAAGGACATCTATACTTTTAGCAACTTTAAAAATATATATTATTATTATTATAAATTAAAGATGGTTAAGGGACATACTGTACTGTTCCTTCTCACATTGCCTCCATTTTAAAAATACATCACAGTTTTGCACTGGATTTTTCTTCCTTCTTGTGTGTTTGCCTGTTTACCTATTGGTGACTAGGCAGTGACACACTCCTTTCTTGACTCAGGCAGTGACATAAAAATGCCTGTCCCAGGAAAGCTGGGAAAGATCTGTAGTGACCTATACACATGGCAGGGATGTGTAAAGACTAGAGAGGGTACTGATTGGACAGGTTCAGTTTGAAAGGTTGCAGGTAGGGGATTGGAGGGTTAGGGGTCAAAAGTCAGGGGAGGGGGAGCGAACTAGGGTTTATAAGGAATCTGCAGGAAGGGTTAAGGGCCAGTCGGTTTAGGAAAATAGCCTGGAGCTAAGGAGCTGTAACACTCACCATGGCATCTGACAAAGCAGTCCTGTCGCTACTGAGGGAGACGTCGGCGACCAGAGGAGGAGACTGGCTGAGGCAGCAGCTCGACCGGATCATCACCGGAGAAGCCCAAGGGAACCAGCGAATGGGAGAAACACCAGAGAGCCAGCGGTCCAGCCGGAGGAGGACAAGACCACCAGAGAGGCTCAACCCTGGGGCCACAAGGCCTGCAGGTCGGCGGCAGGATGAAGAGTTCTTGTCACCTTTCCCAGCGGTGACAGCAGCCCATAGACAAGAGGGACCAAGAAAACGGAGGAAGGCAGCACCCGGTAGTAGGACCTCTGGCCTCCAACCACAGCCCGACGGCCAGCCAGGACCGGGAACACCAAAAAAAGCCGACATCCTGGTGTGAAGCCTTGCACGCTGGAAGCTGTGCAAGGCTTCACACCAGGATGTCGGCTGGATACGCCCACTCTCCTCCACGGCGCGCCCCCACTCTAAGTTGGTGTGCTCGGCTGCCAGGAACCAGGAGCCGCGCACGCAAAGGGCACGCCCCCACGTCGCGCCACCTCCAAAAGGCAGCGTGCTCAGACACGAGACCCAGGGGTATGCCAGAAAGCCAGGAGCAGGGGAGAGAGCAGACCAGCCCCCGCAGAGCCTCCTCTCCCCTACCAGCACCAGACAGGGCCAAATCCTGCACAGTTCAGGGAGCGGGCGGTCGCCCTAACCGGCCTCTGTCACCACAGCCCAGGCACTCTCCCCTAGTGAGAGGGGAGACCGGGAGCTGCCAACCTGAACCACAGTTAGCAGATATCTCAATCATCACCACCGTCCGAACCCCCCGCAAGCACCAGCCTGGCTCCATGGCTGGACAGGACCCAAGGGATGAAGAGGACAGCAGCAGCAGCGTAAACTTACAGCTTCAACTTTTGACCAGTGACTCGGACTCAGCGAAGGAAGGTACGTCATCACGCCTAGTTCAGTAGTGGTTCCAGGAGACAACCTTCAAGGATGGGATTTAGCGACTGGAGGGACAGCCAGGAAAAATAGGCAGACCGATGTACTAGGGGAACTGCTAGGGGGCATGAGGGCAATTATGGCAAAGTTAGAAGGAAGCACTGGGGGGCCACCCAACACAGGTATAGGTAGGACAGTCACAGTCCAAGGTGACAGCGACGAGTATAGCAGATGGGGAAGGGAGGTCCGTTAGCCTTGACCAGGGTGTTCCAGCGATAAAGCAACATCAAAACGTGGCTATAAAACAACGATAGAGGGCAGCGTATTAAGTGTACCAACAACAAAACTTCCCACAGAAGCAAATAGCGGGGCAGTGACAGACTTTTCAAAAGGGGCAACGTATCTTTGCTTTGAGGGGCCCTTAGGAAACAACGTGAAGGCCGAATTAAGGGACCCAACCGCCCTTTCAAAGGGGAGCAGGCGGAACACACCATGGTCTTCTGTCGGCAGAGAACCAAGGCAATAAAAAGGTGTATGCTGGTCTTTTAACGAAGGATCTCTTCGTTTTGGGCCAACATGCAGGTTTCGTCACGAATGCACAGGATGCGGGGGGCACACCCTGGGAGTAAGTGCTTCCGGCGGGGAAGGCTTCTTCCCCGTACACCGGAACCTTTTGGAAAAGGGAACATCCCCAGTGATCACGACCGCGATGCTCCCCTATCTTAGATTATACTCTAATCAGGAAGCAGCAGAGTTACTACACAAGGGCATTACCAATGGCTTTATAATCCCATCAAAAGAGGTAGTAACTGAGGCCAACTGTAAAAATTTTAGGTCAGCTCTAGATTATCCCCATGTTGTTAGGCAAAAAATTGAGAAAGAACTACAATTAGGCAGGATGGCAGGTCCTTTTCAGGCCCCTCCTTTTAAAAACCTTAAAGTACCCCTGGGAGTAGTGCCCAAAAAAGAACCAGGCAAATTCAGACCGATCTATCACCTGTCCTACCCCAGTGGTACTTCTGTCAACGACGGCATCGATAAGGAACAATGCAAGGATAATTATGCTTCATTTGATGGTGAGGTCAAGGTAATTTCGGGACTTAGGTCCCAGAGCACTTATGGCAAAAACCGACATAGAGGCTGCCTTCCGCTTGCTACCAGTACATCCAGCGTGTTTTCATTTGCTGGGATGCAGTTGGGAAGGGCAATACTTCATTGACCGATGCTTACCTATGGGGTGTTCCATTTCATGTGCCTATTTTGAAGCCTTTAGCACCTTTTTAGAGTGGGTGGTTAAATGGCTGTCCGGGATGAGCACAGTTGTCCACTACCTTGATTACTTTCTCTTCCTAGGTGCTGGTAATAAGGACGGGTGCTGGATTTTGTTGCAGACCATGAAATCGGTGTGTAAGAAATTCGGCGTGCCCCTAGCTCAAGAAAAGACTGAAGGTCCGGTAACCATAATAAAATTTTTAGGTCTCGAAATAGACTCAGTCGCTATGGAATGCAGGCTGCCCATAGAAAAGCTACTGGAGCTGTGGAATTTAGTCACACAGGCTAGGTCTAGCAAAAAGTTGAAGCATCGACAAGTGCAGTCCCTTTTAGGAAAGCTTAACTTTGCTTGCCGAGTTTTTTGCAGGCGTCTAGCACAACTAACATTAGGCATTCATAGCCCTCACCATTATATTCTCTTGGGATCCCCAGTCAAAGAAGACCTGGGAGTATGGGCATCCTTCCTCAATCAGTATAATGGTAGGTCTTTGTGGCAGGAGCAGGAGATAGACAACAGTTTCCTGCAACTGTATACAGATGCGGCTGGGTGCATAGGACACAGCGAGTACTTCCAAGGGAAATGGAGTGCACAGTCGTGGCCTTCCACTTGGCTTGAATTAGGGCTAACCAAGAACCTGACTTTCTTAGAACTTTTCCCCATTCTGGTGGCGGTTGAGTTGTGGGCCCCTAACCTCGCCAACAAGCACGTTATTTTTTGCTTAGACAACATGGGCGTGGTCCCCGCTATCAGCAACTTAATAGCATCTTTGCCCCCGGTACTTAGGCTTCTCGGGCATTTAGTCCTTAGATGTTTAAATCTTAACTTATGGTTTAAGGCTAGACACATTCCTGGTTTTACGAACAATGTCACTGATTCCCTGTCTCATTTACAGTGGGACCGTTTCTGGTTCCTACGGCAGAACGGAAAGGTTTTCCATGCCCCAACTGGCTGTGGGATTTGGGGGAAGGAAAGTGGCAGAGCTGGTAAACAGATCATTGGCTCCTTCAAAGTGGAAAAAGTATAACAAAGCCTGGGAGGAGTGGGTAACGTTTAGAGCACAGGTTCAGGAAAAAGGTATCAGGGCAGATGCAAGGGAAATCTTATTGTGCTGGATAGCTATGATGTACGCCAAAGGGATTTCTAAGTCCATACTCAATGGCAGGGTAGCCGGTTTGTCCTCTGTTCGTCGCATGTCCGGTTTTCCGGACATCAGATGGGGGTTAAAAGAGGAAACGATTAAACGGATAGGCAGATGGGAATCAGCACACTTTCGGAGCTACATTAGGCCAGGTCGAGTGGAAGCGTAGGGAGAAATATTCCATTTCTTGTTAAAAAAAATTTTTTTTTTAGGCCACATTACTTTATGGATTCTCGGGCATTCCTATGTTTATTACGCAGCGCGGAGGGCAGCAGTGCGTCAGGAGGGAAGACAGCTGGGATTCAGCAGAAAAGAAGTTACAGTGCGTTGGCTGGGCTTACGTGGTTTGCGCTAGCAGCGGTTTCTTAAAATATGTTTAGAGTTTACAACATTGCAGGGCTGCCCATCAGTGTTGCTGGTTCATTTAGGTGGAAATGACGTGGGGTCAGTGCCGATGAAGACACTGATAAAGGACATTAAATGTGACTTATTGAGATTATGGGCTTCCTTCCCCAAGTTACTGGTGATTTGGTCCGATATAGTCCCAAGATGTGTGTGGAGGGGTGGTCGGGACTGGAAGGCACTCGACAGAGTCAGAATCAAGATCAATAGGACCATAGGTAAATTTGTGAGGTTTAACAATGGGTTAGTATGCAGACATGCCAAATTGGAAAAATTCTGTGAGGCTCTGTACGGTAGGGATGGGGTCTATTTGACCGAAATAGGGTCTGATATATTGAACTTTTACGATGTAGCCCACATAGCACAGGAATTATTGTTGGAGAACAGGAGAGCTGAAGGTGTCCAGCTCACCTGTGGTGGCAGTGTTCCATAGAGGAAAAGTGGTGTGTAGGTGTGAAGATAGGGTCTGGTGTTACCAGAGGCGATAGGAGACTGTGTATATGTTAGGCACCCCTCGAGCCAGTGTTGGTGCGGCTCATGGCTGCAGGAATGTGTTGGGAGGATAAGCAGGTTGGGCCTCTATGGACTAAATACTAACTGGATGTTATTTTGGTTAAAAATTAATGTTTGTTACATGTTAAGATAAAAAGAATGTTGTTACAATTTTGCACTAATGACATTAATAACAAGTTAATAAATATGCTGTGGCCTTTCGTTCCAAAGAATTTGGTGTCTGTCGTTATTTAAGGTTAAGGTAACGTAGGGGTGTGATCACCTCGGTGGGAACTGGCACTATCACTGCCAAGCACCAATACCGATAGGAGCAAAACATGTCCAGTTGGCTGTGTCCTCTCTGCTTTATGCCACCAGGTTAGTATCTTTTGCTTTTGGTGTTGTATACCAATAATACTGCATTTGGTATACAACACCAAAAGCAAAAGATACTAAACCTGGTATTCAGATTTATCCCTTTTGTACAATTAAGGATTTTTATCATTTATTTTACATTAAGTGTTGCACATTCCTCCATTGGGTTTGTGTTTAGATTGGAATTTCGGGATAAGACGCATCTCTGCCTACTAGGGGGAAGTTGCTGTGAAGTAGAAAAGGAAAAGAGATCCATTGAAACTGCAGGGGCTGTATTTTCAGAACCAAGTATATGGGAGAAGGCACACTAAGGCCATAAACTCTTAAATTATTTTTTTAAATTTTATTATTAGGAAACAAAGCTTGAAAAAATGGGAGCACGAAAAGCATGTGTTGTGATTTTAAAACCATTAATACAAGCACACTCACCGTTATTGAACACATAGTAGGTCATCTAAATTTGAAAAAAAATTGAAAACCTAAAATAAAAAAGGCCTGAGAAGCCTTTTATTTATATATAAACATGAGATAACTACTCATTATCTAGTATCCATAATATCTTGGTGACTAGTTTTGGCTTTGGTAGGTCGTCTCCACCCCACCCCCCACCCCCCTCCAAGAACCTGCAATGAGACTTCTGGTCATACAGCATATACGTCCCATCAGAATGTTGGTGTGTTTATTTAGAATTGCGGAGTTGAATAATGCCATGAATAGTGATATTTGAATAGTTATGGCAAAGATATTTTGTATTAAATCTGAGCATATGCTCAAGTATATACAAAAACAAATTACGGACCAGATGGTCAGAGCAGAACCTGATTAAACTGAGGGCACAGAGTCCAGAGGCACTCTACTGCCAAAAAAATTCCCCAAGACAATAAATGACTGTAGCCAATGACTCCATACATACACCGAGGTAGATTTAAAGTGCATATGCATACATTTATTGCAAAATGTATATGTATATGTAATAAAAAGTGTAATAAAAAAGCTCAAATATACATAAAAACTGCAAACCAATTAAATAGCAGCGAGGGTAGTGTCTCTCCAATATAAACACACATCAAATAGAAGTCTTTTTTGTACATATCTCCTGTAAGTCTGTAATCTACTAAAGTCTCGTGCAAAGTCACATGGACTGTAGAACAAATTAAAAGGAGCTTGGATAGTACATAACAAAGAATGATCTCACCAGTTGAGCTGAACAGCATAGAAATCCGCTCAATCGTCTGTGGAACATGGCCAGGTTAGTAACTCCAAATCCATAATAAGACTAACTGCTCAGACGAAATGTTAAACCAGTCCCGGCCTTACAATCCTCCAATGCAGCGAACCCCAAGCTGTATATTCGATGTATCAAACAAGGGAGCAAACACTACCTTTGACCTGCACAACTGCCGCACGTTTCGGGAACCAAATTTTCCTTCTTCTGGCCCACCATACAGTCATTTACTGTCTTGGGTAATTTTGGGGCAGTAAGTTGCTTCTGGACTCTGTGTCCTCAGTTTAATCAGGTTCTGCTCCGACCATCTGGTCATCTGTTTTTGTATAGTATATGTGTGGTCCATGAACTATCACTATCCTGGTTGCTCCCGCTTTTAGTTGTGTTATCTGCCTATACCCCCTTTTGTCTAATCGTTTTGGGGAGATGTAAATCTTTTTTGGTATATTCTCAAGAATAACTCCATTTCCGGGCCTCACCACCAACAGTGCAGTTGGTCTGCCAGCCGACTGCAGACCCTAAAACATGTTTTTAGAAAAGATGGGTTGGGTATGTTTGAAGAATGGGATACTGTACTAGTCAAACATAGTCTTCTATTTCAGTATTATGTTTGAGGAGCAAATAGCAGAGTGTGTGTTTTAGAAATACACAGCCAATGAGGTTACAGGTTCAAATCCTGAGAATTACTGGGCTTTCAACTTCTAGGGGGCAAGGCTGCAGTTTGATTTGATCTGCTTTCCACTAGATTATGCAAATTGACCAAGCACAAGCTAGTGGACCTTACTGTGAGGGGAGGCGCATTACAGCATTCAAACACAAATATATAAATCTACAAAGGATATGCCAGGCAAACTCTAGTAAATGCAGTAAAAGATAACTTCATTATCAATTTACAGGATAAAGCTTATTAAAAGCAATTAAAATAAAACACACATATGAACCCTCACTATAGTAGATATACAACATCATGGAGGTATATAGAGCAAGTGTGCCCAAGGTATAAGAGATACATAGCTACTAATTCTAGTCACAGACAAAGTCATAAGATATTGCAGTAGTGGGGTCAAAAGGGCATTTGGGCAGACACGTTTCACTCCGCTGGGCTGGGGGGCTTCCTCAAGTGCACTTTGTATAGCTATTTTAACAACATTGTACTGTATTACTGCACTTTATATTGATATCTATATCTGCAATAGTGAGGGTTCATGTATGTGTTATATTTTAATTGCTTTTAATCAAGTTTACCCTATAAATTGATAATAAAGGTGTCTTTCACTGCATTTACTAGAGTGTGCCTGGCATATCCTTTTGTAAATTTACTGCTTTGCATTAGAGAGCATGTGAAGTATACTGTGTACACTTAGACTTCCACCAAAACAAAGAGGTGAATTGTGGGAGCTGACACTTAGTACCCACATGTTAATTTCATAAATAAACCAACAGCCACAGCAAATAGAGAGGTAAGGCACAGCTTGTTGTATCTATTAGGACAATGCTGTCTAGTGACTTAATTCCACTTTAAACATTCATGCATGCATTTTATGTCATAATCCTTAACCCTCACACACCTTCTAGTCCAGTATTTTTGGTCTGGGAGGGAGCAAAACTATCTGGAACTTACGATGCAAATTCTTTTGGTTTACTAAGCCTTTATCAGAAGTTCCCTATCTAGAAATGATGATGCATATTCTTTTGGCTTAAAGTTCCTGCTCTATAGTAAGACATCAAACAAATATTCAACCTTAATGGGTAATAATACATAACTCGTCCAACAAGATTATCAGGGAGATTCAATAAAAGTTCTCATCATTGGTGCTAATGGTGCAAATTTTGCCCCAACCAATCAGATTGGGGGATATTTTTAGCATATGGTAGTTCATCTAAATTTGAAAAATATATTTTGAATATATAAAATATCATCCCCCACAAAACATTTGGCACATACATTAATCAACCCAAACCCCATTTTTGCAATAGGGTATGGTATCTCCTAAATGAGTGTAAATTCACCACTAGTTGATGTAGAATGAGATTAGTAAAGTGTTCTGGTCTACTAGGGATGGCATAGAAATCGAACTCGAACCCGAGTTCGAGCTGAACTTTCGAGTTCCGGACATACCCGGACTTCTCGAACTACTCGGATGCGGACTTTCGATATTTCTTGGACTTTCGTGATTATCGAATGTTCGAACGGTCGAACATTCGAAAAATCATCGAATTTAAAAAAAAGTGCCCATGTCCAAAATCACCCAATGGCAGCTAATTTGATCATGCCAGCCCCCTGGGTATAAAAGGCAATGCGACCAGCGCCATTTAGTCAGTGTGTTGGAGAGTGTTTAGTGGAGACCTGACAGTGTAGGTATTGGAGAGAGATTTTGTGCTTTTTGAGCTTTCTGTGTGTGGATTTCAGTGTGGTGGTTTAGCACTTGTAGTTACCCACCCCCTGTATTCACACATCTTGAGACCCAACAGTCCTTTTAAGGACTAACCTTCCTTGTGAGACCCAAAGTCTTTTAAGGACTACCTTGTGAGACATAAAAGTCCTTTTAAGGACTAACCCCCCTATAAGTCCTTCGGACAATTTTTGTGTTAAGACCTTCTAGGTGTCCTGTTTTTTTGTTGTTTCGTATATTGTGTGTCAGCGTTCGTGTGTTTGTGTAACTGACAGTGCTGGTCAGCTTTTGCTGTTGATCTGCTGTCAGTCGTGTCAGATGTTGCTGTTTGCTTGCTGTCAGTTGTGTGCCTACCTGGCTCCGCAATAATGTTGTCCAATTGCAGTGGGTCTACTGCTACTCAATGGTGCTGTTCCACAATCCCTATCCCCTTCCCCGCTTTCCCTTGCACGAAGCATACTCTGAGGGAGAGAAGCTAATGGGGTATGGGGTCTGTCCGGTGGGGCCAAGCCTGCCTGGCTCCTCAATAATGTTGTCAAACTGAAGTGAATCTACTGCTACTTAATGGTGCAGTTCCTACAAACCGTATCCCCTTCCCCGCTTTCCCTTGCACGAAGCATACTCTGAGGGAAAGAAGCCAATGGGGTATGGGGTCTGTCCAGAGGGGCCAAGCCTGCCTGGCTCCTCAATAACGTTTACAGAAATAAATGATACTCAGAAATAGGGTAGTACTGAAATGCAGCTAAGTACACGTGGTACCGGTGCTGAGAATGGTGTATATGATATACAAATTAACAAATAGGCAACAAGTATGCGACAGCACCATTCTTGACCCAATCGCTTGTGATAGGGGCACTCATCCTGCTATATAATTAAAGAATCATATGGAATAATCAGGTGATCAAAAATGATCAAGCAAGGTGCAATGGGTTAAAATATGAGATTTATTCAAAAAGATATCTAAAAACATGTGTCCTAGATTAATCCCCAAAAAAATACCAATGTAGAAACATAATTAACCATATATACAAATACAATAAATATAATCCTAGGCAAGCTGGAGGAAAAGAATGAAACAAATGTCCCAACAGGTAAGTCTATGTACACTAATGACAGTCAATAATGACTTAAGTATGAGTGAACAAACAGATGGACAAAAAGCGGCAAGTAACTATAGTCAGATCTTACCCAGTTATATAGAACTCGTCGGAGACCTCCACTCCATGCCGGTGATATGTTGGTAGAGTGCTCCAGGTGATAGTACTGCTCTTGCCTCCGTAGGTTCCCTGTAAACTCCCAGACAGAGTCGTCTGAGTAGATGCAGCAAATGGTTCGGTAGCGAACAGTGGCTGGGGGCAGGTAACAGGTGCAAACTCCGGCACTACAATGACCTTGCCCAGGATACCAGGCAGAGAGCCGAGCAGGGAAACCAGAAGGATAGCCACAACAGTAACAATCAGCACAGCTTCCCGTGTATCGGTGTGGGTCCAACAGCTCAGCCTAGTTTCAAGAGCACCTACGACCGATGCGCCTTTCGGGGCCATCTTTCCCCTTCTTCCGGTGCCTGCCTGGCTCCTCAATAATGTTGTCAAACTGAAGTGATCTACTGCTACTCAATGGTGCTGTTCCCAAACCATTCTCCTTCCCTGCTTTCCCTTACACGAAGCATACTCGGAGGAGAAAAGCCAATGGGGTATGGGAAAAGCCTAAATAATTATGTTTGTAGTCAATGTCATTTGTAAAGATAAAACACAGAGATTTGTTTAGTTTAACTTTTTTAGTACAGTAAGCACCTTGCTTACATATCAATAATAAGTATAACAATAATAAAATAATAAAAAAAAATATATAACAATAATAATAAAAAACATGGTGGTATATATGTGTTATAGTGGTGATACTTAGTCAGAGCTTGTCAGAAAGATCTGCCAGAACCGCCTGATTAGTGGTGCAAAAGGTGGTGTTTTATACAACTCAATCACAGATAAAATTAATAATATATAAATGTGATACTTGCTGGACATTCCGCTGGATGTCCTGGACGTAGTTCCATCTCTGCCGTTTGAGGTCTGACCACCTCTTTGGAGTGAGAGGTGGTCAGTTCAATGCGAAACTGCGTCCGCAGTTTCGCCTGCAGGTGGCGCATTATGCGCCATTTGCGCTCTTTAATGTTGGGGGTGCCGATTGGCATCCGTCCTAACCCAGCCGGGTGAGATATTCCACCATCAGACGCTGCCATTGCATGGTGGCCATGCTTTCTGGTGGGGAAGTAATGGTGGAATGACTACACCCACTTTCCAGGCTCGATTTTAGATCCTGATTGCATATAGAAGTCAATGGGAAGAAGGGAATTATAATCGATTGTCGAAATCGAATCGCGCAGTAAAATGTACATGGTATCTAGGCGCGAACGCGAATCCGCGAGTAAGGGTCCATTGAAACATATACGCGAGCATCGAATCCACGAGTAAAATGTCCATGGTATGAGCGCGAACGCGAAACCGTGAGTAAAGGGTCCATTGAAACCTATACGCGAGCATCGAATCCGCGAGTAAATGTACATGTATCGGCGCGAACGCGAATCGCGAGTAAAGTTCCATTACAGCCTATACGCGAGCATCGAATCCGCGAGTAAAATGTCCATGTTACCTCGAACATTCGAACGCGAGTAGCGCGCATGAGAGTAAAATCATTTTATGAAAGTCCTGGATATTGAACATGTCCTCAGACCATTCAGTCCCAAAGCCATTTACATTTAGTTATCATTGATATTTTAGTTGTATTGACTCGAACTTTTCGAACTATTTGCCTCCCATAGACTTTAATGGGTCCGTTTTCGAACTTTTGAACTATCCCAATAGTTCGAAAGTTCGAAAACGGACCGAACTTTCAATAGTTTGACCATCTCTAGTCTTAACCTGCAATGTGAAAAATCAGGATCACCATGTAAAAAGTGTTAATTAACGAGTGAATAATAAGTAAATTGTTATTTTACGATAACAACGTTTAAAAAACGCTGCCATTATTTTCACATTTTGGATTAAACCTTTGTCTGGGATATATACCTGATCATCTCTGTTCACTCCACTATTTCCTGGTGTAAGGGTGTGGTTGTGTACTTAGTATGCATGTCCCTTCACTTGTATGCAAAGACCCATGGTTGGCCCAACCACTACATAGCCTGGCTCAGGAATAAGATACAGAGCATGAGCTGATGAGGTGGTGTCAGAAGGGGAGCGATTCACCCTGATAGCAGTAAGATTTTAAAGTTTTGGGAGGTAGGATTCTAAGCTTTAGGAATCTCTAATATTAGAATGCATGTAAGGATAGTGCTTTGTATGTATAGGTCTTCTTTTTCAGGTAAGAGGTTACCGCGTGGTTAAAAATGTTTAATTCAAACAGGGTAATGTAAAAATGAAAAAGGATCTTGTTTATATGATAATGTCCATGGATAAGAAACTCTCACCAAATGTGAAATTTAAGTAAATTTAAAAAAGAAATGATTAAACCAAAAACTAAAGGAATGGTCCATGGAACTAAGATGGCTGAAAGTAGGTCAATATAGAAGGCAGAGTTGAGAACAATTCAAAGTTGAGGCAGGTGACAAAGGCCAGGTAACCATAAATCAGGAAAAGGCAGAGGCAGGCGGCTCAGGTTCAGAAATGGTTTATTAGGCTAGAGGTCAGAATGTCAGAACAGATTCAGAGGTCAAGTAAGGCAACAGGTCATGGCAGTCAGCAGACAATCAAGCAGGAACAAGCTACAAATGCTCGAGGAACTCTCAAGAAGTTGAATCAGATGAAGCAGCAACAAGCATTAACAGATAAGGTGGGTTAACATGAACTAAATGGATTGGACTGTGTCATCAGGGAGTGTGGAATGTACTGACACACAAGAAATTCGCAAGAACACCAATAATTCTTTGGTGATGATGGTTGGATGTTTCAAAGATCATGGTAAAGTTGAAAGTCAAACTTGCATAATATAGCACCCCCCCTTTACAAACAGCAACTGGATGCTTAAAGGGCGTGATTTATGTTTGTGAAAGCCTTGACCAGATTTGAAATGACCCCTTAAACTAAAGAGATTTAAAGTAAGTCAGATTCAGTGTCCATGTCAAGAGGTTCTGGAAGACAGCAGAGATTCAGAATCTAGTAAACTAAGCAAAGATGATTAAATACTGGTGCACGCACAGCTTAAAGGGCATGTCCACTATATTTTAACCCACTACTGGCCCCACTGTGTAATGCTAAAAAATCCTTACCTTACATCCCTGCTCCAAATGTCTGCCCTGCAATGTCTGTTCAAATCCCAAAAAAGTGAAGAGCCAAGCCTGGCTGTGTCCCTAAATGTTTCTCCTCCTGTCTCTCCTCCGGGAGAAGTTTGCCATGCACACTGAAGCCCCCCCCCCCCCTCCCTCTCCCTTCTGTTTTTCTCTCCCTACCCCTATCTCCAAACCCCTTTATTGTAGGGCTCCCTCTCCCACCCCCAACTGCTGTAGTAATTTATTAACAAACACATACTGTAGTTTGTTTTTTTCAAACCCAGTAATAAATGTTCAATTATTTTTATTTTCCTTTCATCAAAATTGTGGTTTACTTAGCTTTGCTTTACTGTGAGTGCAATTTGTTATTTACTCCCAGAAAGATAACAATAACTGCCAAAAGGGAAGTAGCTTGGAAAAGTTAAAAAAAATCCATCTGCAATGTAACATGTGACCTTTCAGGCATAACATTGTTTGGCAATCATTTCAGTATTTCTTTATATCCCCTCAGGGTATATGCTAGGCTTCCAGGTTCTGTTTTGATCATGTAACAGATGGGATACAGAGGAAAACATACTTCAGCTATCTGAGATGAAAAATATTAAGCCCTTATGGAGTGGTTCTTCCAACTGGAATGCAAAAATAGCATGACAGAAAAGCTCTAGTGAACTGCATCCTCTAAAATACCTTAATTTTTTAAATAAAATTGCATTTAAATTTGCCCTACATCGTGTTTCTATTTGTTTTTACATACAATGTATAATTTTGGGCATGATACATGCCACTAATTATTTACAGGTAATGATGTTCATTCGAATATTAGGAGAAGTGTATAAAATAAGTTTACTTAAAAAAAAAAAAAACACACACAAACCCATCATGATTGAAAGATTTAAGATTTCTTGTTAATATGACTCACAAAGCCTGAGGATTGTTTCCCCTTAAAGTCTACGCTTAAACTTGTTAGTTGGACATTTGCTGGAGTTGTTGGTTGAAAATTGACTCTGTGGAGACGTCTATACCAACTGCATTTAGAATATGAGGCATCATTATTGAGTCTTGAAATTCAATAAAGATAAGTTTTCTTTTTCATGTTCTTGTGTATTTTTTTTTCCTGATACCTTGTCTATTTCAGTATTTTATATCATATATCGTTTTTATTTTATTTTATGAGTTTGTCCTTTTTGGCAAAAAATTAAAATGGCGAACACCAAGAGATATACCATTAGGAACCGCATGCGGTTCCATAGGGAACCGCATGATTGGCTGTGATTTACCGACATGTCCGATCGATCGATTGTCCGATTCGGACAAGCGGGCGACCGACCTTGGTCGCGGCTGGCCGCCCCACACCAGCAGATATTTCCAGCCGACCGACCTAAAGTGCCATGAATCTGACAGTCAGACGAAAATATCTGCTGGTGTATACCCAGCCTAAGGGTTTTTTTTCTCTCCCCCTTGTTGTTTTGCTAATCTTATTATCTTTTGAAATTGGCTTTTTACTTTCGGTTAAACCTTTGTTAAAATCTGTACTGCTCTGACCTGATGAAGAGGGTATAGCCCTCGAAAGCTTGTCAACCAAATAAACTGTTAGTCCATAGAAAAAGTATCCCAGTGCTATTTTTTTTAATAACAACATAACTATGCAGCCAGCAAATCACAGAGAAGATTGCATTGAAGGGCATCTCAAATGGCCAATCAGAAAATAGTGGATTGAAGGCATGCTGCAACGCACACACCTCAGAGTAAGTGCTGCTTAGATGTATATTTATAGATTGAAACAAGGCAGTCATTTTATTTCAGCATACATACCTTTTAATCACATGCAAAGTATAAGAAGGTCATCACAGTGTTTTAAGAGGTGCAAATCCTTTAATAAATTGTGACTGTGTTAACAGTAATATTGGCCATACACTAGTTAGACATTCAACAGATTCAACATTCAAAAAGATGAACACCGAATTGGCTTCATTGTCTTTTACTGGAGCAGTTTCTACCTGCGATTTACAATGAACGTTAAACCTGTAACGTCGGCCATAAAGTTAACAGGTCCAGAACGTTGCAGTAACATCTGCAGGTAACCTTGTGCTAAATTCTAGTGAATCCCTAAATTTACCGATGTGGCCGATGGTAAATTAGGCCTTACATGTTTCAACCCTAAAAGGTATTTGTTAATTGATTTAAGATTTAAACATGTATAAGATGATGCAGTAAAATGGGAAGTGCACATCTTACCTTACTGGTTCCCATTATGCAGTTATCAGTATGCAACATTTACAGAATAAGGGAGATAGCTACTATGTAGACACAAAACGTAACCCTTAAAGTGTGTGAGAATAGCACAGGCTCCACTAGTTAGGGGTAAAACACCTGGTATTACACCTGGTAACCTGGTATTACAAAGTGTAGCATGTGTTTAACTCCTGTTAGATTAGATGCGTTTGGGTATTACATCAGAGGAAGGCATTTGCCTTTCTATTGTTTCATATTAATGCTTGGTTCTCCTTATTAAAGGTTTTACAAAATGTGAAGACATTTTTGACAAGCAAAGAAGATTAAGGAAAGAAAGGGATCAGTTGCAAGTTTCACTTGATGTTCCGGTATATAATCTGCACAATGTGCTGTAGCTTTGGCTTTAAATAACTGAATATTCTCTGTGAGATGTACCAAGAATTATTCCTGTTCCAGCTTTTTTCATGGCACTTGAGATGTACCTGGGCTATATTGTTGAATCCAGGCAAAAAAAGTTTATATTAAAAGCAGCAACTTCTGTGTTTTCTTTTATTACATTTTTTCCATTAAATGATCTTTTTTCCCATAGTTCTCCTGATGCCTTTAGGATACATGAACATACTGACATCTTGTGGTTTTAAACATTTAAGCTTAGCCACACTGGAGTTGAAACTTAGCAATACACTAAACATATCTTTACACAATATTTTATATTATTTAAGTTACATTCAACAATCACTATACATTTTGCTGGTAAGAATTACTCAAGACTAGAGAAGCTTCAGAGGATAGATTACTGGTAAATATCTTTAACTTTTTATTTCAAAAGAGGAGATATACCGTAATAACATTTCACTATTTTCATTTTTCATGACAATTTAAAGGAATTGTACACTGAAAAAATTACTTTGCCTCATTTCAATCTCTAAATAAATCCATGTAAGCAACACTTACTTTGATGTGTTTGTGTTGCTACATGAATTCAATCCAGTACTTGTTTTGCTCCAGATCAGTCTCTCAATCCCCCAGCCTCCTGTTAGACTTTCTGACTCTCTGTATGGGCAATCCCTCCCGATAAGGCAGCATTGGGAAAGGGAATTTCCCACCATACAGTTCACGTACCAACTGTCACTATTCCAGCTACAGCAAAAGTATACCTATACAGTATATATATATATATATATATATATATATATATATATATATATATATATATTAAAAGCAAAAAGTGGTGCCCGTTGGTACACAGTGGAAATTATGTGTGTATGTTTTGCTATGTGTAGTTGCAGTGCTCACAGGAACCATCAGGAAACATCCAGGGGGGCAATAATAAAATTAGTCTGAAGGTCCTAAATCGCATCATATTAAATGAACAAACACACACTTATATCCTCCCTTACCTATACTACCTGTCAGCTAGAATATAGAGGGTCTATGTGGCATAAACCTGCAGGTCTGAGAACTGACCCAGGCAATCTAAACAGCACCTTTGGGCAATCAAAAGCAGCCCATACATATATCCGATTTTACTTTCCCAACCGAGTGCTCCCGCGACATTAGACCGATCATGCAAGAATCGCATTGGACATCCTGAGACCCTATACAGGATCCAGAATAACATGCTAGGTTCATACTTATTGGTAATTACCACAGCCAGTTCCAGATTTACAGTCACTATAGGCGTTAGGAAAACACAGGATCTGATTAGCTTGACAAATTATGGAGAGGTTTGGATAAAGGAGAAAAGCTCCCCACAAGGTATAAAATTAAGTAGAGCCTTCTTATAACTGAAGGTACCTGACAGCCTCATGTTAAAGGGCAGTCAACCCTAAAATGAAAACTTACATACAGGTAAATCACCCCCCAAAATCCTAAAATGTAATAGTTTGAAATCTGAAATATATAAGTCTAACCTGAAATCCTGCACAATGTCCTGTTTCCCGAGACATGCAATGTCATTTAATCATAAGCAGACACTTCCTGTCTAGCAAACAAAAACTGGATTGTCTCATTACTTTCTATGGAGAGGGGAGGGGGAGTAAATGTGAGAGTCTGAAGAATGTTCTAATTGGCTAAGACTGTCAACATGTTTTACAAACAGCACATAACTGGGTGTAATACAGGAACTTCCTTACACTTCCTGTCTTGTCATGGACAGTGCCTAAGAGAATTTTTTTGATTTGCTAACAGTGGAAGATCAGAACCTCTCATTGGATGTTAGTAAAATTCTACTTCCTTTTAGTGTGTACATGGAGACCCTGTAGAAATCCTGGAGGTGTGTCTTAACCTATCATTTTGACTTTTCCATTCAAACTTAGGGTGTCCAGTAAAGTAAGTTTAGTTTCAATTGTATACAAATTGTTTTGTAATTCAGTAGTAGTAGGTAGTACTATACTTTGTATGGTGTTATTTCTTATGGTGATTTTAATAAATAGTGCTAACTACACACATACATATGGACCTTTCCTATGTGTAATAATGCTATATACCCCCACCTAGTTAGCTGCTCCTAAAAACTTAATGCAATCTCCGTAAAAATATAAATTTATTTATATAAGGGATATATAAATGTCTATGTATGTATGTATGTATGTTCCAGAAAAATTTCCTAATGGCTCGGACTTGCAGGCATTGTGGGATCCCGGTCAGACACAACTTTGTTTCACAGCTTCAGGTCCTTATGCCACAGTGGTAATGAGGTTAAGATTAGCATAAAATTGTTGTGTAATCTTAATTTAGCGATTACTATATTGGCTATGCCACGTTATTTCCAAATATTCTTGGAAATGGTGTGGCCAGCGTAAGAGGTTTTGGATGACTTTTAGGCAAAAACTGCCTTTAATGGATCGGCCCCTTGGTATACATATGTTTCAGGATTTCAGAAAAGACACAGGGTAAAAAACACAACAAAATCTGGACAAAAGCAAGCTAACATGACTGTTATTTATTCACCTGCTTTATACAGAGACCACACCCTATCATTGTTGATATCCGGGACACACCCCTGGGGCACATTCCATCTAATCAGTGTTAAAGCCACCCCTCCAGTTGTAATGAAATTTTGGGGGGGCACTGATTGCAATCTAATCTAAATTAACTGCATTTATTGTGAGCCACAATAAATGCAGTTTATTGCAGTCAGTTTGTAATTACAAATTGACAATTTGTGACTTAGTCTGCTGCAAGTTTTGATTATTATCTATATAGGCCTTTAGATATATTTTTTGGCATTTAAAGCTGGTCAGGGGCTGCACATGAGGCAGCCTTGAGATCAAATGGGTTGGGGTCCCCTGGCCTAAGGTAATTGAGGATGAGTTCTGACCTAGAGTCCTGCAATGGGTCGGGTAGAGGGCACATACATACAACAAGCTGTGCCTCACCTCTGCCTTTGCTGTAGCTGCTGGACAATTTATAGAATTAACCTGTGGGTACTAGGGGTCAGTACCCATAATCCACCTTAGCTGGGTGAAACCCAGCTAAGTGCACTCACATGCTCTGTAGTGTTAAAAAGATCAAAACAAGGAAGTTGCAGCACTGCTTCTTAGAAGCTGAAAGACAATCATAAAACAGCACAGATATCCTCCCTATGACATAGAACAAGCATTTCATTCCCCCCCCCCAAACACATTCAATGCTGTTCAATCATTACAATGATATACTTTCTTTGCTTTTTATACAAAAAAGTAATCTTTGCAGTGTAAGGTAAACATGTACACTTAGAAGCTTTCTCTTTTGCTAGCAACAAAACAAGAAAAGCAGAATATTTTGTATTGCAGCAGAAACTGGTAGTTTGTAAGAATTTTTTTATTTATTTTATTATTGTGGATTTATATAGCACCAACATCTTCCATAGTGCTTTACAAGTACATGGACACATACACATCAGGCCCTGCCCCGAAGAGCTTACAATCCAAGCACATTTATTTAATACATACAAACTCCTTGCAGATGTGTGCAAGGGTGGATTCGAACTCAGGACTTCAGCGCTGCAAGGCATCAGTGCTAGCCACTGAGCCACCATGCTGTTAGATAATTCTGTTTTGTCTCTATATCCCCAACGCGCTGCCCCAGTTCATGTTAGCAAAAACGTAATTTGGTCCAAAGCTAGCCCCAGTTCTTCTTTTATTAAAGGTCTTATGTCCAATAAGGAAATATTGGGATTTGTAGAAGCCATACCTGGGCATGTGGCAGCTGCAGTGGATGTTGCAGGGCCTCCGGTTCCTCCTTTGCCTTATGGTCTAGCAGACATTTGTTTTGATGCTGAAAAGCGTAAGTAGTTTAGCTACTGCTTGGGACGGCATTCTGTTAGAGTTCTTCTGCACGGTGAGTTTCTGATGCTGCTCTACACCCCTCTACCCATCCTGCTAGTTGCTGATGGGTATGGGATCAAGTAGAGGAGCACTAGAAGGACGCGTCCCTCATCTTGGCTGCTCCCAAGTGCCCCCTCTTCAGTTTTTTTAATTGATATTCTGTGGTAGTCACATTATATTTATTGGGGGGGGAAATCCATTTTGACAAAAGCAAAAGTTATGTTTGTTTAGTTTATGTCAGTAAATTCTTAAGAAAAACAGTATAAAAAAAAAAAAGTGTTTACTATTGGCAAAATTCTTCTTACATTCTAACATGAACTAGAGAAATAAATGAAATCCTGAATGTCCTTTAAAATAACATGAATATGATCAATCCTGCGTGCAATCTGTTAAGATGATGATAAAGAGCTTTACAACTTTTGATGTCAGACTTGCTAGTACATAATTTCTCTGCTGCTTTTAAAAAATGACTTTTTATCTGCATTATACCAATTAACTAAGTTTGACATTAAATTAACACCACCCAAAACATAGACCTCCTGTCATGTCCCCAAACGTACCATGTCCTCTGGACTTCTGCGTATGTGCGCGCCGGCGTTCATGCATTGGTACGCGCATCGCGAAGAGGCTGGAGTCCCATGCACGTGTTGACGCACGGGTGCCATGGGTCCCGGTCTCTCTCTGCAGCCAGGGGCAGGTTCAAGTGTCCTTTTGCACGCACATCCCGGCATGCACACGCTGGCGCGCGTCTCAAAATTGTGACGTATTTGCCTCAATTTAAAACTCCCCTTGCTGTCTGGCTCTTGCTGCCAGTTCAGTGTTTGTTACTCTGTGCTTTACACTTTCTTTAGTGTTAGTCTCGTTCCTGCTGTGTTCCTGTTCCCTATTGCTGCTTCTACTTTGCAGAGTTGTCCTGTTACCAGTTCAACCCTTTGGTCTCCATATCCACCAGTTGCTCCTGCTTCCAGTTCAACACTTTGACCTCCATATTCACCAGTTGCTGTTTAACTACCACCTCTTGTTTTACCACCTCTATGATTAAGGGTTAATACCTGAAACGAGTTAGACCACTTCAAGCACCTGTCCCCTGGCTGCTAGCCAAGTTTTAAATGGTTGTGAAATAAAAGATATTTTTAATCAAGAATGTCGTCCTGATCCTGTTGCTATTTGAGAGCCCAAACGAGGCGGTGCAGCGGAGTTTTCTTTTTCCTTTTGTTACTACAGGCAGGGGAGAGCCCCTGGTCCGCAAGCACGCCCGACTGGAGCTGGGAGCCTGTGAGTAAGAAGCACTGTCGGGAAGAGACATGAGCCGCCATTACACAAGTCCCATATTGCAACGTCACATTTGACATTTTTGATTTCTGAACACACAGTGTTATTCAATAAAAGTTCTTATGATTAAAAATTTTGCAACAACCAATCAGATGTTATCTTTCAAATGTTTAATAAGATCTGATTGGTTGGGGCAAAATTAGCACCATTTTAAACGATAAGAACTTTTATTGAATCTCCCTGACAATTTTTAATTCCGAATTTTCGATTTTCTAATATTGCCTTTTAGATGAAAAGTCTGAATTTTAAAAACATTTTTCACTTAGAGTTGTACTCAGTTTTGTTGCCAATTTCTGTGTGTTGAGTTATTTTGATGGGAAAGCAAATTTACACTATTATACAAGCTGTACACTGGCTACTTTACATTTTATCAATGTGTCAAATTTTCTGTATTGTCCCATGAAAAGATATAAAATATTTATAAAAATGTGAGGGATGTACTCACTTTTGTGAGATACTGTCAAATAGTACTTCTGTTCTATTGTTTTCAATTGAAATGTAATATTTTTGTATGTCAGCAAACAATGTCTTTTATTAGTTGTGTTTTTTATCTGGTGTGAAATAGCTGCCAAAGCTAAGCTCCCATGTATGTCATATTGTGGATAATAGGAGGCAAACAAAATCCAATCAAATATCAAGCAGATTAAATCTGACAAGAAAGATTTTGACATAAGACATCTTTGCATATTACAATAATCCAAGATTGGCAAAATTGCAAGCTATTTGATTAACCTCTTCTGACACCTTAACTAACACAATCACATTGTAAATTCAGTATAGTACATGCAAAAAAATGGATTGGTAAGATGTTTTAAAAAAAAATCTTAAGACAACAAGATATTTTAAATCGGTTGCTTAGAAACAAAGATAAATTATTATATTTTTTTTAGTCCCTAATGGAAAAAAATGTTCATAAAGCTGCAATCAGGCTTTCATCTTAAAGCTACACTATATGGATGGCTAGTGTGCCTTTAAGATGGGATTGCAACAATTTAGCAGGTTTGAAAATTTAGCAAGTCTTCACTTAACTGGTAAAAAAAATATATATATGTCCTTTAAAGTAACTACTCGTTTGCTCTTGCTTTCTTAAAGGGCATGTCCACCCCCAAAACTATAATCCCCCCAACTACTGGCCCCATCATGTAGTGTAGTTTAATCCTTACCTCACATCCCAGCTCCATATGGTTCTCCTGTAGTCCCCCCCCCCAAAGTCCAAAAAACTGCCCACCAGGAGGATAGCAGAGTCCATAGAGGACTCTGCCTCCTGCCTGGCCTCCGGGAGAAGTTTGGCATGCGTACTGCAGCCCTTCTCCCCCTCCCTCTCCCCCCCCCCCCGGCTTCCCTCCCCCCAGCATCAATCCCCTTTGATATAGCCTTCCCCCTGGTCTCCCAGCCCCAACCGCTTCATTTTTAGGTTTAGAAAGTGCCCCAAACTTTTACTTACCTCCCCTCTTTTCTCCGCTGCACTGAATGATTGGCAGCCGCGTCCGTGATTGGCTGCCGCTCAGCCAATCACAGACGCGACTGTCGGTCCCGCCCCTCTGCTTGCATTTTCTCGCAAGCAGAGGGCCGGCAGCGCTGCGGAGGAAAGAGGGGAGGTAAGTAAAAGTTTGGGGCACTTTCTAAACCTAAAAATGAAGTGGTTGGGGCTGGGAGACCAGGGGGGAAGGCTATATCAAAAAACTGTTTTAAGGGTGGACATACCCTTTAAACATACAATCGGTTTAAGGAAGGGTTACTGCATGAATATATTGTATTTTTAAGCACCATTTTTGCATGAATTGATAGCACCAGTAAATAGCTGTTCCAAGAGCTGCTATAATGCTGGTGCATCTGAATTGCTGGGACAGCGGACAATGATAGCGGCTCCCATATATCTCTTACCACATGCGCATCGGAAATCACAGTAATCACATTTGTGTGCGAAAAATGTGGAAGTATGACCTAGCCCTTAAAGTACAATTTCATGTTGAGATGGTTGAAATGGGAAATTTTCAACTCTTTAACACTGATAAAAATTACTAAAAAAAAAATTATGAATTTTAACCAGTAAGACAGATTTTTTTTTTTTATAAAAGTAATCTTCATGGTCACTGCTTTCCCACTCAATTTACTTACAGTATACTACTTTCATTTTTACATCAAGGTAAAAAATAGTAATATACATTTTCAATCCACTGCTCACTGTCAAACCAAGTTTTAAGATGGAACATTACAAGTGTTGTAAGTAAGCTTTCAGAACAAGTTCCACTTTAATAATTATGTTAAAAAATTAAATATATAAGGGATAATATGCTACCTACAGTGTAATATAAGGATATTACGCTAACCGAGGAGTTCCATGACCATATAGAAGCATGAGGCCGCAGGACGAAGAATTTTGCATAAGGGTGGACATTATTATGTGAAATATAACCTGTTGTGTTAAAGGCCATGTCCGTCCCCAACCTAAATTTTTCCTGTATGCAAAATCGCAAGAAAACACCAAGTCCATGATTCTCAGACATCCCCCAAAGAGTATAGCCAAGTAGACCCCTGCAGTTATTGGCCGTCACTTTTTAGTGGGTTACTGCATTAAGATTAACGCCTCTACAGCTTCCAACCCTAACCACTGTTCCAATGTTTGCCCCTTCCAATTGAGCCCTAACAAGATTCACCACTATTACAGGACAGGGACTTTCATCCCTTTACTCCAAGACTCGCCTTACCACCTGCCTCCATGACCCTATCCCCTCTCATTCCTCAATTCTTTCTGTCCCTGCCTCAAAAGAAGTGTCACACCTGGCTTCTTTCTTCTTTGACTTTTACCTTGGGTATGGATTTTGCGAGAGGTCTGAGGCTTGGTGGCACCCGGGACACACACTGGAAACGATAAGTGGAGCTCTTCCCCTGCTATATTTTACTTAATACCGGAACTTTGAAATTCTGGATTCGGGGGGAATCAACCCGACCTACTACGTACCAGCGTGTAAGTACGCATTGAACGACTATACTGTTTGCGATGGAATTTACTGGTTTTTAAATGTGTCTACTTCACTCTGAATATATATTCTGTTGGGGATAGTTTGTGTCTGATAATAGATGCATTATAACTAAAGTGTTTTTCTGCAGTGGCCCAAACACAAATATTTCACTATTGATTTATATGCTCAATTCTTTGCCCTTCCTTATATTTTTAACTTGTCCTTCTTCACTGGTGCTTTTCACTCCTCATTCAAAAATGTTGTTGTACCTTTACCGATCCACTCTATCAAGCTACTGGACCGTCCCCCTTTTGCATCTAAACTACTGGAAAGACACATCTATGCTGACCTAGTTCATCATTCTTTCTTTGGTCACCTAGTCAGGCTTCTACCCTTACCACTTCATGGAAACTGCCATCACCAAAATGACTAATGATCTACTTAACTGCACTTTCCTGGCTATCCTCCTACCTCTCTGGTAGGGCTTTTACAAGGTTATTTTTAAAAAAAATCTTACTGTTAAAAATGGTGCTAATTTTGTCCCAACATATCAGATGTTTGCTTTCAAATGTTAAATAAGATCTGATTGGATGGGGCAAAATTAGTATTTTTTTGGTCACCGCCAAACTCAAAAATATCCCTCACATTGGTCCCATCCCTTCACATGATGCTGCCAAAAATCTATTTTACACACTAATTATATTCAGGCTTGACTACAGTAACAATCTCATTTGTGGTATAGCAAGCAACCGCATGCCACCAGTTTCATCGTAAACTCTGCAACCCACATTTATTTCTCTTCTTAAATGCCAATCCTCTCTGTCAGTCTACACTGGCTAAACATCATACAAAGCATCTACAGGTAGTTCAAGCTGCTTACCTTATCCTACAAGCAACTCCACTAACAATCTACTTTCAGTCTACTGATTCACTTCACCTTACAGAATGTGTCACCCACATTTCCTCTAGACTGTAAACTTACTTGGGCAGGATCCCCCTTTCCTGTTGTATTACATTTATTGCTGTAAATTAACTCATTACTTTACCACACTCTGGGTATTGCATGCACTTGTTTCATATGAACTAACCTTGCATGTAACATGCATGACTATTTTATTGTATAGCACCGCGGAAGATGTTGGCACTATATAATAATAATCATTCAGTTGGTTGTTTCAGATCAATAGCACAGGCAAAATTTTGCACCTTTTATTGCATTAGTACACGCACGATGTGTACGAACAGCCTTTTTGACCGATAATTGTGCCGTGTATGGGCACTTTATGGGTGAAACGGCCGTTGCGGCAGAGATCATTGCCTGATCAGCCAGACGGATCTCTAAAGGATCGTCCGTTTTGGCCGATTAAGTTCCGATACATGGCACGATTATCGCCCAAAATGGACATTCATACACATTGTGCATCACGGGTCTGCACCCACGATCACACATGTGTATGAACCTTAAGACAAAACACTATTTAAAATTGTAAATACAAAACATTTTTGGGAAATGCAGTGTAGCATAACAGTACAGAGTAGAAAGATGCTATAAAAATCAGAACATATTTTTACCTGCCAAATGACATTTTAAAGCCATGAAATTTGACCTACATAACCACGTTCACCAAATGTTGTCAAACAAATTCATTTTATCTTGTAAGGTATGAAAAATGTATTTGTACAGCACAATATCTTTCAAGCAAGATATCACACTGTCTGTAGACAAAAGTGTCTACAATCTCCGTGACGCCCCACTATTAATCTTTGCTGCCAACATTAAATAGTGCAACCATCAGTTTTTACCACATGGTATTGGTCACCTAAAAATGTAATTGTGCAAATAGGAGATATAAGTGAAGCCATCTGAAACAATTTAAAATATCTATCCAAAGAGAATGGACATGTAGGAAATCCCAACCTGCATGATAGAATAAACTCACCCTCTACAATCCCAAAAAATCAGGTGGCAAGACTGTAACAAGGAGTGTAAGAAAGCAATCAAACTAGCTAAAATTAATAATGAAATTAGGATAGCTGAACAAAGCATCACCAAGCCTAATTTAATTTTTTAAGTATATTAAGAGTAAGACGATGAGGACTGAAAATGTGGCACCATTAATTAATTGGGATAAGTTAGTTACGGAGGATGGCGATAAAGCAAATGTCTTAAATATTTTTTTTCCCTCTGTATACACTATACAAGATCCAAGTACAGATATCATAGAGTATAGTAGCAATAATGGTATAAAAGATGCAAGTGCACTTTGGTTAACCGAGGATATGGTACAGAAACAAGAACTGAACAAGGTTAAAATTAATAAATCTCATGGACCAGATAAAATACATCCTCGGGTCCTTAGGGAGCTAAGTTCAGTTTTATCTAGGCCATTGTTTCTTATGTTTGCAGATTCCCTCATGTCTGGATGGGTACCTCTGTATTGGAAAAAAACTGATGTTATTCCAATATTCAAAAAGTGTAATCATTCACAGTCGGGTAATTACAGGCCTGTAAGTTTAACTTCAGTTGGGGGGAAGATATTGGAAAGTTTAAAGGGAACATATTCTAGAGTATGTTTCAAGGACTGACATTATAAGTAGTAACCAGCATGGATTTAGGAGGAATAGATCTTGCCAAACTAATTTGCTTGGCTTTTATGAGGAAGTGAGTAGAAATTTAGATTCTGGCATGCAGAGTAGAACAGATAGTAGATGTAGTACATTTGGATTTTGCAAAGACTTTTGATACAATCCCCCATAGGCGACTAATATATAAACTAAGGTCTGTTGGTCTGGGGAGGCACATTTGTACATGGATAGAATATTGGTTAATGAATAGGTTGCAGAGAGTAGTTAATGGGGCTTCATCAATATGGACTAACATGCTAAGTGGGGT
This sequence comes from Hymenochirus boettgeri, assembly GCA_019447015.1. NCBI lineage: Eukaryota > Metazoa > Chordata > Amphibia > Anura > Pipidae > Hymenochirus > Hymenochirus boettgeri. The sequence goes on from CM033474.1 coordinate 97,305,726, forward strand.
GCCACAGGGTTCTGTATTGAGGCCACTTCTATTTAATCTGTTTATTAATTATTTGGAAGTGGGTATTGTCAGCAAGGTTTCTGAGTTTGCAGATGACACAAAACTTTGTCGACCATTAGAAACTTCAGAGGATGTGCAACCGTTGCAGGGGGATCTAGATAGATTGTCACATTGGGCTGCTAAGTGGCAGATGAGATTCAATGTTGAGAAAAGTTGATGCATTTTGGACTTAAAAATCCTTGCACTGCTTATGCTATAAATGGCTCTGTGTTAAGTGAATCCCTGTTGGAAAGGGATCTTTTAGTTTTGGTGGATAACAAAGGTAGCAAGCAGTGCCAGGCAGCAACAGCTAGAGCATAGTATTGGCAGCATGGTATTGTCTTGTATAAAGAGAGGTATGAATTCAAGGGAGGAAAACGTTATTCTCCCTCTTTACAAAGCATTGGTAAGGCCTTATTTGGAATATTACAATGAAGTTTTGGAATCCTGTGTACATAAAGGCCATCTTTGAAATGGAAAGGGTTCAGAGAAGGGCAACTAAATTAATAAGGGGATTGGGGGAGCTTGAATATAAAGAGAGACTGGATAAGTTACAAGTATTTATGCTAGAGAAAAGGCGCTTGCGTGGGGATATGATTACTGTGTATAAATACATTAACGGACCATACAATAAACTATCTGAGGCAATAGAGTATGTCAGAGAACATGCGGACATGCAGACTTGAAGAAAAAAGGTTTAGGCTTCAAGTTCGGAAAGGGTTTTTCACTGTGAGAACGGTAAAGCTATGGAACTTTCTTCCAGTGGATGTTGTGATGGCAGGTTCATTGGTCAGTTTAAAAAAAAAGGCTGGATGAGTTTCTGCAAACAAGGAATGTTGCAAGTTACTGGTATTGATACATAAAGTAGAGTTGATCCATGGATATTTCCGATTGCCACTTGGAGTCAGGAAGGATTTTTTTTCCCCCTTAATAAATTTGGTGGGGTTTTTTTGCCTTCCACTGGATCAAGTTAGGATATTGCTAGATGGGTTGGACTGAATGGACTTATGTCTTTATTCAACTTCAAATACTATACTAGATGTAATGAATTGTTGTTGACACCCGATAAGATCTATTAAATATGTTTAAAGCTGTTTATTGAGAGATGAAATTAAAACTATATCACACTAGTTTGGTTAAAGGGCCATTTGTTTTATTCTTTTTGTTGCTGCATAAACACTGTCTACTGTACTTGAGTTCAGTTAATTCCCTTGCTGCCACACCTGTTCCTCTTCCATCTATACAAGGGAATTGGACTAGTCAGTTTCAATGAAGCTGAATTAAAGAGAAAAAGAGCTGCTTAACCAAAGGATATGTAACAGGGCAACAAAACGTTGCTTTAGCATCTGAATAAAATTGACATTGCATTGACAACTATACTGACATAAATGACTTTGCCTCATCTTAATCTATAATTAAATACATATAAGTAAGCATGTGTTGCAGCATGCCTTCAACGGTACTTTTATATTAATAGAGTAATTGATAAACATCTGAAATCTAAGAGGTTTAAAGGGCATGTCCAGTGCCTAAATGCCCTACTGTTGAGCCAACAGTGTAGTGTTAAAAGAGCCCTAGCTTTCTCTTCTGCTGCATATGGTTGTCCTGCAGGGCCTGAGTATAGTTCAGGAAACAGAAGAGTAGGAAACTTCTTTGTCTATAACCCGTTTCTGCCTCTACCTGCTCCTCCCCCCTCCGGCTCCCTTTTTATTAAGCATCGATTCTCAGCCAAAAACAAAAATGTAGGAATGTCCCCCCAAACCTAGAGGCTAAGTTTAAAACCGCAAAATCGGCACATAAGTGTACTCGTTTCCTCGGTTACCTTCTGCTGCTCTTCCGTAGAAAAGTCATAAATACTGGGTACACATAGTGCACAACTGTGGGGGCGCCGGGGAGGTAAGAGAGCCCGCAATTCCCTTCCAGAGCCTCCACTATCAGCCTACAAATGTATCCCTTACTACTCACCCTCCTGAAACATCGTTGTCTACTTACCCTCTATCTATCTATCTACTACTCACCCTCCTGAAATACCGTTTTCTGATAAACGCTGTGTTTCCCGTAATCCAACTTAGTACAATTGTACAGTACAATCTCCCCTGCAACTGTCAATCTATTGTAGAGCATGCTAAAGTGATGTAAAGTGAAGCAAAGGTCTACATTACTCGTATCGCAACTTAACTAGATGGAAGGGGGGAGAGGAGTTTTCCGGATTTACACTGAAAACCGCAAGTACGTTTGCAGTAAAGATACACACAATCAGCTGTTTAAAACTTCTGCTGGTTGGGTACCGGACTTTTAAACAGCTGGTTGTGCATATCTTTACATACACATGATCAGCTACTTAAAAAACAAGTGATCATGTGTGCTAGGGAGGGGAGGTGTGTCAGGGGCCCAGCTTCCAATCTCACAGGGGGGCCTGGGCCCTTGAAGTTTTGTGGCTGCTGGTAAGTACCTTTAGGAGACGATTTTGCGGTTTTAAACCTTGCGAGTTTCAGGTTTGGGGGCTTACCAACCTTTAACAAATTTTTGGTTTGGGGGTGGAACAAAATAGGGGTGAAATCTTTAAAAAAAAAAAAAAAAAAGGCACCTAGGTGGTTGAGAAAAAATTGTTTCCAATAATGAGCAATTTAAAAAAGTATTTTCTCAGTATAGATGCCCTTTAAATCTAGAATCAAACAAATTAATTCTGAAATCGTTTACATTTGATAAAATAAAAAATAACTATATAACTTAACATTTCATATAAAAATACCAGACTAGGTTGGTTCCCAAATCAACTTTAGCGAACATCACCTAGGTCATACATTCTCCATCATGAACAAATATTAAACAAGAAAACAAAACAAAAGTTGGAGTTTTATTTGGACTAACTTAGAGTACAGTTTTGCTGTGTTCAATGTTGAACTCTATAGAATATAATGGTGCTTTATAAATAATTAATAATAGCGAAACTTACAGCCATAGTTATTCCTGGCTGAAACTCTGATTCCCAGCTCTACATTATTAACAAGCAGTGGTCTAGAACCAGATTTCAGCTGTAATTCATACTAGCGAGTCATAATGTTATATCTCTTCAGACCCAGGATAGCTGTTTATCCACAAGGCACTCAATGTGTGTGCAACTTAAATTTTATTTTTTTTCTTTTCGCTTTTCTTTTTTTAACTTTAAGGAGAACTTAACTTTTTTTTTTTTTTTTTAAATGTACAAAGTTTTTCGCCTCAGAACACCTATACATTATAAGATTCTTCTCTAGTAAGTTGCATTTGGTACATATAAGAAATAGATTATGTAACTAGTAAAAACATCTTGAATATAAAACAATACCTTTCATTGACTAATAAAATTCTCTAATACTATTCTAAGAAGGCTTCCATGTTGTTCCCAGTACAATTTTTCAGCCCATGCAGTTTTCCAAGAGCCTTGTGTGTGGCCACACCCTCTTACCCCAGTATTTACTGTCTCTATACAGAGTATTTTCTATACAGATGTCTCCACACTAATATAGAAGATCCTGCTAAGACTTTTAAAGCTGCCTTATACCTTACCTTGAAGTTTATTTACCAGCCAGCGTGAATTGCATACATCCTTTCTGAGGCAGTGCAATAAAGTCAGCTCATTTTACTAACATTTTTTAAAAATCATTATTATTCTGTTCCTAGCAAAAAAATAAAGCTTCTAAACCTACCGGTTTCTTTGCAGTGGTTGCTCAATAGTGTAAGCAATTTTTTTATACCATGCGGTTATGGGTTCAAATCCCTATTAAAAGATGTTTCTTTTTTTCATGCACTAATTTCTATATGGTATCTATATTGGGATAGTGTTATAAAGCTTTGCTTTTATGAAGACATGAGTACAAAAAAGTACTTGAGGTTGCAGGTTCAATTCCCCAGACTTACTTTTAATTTTTACTGAAATGTTACTATTCTGTTTCTTATATTCATGCTTGCTAAGGAATGTACTGCAAAGATTACTTCATCAAAGGAATATGTCATTGTTTGGGACAGGTGCATTTAAATGTAAAAAATAAAAAACATAAAAATTGCATTGTTCCCTTTCTCTGTGTCAGAGAAAGGGAAGCTCTCTGTGCTATTAGTGGCTGTAGCTTCCTTGTTTTGATCTGTTAAGCACTAAAGAACATGTGGAGGGTACTGCATACACTTAGCTGGTAGTCACCCAGCTAAGGTGGATTATGGGAGCAGACTCCTAATACCCACAGGTTAATTTTATATATCCCTGAGCAACCACAGCAAAGTGAGAGGTGAGACACAGCTTGTTTTATGTTTGTGAATGTGTTCTGTCTATTGGGACAATGTTGTCAGGAGACTTAAATTCCCCATTAAATTTCTGGTTGGAAATGCACATAATGAAGTGCTAAAATAAATGGAGTAAGGGGCAAATAAATGGCAAGTGACCATATTTTTTTGTTTTAGGAGTAGACATGCCCTTTAAATGCTTCATGTTTTTTCGTGTTAAAACACGTCAAGCTTTTGAATTTCTTTAAGGGACACTAATGTAATCATTTTCGATAGCTGCCCAAGTGGACCTATAATTCACAGGGAGGTAGCATAACCAATTCTAATGGAATCTGACGTGCATTTGTGAGTTAAGTTGCATGTGTATGGACAGCTTTACTGACAGTTTAATAGTAAAATATAAACTGTAAGTACCTTTTTATTTAGAGCGAATATACACTGTTAATATAACATATTTCATGCATGTCTTTAAACATTGCCACCAGAGATTGTTTGCCTACCTGCTCTAATATCATTATTCAAGTATTTAAAGAAAGCACTCATCCCTACCTACCTCCAAAAACAATATAATGTACAGCCCCAGCCACCCTGCTAAAATCACTTGTGATTGAAAGGGGAAAAAAGCGGTTCGCATGGGTAAACTTACACAGTTCTACAGGCCGAGATGAAGACATGCATGAAGCACAGGTAAAGTGGCAATAAAATTTTTCCCATTGACCTTATAATAAAAAAACATCATTTAACAATTATATGATCGGCCATATACAAACTGATAATATCGGGGTATGCCAATATCGAAAAACTGTGGATAGGAGCATGTATGTGGGAAATAAGCGATTCCTGGCAGAACCAAAATTATGATATTTGATAGATATATCTGTTGTATTCAATTAGATCAACTGGACTTGAAATGTAGTTCTTGAGGACGTTTCTCTAGTCATCTGACTGGCTTTCTCAATTCAGAATGACTTGTACAAGAATCTGTGGCAATTATGTACCCTGGAAAATCCCAATTAGCATATCACAGCCAGGTGTTAAGGGTGTGATTGGATGTGGCTAAGAGGTGTTATAGGAACGCCCAGAGTAAGGTGTTAAAACAGCATTGTACATGGCAGACAGTTGGTGTCAAACCCCCCACCTCTATTTAGGCTTGGTTTCTTTATTTTCACATAAATGGCCTCTTAACACCTCTCTTGAACCAGTCACGTTCCTTCGCCAATATGTTAACATTAAATCTTCAAAGGTATGTCCTTTACCTTAAGATGCAGGTACACGGCTGAGTCCTGACCCGAGGAAATGGCTCTTCTGTGGGGGCCATACGTTGATGCAGTTGCTGTTTGGTCTCCCCCACATACAAATCAGAGCATTCTCTGCTGCATATGATGGCTTTCTGCTGTTTGGTCTTCGATCCATGTGCCAGTGCGTACAACGATACAGTTTTGAAATTCTATTTCTCGGAGACCCCTGCTACATATGGGATGACCTGTTCTTCCTCCTGTCTTGCTTTTCCCCTTCACTGTTGGTATTTGTGTTCTTTTCTTTCTTCTACTCTTTTGCAAAGGCCCAGTCTGGATATCCACAAGTTCTAAGGGCTCCTCTGAGATGTTTCATTTCTTTAGCCTTCGCCTCTGTGCTAGTGGGGATGTTCTCGGCTCTGTGGTGCAGGGTTCTGATGACACCCAGCTTGTGATCTAAAGGGTGGTGGTAGATCACAAGCTGGGTGTCATCAGAACCCTGCAACACAGAGCCGAGAAAATCCCCACTAGCACAGAGGCGAAGGCTAAAGAAATGAAAATCTCAGAGGAGCCCTTAGAACTTGTGGATATAGACTGGGCCTTTGTCAAAGAAGTAGAAGGAAAGAAAAGAACACAAATACCAACAGTGAAGGGGAAAAGCAAGACAGGAGGAGAGAACATGGTCATCCCATATGTAGCAGGGGTCTCCGGAAATTAAGAGAATTTTCAAAAAACATCGTATCCCTGTGCTTTAAACCGAACAACACACTGAGGCAGCAGTTGGTACATCCGAAAAGACCCAATACCAAAACAAAAGAAAAGCGACATCATATATGCAGTGCAGTGAAGAATGCTTGTTGTATGTGGGGGAGACCAAACAGCAACTGCATCAAACGTATGGCCCAGCACAGAGAGCCAATTCCTCGGTCAGGACTCAGCCGTGTACCTGCTCTTAAGGATAAAGGACATACCTTTGAAGATTGTAATGTTAACATATTGGCGAAGGAACATGACTGGTTCAAGAGAGGTGTTAAGGAGGCCATTATGTGAAATAAAGAAACCAAGCTAAATAGAGGTGGGGGGGTTCGACACCAACTGTCTGCCATGTACAATGCTGTTTTAACACCTTACTCTGGGCGTTCCTATAACACCTCTTAGCCACTATCCAATCACACCCTTAACACCTGGCTGTGATATGCTAATTGGGATTTTCCAGGGTACATAATTGCCACAGATTCTTGTACAAGTCATTCTGAATTGAGAAAGCCAGTTGGATGACTAGTGAAACGTCTTCAAGAACTACATTTCAAGTCCAGTTGATCTAATTGAATACAACAGATATACCATGACTAGGATGAATGAGAACCTTCACAAGCAGATATTTGATAGATTTAAGAGGTTGAAAAAACTTCTTTATATCTAAAAACAAGAACAGAAAGAATTACATTTTTCTTCATTTCATCTTTTTTGTTAAATTTAATAAATATCATCTGCTTTCTTTTGTTTTATTTTTATAATATTTTTAAAAATGACAAAGGGTCTCTTTTTGAAAACCTATAAAAAAATATTTTGCATTGTGTAATGTGAAATACACATGGCAAGTACATTCTTTTGTTTATAAATTACTTGGGTTAAAGGAAATTTCTTGAATTATATTGACACCTAGACGTAAAAAAAAAAAAATACACATTTCCTCCAGAACAATTGATCCACATGCAGAATGCATTCTTGTCTTAGCAGTCATTACTAAATGCCAAATCGGATTGTTTTCTGCGCTGATAGGTGTTTGGCATATAGGGCAGGATGTTAGGACACCCTTTCTGTTAACATTTAATAGGCCATTTTGCCACCCAAGTTCCCCTTCCCCAGTTAATAGTGCTCAGGGTGAGAACCAAAACCATGTGGTCCTCACACCTGTGTCTTACCCTATTACCTAAAACGAGACCTGCAAAGTCGGCTTTCTGAGCGCCCCTGCAAGAGATTTGCCACCTTAGGTGTTGAAGTGGAGGAGGACAGCTCAGAATTGGCATGTATGGAGTGGGATAATCCCTTGAGCACCCAGGGGACTGCCATCTCTATTACAAGGGAGGATGAACTTAGGGTCAGGACATTGATTGGCATACTGGAACTGCCTACACAGATAAGGGTGATGGTTCCTTATTTTGCTGCAGGATAATTTTCTCTCACAGGTGTTTGAAGTTCCTACTTGAAAAGGAGCTCTGTTGGATCTGGTAATATCTAACATTGAGGAGCTTATTAAAGATATAAAGGTAACTGGAGACTTAGGGAATAGTGACCATGAAATAGTGTAGTTTAGTGTATATTAGCAAAAGGAAAAGTGCACTGGGTTAACAAACACTTAATTTCAGGAAAGCAAATCTTCCCTGTTTAAAAGATGCTCTTCAGCAGGTCAACTGGAATGATATATTATCAGGTAAAGGTAATGAACAGAAGTGGACTGTTTTTAAGAGGATTTTTAGCCATTTTACATCTAAATTTACACCTTTAGCAAATAAATGAAAAAAAATAAGTCTGCACCCATGAGGTTTAATTCTGATGTAAAGAAGGAAATGGAAAAGAAGAAAAGGGCATTTACAGTATTAAAGGGTCACTATACTCACTGAAACAACGTTGTATAATCGGAAAGTACAATGTTAGGGTAGTAAAATGATGTTACTTTGTCACTGCCCACATACATTCATTTACATAATAAAGAGCCTTCACAGTCGACACTATACAGCTCATTAACATATCTTAGGGGGTGCTGAAATGGGGCTCAGCTAAAACGATGAGGCCTGATGGGGCCTGTCTGGCCTGGGGTGCTGAGACACCCCTGGGTGGATAACAAACATAAAGGTAGCAAGCAGTGCCAGGCAGCAACAGCTAGAGCCAGCAAGATATTGTCTTGTATAAAGAGAGGTATAGATTCAATGGAGAAAATGTTATTCTCCCTCTTTACAAAGCATTGGTAAGGCCTCATTTGGAATATGCAGGGCAATTGTGGAATCATGTGTACAAAAAAAGACATCTTGGAAATGGAGAGGGCTCAGAGAAAGGCAACTAAACAATATAAGGGAATGGGGAAGTTTGAATATGAAGACAGATTGGATTCAAGTTACAATTAAGTTCACTAGTGAAAAGGTGCTTGCGTGGGGATATGATTACTGTGTATAAATACATTAACAGGCCATACAATATACTATCTGGGGCATTTTTCACTAAAAGAACATGTCAGAGGACATGCAGACATCCCTTAAGACTTGAAGTTTAGTCCTCAAGTTTGGAAATTAGTTTTTCACGGTGAGAAATGTAAAACTATGGAATGGTCTTACATTGTACGTTGTGATGGCAGGTTCGTTGGATAGCTTCAAAAGAAAGCTAGACAAGTTTCTGAAAACAGGGAATGTTGCAGGTTACTGGTATTGATACATAAAGTAGAGTTGATCCAGGGATATTTCCGATTGCCACTTGGCGTGAGGAAGGAATTTTTCCCCCCCTTCTTGCCTTCCTCTGGATCAACAGGCAGGAAATGTGGGTAATGCTGGGTGGGTTGGACTGTATTGACGTATGTCTATGTTCAACCTCAATACTATACTAAAGTCCCAGACTATGGCAGGGCTGATCAACAGAAAGAAGTGCAATGCAAGGAGCTTGCAGTGGCTGCGCGGGTATCGAAAGACTCTTGCACAACCACTGCAAGCCTATTTACCAGAGGCTGGTGGCTGTGAGCATGTAAGGCTGGATATACACAAGATTTTTCAGGCAACCTGGCCAATACTTCCATGTATCAGGCAGCCAAGCCAAAAGATCTGCTGCGGTTTAGTTGTCAACGTCACCTGGAACGGACAGGCGATTGGAAATGTCGGTAAATCACAGTGGATTGTGCAGTCTCCTATGGACCACACAATTAGTCACGGCAAACTGTCAGCAGTAGCTACTAGCAACACGACTGATAGTGTTGGTCAGGACAAAAAATACATTGTTTACCCTAGCTAAGCATATTACAGCTGATATACTTTGCTGTGGTCAGTAGCAATGCAAAAGGTGGTTAACATACAAAACTCTCTGTAACGAGTATCTCAGCCATGGCTGCACTGCCCCCAGCCAGAAAGTAACACAAAAATGTTTTAAACTTTTTGTTGTTGCTGTGGTCAGTAGTGAGCTGCCATTTCAAGCTCTGCAAAGGAGGGTGCACTCCTTTTTGTGGCTAGGCCACACTTCTGCATTTTTAGTGCATTTGCGCTTGAGTTTTTTTTCAGGTCATTAAAAACGCGTCAACTCACCGAAATATGCGATTTCGGGTGCATTGCGATTTGCATTCTGCATTTTTAATCTCTATCGCATGCAGTTTCCTATTTCTAAGAAAATGCATGCGCAAACGCAACAAAATCACATGCGCTTCTGTGTGCGATTGCAGCACTGTGTGTCCGCGCCCTAACAGTAATGTATACCATTTGAGCAACCCAGGGATAAAGACCGTAATGAGGAATATAAATTGTCCTGCAAACAGTCAGAATTTATTTAAAAGGGAATGCACACTAGAAAAATGTTTTTGTTTTTTTTTTTTTAAATTGCCCATTACTGGAATTCTTCCCAACTGGGAGGTGTAACTAGATTGGTCACAGGAAGGGAATTTCATCTCTCAGTGCTAGCTAAGTGAATACTGACATGCTCAGTTTAAGAAGTCACAAGTGGAGGAGTCGTTAAGAGAGGGACATGGGGATACTGTACCTAAGCAAAACAAGTACTATATTGAAGGCATGCCAATCAATGACGCGGCCGACATCTTGAGATAGCACAGTGGGAATGAAGGGCTGTATATAAGGTTACGATTCTTTAAAAAAAAAAATAAAAAAAACTAATGGATTTTACAATCCATATAGAAAAAGGTCAAAGTGCCACAAATCATTACATTTAATGATCTGAACACTGGCCCTTTAAAGGGCATGTCCACCCTGAAATCTATATTTTTCTATAAGGTAGGTAGAAGGTGCCCACCCCCAAGCGCCATATTTTTTTAAATATGCCCTGATGGTTACTTACAGCCCCTTCTCTCCAGTGCCGTCTTCTATCCAGCTCCTTGCTTGCGGAAGTTGCAAGCAGGAGCTGGTCCGCCATCCGCATCTGTCATTGGCTTAGACGCGGCCAATCACAGACACGACTGACGTCATCGAAGAGGCCGCTGGACAGAAGGTTGGACATCCCCATGCTAGGGGAAATTAGGGACAAGATTTTAAGTGCTTCCCTTGCCATTTCAATGTGTCTGAAACAGATATGCAGATCAAGATAATCAAGATGCACCACCTGTGATCTTTTTTGCAGAAGTGCTGGCCAAGAAACAGGTGTGTCAGGTATGTTGGGGCAGGGCTACATCTGCAGCCTGGTCACCACATGGAGAAAAATGAAATCACTTCCTGGGAAGTAATTTTTCCAATTAGATTTCAACTCGGAAAACAGACATTTATGCCCGTACCAAGTTCGTTACCATCCCTGAAAACAATCATCTTTGGGAAACGCACATAAAACATCCCCGTTTTTTGTTTCTTTTTTTTTTTTAACAACAAAACCATAATCAGTGGGGGGGAAACTAGCTTTTTCTAAGCTTTAACCAATTACCTGAAGTAGATAGTTCCCCCGCACAACTATAGTATATTGTTGAAATTGCTAGGTGCTGCTCCAAAAACCATAGCCAATGGTAATAGTATCCAAACAGAAGCAATTCAGAGCGCACTCCAGTCATGAGTATTCAAATCAATTTATTAAACATGTGACGTTTGTTTCGGCGTCCGTGCGACACCGTCCTCAGATGTCTGAGGAAGGTGTCGCACGGACACCGAAACGTCACGTGTTTAATAAATTGATTTGAATACTCAAGATTGGAGTGCGCTCTGATTAACTAATTACCTGGAAATCATCAAGAAACAGATTAAATCAGCAAATTTCAAGGAAAACTAGAATAACTCAATTACACATGCAGGACCAGCAATAGTGATAAAAACTGCATCTCTCAGTGGACTAGCATTAAAAAGGGAGTCTTGTGGCATTGTATTAACAGATTTGACAAACCAAATACACACAAAGAAAGATTGGCTGACATTCTCATAAAACCAATACTAAAATATTTGAAGATTTCTTTTTTTTGTAAAAAAAAATATATATATATGACATGTGCCCTTTTTTTTGCCTTTAAAAACCATGAATCTTTGATATTTCAGAATAGGGGCTTTAGTAAGCAAAATAGCTGGTTTGGGCCCCAAGTGTGCCCTTATGCAGGAAGTTATTCTTTTTTCTGACACTTTTATACAGTGGTTGGCAAAAGTATTCGGCCCCCTTGAAGTTTTCCACATTTTGTCACATTACTGCCACAAACATGAATCAATTTTATTGGAATTCCAATTAGATCAACTGGACTAGAAATGTAGTTCTTGAAGACGTTTCACTAGTCATCCGACTGGCTTTCTCAATTCAGAATGACTTGTACAAGAATCTGTGGCAATTATGTACCCTGGAAAATCCCAATTAGCATATCACAGCCAGGTGTTAAGGGTGTGATTGGATAGTGGCTAAGAGGTGTTATAGGAACGCCCAGAGTAAGGTGTTAAAACAGCATTGTACATGGTACAGATATGTTGATGACACCTGGGTTAAAATCCACCAGAAGGAAGTACAAGCTTTCACAGAACACATTAATGCGGTAGACCAAAACATTAAATTCACAAGGGAAGAGGTACAAAAAAACAAACTTGCTTTCTTGGACTGCTTGGTAGAAGTTAAGGAAAATGGTAAACTGGAAGTAGAGGTTTACAGAAAACCAACACACACAGATCAGTATTTGATGTTTGACTCCCACCACCCTTTAGATCACAAGCTGGGTGTCATCAGAACCTTGCAACACAGAGCCGAGAACATCCCCACTAGCACAGAGGCGAAGGCTAAAGAAATGAAACATCTCAGAGGAGCCCTTAGAACTTGTGGATATCCAGACTGGGCCTTTGTCAAAAGAAGTAGAAGGAAAGAAAAGAACACAAATACCAACAGTGAAGGGGAAAAGCAAGACAGGAGGAAGAACATGGTCATCCCATATGTAGCAGGGGGTCTCCAAGAAATTAAGAAGAATTTTCAAAAAACATCGTATCCCTGTCTGCTTTAAACCGAACAACACACTGAGGCAGCAATTGGTACATCCGAAAGACCCAATACCAAAACACAAGAAAAGCGACATCATATATGCAGTGAAGAATGCTCTGATTTTTATGTGGGGGAGACCAAACGGCAACTGCATCAACGTATGGCCCAGCACAGAAGAGCCAATTCCTCGGGTCAGGACTCAGCCATGTACCTGCATCTTAAGGATAAAGGACATACCTTTGAAGATTGTAATGTTAACATATTGGCAAAGGAACGTGACTGGTTCAAGAGAGGTGTCAAGTAGGCCATTTATGTGAAAATAAAGAAACCAAGCCTAAATAGAGGTGGGGGGTTTGACACCAACTGTCTGCCATGTACAATGCTGTTTTAACACCTTACTCTGGGCGTTCCTATAACACCTCTTAGCCCCTGTCCAATCACACCCTTAACACCTGGCTGTGATATGCTAATTGGGATTTTCCAGGGTACATAATTGCCACAGATTCTTGTACAAGTCATTCTGAAATGAGAAAGCCAGTCGGATGACTAGCGAAACGTCTTCAAGAACTACATCTCTAGTCCAGTTGATCTAATTGAATACAACAGAAATACAAAGTGGTGTACACTTGAGAAGTGGAACGAAAATCATACATGATTCCATTTTTAACAAATCAATAACTGAAAAGTGGGGTATGCGTAATTATTCAGCCCGAGTCAATACTTTGTAGAACCACCTTTTGCTGCAATTACAGCTGCCAGTCTTTTAGGATATGTTTCTACCAGCTTTGCACATCTAGAGACTGAAATCCTTGCCCATTCTTCTTTGCAAAACAGCTCCAACTCAAGTCAGATTAGATGGACAGCATTTGTGAACAGCAGTTGAACTTTCCACATATTCTCGATTGGATTTAGATCTGGACTTTGCCTGGGCCATTCTAACACATGGGTATGTTTTAAACCATTCCATTGTTGCCCTGGCTTTATGTTTAGGGTCATTGTCCTGCTGGAAGGTGAACCTCCGCCCCAGTCTCAAGTCTTTTGCTGACTCCAAGAGATTTTCTTCCAAGATTGCTTTGTAGTTGGCTCCATCCATCGTCCCATCAACTCTGACCAGCTTCCCTGTCCCTGCTGAAGAGAAGCACCCCCAGAGCATGATGCTGCCACAACCATATTTGACAGTGGGGATGGTGTGTTCTGAGTGATGTGCAGTGTTAGTTTTTCGCCACACATAGCGTTTTGCATTTTGGCCTAAAAGTTCCATTTTGGTCTCATCTGACCAGAGCACCTTCTTCCACATGTTTGCTGTGTCGCCCACATCGCTTGTGGCAAATGGGGACTTCTTATGCTTTTCTTATAACAATGGCTTTCTTCTTGCCACTTTCATAAAGGGCAACTTTGTGCGGTGCTGTAGATCTCTGCAGCTCGTCCAGTCACCATGGGCCCCTTGACTGCATTTCTGATCAGCGCTCACCTTTGTTCGCCTGTGAGTTTAGGTGGACGGCCTTGTCTTGGTAGGTTTATAGTTGTGCCATACTCCTTCCATTTCTGAATGATTGCTTGAACAGTGCTCTGTGGGATGTTCAAGGCTTTGGAAATCTTTTTGTAGCCTAAGCCTGCTTTAAATTTCTCAATAACTTTATCCCTGACCTGCTGGTGTGTTCTTTGGACTTCATGGTGTTGCTCCCAAGATTTTTAGACAACTTCTGAGGCTGTCACAGAGCAGCTGTATTTGTACTGACATTAGATTTCACAGGTGCACTATATTTAGTCATTAGCACTCATCAAGCAATGTCTATGGGCAACTGACTGCACTCAGACCAAAGGAGGCTTAATAATTACACACCCCACTTTGCAGTTATAGATTTGTTAAAAATGCTTGGAATTGTGTATGATTTTCATTCCTTCTTATGTGTACACCACTTTGTATTGGTCTTTCACGTGGAATTCCAATAAAATTAATTCAGGTTTGTGGCAGTAATGTGACTAAATCTTCAAGGGGGCCACATACTTTTGCAAGCCACTGTGTCTACAGGGGGGAAAAGGTTGATTTGAATTATAGAAGGGAAGCCCCTGTTCCGCTACCTTCCCACAACCTTATGCATGCCCACTTCTATTCTACTGCATGTGACCAGCAATAGATTTTCTAGATAGAGGGTATGAATTCATTTTCAGAACATTTTTTTCCCCCATTCCAAATCCTAGAGGCTGCAGGTGCTAGATACTGGCGTCTTTTGTATGCTAGCATATTATTTACATACCCAAAAAGCATTTGTGTTAGAAATGTAAAGATGAGGACATGGAGAGGCCAGCAAAGAAATCTTTACAAGAGTTTTGCCAAAATTGTCTACTATTATGGAAGATCATTGTGAACAGATTTTAAGCCTGTCACCTTGACATTTTAACATGAAACGAAATCATATTAGCTGGAACTTCAGTCACAAAAACAAGATATAAACCCAAACCAGAGTTCCACAAAGTATACATGTCCCAAGTGAGAGGCAGTCAGACAACTAGCAAAACATTTTTATCTGCCAGTGTTCTCCACAGAACACAGAATTGGCAGGTAACATTAAAAAAGTAGCCAGGTGGTGAGGGAGAGAAATTAACTTAAGCATGTCCCCACACCAATTTCAATTCCACCATTAGCATTTACATACACATCCTCACTCACAGCTAACAGCACTAGTTTTAAAAAAAATAGTCCACTTTGACAGACTGTTTTATTTAATGTCTGTCACCAACCACTCTCCCCTCCACCCTGAGCCCAGATCCAGCCCAACATTATTACAGCAGGCACAGCAAATTAAGTGTTTTTTTTTTATTAAATATAAAGACCCTGACCTGCTGTTTCTACTACTTATTTACTGCTGCGTTCCATTAGTGGTCAAGACTCCCTCACTCCTAGGCCACACCAGGGATCTCATGTGTCAACTATTCATTTACTCATGAGAATCATAGATCCTTGCACGTCATGTGGGTAGCCACATTGCAAGCCGCTCATTCTGGATCACAGCACAAACAGACTAACGTGTGAAACATCAGTCATGGAGAGGCCCCAGCCGAAGGCTGCAGCCACATCGCACAACATACGTGAAAAACATGCATTTCACGCAATTAACATCCTGCTTGCCAAGCAATCACATTTTGAAAACACCCCCTTCTAATTGTCACACAGACCATTTAACTTAACACACACTGTTGGATCACTAAGACGTTGGGGAGAAGTCTGCAACAAGGACTTTGACAGACAAGTAAAACCATTGAGAGCCATCTCAAGTCAATGCACTAAATATCTTGACAACTTTTCCTAAAACATTCTTAAGTTCACTTAAAATTCATGTCCCCTTTTAAAATATTAAACTGGTGATTTGTCAATTCTGCCTGCAACATTGTTTTGCCAGTTTGCTACACACATTTTAACCAGATATTAAGTTCTGTTCTAGCAAAGGCATCCGCTTTCTCATTGTGAGCTTTTTATAAGCTTGAGCATGTGCAGCGTAGGCAACAAGAGAAACAACAGTCAATCATTGGCTGTGATTTCAGCAGTTACTGCCTTGAATATTAATTGCATGGAGGAGTCCGTTTAAACTGCCAGAATGGAGGCCATAAATATAAAATATCTGCTTAGCAATACATCTAATATATAGCACTGAATATATTTCAGTTTTTCCCCAAAAGCAATAAAGATTCACAAACTACAAAAAAAAAAGTGGCAATGTATTTTTAAGGTCTACTTTAAACAACGGTCTTCAGAAGTTTTAAACCAAGATAAAAATTAAAACCTCAATAGGCAGCAAACAAGTTTAATACAACAAAAGACATTAAATCAAGTGAGGGTGAAAAGTGACAGATTAGCACTAAAATCTTTCCATTGGAAATGTGGTAAAATACAAGGTTTGGTTACCATCTCACAGCTATTTTTTTATGTGTTACTAGCCTATTTATTACACACTTCCAATAATCATGCAAAAAAGGACCTATGCTTGAATGTTCTGACACGTTAAAAGTCCTTCTACTGCAAATATGCATGTTTAACAAAATAGCCAGGTTTGGCAACACAGGAAATTTATTTTATCAGCATCTCAGAAACCATGGACCTTTAGCTGTTCTTCCTTGACAATGCCAACCTAGGGGGAAAAAAAACAAAAAAAAAAAGTTAAAAAAACTCAAAAACGCTCATATTAATACACTTAAGGTCTGCAGTTTTACTATTCCCAGTTACCTCCATAAGAAACTGGCAGATGTTTTTCCTCTGATCCCCCTGAAGCTGGATAACTTCACCGTATTCAGGATGTTCAATAACAGTACCGTTGCATGCGAATTTCTGTATGAAAAAAAGAAACACTGAAAACACTAAACAGGAATGCATGCAAAAAAAAAATCAGATGTTAAAGGAAAACCATACCTAAAGATTTGAACATATTGAAAATATTTCAGAGAAGCACCAATCATAAGCTTTTAGAACCTGAAACCATTCAACAAACCTTATCAGCTGCAACCATACAAATTAGAGAAGCCAGTAGAGCTAGTACAAGCAAAGGAACTAAATATTCAGAGTGCAAAATAAAAGATCACAGATGAGTTTGAGTAATTCTATATAAACTTTGGTTTAAATGGAGGAACTTCTAGAAAAAAAAAAAAAAAAAAAATGAATGTGGCATACTATTTGATGACTGGTAAGCCAGGTATGAAACAGACGAATGGACGGGGTGGGGGTTAGGAGAACTAAGCCTTTTCAATGGCTTGTGTGTAGGTCTTCATGGGAATTAAACAAGTACACAATCTGTATAGCTCATCTTAAAGCAGTTTTGATAAATAATGCGGCAGCTAAGTAAATACTATTTAAAGCACTAAATATAGATATACTAGATTACCTTCTTAAAAGCTTTTACAAGCTTCTTTTTGTCATAATCATCTGCAATTCCCTGGACAGTTGTTAATGTTTTCCTGCCGTTACGCTGCTGGATTCTTATATGGATATAATCCTCAGTCCCTGCCGGGAGTAAGTCGTCACCCTTAGTTGCATCAGCAAAGGGGTCTGTAAAGCAGAAAATGTCATAAGCAAAACAATATGACTGTTAAAAGTTTAAGACTATGATAATGCTCTTTATAGTTTTAAAACCGACCAAGACAGAGTGCGCCTACATACCAAATGCAAACAAGTGTGCAACATAAAAATAGCAACCCTTACCCCAGTTGCAGCTGTATAAATAGGATGTTTAGTCCATAAGAGGTAGATTGTTTACGCAGTACAATACTTAGGGGGAGCAGATGCTTTACGGTTGCAACCCTTAGATTAGCCTTATGCTGAACCCTTTGAAACTCCGTCACATGCATTTCTACATATAGAAAGCTGTATATTCCACAGCTCTCCTGTCTGCTTCTTGGTAAATAACAGGAAATTAATGTAGCCTACCTCCCCCTTAGTTTGCATTAAAAGAAAAAAAAAATAATTCAGTGGACATAGGCTCATCAGTACTGTATATACCAAGCTCAAAGGAATCATGTCCACCCAAGATACAAAATGGTGGACATAAGCTTGGTGAATACTGTACTGATGGCCTATGTCCACCATTTTGTATCTTGGGTGGACATGATTCCCTTAAGCTTGGTGAATACTGTACTGATGGCCTAAGGGAATCATGTCCACCCAAAATATAAAACTGACTTTCCCATTACCTGCCTGCAACTCCTAATGTATGTGCAATGGAGCATTTATTTTTTTGCAGACAGTGTGCATTTTCATAACTGATAAAAATGGAGGAAAGCCTGCACACAACATAATTACTGGCTACCTATACTGTTAGCATAGAGATACTGATGCTTGGTACACACAGCGATAATTTGATGATTTACAGACTGAAAGCTGCTTTAGAAAGCCAAAATATCAGTCGCATGAGAACAGCCCACATCTGAAAGATCATCAAGGCTTAAGGCGCCCCATACTCTAGTTTACTGAAGACTGCACAGCTTGACAAATTTTATTGCACTATCCAGATTAACTTTCCTCCTCTCATAAAATATATTTCATCCAGATTGTCTGGCATTTCGGTTGTACCGATCAACTGGGCAGAAATATCAGAACGAGTGCACACGAGGAACAACCAACCCCTCAGGTGACTGGCAGGGGAAAGGTCTTTGCACAAGGTCAATAATCAACAAATCCTTTCTGATCTGACTAGATTTGTGCAGGTATATGAACAACCTTGATTTACCAACATTGAGTGAAGATTGGGCTTGCAGGACGGTGTTTATACAATAGTTCATATTCATGTTGTAGCACTTATACAGTCTTACAAAATGTAGCCATCTGGTGTTCTTGTGCCACCAATAACAAAACAGATAAGATGTGCACACTACTCAGTGAACTGAACACACTATTGTGCAAAACAGGCAAGTTCCAGAGAACCTTTCCCCTTCCTCAGATATTTGAGGATAGCATACGTGTAAATGTCAGTAGTGCGGCCCTCTTATCCGTGTTCTGCTAGACATCCCCAGGGTAGAGGTTTGCACAAACTGCTGGAGTAAAAAAGGATGAAAATTATATATAATGTACACGACTATGGGCAGGGCCCAAGTTGAACATTAAGTGTTACTTTCTGTGCGCTGCAGACCAGTAAACATCTAATTACAATGCACATTAGGGGCTGTTCCAATTGCATCGGACTGGCAATTTAAACCGAAAACGCGACCAGTAGGGCCCAACACCCAAACTGACCAATGAGGAATACAATATAAATATGGCCCCACCCCAATCCTAGGAGGAAGAATGGAGACAAATATAAACATTTACTCATTATGATCACGTAGCGGATCAAACAAAATTCAATCACCCACCAGTACAGACCCCAAATACACTTGCTTTAAACGGATTAAATATACAATAAATGGTTATCTGACCGACGATGACAGATGAAAGTTTTGCCAATAGGAAATAAAACCATGAGCCCTCCAGCCTCCCCCACCCAGTAACACCCGCCCTCCCCCTTAATAGAGCGCGTCGCCATTTTGTAATGGCGGAAACAAAAAGCAGAACCTCCCCAAGGTACAAAGCGAGAAAACAACCGAGTGAGATCACAATGACCGATAATCACCCTCTGACCGATAATCACCCAGTCAAACACACAGCCCGGGACAGAGACCCCAGCCCTGTACTAAGCGCTTCGTTTGTAGGCCCTGGAGCCGGGAGTCCCGGTCTGTTTCCACCAGATGGAATTTCAATATGAAATCCCCGAAGCTGCACACACCGGGAGAGACTTACCGAAGGAGTTGAGGTTCTGGATAGTGGACATGCGATACTATTACGAGCACAGAGTACAGAGGAAACG
Organism: Hymenochirus boettgeri; assembly: GCA_019447015.1. NCBI lineage: Eukaryota > Metazoa > Chordata > Amphibia > Anura > Pipidae > Hymenochirus > Hymenochirus boettgeri. The sequence continues at coordinate 97,325,710 of CM033474.1, forward strand.
ACTGGCGCTGGCCGGTGCCGGAGAATTGAATAACTGTCGGGCTCTTGGTTACTGTTAGTCGGGAGCGGATTTAAGGGTGGAACAAGGTCGCTCTATCGGACTTAGTCTCGGGACGCGACTGTAAATAGTGCTGGAAGTTTCAACGCTAAGTAGATACTTGGCAACGGTAGCTTCTTCAGAGTCACCAACAAAATGGCCGAGCTGCGGCTTTTAGCGGGCTGGTTCACGATAAACGTCACGTGACAATGCTGTTGCAAGTTATGCTGGTAAATGTAGTCCTCCCCGCCCTAATTTGTGCCTTAAGTTGTAAATCGCCATGTAGGGAAAGGACTACAATACCCAGAAGGGACAGGTTATGCGATTGTTCAGGGCACACTAGTGGGCGTGTTTGGGAGGCTGTTGTCACAGTAATGTGGTGTTTTGGAAACACACTGTCAGATCCCTCCTCCTGACCGACCGATCGGCACTTATCGGCAAAGATAGTGCATAGTGTGTAACCCAGCTTTATTATTGTTGGCATGCACACAGCTTCATGCAGAATGGATTTGAATAAAATGTGTTATCCATTTGTCCTTTTTAAAAAAAGGAAACAATATAATTTAATTGTATTGATATATACAATTCAAGGGTATCTCCACTGAAAAAAAACCAATGGCATTTCGTTTTATTGAAGAACAGGAGGTAAAGGAGTGTGTTAGGGCTAGGCCACACTAGCGTGTTTTTCGTGCGTTTGCGCTCACGATTTTCGCTAAAATGGAAATTGCGAAAATTCCCATGATTTATGATGCGCATGCTCCTGTACCTCCCGTTCTTCAATAAAACTAAATGGCAACATTTGTTTTTATTAGTGGCGATACCCTTTAAAGGAGAAATATAGTGCATATAAAGTTTTTTTAATATTTTTTAAACAATTAAAATGAAAGTTCCAGGGAGGTAAGACTAGTAACACTTAACTCACAATGTTATTTCTGTGAGGAGTGTCAGCACAAAGAAAACTGCTCTGCCAGACTTCCTCGGTGCTTCAGCACAATCTGTAAGACTAGGTCCAGATGAATAGCTGTGCACAGTTTGTGCAGCAGTTTCACTAGCAGTTTCAGATGTTTGCTGCTAGGAAAACGTTGCATGCAGCACTTTCCTACCGGCAACGCTCAGAAACTGTTAGTGACAACACTGTACGAACAGTTCACAGCCATTTGCCTGAACCTAGCCTAATACAAGTAATCCCAGGACGCTAACCTGACACATGGAAATTGTACTGTACATTCATAAATATTGCCCCCTGCTAAAATTATTCAGTAATTGTATTAGAGCAGTAATGCCCAACTGGCGCCCAACCTTGATTTTTTGCGGGTAGTGCGGACCCATGGGTGGGCGTGGCAAGGGGGCGCATTGTAGGCGTTATGTAGCAGGGTGGGGTTATGCTCCTGGCCCAGATAGAGCATCGAGTGCTTCTAGCACAGCCTCCAGCATTGGCCAGGTTGGCCACCCTGTATTAGAGGCTCATATTTCCGTCTTACATTTTTGCAAGATTAAGACTAGGGTGTTAAGCTGAATTTAAAAAGTCACACCAAAAGCTATTCCTCCAACATTTCCCTTGCAAATGCGTTGTACAGAGCTGTGTAAAGCACAACTGTGTTGTGCTATTCCGTGGCTTCTGTTACTGCCTATGTGATCAGTTTTGAAGCTTTCACCTAAAAAATAACTTACCTGATAGAGGTGCCCCAAATCTTCTTTTCCCAGTAGTACTTTGCAGCTGCGTGATGGCGCTGTGTGTGAAAGTCTATTGGAAACTGCTGCCCCTGCGCTGTCTCTGCATGTCTGCAAAGATTCACAGCCTCCTGTTGCTCCACTGAACTTGGGGTAGGTAAAAGCTTCCCAAGTATGTAATAAAATAGCCAGTTTGCTGCCATTATTTTATGAAATGCCTATCGGCATTTCATTACATACTGGTAGCCATGGGCATTTCATTACATAATAAATACAAAATAAAATTCCCATGGCTTCTAGTATGTAATGAAATGCCCATGGCTACCAGTATGTAATGAAATGCCCATGGCTACCAGTGTGCGGTGAAATGCACATGGCTACCAGTATGTTCAGAAATGCCCATGACTACCAGTAAAAAATTTTCATGGCAACCTGTATGTAATGAAATGCCCATCACTAACATTATGAACTGAAATGCCCATGGCTACCAGTGTGTGATGGAATGCCCATGGCTACCAGTAGGTGATGGAATGCCCATGGCTACCAGTATAAAATTCCCATGGCTACCAGTATGTAATGAAATGCCCATGGCTACTATTATGTAATGAAATGCCCATGGCAACCAGTGTGTGATGAAATGTCCATGGTTACCGGTATGTGATGAAATGCCCATAGCTACCAGTATAAAATCCAGATGGCTACCAGTATATAATAAAATGCCCATGGCTACCAGTATGTACTAAAATTCCTATGGCTACCAGTATGTGATAAAATGCCCATGGATACCAGTGTGTAATGAAATTCCCATGACTACCAGTATATAATGAAATGCCCATAGCTAACAGTATGTGATACAATTCCCATGGCTACAAGTATGTAATGAAATGCCCATGGCTACCAGTAGGTGATGAAATGCCCATTGCTACCAGTATGTAATGAAATGCCCATGGCTACTATTATATAATGAAACTGCCATTTGGCTACCAGTATATATGTAAAGAATAACAGTTTGCTAGTGGTATATACAGAAGTGAACAGTTACACCACTGTTTGCCATGCACAATTTCCATATCTACACATACATTCCTGCTATCACAGTTCACAAACAGAAGTCTGCACTCCTGCAGCCACCTCAGGAACAGGGGTCTAGTTACTATAATGACTGCTGCAACCCCTGTTCCTAAGTCAGTGTCTACATTGTTAATTTATTATGATATACTGATATTCCAAGTTAGCTACTTAGAACACCAAAGAGACCCCCCTTGCAGTGGAATACTGAATATGAACATCTCAATGTCCTGTTTGTACATACAAGACTTTTCATTTGTTATGATTATAAATGCAGCATCAATCATATCCAACAAAGTGCATTTTCTTATATGCAGCTAAGTAAACAGCACTTTCTCCAATCCGGCTGCAAGAGAGGAATAAGTCTGTGTCAGATAAGTCCCAGAAACCAATGATTTTCCTTCCTCTTACCTTGATGCAAAGCTATGCTGGACCGAAGATTAGAGATAGCCGAACTTCATAAAGTTCGGTCCGTTTTCGAACTTTTGAACTTCAGTGAAAGTTCGAATTAGGACCCATTAAAGTCAATGAGGGAGTGATAGTTCGAAAAGTTTGGATGATTTACAGCTAAACTAACAATGGTAACTTACTGTAAATGGCTGTGGCATCTGGGAAATGGTCTGGGGAACATGTTAAAAAACATGTTAAAACTTGTTAAAACACTTCGTAAACACGAGTGAGCAATTGTCGGGTTTTTCACAAGCTACATTCGAGGGTTATGGCCAATTTGAAGGTTAACGAACAATATTTTTGATGGTTAGCGAAAATAGAACCATAAATTTGAGGGTTACCGAATGCGAACGATACTTTTCAGGATTAACGAAAACGAATAATACTTTCGAGGGTTAGCAAACGAGACATTCTAGGTTTAGCGAAAACGATCCAGACATACAAGGGTTACCAAAAAGGAACGATACTTTCACGGGTTACCGAAAATCAAAGGCTGCATTCGAGGGTTAGCAAAAACGATCTGTACATTCGAGGGTTAGCGAAAATGAGTGATTTTTTTCGAGGGCTAGCGAATAATACATTCTAGGGTTAGCGAACGGTCCGTAAATTCGATAATTATCGAATTTACTATAATTATCGAAAATATAGCTGCGAGTCCAGAAAAACAAACTAGTTCGAATTCGTCTGAAATCATTAAGTTCGTCTCAAACTCGGCTTCGAGTTTGGTTTTGTTTCCATCTCTACTGAAGATATTTTGTACATGTTCCAGAGCCCTATATAGCCATGTAAATAAACACATTTATTTCAATATGCCAGAGGTTCTTAACTGGAAAAGCCTAATTAATTAAACAACTGAAGAGCCTTGGACTGTAATTTCTGGATTTTTACCTCATTCATTATTTAACAATTTTATTAAATGGCATATTTGATTTAAAGGATAACTAAACCCAATTTTTTATATTCCAGAATCTGAAAACAACCCCCCTAAAAACACCAATAAGCTATAATATACCACTTCAGTAAATTGTATTAAAGTAAATGTAAGCCTGTTAAGAACTGGATGAAGTATCTGTGTGAATGTGCATTGTCAGACCACACCTCCTGATCTCAGTCACATGCTTGCTTGCTTTATCTGTCCTGTAAAAGGATTGACTGGAGATTATTAATGGTCGCTGACCAAACTGTGTGATACTAGAATGCTGTGAAGCAAGGTACAAACCATATGTTATTTAGGTAAATTTCCCAGTGCCCATATCAAAATGAGAGGTAAGACACAGATTACTGGTTTTATTTCAAGGTGTTCTGCATTCTGGTTCAGTGTTGTTCTGTGGCTTTAGTTGTCTGTTGAGTTTCGAGGTTAAAAGGAAATAGTAAAGTTAGATTACAAATGTCAAGGATGTCCAGAAAGCAGCAGTGGTGTAACTAGCAATCACTGGGCCCCCCAGCAAAACTGTGATGGGGTCCCTATCCGTGCTTCATCCACAGTGGTTTTCTGGGAGGAGGCTATATCTGTCATAGGAAAAATAAGAAGTTCAGGCCCGCCTGCGGTTGTTCCCCCTGCTCCCCTCGTAGTTACCAACCCTGGAAAGAAGAACAAGAATCATCTGCATTTGGATTATGATTTAGGGAAGTATGAGGATATAAAAATGTTTCATGCCTCAATAAACATATCTGTTGTATTCAGTTAGATCAACTGGACTTTTAGTTTAGTTCTTGAAGAAGTTTCGCTAGTCATTTGACTGGCTTTCTCAATTCAGAATGACTTGTACAAGAATCTGTGGCAACCCTGGAAAGTCCCAATTAACATATGTCAGCCAGGTGTTAGGGACCTTCTGAATGCAAGGTTGCCAACAGATTCTTGTACAAGTCATTCTGCATTGAGAAAGCCAATCAAATGACTAGCGAAACTTCTTCAAGAACTAAACTAAAAGTCCAGTTGATCTAACTGAATACAACAGATATACCATGGCCTGGATGAATGAGAACCTTCACAAGCATATTCTCAATAAACATGATTGTGCATATACATACACACAAGGTATTTATGCCTATTTCTTGTTAACGTTTGTCAAGGTCACAAGCCAACAAACTCACTTTAGGTGTATATTTAGAATAAAATAAATTATAGATTCCTACATTTTGATATTAGAAATATTATTAAATGCAGTATAGTGAAGCCACACTAGGTGGCATGAGAAATACATTCATTGTATTTTTTTATTTGGATGAAACCTTTTCTGTTAGTGACCATTTCTTTAAATAGTATCAAATAGAAACATTTTAGTTATTTAATATTTTCCGTACGTTTCATTGTGTGTTCTGATGTGTGGTCACAAATAAACACATTATTTGGAGTGCAACCCTCTATGTTTGTTTCAGATGCTCTATTTCCTCTGAGGGTGGAATTTGAAGTTGTCTGCACCCATTGTTGTTATAGAGTGCATTGAATTGTATATATTCAGCTGCCTTGGTATGGGAAGGTAAGTGGTGACCTTTTACCATAACACTCAGTAACAGGATGAATTCTGTTGGCTGTTCTCAGACTCAGCCCATAGTTACTACACATGCTTGCCTATTCTCTCTGTGTCACATATTCTGGGAGGGACTGAGCACAGACATTTTTAACCACCTCACTGCTTTAATATGCTAATATTTATTATTATTATGGATTTATATAGCGCCAGCATCTTCTGTAGCGCTTTACAATTACATGCATACATTCACATCAGGCCCTGCCCAGAATATCTTTCAATCTAAGCACATTTATTTGACACATACAACTTATCAGTATGTCTTTATGATTGTGGGGGAAAGCGGAGTGCCTGGAGGAAACTCATGCAAGCACTGGGAAAACATACAAACTCCCTGCAGATTTGTTCAAGGTCAAATCAGGACTTTGGCGCTGCAAGGCATCAGTGCTAACCACTGAGCCACCATGCTGCCCACAGTCTATATGATTCTTTCAATTCCTTCTATATTTACTCTTACCTCTTTCTTTTTTGTCTTCTTTTCATTTATTCTCCCTTACCACTTTTTTCTTACTATTTTTATTATAAGGATTTTCTATTCTTTAGCCATTTGTCTACATTTCTTCCATTCTGTTGCCTGTTCTCCTTTGCAGTCTACACTACAATTTGTTATTTTAATTGCCTTGTATGCAATTTTCTTCCCCCTCTTCCTGTATACTACGATACTTCTTTACCCACTCTTTCCTGCCTCTATCAAATCTTTCCCCCAATCTGCTCCCAGGTCCTTTAAACCATCCCCACATCATCCAAGTTGCTTCCCATGTTATCCTCCCCTCATTCAATCTGCTCTCCAGTGACATAAATCCTTCTCACTTTATATCCAATCTTCTGGTCTCAATAGCACACTTTAAAAGTTAGTTGATCTGCAGCTACTTGCACCCAGGGACCTGTTAGTTTACATCCTATTCAAAGTGAGCAGTAATAGTGTAAATTTAAAAGTCCCCGCTACAAGCTCAGCTTGAAAAGGATGTAAAAATAGAAATTGTTATGAACTGGATAGAACAGGGGTCTGGGTTTCAGAAACCATCCCTATGTGCGGATGTGGTCTTTACCAGAGCTTCTAATCGTGGGGATGTTGAGCTGCAAGGCAGACACTAGGTCGTGGTTCCAGGAAGAAATAGCTGTAACACAATATAGAAAAAACACTGGGAGTAGCAAGACAGATTATAGACTCACAGATACTGTAGGCAGATGCAAAGTCAGGAGCAGACTGAGGCAGGTAGAAAACTTCATAACCATAGACAGGCTAGAGGTCGAGACAAGTGGCATTAGTCGATATCTAGGCACGGGGTCAAGATGGCAAAGAGTCACAAGTCGGGCAAACAAAACAAGAGTCGGCAATGGAAAATCAATTACAATCTCACTGGAATAAACCAGGTAGCTGATCTGAAAAAACAGCACTGAGAGTAACTGCCAAGGGGTTTAAATAGGTCAATCCTATGGTAACATTGTCAGAAAACTTTTGCGTTAGCCACACAACCGCCGCAAGGAAGGAGTTTAATATAACATTGGCTAGCATGATTTAAACTCCAAAACAGGAGCGGTGCATCTCCCTGTTAGAGTATTGTGGATTCGAACATCAACTATTTGAAGTTCACTGAGGATTTGAGGATCACATATTTTAACACAGACTATTCAAGGGTATTCGAACATTAGGATAGGAGATTATGCGTCAAAACAGCAATCTGACTGATCCCTGAATTAACTTTTACAGTAAGCTGTATTAAAAAGAATTTTGCCTTCTCCCCCTCTATGATTTTGCATGCACTTAAAAATTCACCTTACACTCAAAGAAAATACAGTTATAAACTAAATAACTAAATAAAATGGGAATTATGTACCCACTGTGTAAGATACATTTTAATATGTTATATAAAGATATTAGAAATCACAGTTAAGTTCTATTAACATATATATACTCAAAATATAAGAGTCATTTATTGATGTAGCTGATTATTATATAGTGAATAATGTAACAAATAATGAACAAAATTTTTAACCCAGTTGATCCAGAGGAAGGCAAAAAAAAAGCAAAAAAAGGGGGGGAAATTCCTTCCTGACTCCAAATGGCAATAGAAAGTATCCCTGTATCAGCCAGATCTATATGTGTTAATACCAGTATTTCTCAATATTTTTTAGTTTTAGAAACTTATCCAGGCCTTTTTTAAAGCTATTCAATGAACTTGCCATTACCACATCTGCTGGAAGACAGTTCCACAGTTTCACCATTCTCACTGTAGAAGAAGAAACCTTGTTGAAGAGCATGCCTTCCTATTGGCCTCGTTGCCAATGGGGAGGAGGGGGCGGAGCCTACCAGAGCAGTGTTGCTCTAAGACAGTGCTTTAAGTTACGCAAACTCAGGATTGAGGACCTAGCGGTTCAAATCCTCCATCTACTACAGCTCCTACCTCCGGTCAGCATCTCCACTTCAGCTCCTACCTCCAGTTAACTCCGGTCAGCATATCTACTACAGCTCCTACCTCCGGTCCGCATCTCCACTTCAGCTCCTACCTCCTGTTACCTCCGGTCAGCATATCTACTACAGCTCCTACCTCCGGTCTGCATCTCCACTTCAGCTCCTACCTCCAGTTACCTCCGGTCTGCATATCTACCACAGCTCCTACCTCCAATCTGCCTACCTACTCCAGTTCCTACCTCCAGTTACCTCCGGCCTGCATACCTACCACAACTTCTACCTCCGGTCCGTATCTCCACATTGTGGGATTGGTCTTTGTGACTCTCTCTTCTGGAGCCGCGACCTGGTGCCTGTCCGCCGCAAAACATCCTCACCATTAGAGGCCCTGGTGAAAACCGGCAGGTACTTAGACTCCGCGTCCAGAGGGGGTCTCATAGAGGCCTTATCCTGAAGAACTCGTAACAATATATTTGTATAAGGTTATCCCCACGCAAACGTCGCTTCTCCAATGTAAACAGCCCTAACTTGTCTAATCTGCCTGCATATTCAACCCCTTCCATTCCCCTTATTAATTTAGTTGCCCTTCTCTGAACTGCTTCCATTTCCAAGATGTCCCTTTTGTATATGGAATTCCAAAACTGCACTGCATATTCCAAATGAGGCCTTACCAGTGCCTTGTAAAGAGTGAGAATAATATCTTTCTCTCTTGAATCTATTCCCCTCTTTATACAAGACAATATCTTGCTAGCTCTAGCCATGGCTGTCTGGCATTTTTTGCTACAGCTAAGTCTGTTATCTACCAGAAACCCCAAATCTTTTTCCATTACAAATGCACTTAACACAGAGTCATTTATGGTGTAGGTGGCACAGGGATTATTAAATCCCAATAAATAAATGATACTCAGGAAGGGTAAGAGTGGAATGCAGCTAGATACAAATAGTATCGGTGCTAGGAATGGTATATAAAAATTGACAGATTCAAAAATAGGCAACAGATGTGCCACAGTACCATTTTAGACCCAATCATATGTGATAGGGGCACTCGTGCTGCTATATAAATAATCAATCGTATGGAATACTTAAGTGATCAAAAATTGATCAGGCAAGGAGTGGAGGGTTAAAAATATGAGCTTTATTCAATAAATATCTAAAAGTATATTTAATAAATCCCCAATCAAATACCAATATAAAAACACATAATACACCATAAATACATATACAATAAATATAACCTAGGCGAGCTGGCGGGAGAAAAATAGTAGAGCAAATGTCTCAACGGGTAAGTCAAGTGCACTGATAATAGCAAAAGCAGAAGCAAAAAAAGCAAAAAAAGCAGCTGATGAACATCAGAGTTAGATAATAAAACGATCTCACCAAGTTGTATGGATCCTATTCAGAGTTAGATAATAAAACGATCTCACCAAGTTGTATGGATCCTATCAGAGACCTCTATCCCATGCCGATGGCATGTCACAAAGCCGCTCCTAATGAAGGTATTGTTAGTATAGCTAACTTGGTACATTGGATACAATTGCCAATTACTGCTTGACACACTCAGTGATTTAATTGTCCCAATTGAATACACCTTAACTCCCATTTGGGTATTTAAACCGGGATACAGCACCGGTCATGTGACCCGGAAGAAGGGGAAAGATGAAGACGCTTCTAAGACTAGGCTGAGTGCTGGACTCCACTACGGGATACGGGAAGCTGTGCTGTTCGTTATATTTGTGGTTATTCAACCTGGTTCCCTGCTCGGCTCTCTGCTGGAGCGGAGGTGGAAGCTGTGCCTGGGTTTGGCATAGGAACAGTGAGCGCCGGAGCGTGCACAGTTACCTGCCCCCAGTCACGGTCTTCCGCAACCATCCTCTGCATTTAATCAGAGAACGATTTTGTTTGGGAATCTACAGTGCATCCACGGAGGAAGAGAGCGATACCTCATTAGGAGCGGCTTTGTGACATGCCATCGGCATGGGATAGAGGTCTCTGATAGGATCCATACAACTTGGTGAGATCGTTTTATTATCTAACTCTGACGTTCATCAGCTGCTTTTTTTGCTTTTTTTGCTTCTGCTTTTGCTATTATCAGTGCACTTGACTTACCCGTTGAGACATTTGCTCTACTATTTTTCTCCCGCCAGCTCGCCTAGGTTATATTTATTGTATCTGTATTTATGGTGTATTATGTGTTTTTATATTGGTATTTGATTGGGGATTTATTAAATATACTTTTAGATATTTGTTGAATAAAGCTCATATTTTTAACCCCCCACTCCTTGCCTGATCAATTTTTGATCACTTAAGTATTCCATACGATTGATTATTTATATAGCAGCACGAGTGCCCCTATCACATATGATTGGGTCTAAAATGGTACTGTGGCACATCTGTTGCCTATATTTGAATCTGTCGATTATTAAATCCCAAATGCATCACCTTACATTAATCAACATTGAATCTCGTCTGCCATTCTGCTGCCCATTTTGATAATCTATCTAGGTCTGCTTGCAACACTTGCACATCATTTAAAGTTTCCAAAGCTCTGCATAGTTTAGTGTCATCAGCAAACACAGAGACCTTGCTCTCAATGCCCCCTTCTAAGTCATTTATAAACAGATTAAACAGAAGTGGCCCCAGTACAGAACCCCAAGGCACTCCACCCCTAGCTGTAAATTATACGGATATTAGAAGTCACAGAGGAGTTCCGTAACCATATAAAAGCATGAGGCCGCACAAGGCCACCACTCCGAGGTGCTTTCTAATATCCTAGTAATTTACAGCTAGGGGTACATTATTCAATATAATCCACCCCCCTCCACCCATAGATTTTTAATAAAGTGATGCCCCAAAATACAAAATAAAATAAACTCCCCTGCTGTATGTTGGTTAGGCATGAGTCCTTACTGTGGATGCATTACAACTCCCAGAACAATAAAAGGATCCATTTAAACAATTTCGAATCCTGTACATTCTTCACATTACTATCTCCCCCTCAACTTTCCTGTCTCCCATTTTTATTAAAGGAGAACTAAACCCAATTTTTTATACTCCAGAATCTGAATACAACCACCCTAAAAACACCAATAAGCTATAAATTACCACTTCAGTAAATTGTATTAAAGTAAATGTAAGCATGTTAAGAGATGAGTGCTCTGTAAAATCAAGTAATCAAGAAATGTTCATTTGGAAGCTGCGGCTTTAAAAATACTGTTGCCATATCCTTTTTTCCCTATGCCCCTCCAGAGCTTAGCTTTGTGCCTTGAAAGACATCTTGTTACTGGTTTGCTGAATGTTAAGCTCCACCCCTCTGAGATTTCCTCTGCTTTCTCCTGCTTGAGCCTCAAACGATAATGCCTGTGAGTTCAGTGCACACGCACATGCACGGAACTCACAGGCAATACTGTTTGAGCTTCCAAATGAACATGAAACTTGATTTTACAGTGCACTTATCTTTTAAGAACTGGATGAAGTATCTGTGTGTATGTGCAGTGTCAGTGAGGGCCGTTTCTAGCCATTTTGGTGCCCTAGTGTGATCAGATCGCAATCCCATCGTGCTTAAAATTGCAGTAGTGTGGCCTAGCCCTCCAAGAGTATTGGACTCAACATTTTCAGTGCCAGCACTTTCCCAGACTATTGACATTTACCCTTCAGTGCCAGCAGTCTTCCCCAGAATATTACAATTACCCCTTTCAGTGCCAGCAGAGTATTACCATTAATCCTTCGGTGCCAGCAGACTTTATTACTAATAATTTCAGTGCCAGCACTTTCACAGGGCCAGCAAAGTATTACCTTTTACCCTTTCAGCATTGACATGATATACAGTATGTATCTGCATTCCATGTCTTCTCCATTAAATTGTTCACTCCTCACCCACTCTGAGTTCTAATTGGAGAGTTGGGTGGAAGGAATACAGAGGCAGGGGTTGGGATCCCATGGCTGCTAGTAACAGGGGCCACTGTTATAAAGTCTGCAGCAGCTTTTACCTGGCATTTAAAAATGATTCTCCTCAGTTCTTTTAGCTGAGCTCATCCCCCCCTCCTTTCTTCACCTTGTAACATTGTATCCAAGTAGAGGGAGCTGAGTTCAGGCTCTCTGCTTACTACAATGTTGCAAACTACAGCAGAACAAGAGCAGTTCTGACACAGCAAGTAAACAGGCAGTTGCTAGGGAGAACACTGGGCGCCCTGGTTTAACTTAGGCTACATAGCACTTTGCCTAGGTGGCCTATGCCTAAAAACGGCCCTGGTGTCAGACTACACCTGACCTCATGCACATGCTTCCTTGCTTTATCTGTCCTGTAAAAGGATTGACTAGAGATTATTAATGGGAGTGAAAAACTGTGACAAGTTTCTTCCATAGCTAAGGACTGAGCATGTGCACAGTGGCGTAACTACTGCCCCCGCCACTCCCACGACCACAGGGGGGCCTGGGGGCATAGAGGGCCAGGGACCAGATCAGGTAATCAGCTGGCTTTCCGAACTGTACTTCTTCCAATATTATTCCTGGATCTGCCATCACTCACTGCATAGTAAAGGGGCCGACCCATACCAGACATGCCCCCTCACAAACCCTGCCCCAAGCCCCTCCTTCCCTCTGACTCAATGTCCATTCGTCCGCCTGCCCTCTGCTTATCCCACCCGCTATTGTGATAACCTCGCCCCCTTTCCACGCCCCCTGGAGAGAGAGAGATAGATATAGAGATAGAGAGTGAGATAGATAGATATATAGATTAGACAGACAAACAGACAGATAGACACAGATAGAAAGTCACAGATAGATAACTAGATAGACAGACAGTAAATTTAAAAATGTGGAAAACAGTTTATGCACATTTAACTACTTCGTATATGGTTATTTTTATAATAATTATAGCATTTTGGTTGTCGTGTCAGGGGGAGAAGGGAGTTATGGTTGGGAAGTGTGGGGGCCCCATCTAAAATTTTTCTGGGGGGCCCATTGATTTCTAGTTACGCCCCTGCATGTGCAGAATATAATGGTCGCTGACCAAACTGTGTGATACTAGAATGCTGTGAAGTAAAGTACAAACCACTTGTTATTTAGGTAAATTTCCCGGCGCCCGTATGAAAATGAGAGGTAAGACACAGATTACCATTTTTTATCTGCCTTCAGGTTTAGTGTTGTTCGGTGGCTTTAGTTGTCCTTTACCTATATTTACTAAATGTCAATCTCACCCAAGGTACTTATGATTCCAACTTTTTCCATCAGTATTTGGGAAAGGTAAGAGGAAATGAGATAATCAAAAAAACTAATTCCAATGAGAAATCTATTTTGCCAGGTGCAAATGGAATGTTTTGCCTAAACAGGAAGAAAAAAATCTTTTGATTGAATCTTTTTTTAAAACTTTATTGAACCTTTAAACCAAAACAAGCATTTTAAAATGGCAACCACAGCATTTTAGACTGTTTGGAGACTGCACCAAACCCAACATCAGCAGGTTATTGAATGAATAGTAAGTTTGTTGCAGTTCAAAATGAATGCCTCAAAATGCCCACAAATTGTCACCCAAACATTAAAACATTGATCTAACTAAATTCCGTGTTTGTTTCTATGTTTTTATTTTAATTTTTTGGGATTTTTTTATCAATATTATTATTATTGTGGATTTATATTGCGCTAACATCTTCTGTAGCGCTCTACAATTACATGTATACATTCACATCAGGCCCTGCCCCTAAGAGCTTAGAATCTAGGCACATACTAGACACATACAACCTATTAGTATGTCTTTATGATTGTGGGGGAAACCGGAGTGCCCGGAAGAGAACATACAAACTCCTTGCTGATGTGTCCAAGGGTGGAATTGAACTCAGGACTTCAGTGCTGCAAGGCATCAGTGTTAACCACTGAGCCATCCTATCATTTGCCTATGGTATTATGCTTTAAATGCATAGAAAACAATCTATTACCAGTTTGTTTTAGATTAAAGTGAATTAAATGAAAAGGTATGTATTTTACTGAATATATGTAATATACATCAATCTTATTACTGAGTAATGTGACCGGTAAAACCCTTTAATTGGTTTTTGGTTATAAAACAATGTTCATGCCAACACTAAAAACATTGTTAAAAATGTGCAAACTCTGAAGAAAAGAAATGGTGACAAAATAATGTTGTGGTTTAATTTTTTATGAATGTAACGTTTAAACTATGCTTTGCCTAGCACTTTAGGCCTTAATGCATTGTGAGATAATTAGCATTGATTTTTCTTAATAAACTGTATTGGTCCTAAGGTTAAATGACAAACCTTGTGAAAAGAAACAATCTGCATGAAGAATATTTAAATTGCTTACATGGAGTTTTTGTCTAGTTATGGATTTTAGCTATTAAAATTACAGCCAAAATGTTATAAGTTTAATAATTTAAATATCACAATCCTTACGGACTCTATATAAATTGGAGTACTGCGACAATAAATCTAATCTAATTATGCAATACTGGTCTCGGCTTTATTGTGTTTATTTCCAAAGCTTCCAAACATAATTGTTACTTATAACTAGAAAACAAAGAAACAAACTGGTGGGTCTGACCGATCGCCAACCGTTCCTTCTTCTGAATCAGACAAAAGCACGATCGGACGGGTCGGAAAACCATGACCGATTGTGCAGTCCTCTATGGACTAACGGTCGCAGTAACTGTCGGACGCGACTGACAGTCCTTCCTCCTGGCCGACCAGTCGAAAGTCTCGAATGGTCAGTCAGGAGGAAAAATCGAAACATGTGTACCTAGCTTAAAAATGTATTCCTATATGTACAACGTGTAATGCCATGACACAGTAAAGCTTCTCTTTCCAGAATGCATCTGTGATTACATTTTGGAGCCTATTTGACAGTATCTGAAATAACACCCTTTTAAAGTGTTATCAGTTTAAATTGTTTCTCATATCTAGTATTTGACTGTGTTGCCCAGGGGAAAAGACTGTGTACTTTAATTATGTTGTAAAGTTCCTTGGGCTGTTTATGTAGAAATGGAAATGAGATCTCTCTTATTCTCCCAACTGAAAAGCTTTTAAATTGGAGTTCTCCCTTTCTTTTGTAAGAGTTCCTGCTCCCCTACTTTTCTAAGGGCCCTTCAACTCTTGGGCTAAAGAGCAAGCAAACCCTAAACAGCAAACCAACCAAATCAATAAATAATACAAAAAATAAATTCCTTGAATGTAGTCTGATTAAATTCTCAGACATTTTTCCTTTCCTAAACTCTATGGCACTGACAGAACAGCACACAAGTGTAAGTTCATTACTGCAGCACAAGTGAAAAGGTAATGTCTGCAACATGAGCGCCATGCAAAATTTGATGCACAATCGCCCTTTTAGTTCCTCTCCCTCACGGTTTCTTATCCAGGAATAGGTCCCCAAAAATTACCAGGCAGGCCACTAGGAGTACAAATATAATAATCTTAAACCTTATTCACACATGGTTAAAGGGCATTTCCACCCCCAAAACTAAAATTTAACCCACTACTGGCCCCACTGTAGTGTTCAAAAATCCTTACCTTACATCTCTGCTCCAAATGGTTCTCCTGAAGTGCCTGTGCAAAGTTAAGAAAAGTGAAGAGTAGGAGGTGTCAGTGAGTAATACAGTCCCTGCTTCCTCTCTATCCTCCGAGAGGTTTCTGGCATTTGCAGGGGAGCCCCCCTCCCTCCACATACCTTCTGTCTGCTGCATCCCCTAGCTATATAAACTTTTTACTGTGTGTAGCCCACCCCAAACCGCTATTTTTTTTGCAAGCCACAGAAAGATACAGACCTTCTTTCCCCTGGTGCTCTGAATAGCCGCATCTGCAAGAAAAGGTGAGAAATGTCTCTAAAGAAGGTAAAAGTTACTAAAGTAAATAAAAGGTTAAAAATTAGGACCCAACAGAATAAAGCAAACCTTGAATTAATGAAATAATTGCTTTCATTTATGCGGAGAGAAGGGCAGGCTTTTTTATGTTGCAGTTCAATGGTAATAATAAATGTAAGTAATTCAATTGGATGTGCACTAGTCTTATATTTTTTATGTGTAGAGCTAAAGAAGCACCCGGCAAGACTAACTGTACATTTTCCTTAAAGGGTAGGTGTGCAGGAGACACCATCAAAGTACATAGAACTAAAGAAGTGTCAACCTTCCTCTGCCTATATTGACGAGGAGCCCATTGCTCACAGATCCTTGAAAATTTCAAAGAAATATGCTGCAGGCTGTTTAGAATTGCTACCAGTCCCCAGTAATTACATCTTCTGATATTGACTAAAAATAGCAGCCTAAGCATAAAGCTAACACAAAAAAACACCCAGTGAATTAATAATGTTTTCTAATTTGAATTTAAATTGATTTAAATTGTGCTCTATTACTGCCGGCTTTTAAATAAATGTAAACTTATTAGAACAATAGATGGAAAAGTTCTTTCATGAGCACTTTCAACCCCTCACCCTTTAATGTATAATGCTGGGCATATAAAATAATTTAAACAACTGTTTCCAATCACTTAGACAAGACTGTTGATGCAACCTGATGATCCCATGAAGGTGGCAAAACAGCCTCTAGTTTTTGTTTATTTGTACTCTGTACACTGGGACAATATTTTATACAATGTAAATAAAAGGGAAGGGAAATGCGACTGAGTGTAGATAAGGGGCAGGATCACACAGGCATTCAAACCTCCATTTTTTGTACAATAGTCAGAATAGGGGAAGGGAACAAAGAATTCCCTTACCTGAGCCAGATGAAAGAAAGGGGGCGGAGCAAGCATTTTGGCGGGGGGGAAAGGGGGAGGAGTTTTGGGTTTATAAGGTGACTGTAAAAAGGAAAAAATCAGAACTAACCTTTCTTTTGTTTTTGCAGTTACACAAGATACAGCAGTTGCAGTTATGGACAGAACAGTCTTATTCTGAATACAGCAGGGCCCCAGGAGCAGCAGTTTAGTATGTGATCATCCTTTAGGAGGAATTTTTTAAAAAACAAGGAGATATTGCCAGTATTCAACTATGGGAAAAGGTAGGGTGGCCAGCCCACTTATTACTGTTTCAGTACAAAATCATATATAGGCAGACAATACTATTCTAATCTGTAGATGGCCAGCCTAATTATTAAAATATATAGACATATAATTGTGATGGATTCGGGAAATATAGACCTCACTGTCAATGTTCATTAAGTTACACGGGTAAAAACATTAATATGGAATAAAAAGATATACCGGTAATCAGGGTAACTCCAGCAGTGCTGAAAGATATCCAATATACATGGCAATATACTGTAAGTATGGCAGTTACAAATGTAAGCTATAAAGTGAAAATATATAAAGTTATAAATTGGATTATCCAAAATATAATTGCCTACTGCAATATATATCATTATCTGCTGCAATATATGATATATTACCTACTGCATTATATAATGTAATATATAATTACCTATTGCAATATATAGTGTAATGTATCATTGCCTGCTGCAGTATATAATATAACATTACCTACTGCAAAATATAGTGTATTGCCTACTGCAGTATATAATGTGATATATTACCTACTGCAATATATAATATATCATTACCTACTGCAAAATATATTACCTACTGCAATATTTAGAAAAATCCTCATTGTAGAATCCAAATATATCTTTGTCTGAATAGGGCATCAGATTTAAGTGATATCAGAATTGTACATTTCAAGGGTTTAGATTGGCTGTGACTACATGCAAGAAATTGATAGCATGAAAACTGCACTGTTTGTTTGGGGAAATATTGAGCTATCCTTAAATTATACTGTCTGTGGTTAATTCACAAAGGAATAGATCCAGACGGGTGAGATTTGATTTAATTGTCACTAAAAGACTATGTGGATTGTCATTGTTGTAACTATTATGAGGTGTAGCAGGGAGGAAGTGAGAAAGTTTTTGAATGCTGTCTGGCACTTATAATAGGATTAGGGGACATGTTTTAGCTTTGAATGGAGGAGGAGTGACACTTAGGGGCATATTTATAAAGGAACGATGTTTCGCCGCAAAAAAAATACGCCGCACATCGCGGCCGCGAAAATAGCGCTATCGCCGTATTTATACGGCGAGCGCTATTCCCGCGATACCTATCGCGGCCGCGATGTGCTGCGGTAATTTTAGCCCTTCGCGGCGATACTAATTAGTATCGCCGCGAAGGGACTTAAAATCCCTTCCCGACGCCGCTCCTAAGGGGGCGGGGCATACGCCCACCCCGCCAACCCCCCCGCGGCGGCAGCGGCGACCACCCGCCGCCGCCATTCTCCCAGCAGCCCCTCCCAACCCATTCCCCGTTCGCGGCAATCTCGGGGAGGCTAGAAGGGGCTGCCGGGAAGGGGCCGCACAGGTGGTCGCGACCACCCGCCGCGCACCCCCTCCCCGGCAACCCCTCCAAGCCCCCCCCCCGGCCGCTCCGGGGAGGGGACGGGAGGGAGCCGCTGGGGGTGTGGAGGCTCCCTCCAGCGGCCCTGAGAAGGGCCTTTTGGGGCTTAGGGGGTCCCGCAGCTCGAACCGGGACCCCCCTCCCCGGCCCTTACAAGGGCCCTTGCGGCACTGACAAGTGCCTTTGCGGGGGTCCCGCAGCTGAACCGGGACCCCCATGCGGCTCTTAAAAGAGCCCTTGGGCGACGTCTTCTTTCTTCCATTCCCGCGACACCAGCTCCGCCGAGGCCGCCGACCCCCGAGGGTACCCTCCCCTCGGCCGCCAGTACCCCCGCGGGCGCCGCGACCTCAACGAGGCCGATGTTGCCGGCGTCTTGATCCACGCGACGTCTTCGGCTGGCACCAACCACCCCACTCAGCCCGATGCCAGGCAGACTCACTGCGGCCGCCAGTGAGCCCGCGGCACTGCCGCCTCAGCGGAGCCATGTTGCCAGCCTCTTCTTTCTTCTTTCTTCAGCCATCTACTGCGATGGCATCTGAGTTCCGCGGCGGAAAGCTCCTCTTTATATAGGTTTGCAGAATCCATAATCCTTTTCTGATTGTTCAATTTTTAATACTTGCTTTACATTAACCAATCAGATTTCTGGAACTTTCGTTAATGGCCGCGAAAACGGCCGCGAAAAGTTAACGAACCTTTAAAATATGCCCCTAGTCATATAACCTTTTCATCCATATATACATTTTAAATTCACTAAATATATAAAATACTTCAGTAATAGTGTTTGTGCATATATATATCCACAAAATCACATCATTATCCTATACATTAATCTAACCATCTCTACCCATTTATAGTTACCTCTGATTTTATGTCCTGTGCAGTAAAGGCATATAAGTAGAATGGGTATTGTGTAACTGGATATGATGCTGAGTTCAGTTTAATTAATGTAAAAAACATTTTTATATTTTTATATATTACTCTTAATGAAAAGTTTACAAATAGCCCACATAAGCTTTACTCAAATTTCAAATGTCTCTGCCCTTATGTAAATATCTTTAGGTTTTGGTAATAAAAAAAAATAAAATAAAATAAATAAAAATAAATAAATAAACAAATAAATAAACAAAACAAATAAATAAATACATGAAACGGCCCATACATTACTCAGGGTACACAACTACTTAAAGGGCATGTCCACCCCAAATTTAACTTTTGATATGTGGTAGGGCATCTCCCCCCCCCAACCGCATTAATATAATTGTTAGAAAGTCCCCTGATTCTTACTTACCTGCCCTCTCTCCCCGTGCTGCAGTGTTCAGGCCCTCTCTTGCATGGAATTGAAAGCAGGGGCGGGACCGGCAGCCGCGTCTGGTATTGGCTGAGAGGCAGGGAGGGCTGCACTGAGCATGCCTCAACCTTGATGAGGTTGAGGAAGTCTCAGGCACAGCATGAGTCACACACTGTTCCTACACAGCAGTTTCCTGGACTTTGGAGGGGCACAGCAGGGGAACTATTTTGAGCAGGAATGTAAGGTAAGGATTGTTTTAAACTACTTGATTGGCCAGTAAGGGGTTAAATTTTAGTTTTGGGGGTGGACATGCCCTTTAAAAATGTGTTGTGCAACTATAACAGTAAGCAATTCAGTTAATACAAACACAAGACAAATAATTATCTCCAGTAATATAATTTATAAAGACTGGGAAAGTCGCAAACACCAATAATATGGGCAGGCTAAGTAGTTAGTTGGAAAAATATCCAGACAAGGAAATAGCAAGTTTCTTGTTCAATGTTTTTAAGTCTGGTTTTGTGTTCCTGTTGTAAAAGCGGTGGAAGGAGCTAGGAAATGCAATAATCTTAAATAGGCAGCTCAATACCAAGCGACCTGAGGGGGAAAAAAAAAATTCTTGACGGGAAGGATAGGATGGCTGGCCCGTTTAAGGAAAGCGGAAAGTCCAGAATGATTCAGCATCTGTCTTACCCTGAGGGCTTATTAGTCAATTATGCACAATTTAGCATAATGTTCAGTGTACCTGCATCTTAAGGATAAAGGACATACCTTTGAAGATTGTAATGTTAACATATTGGCGAAGGAACGTGACTGGTTCAAGAGAGGTGTTAAGGAGGCCATTTATGTGAAATAAAGAAACCAAGCCTAAATAGAGGTGGGGGGGTTCGACACAACTGTCTGCCATGTACAATGCTGTTTTAAACACCTTACTCTGGGCGTTCCTATAACACTTCTTAGCCACTATCCATCACACCCTTAACACCTGGCTGTGATATGCTAATTGGGATTTTCCAGGGTACTAATTGCCACAGATTCTTGTACAAGTCATTCTGAATTGAGAAAGCCAGTCGGATGACTAGCGAAACGTCTTCAAGAACTACATTTCAAGTCCAGTTGATCTAATTGAATACAACAGATATACCATGACCTGGATGAATGAGAACCTTCACAAGCATAATGTTCAGTGCTTTATCAAACTTTTGGACAGGGCTTTGGATATTGTCAAACAGTGCGGCGATAAAGCTCTCGTGGCTGAGATAGATGTTGAGTTAGTATTTAGGCTGCTACCACTTCACCCGGATAACTTAATGGGTGGCAAATTTTAGGGAGAATACTAAATTTGCCACCCAGAAGTTCTTCTTACCCTTGATTGTGATTTTATGTGTTTCATGCAGTTTTCTATATGTTTATCCTATTTTTATAAGACTTTTAGTAGATCTTATGGTCACACTGTAGTCACTTTATTATCTGTTGCACATATACTGTAATACTTGTTTTTAAACACTTTTTGATATTTATTGATGACTGCACTTACGCTTTTAGATGTATCTTGTTATTTATTTAATTGCACTGGCACTTTGGATATCCCTCTGGACCTCCTTTTTCCTCCCCATGTGGATGTATTCTCCCTCCTGGACTTTGCTTGCAGTTGGGATCTCTAACGGAGGGATGATGATATGGAAGGAGGAGGGTGAGGGAGGGAACGTTACGTCTCACAGGGGCGGGATGTTTGAATTGTGTTTTGGTATTTTTACACATTTGTTTGTACGGGCAGATTGTCTTGAGAACGGTCCAGGGTAGGACCGAAACGCGTAGATGCCACTATAAATGGATTTTTATAAACCCTAGGAGTGCTCCTTCACACTACTAACTACTAGACATATATATATATATATATATATATATATAATTATATATATTATATATATAAATAGTGGTAGTTAATGAGTGTGAAGTAAAAGGGGCCAACCAGTCATATTGATTGTCTGTGATGGGGGAATTGATTTGGTGGTGGAGAAATTCTTGAATTTATTGCTGGGCATGCAATTGCCCATTTGGCTAGATACAATTTATTGGAGGAACCATAAAATTGTATTGTCATATATAACTCCAAGATTAAGTTGGAGGGGGGCAAGGTCTCCAGCAGCAATAAATAAAGTGAGAAGGTAAGTGAATAAAGCTATGTGCTTATTTATGGAACCTTTAAAGGGCAAGTCCAGCCCTAAATGAAAACTTACATACAGGTAAATCACCCCCAAAACCTAAACGTAATAGTTTGAAATCTGAAATATATAAGTCTAACCTGAAATCCTGCACAATGTCCTGTTGCCCTGTTTCTGCTTCCTGGTTCTTCTTAGTAACTCTCGTTATGGATTTGACAGTTGACATCACAGCCAATGACTGAATGTTATCCCCTATCTGCCTCTTCTGAGCATGCCAGGCTCAGTACCTGCTCAGTACAGTTTTCTAAATTGCTCAGTTCCATGAGGCAACCAGAAGCATAGCAGTATACAGTAGTGATTTCATAGGACAAAGTATGATATATCAACATATTTTAAAGAGGCCGTTCTTTCTAAAAGATGTTCTTATGAAGTGGAGTTGGCCTTTAAAGGGAGGGGTTATTGAACATCCGATATTGACTTTAAATGTAAGGGCTGTTCAGACCAGACAGGGGTTCATTTGTCTGATTTTGGATTGGCAATAGTTTTCAGGTACTTGGAAAAGTGGCTAGTTGAGGTCATGGCGCAGGAGTCCCATCCTTTTGGTGGCAGAATGTGGTCTCCCCCTCCCCCAGACAGCGGTTAAAGGTGCCATGGAAATGCATATGGTATCCTACCGCAGCACTGTGCTTTGCATTCAGGTTGCAGAAGGTGGGGCAAACCTGAAGGGGCACCTGGCTAGTACGGACAAAGGGATCCTCGATTGTCTAGACCACCAAAACACCAGCTGATTGCACGGGACTCAGCTGGTGGGAGCGCGAATTATGCCAGCTAATGTGCAGGGGATCACTGGCAAGGGCGGAGAATGATTGGCAATGTCAATCAATTAAGGCCAGCTGATGTGCAGGGGGACTCAGCTGGCAAGGGCGGAAAACTGATTGGGGCTGCACAGGCCAGGTAATACCAATCCATGCCAGCTGATGTGCAGGGGACTCAGCTGGCAAGGGCAGAAAACAGGAAAAAAGGTCGGCTGAAAAGGCCAATTAATACCGATCAATGCCAGCTGATGTGCAGGGGGACTCGCTGGAAAGGGCGGCGGGCGATTGGGGCTAATCGAGCCAGGTAATACCAATCAGCCATGGGGAGGAAGACCGCATTTATTTTAGAAGGGGATTCTGAAATTGTGTTTTTTGTGAATTATGTTGTGTCCATTTAATAAAGTGACCTCCCATAATTTTTGCCAAGAAAAAAGTTGTGCTGTGTGTTTTTCAAATTTTTAAGGTTGGATGTCTATCTATGTGGTAATAAAAAAGGTATATCCAAGGTTTATTGTTAGGGAATTTGGTTTTTAAGTTTAAGGCCCGGGTGGGATCTCTACCCTTATTCATTTTTTTTTTTGGGGGGGGGGGGGGGGATCTAATCAGAATCATCACACAGCCACAATTTTGGGATATTTCTACATCATGTTTTTAAATGTGTTTATGCTGCTTAATTTCTGCTCCTTTATTCCCCATCTTGTTAAACTGGAAAAAGTGAGAAGATTTTAAACAACAACCCTACTTGTTTAGAATTAGTGTGTGCTTTGATCAAAATGCAATACCGCCTGGATGCAGTTGTTCTTCAAATTGGAAGGTTTTTTTCATATTTTCCTTTTTCCCTTCAAATACAAAATCATCAATAAAGTCCCTAAACATCAATCTCCAAAATGTCTTAAAGGGTGTGTATACCAAAAAATGGGTTATTTTAAATTGACCATAACTGGAAACTATAATTCTTCCCAACCACCACTGTATCATTTTTTTTGTTGATCTGCCCCCTATTTCTTTAGATATCCAATCTAAAACTCCTTATATTTCAGCTGTTAATCAAGTTCCTTGCTCTCAAAAACTATTTTTCTGTGAGTAATTGTAGTGTAGCTGGAATGGTGACAGAGTTTAGACTGTTGGAATGTTGTATGCAGGCTTAACAGTTGGTTTGTGGCAAAAAAAGTCAGGTCGGATGGAAGTGGGAGTGGTTAAAAGAGGGAGGGAGGGCACTGCTCCTAAACAACTTGTGTGCTACATTGAAGGCATGCAGCAACACATGCAAATCAGGGTAAGTGCTACTTGCATGTATTCAATTATAGATTAAGATGAGGCAAAGTAATTTTTTCAGTATAGTGTCCCTTTAAATTGAATGGTATGCTACATCCATGGGTGCACACCAAAACATGTCTACCAACTAGCCCTGAATGGAACCAGTGAAAAAAAACCCTAATCTCAAAAATACCCCTCTTCCACAAACTACACATACACATGAGCAGAATTCTAAATGCAGTCCTTCATAGAATATTATGCTTTTAGCTGATTTTCTCAAAAATTGGATGGAAAGCATGTTTCGGGGTAAGATAAACCCACCTAAATATTGATCTCCCAAATGTCCTGAATTTAACAGTATACTACATGCGTGGATGCACATCGAGACATGGCTTTCAACTAGCCCTGAAGGGACGAAATGCATAAGGGCAATTACAAAAACAAATTCAGTCTTCTCTGTATCTTTAGCTGCTTTCAGTTTTTCAAACTAAGCACCCCCCAAAAAAATGGGTGGTTTTTAAAAACCTGTGGTATAGGAAACTTCCGATACGGCGGGGTTTTGGAAAAGTAGGACCAAGGCAAATGCGACGAACAAGATCGTATATTTACGATCATGGTAACGATCCACGAAAAGGCATGGTTTTGCAAAATAGCGTGCCTTTATAAATACGGGCCGATTTTTGAAATCTACACACTTTCATCTATCAGATGTTGCCATTCTTTCATATATACAAATTAAATTCTGTGCACAGTTCTTCATAGATTTATGAAGCAGATTTTAGAAAAACATAAATGGAAAACCTGATTCAAAGTTTGAGAATGTTGCCCAATGAGAAGTTAAAATACCCAATAAATATCAATCTCCCAAGATTCTTGAATAAAATGATATGTGGCATGCATGGGTGTTCACCAAGACAGGTCTGGGAAACATCCCTGAAAAGACTAACAGGGTTATTCAATAAAAGTTCTTATCGTTTAAAATGGTGCTAATTTTGCCCCATCCGGCAAAATGTTAACTTTCAAATGTTAAGTAAAATCTGATTGGTTGGGGTAAAATTAGCACCATTTTAAACGATAAGAACTTTTATTGAATCTCCCTGAATATGCATAAAGTTAGGGTTTTGCAATAAGGCAAGTATGCAATATTTTCATGCAAAACAAACATTTACTATATATTTTTGGAACTTACACACATTCACTTACATTAAAGTGCAATTCTTTTATACATACTCACAGAATTCTGCACTCAGTTCTTTGTAGAATGTTGCACTTTTTGACATAGCCACTAGAGATGTTTGAAAGTGGTGAGTTCCGTTTTCATTTTTTTTTTTTTTTTTTTTTTAAATCCAAAAATGGACCTATGTCAATGGGAGACAATCCTAAAGTTCCAATTAAAAAGTTCCAATTAAAAAGCAATAGTATGTTAGTGTAAATGACTCAGGGACCTGGAAAATGGTCTGGGGAACACAAACATATAACCAAAACTCTGCAGGCCCCCTTTCTGTTTATGGTCTGCAGAGATGAGCGTGCATGCAAGAGTGCACAGCATAAAAGGAACACTGGGCATGGGGGCATTTTATATTTACCAGTCAGTGTCTGCTGGGCAGGGGGCATTTTACATTTACCAGTCAGTGTATGCTGGGCATGGAGGCTTTTTACCAGTTTGTGTTTTGGGCATCTTATATTTACTATTCTGTGTTCTGGGCACAGTTAGCCCTCCAGTTGACCAGCCAGTGTTAAGGCAGCCCTCTACTCCAACAGCCATTGTAAAGTCAGCACCCCAGCTCCTCCACCATTGTTAGCCCACCACACTCACCTCCAAAAGCCACCTCTACAAACTACGCTCACTTTTCCTGGTGGCATGCTTTGAACGCCGCACAAAGACACCTGGGCCCAGTGGGGCCACAGCCCATTCACTCAAGAAAACAGACAATACTGCTAACAGAGCAAATAGGCTGAAATCATAAGGAAGACTGCCAAAATCATTTGTTTTTGGGCCTGTGCTCCTCACAGAAACAATAATCGGAGATAGGAATTACCAGTCCTTTATCTTTGTCCCAAGTACTTTTCATTTGAACTGTTTAAAAAAAAAAAACATACTATATGAGTGATAAAATATGATAGGTGAACCCCTAATGGCTTGTAATGCCATTATAGCAGGGAATACCCTCTGTCATCCACTTAAAGGACATCAGATCAAACTGAGAGTTTATGCTACATGTAAAAGTAAAGGTGTTATATCTATTTATTGAAGTGTATATGTGGACAGGTATATGTGGACAAGACAAAGCGCCACATAAGAATAGGGAAACACAAAAGGAGTATAGCCAATTATGATGGGTGTAACAAAAAATATGAGACTCAGGTTAGTAAGCATTTGTTTGAAAGACAACACAGAGTAGCACAGGTTTTAGTGGTTGTTAAACAGCAACAGTGGGGTGGAAATTTTGAAAAACAATTACTCCAGCAAGAGCTGAGGTGGATTGATAGATTGAATTCTATGGCACCACATGGATTAAATGAAGAATACAATATGGACTGTTTTTTATAGCTCTTTATGTGTATCCATTCATAGTAACAATATCTGATACTAAGTTAAAACTTGTAATGTTAATTGTTGATATATTGTTATTTCCCTTCAACTCTAATGATAGTTAAGATTTTGGGACCTTCTCCAGTAACCTATTATTTTAATGGAATGGACAGTTTATTGGAACATTCTCTCTTTTACAAGAATATAGAAACTGATCCTTAAGATTTACCTGACAACATAGGGGAATCCATTGAAAGACTTTTTATCAGTTGTTTTATTTTCACTTGGGCGTACAATGGACACTTTATTTAATGGACATATTTATTCATCTTAAAGTTGTTGGCACTTTGGAAACTTTAATCAATGGATACTATATTGAACTCAACACTATGGGACATTATGCATTTTATGATCATTTCATGGACACTGTTTTGATTTGGAGAACTATTTTGATTTGGTTTTCTAGCTGCGATATATGATATTTTAACATGTGATTATTTTTTTATACTTTTTCATACTTTTACTCTTTTTAGATTATGATTTATTGTCTAACTATTGAATACAATGTTTTATTAGTAGTTTTATCAAAAGATTATTGTATTTGCACATGTCACTTTGATTGGACACTCCCCGGAGGAGTCCTTTGGGCATAAAACGCTATGGGTAGGTTATTGTCACATCACCTGAAGAAGGGGCAAGGACCCTGAAACATTGTGATTTTGATGTGTGTGGTTCAATATTAAATTTATTATTTTGGAGTGCGACCCTCATATTTGTGTGATTGCTATATCGCCTTAGCCCCTGAGGGTGG
Source organism: Hymenochirus boettgeri (assembly GCA_019447015.1). Lineage (NCBI taxonomy): Eukaryota > Metazoa > Chordata > Amphibia > Anura > Pipidae > Hymenochirus > Hymenochirus boettgeri. Next base: position 97,353,118 of record CM033474.1, read on the forward strand.
GGTATTGTCAGACGTCAGCACTCATTCAGGTTTAGTGTGTGTTTGGGGCTTCTATGCTTTTGGACCCCTAAAGTTGCCCCTGGTTTCAGATTTCCTGGTGGCCCCACCAGTCCAGTCCAACAGTGCGTACAGACATGTGATTGAGGGGCTGACCCGTGGCGCACGTGTAGAAGGTGAATGGCCATTTCAGCCGACTATCAGCCAAACTGTATGGCCTTTCAGTTGGATGTCGTTGATGATCTGACTGGTCGGATCATCAACAATGCCAGAACCAAACATTCAAAGATGAACCGATAGTTGGCCGAAATGGCTGTTTGTCTCCCAGACATGTTTTGCAAGTTGGCCCCGCAATCGCACATCTGTACAGAGCTTAATGATCTGTGTTTGACAATTGACTCAGTGCTTCAGCCAGGTAGTCCTTTTTCCATAACAATCCATCACCTCTTGTCTTCCTTTATGACAATATCATTATTTTTTAGGCTTGTGTGCTTCTCTTTCTTTTATCATCATGCACAAACATTTCTAAAGAATCAGTCTTTTCTGGTCCCCAAATCAAAAATCGTACTAATTGCCCACTAGTCATATATAATAAAATGCAAGTGTGCGTCCCTGTGTCCGTGTGTGTGTGTCCTGAGCAGGAGGTTTCTGACTCACTGTAAGAAGCAGAGCAGAGCTTACGTCACAATCTTACACAGGCTACAGCTACGGGACTCTCACTCTGACTCCTCCCCTCCCTCCCAGTCACCAGCAGTCTGCAGATATTTGTGGGCGGAGCGGCTCTGGGTCCTGGTAGCAATGGGGAGGGGATGCAAGATCCAGACATCCGATCCTGGAATTCCTGACTAGGAATTCAACAACACAGTGAGTGTAAAAAAAGTTTACTGAAGAGATCATGCTGGGTTGGGAAGAGAGAGGCTGGGGACAGGTGACACTGCTGTAATGTCATGTAACTCTATTCCTGGGTCTGGGACAGAGGTGTGTGACCTGGGTCTGGGACAGAGTGGAGGGCCCTGGGTTGGGACGAGTGAGGGAACCTGGGTTGGGACAGAGGGGCCCTGGGTCTGGGCAGAGGAGGGGCCTGGGTCGGGACAGAGGGGGGGCTGAGACAGAGGGGTGGACCTGGGTCTGGGACAGAGTGGGGGTCCTGGGTCTGGGAGAGGGGGGGACCTTGGTCGGGACAGAGTGAGGGAACCTGGGTCTGGGACAGAGGGGGCCCTGGGTCTGGGGCAAAGGAGGGGCCTGGGTCTGGGACAGACGGGGGTCCCTGGGTCTGGGACAGGGGGGGGTGGGTCTGGGGCAGAGGAGGGGCCCTGGGTCTGGGACAGATGGGGGCCCTGGGTCTGGGACAGAGGGGGACCCTGGGTCTGGGACAGGAGAGGGATCTGGATCTGTGACAGAGGGGGGGTCTGGGACAGAGGGGGTGGGACTGGCTCTGGGATAGAGGTGGGGTGACCGGGTTGGGACAGAGTGGGGGCGCTGGGTCTGGGACAGAGTGGGGAACCTTGGTCTCGGACAGAGGGGGCCCTGGGTCTGGGGCAGAGGAGGGGCCGGGTCTGGGACAGAAGGGGACCCTGGGTCTGGGACAGAGGAGGGGACTCTGGATCTGTGACAGAGGGGGCCCTGGGTCTGTGACAGAGTGGGGGGCCCTGGGTCTGGGGCAGAGTGGGGGACCCTGGATCTGGGACAGAGTGGGGGACCCTGGGTCTGGGACAGAGGGGGGGCCCGGGTCTGGGGCAGAGGAGGGGCCCTGGGTCTGGGACAGATGGGGGGCCCTGGTCTGGAACAGAGGGAGACCCTGGGTCTGGGACAGAGTAGGGGACTCTGTCTGTGACAGAGGGGGTGGGACTAGGGTCTGGGACAGGGTGGGGGGCCCGGGTCTGGGAGAGGGGGGGGGCCTGGGTCTGAGAGAGAGGTGGGCCCTGGGGCTGGGAGGGGGGGGCTGGGTCGGGACAGAGTGGGGACTCGGTCGGGATGGGGGTCTGGGACCGAGGGGGGCCCTTGGTCTGGGACAGAGTGGGGGACCCTGGGTCTGGGACAGAGGGGGGGCCCTGGGTCTGGGGCAGAGGGGGGGCCCTGGGTCTGGGACAGAGGGGGGACCCTGGGTCTGAGACACTAAGAGGGAACTGTGGCCTTGGGACATGGAGGATGGAGGCACTCTGGGCTTCTAGTGCCTGTTATTGTAACAGGCTTAATGTCTAGTTCTGAATAAAACGATAACTCACATTTATGGTTGCATGCAGACACCCACAGCAAATAGCCCCAAAGGGTGGCAATATATAACTTTTAGGTTGTATTTACCTGGGAAAGAATTGTATACACTAAGGGGGTTATTCAATAAAAGTTCTTATCGTTTAAAATGATGCTAATTTTGCCCCAACCAATCAGAACTTATGTAACATTTGAAAGCTAACATCTGATTGGTTGGGGCAAAATTAGCACCATTTTAAACCATAAGAACTTTTATTGAATAACCCCCTAAATCTGTTAGATCAACTTCAAGTTTAGTTTTTGAAGACGTTTCGCTAGTCACCCCACTGGTTCTCTCAAGTCAAAATGACTTGTACAAGAATCTGTTGGCAATGTAAGTACCCTGGAAAGTTCCAATTAGCATATGACAGCCAGGTGTAAGGAACCTTCTGAATGCAAAGTTTGATTCCAGAATAATTATATTGCCAACAGATTCTTGTACAAGTCATTCTGAATTGAGAAAGCCAGTCAGATGACTAGCAAAATGTTTCAAGAACTAAATTTTAAGTCCAGTTGATCTAACTGAACACAAAAGATTTACCATGACCTGGATGAATGAGAACCCTCACAAGCATGTATGCACTATACATTTCAGAAGCTACACACCTTCAAATATTTATTTTTTAATACAAAATTTTTAACTCTTTCATTCATAAGTGCGGAATAGCAGACACAGTTCTTCATAGAAACGTATTCTTTTAGAAGGTTTTCCACCCCAAAAACTAAAATTAAACCCACTTCTGGCCCCACTGTGGCCCCACTGTGTAGTGTTAAAAAATCCTTACCTTACTCCTCTGCTTCAAACGGTTCTCCTGCAGTGCCTATTCAAAGTCCCAAAAAGTGAAGCGTAGGATAAAGGTAAAAGATAAGTATGCTGTAAAATCAAGTTAAGTAGGAAGCTGCAACTTTAAAACAACTGTTGTCGGTTTTTTCCCTATGTCCTTCCAGAGCCTACCTTTTCAGCTTACAAGTTCCTGACATATTGATTGTGCCTAGATAAATGTTTAGCTCTGTCCCTTCAAGATTTGAAGCTTCCTCCTTCTTCTTCAGCCTCAAATGGTAAGGGCCGTTTGTTATGTACACGCGCATGATGTCATCTCGCCGCACACACACTTAGCACTGAGAGATGACGTTACATTGCGTGAATTAACAAAAAAGGTCTGTGCAGATGAAAGAGAAATTATACACTTTACAAACAATTACAAATGAAATGACCAGATACATGAGCACATCTGGCAATCATTAGGACTGTCATATGTCATATGCTGTCAATCTGTAATATTCAATGCAATGCAAACACAGCAAAAGTAAAATGTACTTTTTTAAATGTTTTTTTTTAACTATAGAATTGTCATGTTCCTGTAGCTGTGTAGAATAGGCAGAAGGAATATGGGGGAAACAAAAACAGTTTTTTTTTGCCTCCAGCAGAAATAGAAAAGATAGGAAAATAGAAAAATCTATCCTCACAGACACTCTGGGAATACAACATTAGTAAATGGTGACTTTGTTACACAAATCAATCAAATCAATTAAAAACAAAATTATTCGTCATAGTAAAGTCCTGTTTACAGCTCTCAAAGCAAGGACAGGGGAGGAGAAGCATTGCAGGGAAAGGTAAGTAGACTTTTCTTCAGGGTTGAGGGGAAGGGAAAGTAAGTATGGATTTTTATTTAATTGGGTAGACGTGGCCTTTAACTAAATATGTGTCTTCATGGGATCATCTAATATAATTTAACATTCGCCAAATCACATTGTGCCCCATGGAACCCCCATTTGCTAAGGTAATATTTAGAGAGTCATACTGTGTTTATAATCATTAATTCTAAAGTAATAAAAAAATTGGAAGATATGGTCAGGGCTATGTACCGTTATCACTCTCTATTGCCCCTTTGGGCAATGCACCGATATCGGCTTTCAGTGCATTGGGAATAGGGTTTATCTATTCTGAATCTTTAATGCCAGCTATCTGCTGATATTAAAGATTACGTCTTAAAGAACTGTTAGTGTATTAAAGTCAAGTTAACTCTTGGAACATCAGTTAAGGGGTTGACTTTAAGAAACAAATAGCCTATAACAGCGATCGGTATATAACCCTGGCTGTTTTCTAATACCCCCCTTCATTCACAAATTAGCTAAATATATTATTATTATTATTATATGAAAATTACATTTATCACTTTTCCACTGTTGAAGTGAGGACAGTAATGGCCATATTTCTAGATGCCATGCCCTGGGTTACCTTTAGACATGCTTTAATGCACGTTTGATTAGCAAAAAAAAGTTGGAAAGTGTTTCTGCTGTTATTAAACACATCACAGCTTTAAATCTGGCAAAAAAGTGGTATTAATAAAAGTGCAAAAAAGTGTTTAGAAGCATTAAAAGTAGCCACAAAATATCGCCATGGCCAAGGTGGTGAAATGTCATTGTTTTTAGAATAAGGTTTGCTTTCCTTTTATTTCATGTCACTATGTTATTATTGATTGATTCACATGATACACTTTTATAATTTTGGAAGTTCTGAACTTATAATATTTCATAGAATTTTGCAGATAATTGTTATAATAAATCAAAAAAGTACATTGTTGGTTCTTTAGTCTCTAGAGTATAGTTATCCTCTAAATATTTTGTTTTCTATTTGCCATTAAATCTCTTTTTGCGTTTTAATTTGAATTTTTGAATATGGTTATTTACTATATGATGTGTTGTGTAACAATTAAAATAAACATCTTAAACAACAAAGGGAGGTAAAGGGAGGTTTCTAAATTAAGCATTAATGTATACATTTTTTGTTATTATTACCGTCTATACTTGAGTATGAGTCAATCTCAGTATAAACCAAGGCAATTGTTTTTACCCGGAAAGCGAGTATAACTGATTGACTGACTCAAAGGTAGGAGGGCCCATCTCAAGCCCACAACCTCCTGTTTAAAAACAGCTGAACACGCCTATGAATGAAACATACAGGGTAACAGCTGTTTAAAAGACCAGACCCGCCAATTAAAAACAGCTGAACATGGAGGGGGCTAGGTAAGGGGCCTGGCCTCTAATCTCGTGGGAGGCTTAAGCCCCATGAGTTACGCATATGGTAGAAACAGCAGCAGCTTCATGGGTCTAGGTAAACGACATGACATCAATGCGTGTCAAAGCAACGTAGCCATACGCGCACATGACGTCATTGCACCTTGACCAAGAGCGCCGCAGTGACGTAACACGCGACTACGCTTGTGGCAATGTTGCCATGGCATGCGCAATGATATTCCGTGCGTGTCCGCAGTGGCGTCAAACTTTCAACAGCCAGGATGCTGCTGCAGATATCAACAATCTTGTGGGGGCAGAGCAAAAACCAGGAAGCCAGCAACTTTCAAGGTGTAAAGGTAGGCTATGGGAGGGGAATAGAAAAAAAAAATAGACACTTTTATATTTAAATCACAGCTATCCTCTAAGCTTAAGTTGTTTTTACAGTATTCATATCCTTTAATATGTTAAAACCTAGCATATCTTTAATTTGTCACATAGTGACTTACTGATTTTCTTTTAGGCAAGGCAGCTGAAAAGCTTAAGAAGAGATAGGCCAAAAGGAGCAAAAAGCCCTCCACAGAGCAAAAAAATGGAGCAGCTCCTTCTTATAACAGAAGGTATCTTGTAGTCTCATGTTATATGAATAGCATTGCCCACTAAATCTAAGAAACAAGAAGTGATTTCTTACTCCCAGGTTCCCTAGAGTAAGGGTCAGAGATATGCAAAATTTCTCCTGTATGTCCCATAGCTAATGCATATCTCCAGAACCGCTGACTTATTAACATGCAATACAGCCTATGGTATAGAGCCACTCATCTGACTTGCAGACATGACATGTTTTGATCTTGTTAAATCTCGTCAGTGCAAGATACAGATTCATAGCTTTATGGGGTAGGACTTGGGAAGCACAATAGGCAAGGCAACTGAAAAGCTTAAGGAGAGGTGGCCAAAAGGAACAAAAAGTCCTCCACAGAGCATAAAAATGTTCTTTAACACATTTGAAATCAATCTCTGATGGAATTATTTTTTGGTAACATTCCTAGTCTAAATACTAAATACTCATAATTTGACTCTACCAAGAATGCCAACTTAGCACAGATAGTTCACATTATTCTTAAGCTTTCATCATTTTTTTTTAAATTTATATATTTTTTTTAAAAAATATGTGAGATTGGAGGCCAGGCCCCTGACCTGTTTTGAAATGCAGATGATAGAAACATAGGCACAATCAGCTGTTTAAAAGACCGGACCCAAACTTACGGTTTGGTTCCGGTCTTTTAAACAAAAGGGAAACTGTGGTCTCCAAACAAGCTGATTTTAAATGAAAGGTCAGATTCCTACCTTTAAATATGCGATCAATCACCTCTGTACATGCTGCACAGCCCAAGATATGAAGAAATCACTGATCAGAAATTTAGGGTGTGGGAGGTTCTGAATCTGCATTCAAAATACTAGTTACTCATCTAATCCGCAGTTGGCACATGCTCAGTGCAGGAGAAAGCAGAATAAATAAACAGGTGCAGGTTACTCACAAAGCTTAAAATCTTCTAGGCTCCAAGTCTACCCCATTGGTGGTTTGGATATAAGCAACTATCTGCCTCTGCTTCTCTATTGCGGAGATTGTGTAAACATGATTTGGTAGTTTGTGATCGCCTCCAGAACTTTAGCAGGCGCATCTGGTTCCAAGGTTTCGTCTGTCTGAGGGCTCGGTTCACTTGGGTCTGACGCGTATTCAGTCTTAATTTCGCGCAAAACGTATCCAGTTTATTAGATGTTTCCTGTGCCTTTTTTGGGGAAGACATCTTACAGCTCCTTCAGTACAGGTGGAGTTTGAACCTGTGTTTGGCAGGGCTGCATGAATCCCTCGTAATTATAATTTTAGGATGTTACCAGAGAAGAGCTAAAGCGCAGTGCGACTTCTCTCAAGTCATGCCAGGCCACACCCCCTGACAATTTCTAGTTTTAGGATGTGCCCCATGAGTGCGCGCCGTATTGTATTGGTTATATCGCACCCGGGCAGGCAACTTTGGATTGGAGTGCCCGCCGTTCATAGAATTCTTATATCCCTTATATAAATATATTTATATCTCCATAGGAGATTGCATTGAGTTTTTAGGAGCTACCAATGTGGTGGGGGGTATAGGATATTACATATAGGAAAGGTGTATATGTATGTGTGTACTATCTCACTATTACCATTTAAATGACCATCAGTAAATATATATATATGTAAGTATAGCACTGACTTATATTAGGTACAACACAAAATATACAAAATACATAAACTTACTTACAGAGATGAGATCCCTATTTCAAAATGGAATGGTCAAATGGCAGCTTAAACCACACCCCTGTATCTGCTCCATGTGAAAGGAAGTGTAATCCAGAAAAAGTTTCTATCTGCTACACAGGATGTGATGTGTATTGTAATGGACATATACACCAAGGCTCCTTATATACTACCTCCAGCCTGCAGGTGGTGTCAGTGAGTAATAAAAGACAAGACACCCCAGTATAGAAAAATATTGTAGTATCCATAGAAAAAATAGTCACAGTATTCTTATTTTTTTACAAGACATCCCTGCTCTCTATGGCCAGGAGAAGAGAAAGTGAAAGTAGATTGTGGTGTGTGCTTTGGAGAGATATTGACTGCAACACAAGATCCTATGTATAAGATCCTGTTACCACCTGTTGGGAGGACAGATTATTGGACAGACAATTTACCTTATTGGATACAAAATCTGAGGCTACAGATAAGTGTACACCAACTTACAAGAACACACAATATACAGACCTGGTCAATATTCAAAGTGGTGCACCATAGACAAGGATACCCCTGATTACTGCACATGTTATGTGTGGAACTTGTTAATGTGCACTGTATGCTTTGTGCCAGACCACCAGAGTAACCCACTGTGTGCCATGCTACCCACAATCCTTCCATAAAGCAGTGATCTGGTACAAATTGGTGTTGCAGCAGTGCTGGTAATACCATTTATTCTCCCAGTTTTCTTTGTATGTTTGTTCTCTGTATTAAAGGGCATGTCCACCCCCAAAATTATAATTTAGCCCACTACTGGCCCCACTCTGTAGTGTAGAAAAATCCTTACCTTACATCCCAGATCGAAATGGTTGCCCTGCAATGCCCCTCCAAAGTCCAGAAAACTGGCCACTAGGAGCCTAGCAGAGGGGGAAATTGTTTCTGCCTCTGAGGCTTCCTCTGAGAGGTTTGTGGCATGTTCTCCCTCTCCCTTCCGGTTTGGTCTCCCTCCACCTAGTGTAAATCCCTTTTAATATGTTATAGGTGTTGCTCCCCCAGCCCCAACCGCATTAATATTATTTGCAGAAAGTCTCCCGATCTTTACTTACCTTCCCTCAATCCTCTGCCGATCTGAACTGCCGGCAACCGCGTCCGTGATTGGCTGCCTCTCAGCCAATCACGGATGCAGCTGCTAGTCCCGCCCCCTGCTTGCAGTTCCAAGAGAATTGGGCAGTGCGGTGGAGGATAGAAGGAAGGTAAGTAAAGATCGGGGGACTTTCTGCAAATAATATTATGTTTAATATAAAAGTTTATTTAAAGGGTGGACATGCCTTTTAAGCTGTGGAGGCTGCTACTGATAGTATTGATTTAAATCCTCCTGCCCTTGTACCTGCAGATAAAATTCCCCAATTAGACTCAGTAGCTCTACCAGGCCCAATTGCCAAACCTATTTTTAAACCTGATGCATTTAATGAAGTAACTAGGTAGTGGACTGATTGGCTAGAACTATTTGAATTGGCAGCCACTATTAATGGTTGGGATGAAGTTGCTCGCTTGCAAGTCCTTAGCCTTTTGCTTAGTGGTAAAGCCAAGCAAGTATACCAAGGATTTACTGTAATACTGAAATAAAAAGCAGTTATCAGTTATTAAAAATTGCTCTGAAGCAATTTTTTTCCAATTAGATCTGTATTAAAAGAGTATAGGTAAACAGGGAATGAGAAATGTTTGTTTATACTTTAGATTATTAGGGCAATGCTATTATAATAACATGATGCTGAGGTACCTTCTGTTATAATATATGAGGTACCATCACTACTTGCCATGGTGAATACTAATAAGTATTAACCTAGCATGTTTAGTTTCAACCGAACAGTGTGACAGGATTGCCTGGGTCTACTCTCAGACCTACAGGATTATCCTATTTGGTTCCTCTGGAAGCTGGTAACTGTCTGAGTAACAGTTTAAAATATACCTGTGTAAAGATTCTATATCCACTATATCCACACATAGCAAAACATACACACACAAAATTTCCATTGTGCACTATATATATATATATATATATTGTAAAATGTTATTTATTTCAATGAATCACTGGTGTTGGTTCAACTGGTAAGTTTCCAAGGTGTCTAGATTTGAATATACAATATCTCCACATTATCAGGGTTATTCAATAAAAGTTCTTATCATTAAAAATGGTGCTAGTTTTGCCCCAACCAATCAGATGTTAGCTTTCAAATGTTAAATGACATCTGATTGGTTGGGGCAAAATTAGCACCATTTTAACGTTAAGAACTTTTATTGAATCTCCCTGTATGTTAATTACAACAGCAACCTTAAATGCATAGCCTCCAACCTTAACATAGTGCAGAGCTGCAGGTGGAGAATAATGAAGTGAACCTGATCTTAGCACAGCTCTTAGCTCTTTAAAGGGTAATGTTGAAGGGTATACATAACAAAATACATTATTATGCCTTTAATGCAGTTTATATACCTTAGTTAACTTTTTCTTGCAAAGGATCCTGGGATTAGTAGTTCAATATCAAGATCATTTAACCATGTGCTCTTGTAATTATTGTTGCCCTAATATACAGTATGTAGTTTTTATATTACTTAAAGGGTAAAGGCTCATACACATGTGCAATTGTGGGGCCCAACCTATGATGTGTATGAGCGCCCATTTCAGCCGACAATCATTCTGTCGTGGCTCATTGATGATCCGCCTGGCGGATCGGGCAATGAACCCTGACCGAACAATAATTTCGGACATGTGTATGAGCCTTAACTGCGGTCTCCATACAAGTGTCTTTTATTTAAAAGAGTTCTCTAATACCTTTCAAACAAGCCTGGGACATCTCTAGCTTCTCTCATACTTAAAGGAGAACTAAATCCATTTTTTATACTCCAGAATCTGAAAACAACCCCCCTAAAAACACCAATAAGCTATATAATATGACTTCAGTAAACTGCATTAAAATAAATGTAAGCCTGTTAAGAACTGGATGAATTATCTGTGTGTATGTGCAGTGTCAGACCACACCTCCTGCCTCAGTCACATGCTTCCTTGCTTTATCTGTCCTGTAAAAGGATTGGATAGAGATTATTAATGGGTGTGACCAACTGTAACAAGTTTCTGCCATAGCTAAAGACTGAGCATGGGCAGAACATAATGGTCGTTGACCAGACTGTGTGATATTAGAATGCTGTGATATTAAGCACAAACCATATATTATTTAGGGAAATTTCCCAGCACCCATATCAAAATGAGAGGTAAGACACTGATTACTGGCTTTATATCAAGGTGTTCTGCCTTCTGGTTCAGTGTTGTTCTGTGGCTTTAGTTGTCCTTTAAGTTATAGGCTTGTAAAGTTAGGCTCATACACACATGCGACCACGGGCAGATCATCAACAATACAATTACAACAAAGGGGTGAAGTGTATGTGTCTTTGCTCTACCCCTGACTGTAATTTTGCAGATAATTAGTATATATAAGATGTAATATCTAATTACACTCGAACGCACTTATTGAAAAGGGAGGCCGAGGTGTGTAAACCCTTATTCCAAAACACAACAGATAATAGCAGGGGTTCTGATAAAGCAAACTCACCGCTCCGTATGTGTGGTCTGGTCTAGGTGCAGTCCGCCCTGGACCCTTTGCTTGGTCTGTCACCGGGAAGTCAATCATACACTTCGCGACAATATGAAGGAGCAGGTAGTCCTGCTGCAAAACTGCTTACAAATTTTATTTGCGATGCACCCTTCTCTTAAAATATATTGGACATGTGGTGGGAGTCCGCCTGACGCGTTTTTGGATTACACCACATCCTTACTCATTGGCCTATTATTAAACAAAGTGATATAAAAATTGCTTAATTCGGGGTACCAATAAATGCCACAACCATGCATTGTTAAAATTACCCTGGTTGATGGTTGGACTACACCACCCAGCATCCCTATGGCTGTGGCCACACTATCAATGGATCAATTCATGCAATTCTCATGAGCTAATAGATCGCAAAACATGGTCAGAAGCACATAAATATCATGCCAGTGTGGCCTAGCCCTTACTGGACATCTAAGTCATTTAAGTGATTAAAAACTGAATAATTATGCGCAGCAATGAGTATATCACAACAACACATTAAAATGATCTTGGTTGATGGGTTAACTACACTTTCCAGCATTCACATCTCACAGGGCTGAGTGGCTGACACGGAAGTTAATCGTGCAGCCGGCGCAAATGATGTTATATGCCGATAGCGGCATTCTATTTCAGCACTTTTTAGCTGTGGAGATAGTGGAAAAATAATTACCAGTGCTTTCAAAGCAGAAGGAGATGATATTAGCAAATAATATTGCTGAAGCTATTGCACCGGAGAGCATATTTATTGCTGCCCTGAAAGATGAGACTTTGGTAACACTTTAAGTAACTCTGTCTGGTAAGCAAGCAATCCAATTTTTTTGCGCAATCGCATGTGAATCAAGGGGGATCGCAATTGTGCGTGCATGAGCGTGTTACAGTGTGGCCTCAGCCTTAACAAGTCTTTTTAATTACAATCTTTAAAAGTATCTTGCTTGCGCTTTGGGGTATGGGTAGGGGAAGGGTTAAAACAAAAAGTAAAAAATAAATAAGTTAAGATCAAGATCTCTGTAAAGAATCAGTTTAAAATGACACTTCCATATATTAAAATTCTGAAAACACTCACACAGGAATAAGGTTGGCAACAAACTTTATTATAGCAATTAAAAATAATAAAAAGCACTAAAAAACCTTGCAGAAACAGTCCATTAGCCGTTGTTAAAGTTGCAACTCTCTGCTATGGTATGGCCCCCTTAACTCGTGGTCTTGTGATGAGGTATAATCCACTTAGTAATGGCTTGTGAGGTTGTTCCTATGCGTTTCGCTGTTTTAATCCTTACAGCTTCATCAGGGATAAACTTTTTAAATACAATAGAGAACATTAAATTTAAAAGGAAGAGGCAAATAATAAACTGGTTACAAAAAGGAGTCACACAAAGAAGCAAAATTTTTAAAACCCTCTAACATTCCCTTTAATAAGGTACACTGATGTTCACTGGTTCACTTCATTACCTTCCCCTTGCAGCTCTGTTTCTATAAATGTACATTTTGAATGGGGACTGTTGGAGGGTTTGTTTCTGCAAAATATAGAATATATTACAGTATATGTGATATTCATCTTACATAATTTATCCTTTAACATATACATCATCATCCCCCAAAAAACAAAAAAGCTGTGCAGCATGTTCAAACTTTACTGTGCTGAAATAAAAATAATTACAGCGTTACAGACATTTCATCACATTTTAAAGGTAATTGTAAGAAGGTATGTTTTATCCAAGGACACAGAAAACAAGTGCCTTAGACCTTAAAGTTTCCCAGAAAATAGTAATAGTTGTTTCGTTTAGCTTACCAAGTAGAAAAAAACAAGCAACCATAACTATATTTTATAAATATCCAGTTTAAACAGGATTTAGCAGACTTTCAGGGTTACTCAGTAAAAGTTCATTAAAAATTATGCTAATTTTGCCCCAACCAATCAGATGTTAGCTTTCAAATGTTAAATAATGTTAAATAATATCTGATTGGGGTTGGCAAAATTAGCACCGCTTTTAACGATTTTTATTTAATAACCCTGTTGTTCTTGTAAATTCTATATGCACAGTTTTAGAGCACATTAAAATTATTGCATTATTATTTCTAATCTAATGTAGGTTCAGTTACAGTACTTCTAATAAGTAAGTAAACATGCAAAATAAAGATAAGTATGCTATTTATTCTCAGTTGCTAAGACATGGCTAATGGGTATGTGAGATACCCATTGGGTACAGGAGGAAGAGCCAAGATGGCAGCCCCCATGGGACCACTTTAAACCATGTATCTTCGCTGTCATTGAGCTAATGTCACATTATGACAATGTACTATGTACGTTGTTTCTAGTCCAAGTTGTTTTTTTTTTTACTTTAGTTGCCATTTAAAGGGCATGTCCACCCTTTAAATGCAGACCTGGGCAAAGTAAGGCCCTGGGGCCACATGCGGCCCTTTGGCTGCCCCTGACTGGCCTCTCAATACTAGACCTAGGCCCCCAAAAAATAAGATAAAAATCATGTTCATTGATTGTCTGAGGCTGGATAATTTATTTTATAAAGTAAAAATGTATTTTATACAAACAAAAAATAAAGTGATCAAGTGATAAATGTAATTTTATGGATCTAAAATAATACAAACTTATCTAAAAAATTGTAGCAAATAAAAAATAATAATAATAAATGCAAAATGCACTAGGGATATTAACTTAATCTGTTTATAAACCACAGTTGTGCAATCTCTATAATGAGAACTGAATTAGACCTATTGGCCCGGCCCTTCACAAAAGTTCTTCATGCGGAATTTAGTTGCCCATCCGTGCTTTAAATGAATATAAACAAAAATCACCCCCCAAACCCTAAAATTGCAATAGTTAGGAATCTAACATATGTAAGACTAACCTGAAATGCTACCCAGTTAGCAAGTGTCAGTCATTGATATGACAGATTATGTCAAAGTCACTGACTAAATGCTTTACTCCTAGCTGCTAAGGGAAGGATAAAAAGAACATAACTGGCTAGTCCTACATCTGTCAGCTTTCTAACTATTGTGTTTATAAATTAAACGTATAGGCATTGACCATTAATCAAGGTGGATTTCTCCTGGCCTCCTGAATTGGTGAATGTTTTTTCTCACTCCTTTTATATTGTATTTCCTAATATGTAATGCTTTTCACAACTAAAGGCAACAAAATTATTTAAGTTTTAGGTGGAATGTAAGAGCACATGTAAAGAAATATAATATATGTAGATTGTAAGAGTCTATTATTAGAAATTAGCTACCCATTTAAAAAAAATTGGATCTTTTGAAAGATTTTCTTGAAAACAGAACAGAAATTCCAAAAATGACTAGGGATTTGCTTAATCAATGATAGTGCTGACGCAGGATCCACCTCCAAGACTGCTACTGGTGCATTAGAAGTGGGTCTGTATATTAGTAAGTTAAAGACCCACTTGCTTACTGATGCTCTGCAATTGTCAATTCTACCTGACTCTGTATAAGGACATGCTGTGAAAACAGGTCTGTTATTTTATCCTTGCCAAGTGTTCCTTAGTTTCTGGATTGTTATCTTTTTTTCCTTTTACGCTATACTTTTTTTTTACAACTCCTCTCATCATCCAAATCATTTGGCTATATAACACTAAGAAAAACAGCCCTCTTATAACATAAGACGCAGTGGAAAGCAAAGGTTATTCAGCATTAACTGGGGAAAAAAGGAGGTGAGTTCGCTATTACTTTAAGAGATGTCTGCTTGTTTTATGTGCAGTCTATGAAGTTTTATGCTTGCTTTAATCATATGATATTAAATGATATAATAGAATATTATGAATATTTTTCTTGTATTGGTCTTGGAAGTTTCATTTAATATATATAAAACACTGGAAAGACTGAAAACTATAAGCTTAATAAATATGTTTTTAAATAGTTTAAATGGTTCTGTTCACATATTGAATGGTACTGCAAGCAATGGTAACATAAGTAGCTCTATATAAAATTTGATGATTTTGGTTATTTGCATTTCTGTGATAGTGTGTTTATATCAATATATCTCAAAGGAAATTTTTTCTGTGGCACTGACCCTTTCTAGAGCCCGTTTCAGTCCTTCTGCATAATTAAAGACTTGCTCTGTTAAGAAAAAGTGCAAATATAATCAATGTTCTAACACTGGAGGCAATAAAAAGGACTATTCACACTACAAATCATACCGAGCTCTGCTCTGCCTTATTCCTCGATTTCGATTACCTTTTCAAATGGGAAAATAAGTGCTCTTTGCTTTATAAGTGTGCAGGAAGTGACTGTTTTCATTCATTAAAAGCTTCTAAGAAATATAAGGGAAAAGTAGGTAATTGCACTTTTACATCTAATGAAAATATTGTATTAATTTTGATGGATTTAATTACTTCTGTGGTAATTGGGATTTTAGTTATTAGATATTTAGAATGACATACTATAAGTTAGCAATACTAATACAAATCAAGAATTTGTGAGTTTAACAGCAGTGTCATGGTGTTAACTAGTCTTTTAATCAAATCATTTCTTTTCAAACTCACATCAAGTTAAAACCCTGTAAAACTTAAATATCGTTTATATACTCTTGTCATATGGAATCACTGACTTAACTGACTAAATATTATGTAACAACATTTCTTAATATATTTATTTATAGGAATCTGTCATTCACACAACACGATGAACTATTATCCATGTCACCGAGCCCACCAATGGTCATCCAAACCTAAACTTTGCTCTCTGTACATCTTCCTGCTTGTAATGTCACTCAGCATCATATCTGCTCAAAGCAGCTATTTTAATTATCAGATTGACAAGAGAAGTAAGTATTCATTGTCAAGATGTACTTATTTTATGCTGTGGTTTCTTAGTCCTAAAGGAGAGAATTCCATTAAAGGACTGCACATGTTTCCTGACCTTTTTATGAAAAAACAGTTCTGTATTATTCTGTTGTTTTTGGTGCACTGAGGCATCTTTTCCATGAACTACTGCTCTAAACTCTCATAGAATCTAAATTGCATGATCTACAGCAATAAAGAAGCCTCTGTTAAATGTCTGCAGCCATTGAAGTGCTTCTTTTGTTTTTAATTATTTACTGTTCTCCATACAGAAACTTGCATTTGCCACTTCAAAAAATGTTTTAATATATTTCTATATATTTTTTTTTAGTTAGAATGACTTACTTTTGATGAACCCCCCTTATCTGTCATTTGAGACATATAATAACTGTTCAATCTTATTGTCATTAATGCTGGCCCACCAATCAACAGCATGTGTTTTTTGGTATCCCCCTTTAACATTTTTCTGTCAGTAGGTGAAGAAAACTCACCCCTTTAAACTTACACAGTGCAGGGTACTTAATCTTAGGTAAATACAACACTAATCAGAAAAAAAGCAATCCATCCAGATGTTTAACCAGGGGTGGTAGATTGATCAGAATAAACCTTAATATTTTATCACAGTGTTTCTCAACCTTTTGTAGAACCATTTAAAAAAAATGTGTCTCTATAGTATTATACCTTTTCTTTTATGATTTTGATCAAATAAAACAAAGCTTTGGCTCTTTACAGGTTTTTCTCTATTATCTTTAGTAGTTATCTCTGAACACCGTGTGACCATGTTGTAGCTCAGCTATGTTTCATACTGGTATGCAGACTAGTTATTTTCCTTCTATGTATTGCAAACTAGAACATGTCATTTTTCTTCCTGATATATAACATTGATTAAAGGGAAGCTAAATTTGGATATTACACAATGCACTTGGCCAAATCTGTTTCTGATAATTAATCCATGAGTGTTTCTACTATGTTAAGAAGATAACCGTTGATATTAAATGCAATTAAGCATCTTCTTATTTAACAATTTTAAAGGGATATTCTGCCAAACCTATAAGAGATTAGAAAGGGAATTCTAGGGTTCACAGGGGCATATTTTTTATATGTGGTTTTAAAATATTACCCGGTATCAGTAATGTAAGAATGTCACAAAATACTGACCATGTTGTAAAATATAAATCCAGACAAAAGAAGTATGTAAATACATAGAAAATCGAGTTTTACGGGAAGAAAATTACATCTGAAATTCAAAATGTGCTCCCATTTTTTGCATTGTAAATAAAGTCATCACATGTATGGTGAAAAAATGTAACAAATTTAACAAAAAATTAAATTCAGCTTCAGTAAAATCCTTGGTAGTGAGAGAATGAACTTATAATACTTTAGTTTTTTAACAAATGAAATATAATGTAAGACTTCAGATGTTGAAATAATCACTGCTGTTATTAAAAGACTAGTACACCCTTTTTTCACTTAACTTACTGTGGGCCATATTTATAAAGGTGAATCAAAAAGGGCCCCAATCAGTTGCTATAGAGCCCAAATGGAATCTAACCCAGTGAAGAGAGATATTGATGAAAAGCATTTGTTGCAAGAAACAATATACGCTGGATTTAAATGAAGGTCTTCTGCAGTATTGATGTTCCATAAAATGTTCCTGTAAACAATTTGGCTTCTTTTAATATAAAATCACTTTTAATAAAAAGGTTTGACACAGGAAACTGAATGTTTTTATTGTTCCACTTCCTGACTTGTGTTAAATTTGCCCTTCACTTTCTCTTCTATTACCTATACTTGTTCTGGTTCTCTCCCACTCCTATCCTGCTCTTTCCTTTTATGAGGGCTCTCTACCTCACCATATGATGTTCCTGCAATGCAGTGTCCATCAGGATTCCATTACTAATGGAATGCAACAGTAAAAATTTGTGTAGTCTAGTATACTTTCAGTCCTCCAATTTGTCCTTAAATCTCTTTGAGATTTTGATATAGAATCGGAATTTTAATTAAGATTAATCAATAGTTTATATGCAAAGTATTATTACAATCCAGGTTTGTATTTAGCAAATTGTAGATGAGGCAATATGTTTTTGAATTTTGTGCCTTTTTGCCATTCGTCTTGGTAATTGAATGTCCAATATTTTCTGTTGTTTACAATTGCAGGTCCAGACATAGATCCATACTGGTATGTGGATCGTGGTGTTCGCCTTATAGGCCGGTTTGGAAAAAGACAACTAAAATTAAAGAGCACCTTACAGCCGAAATTAAGATTTCTTTTGGAACAGTTTCTAGATCACTTGAAGAAACACGGAGTACTTCAGATAAACAAAATCCATGATGACATAACTTGGTGACAACTGTTTATATTTGTTTGCTAAAGAAAACGTGTAACAATAAATGGTTCTTAATTTTAAAAGATGAGTTTACGAATTTAATTCAAAAATTTACTCATTTATTTTTCTAACCCAGTAATGACTTTTTGGTTTACTCTTTACAATTCAAACATCTTCTGCAGACTTTACTTTATTTTTGGATTTTAACACCTGAAGAGAAATTTATTTTTTAGAACTGGTCGACTACTCTGAAAATGTTCACAGAAATTCCATTAAAAAAGGCAACTTTTAGAAAATGTACAATTTAAAGGGCAAGTCCAGCCCTAAAATGAAAACTTTCACACAGGTATATTACCCCCCAAAAACCCTAAACCGTAATAGTTTGAAATGTGAAATATATAAGTCTAACCTGAAATCCTGCACAATGTCCCATTTCCCCTGTTTCTGCTCCCTGGTTCTTCCAGTTAGTAACTGTCAGTTATGGATTTGACAATTGATATCACAGCCAATGACTAAATGTTAATCCCCTAGCTGCCTCTTCTGAGCATGCCCAGGCTCAGTACAGGCTCAGTATAGCTTTCTAAATTGCTCAGTTTCCATGAGGCATCCAGAAGCATAGCAGGCATACAGTAAT
Source organism: Hymenochirus boettgeri (assembly GCA_019447015.1). Lineage (NCBI taxonomy): Eukaryota > Metazoa > Chordata > Amphibia > Anura > Pipidae > Hymenochirus > Hymenochirus boettgeri. Next base: position 97,372,059 of record CM033474.1, read on the forward strand.
GAATTCATAGGGCAAAATATGTTATATCAACATATAATAGAAAGGCCATTCTTTCTAAAAGATGTTCTTATGAGGGTGGAGTTGCCCTTTAAAGGGATATTGCACCCTTTAAATGAATAATTGTATATAGGTAAATTACCTCCCAAACCTCAAAACTGCTATCTTTTAAAATCTGACAGATGTGCAACTAACTTGTAATGCATCAAATAGTTCTTCTCCCTTTCCCTCTGCCTCTCAAATTTTCATGCTTTCTGAGCTAACTATGAGCTTGCACATGCTTAGAGGGGGAAGCTAGTGATTGCATAGTGGCTAAGAGTTGTTATAGGAACGCCCATGGTAAGGTGTCAAAACAGCATTGTACATGGCAGACAGTTGGTGTTTAACCCCCCCACCTCTATTTAGGCTTGGTTTCTTATTTTCAGAAGCCTAAATAGAGGTGTGGGGGTTCGACACCTGTCTGCCATGTACAATGCTGTTTTGACACCTTACCCTGGGCATTCTAATAACACCTCTTAGCCACTATGCAATCACGCCCTCAACACCTGACTGTGATATGCTAATTGGGATTTTCCAGTGTGCATAATTGCCACAGATTCTTGTACAAGTCATTCTGAATTGAGAAAGCCAGTGAAGACTAGCGAAACGTCTTCAAGAACTAAATTTCAAGTCCAGTTGATCTAATTGAATACAACAGATATACCATGACCTTGATGAATGAGAACCTTCACAAGCAAAGTGTTAAATACAAAAACAGTAAATCGTAAAGTGAATATAAAAATTAATTCAATTAATTACTCAATTCTCTAATGAATCAATAAAAAGTAAAAAACAAATAGCAAGATATAATTCATAAATGAAATGTTAATAATTAAATAGTTAACATTCCATTTATGAATTATATCTTATTTGTCTTTTATTTTTCATTTATTCATGAGAGAATTGTGTAATAAATTGAATTCATTCTTATTTACAACTTTCGATTTATTGTCCTTGTTGGGTTCCCTGTGTGGTTTCCAATTTCTCTATGGTCGAGGGATATGTAAGGTGGTAAATTACCACTACTTTACTGTATTTAAAAGAAAATATATATATATAAATGTTGAAACTTAAAACACACAGCTAATTTATCTGATGTTACATTGATTTCACGTGTACACAAATTCACATCTACACAGTTAACAGTTTATGTGTATATTAAGAAGCAATAAAAATAATTTATTGTCAATAGAGATGGACTAGAACTTAAACCCAAGTCCGAGCCGAACTTATCGAGTTCGAACGGACTCGGACTTCTCGAACTATCCCGGATTTCTCGGAATTTCAAACTTTCTGGACCTTCGCTAATTATCGAACGTTCGTCGTTGCTGTTTTTTGAGAATTATCGAATTTACAAAAAGTTTGCTAACCCTTGAATGTATCGTTCGCTAACCCTCGAAAGTATTGTTCTTTTTCACTATGCCTCGAAAGTATCGGTCGATTTTGGTAACCCTCGAATTTATGGTTCTGTTTACACTGACCCTCGAAAGTATCATTTGATAACCCTTGAATTTGCCATAACCCTCGAATGTAGCTTGCGCAAAACCCAACAATTGCCCGCTTATGTTTAAGAAGGGATTTAACAAGCTTTGGTGACAGTGACATGTTCCCCAGACCATTTCCCAGGTGCCACATCAATTTACAGTAAGTTACCATTGTTAGTTTAGCTGTAAATCACCTGGACTTTTCAAAATATAACTGTCCCATTGACTTTAACGGGTGCGAATTCGAACTTTTAATGAAGTTTAAAAGTTCAAAAACGGACCGAACTTTATAAAGTTTCAATAGGACAGAAATATATTCTTGCCAGATCTATCTACTATCTATATATATCTATATATATTATATAATATATTATATATATATATATATATATTATATTATATATATTATATATATATATATATATATATATATATACATGTTACAGTGTGTGGATAAGTCCAAGGAGCACTCATCTGGATATTTCTAATCAAAATTTTTTATTAATAGTATAAATGAAATGCTGACTCAACCCGTTTCGGCCATCCTGGATCTGCCTGTCATCAAGATTCACCAGATCCAAGATGGCCAAAACGCATTGAATCTGTGTTTACTTTATACTATTACCGTATATACTTCAGTATAAACCGACCCGAGTATAAACCGAGGCACCAACTTTTACCTTTAAAAAGGAGTAAAAGTGATTGACTCGAGTATAAACCGAGGGCAGAAAATAGGGCCACAACTGCCTTCTGATTCTGTATAGTTTTGAGGCTTTAGTTGCCCTTTAAATGGACAGCATTACAGTAGTCCGATACTGTACTATCCAAATCCAGTATGACTATTGCTGTATGAGAATTCTGCTGCCATTTAAAGGGCAACTAAAGCCTCAAAACAATACAGAATCAGACGGCAGCAATAGATAACATTCTCCTTCTGATTCTGTATTGTTTTTAGGATTTAGTTGCCCTTTAAATGAACATCAGAAGTCCCATACAGTAATAGCTATACTCTATTTGACTTTTTGAACTTGTCCAAGGTAACTTTTACTGACACTGAAAAGTCCCTTCTTAATCGGGGGTTGGGTTATTGTCCCACTGTTAAAATTGAACCTTTTCAGCTGGATGTTGATTTGTATTCTTTTTTCAGAAGAGTGAGACTCAAGGCCCACTTTTTACATAAACCTGTGGTTCCAAGGTGAGGGTGGGTGTGGATAATCCCTACAGGACTTGGGACTTGATGTTAAAAGTAAATTTGTTTCCACTTATCCTGCGATCAAAATGTTTGTGAATAAAGTTAAAGAGCAATGTGAAAAAGAGTTACATGATATTGCTGCTAGGAATGTCTATTATAACTTTACTACCGAGGAAGATTTGGCCCTCATCACATTGGAGAAACCGTCTGACATCACAATCAAGCCCTCGGATAAAGGATGTTCGATCGTGGTGTTAGATATTATGTTGATGAGATCAAAGCTCAGCTAGCTGATGAGGATGTGTACAGGGTGGTACCCAGAGATCCTGTTAGGGACGTGAGTAAACACATTAATAATGCATTACAAGAATCTGTATGTAAGGGTATGATTACTAAGGTTACTTACTTACTTAATTACTCCGGTACTATACACCCTGCCGAAGGTGCACAAAAATCCTGTCCAGCCGCCTGGGAGGCCCATTGTTGCTGGGGTAGGTTCCATCTTCTGCCCCCTGGCCATCATGCAGGACAGGATTCTTGCGTCCCTGATAAAGGGTGTACAGTCATATTTAAAGGATACTAGGGATTTCTTACGAAAACTAAGGGCATTAGAAGTTGATAACTGAGATAATGTGTGGTTGGTAACTCTAGATGTATCCTCATTATACACCTCCATTCCACATGTGGAGGGGATTAGAGCAGTGGAACAGAGGTTGAGACAATGTGACATTTACAATACAGCACAGATTGAATTCTTTTGAAATAATTTCCTTTGAGAATTATTTCTCTTTTGATGGCAGGTTTTACAAACAGTTAAGTGGGACTTCCAAGGGATCCAATGTGGCCCCGGCATATGCCAACACCTTTATGGCGTGGCTTGAGGAGGATGTCAAAATCAATTTAAAATCAAAATGGATACTTTTATATGAGCAACTAACTAAAGATTTTAACCAAACTTTCCATTCATTATTAAAACCGATCCAGTGCCAGAGATCTGAATGCGCCAAACAAATCCCCAGAAGTGCAAAATCCTGGAAAAGCATTTCAATATTAAAGTACCAAAGAGCATAATATTGAAATAGTTCAAAAATAGAAAAACAAGTTAAATATTGCAAAAGTAGAAAAAGCACAGGTCAGTATCCAATTGATAAAAAAAGTTCATATTAAAGGACAATATAAAAAAAAACATCATTCCCATTACATGACCACACTTCCAGCAGCTGAAATCACTGACTTACATTTACAACAGTGCTGCCCTCCTTTAGATATCACACAGCAAAGATGAGTGCTAAAAGCCCACCTCCTAGAGGGCCCAGGGCCATGATTAACATATCACTTGACATTGGCTGGTGGGAATGCCTGTTACAACCTCTCTCCTCCTCTTCTGCCAGTTAAACAAACTTGAACTGTTCAGTTGCTAGGATACAGCCTACATAATCAAGCTGATAAGTGTGGGTGGAGAAGTGTTTTTCGCATGCTAGCTTGACAGTTAGAGGCAGACTAGAGCAGACAGACTTCATAGCATGGCTGATTTCGAGAGAGGCTCGAAATCAGGAAAAAAAATGTATGGGGAGGGCTGCATACCTTTACTCTTTTTAATGCAATTTAAAAAAAATGCATTGAGGCAATACAGTTATACTTTGAGAGTCTCATTAAGTCCATGCAGGGTTATAGTCTGAAGTCTTATAATCCAAATTGATTCCCTTTTGTCCACACTACCCAACGTGGGTACAACGTGTGAACCCGAAACCCTCTAGGGATTCTGCGTGTCCTGTGGAAATCTGACAAATATACCCCATGTAGATACAGATCCACTTCATGTTTTTTAAGATTTTTTTTATAAATGATTTCTCTAGGTGACCTGCTATTTTCTTTAAATTTTATCAGCATCATCCTGTGTATGAGTTAAGTCCCCTACAATGAAAAGTCACAAGTTCAACACCCCTGGTTTTATACCATTAGGCTGTATTGCATCTAGACACATGCCTTAGCTACAGGACATTAAGAAGAATCTAACTGCAAACAGAGAATGCTGGGATTTGAAGTTTTCAAACACCTGAATGGTCACAAGTTTAACACCCCTGCCTTATTCCATTAGGCTGGACATTATGAATGTTACTGCAAACAGAGAAAGCTGGGATTTGTAGTTTTCAAACATGTGAAAGGTCCCAAGTTTAACACCACTGCTCTATATCAATAGGCTGTATTGCATCTGAACACATGCCTTTGCCACAGGCTATAAATGAGATACTTTGCATGTCCCTGCCCATATTTCTCTGGGAGTGAGAAAAATGTGTTTACTAGGGATGGCCGGTTCGCGGATCCGAACCCGGATCCGCCGCGGATTTATCCCGTTCGCGAACGGCGGATTTTTCCGGATTTTCCACCTTCCGAACTTCCGATTCACGGATTTTTCGTATTTTTGAAAATTTCTCTTAATTCCTTACATACGTATTTTCGAAAATATTCGAAATTACGAGGATTACTTGTATTTTCGAAAATACATGAAAACTCGGAATTTCTAAAATTCCCGAAAATACGTGAAAACTCGTAATTTCGAAAATTTTCGAAAATACGAAAAATCTCATTATTTCAAGGGTATTTTTAATTTTAACGGGTCCGCTCGCGGATTTTCGAATTTTTCCGAAAATTTGCGGATCCTCGAGCGGACCGGATTTTGCGAAGTTCGGACATCTCTAGTGTTTACATGTTAGATTACTGTATTAGGGCAATGCTATTATAATAGCATGAGGCTGTGAGTTACCTTCTGTTATAAAAAGGCTCTATTTCATTTTATACTCTGTGGGGGGCTTTTTCCTTCTTTATCTCTATCTCACCTTATCTATAAAGCTAATCAGTATTCTGTGCTCCCAAGTCCTAACCCCATAGCAACTGTAAATTTGGTACTTGCTGTGGTAATTACTAATAAATATGAACATAGCATGTTAATCTGGATCCGGTTTAGAGTCACAGGTTGTCCAATGGTGCTGTTTAGTTTAAACTGAATTAAATAACTAAATTAAATAATATAGGGAGAGAAGCCTTATTCTCTCTCTATCTTATTTAATTTATTAGTGATGTCAGGATGCTGGTGACTGTCTGAGTAACAGTTTAAAATATACCTGTGTAAAGAGTTTATATGCACTGTATCCACACATAGCAAAACATACACAAACATAATTTCCACTGTGCACCAACGGGCACACTTTTGCTTTTATATATATATATTTATTATATATTACCTGAAAGTAATTTAGAGGTTTTGAGCTGCATACCATTGTATTTGTGTATATATATATATATATACACAATATACCCCCATATAAACAGCCGCCTCGTTGCATCCGTCAGGCATATGTAGAAAGACGAAAATCGGAGCACTCGCAGGACTTAATTCACGGTACACAATTTTATTAAGCGAAAATCAACTTAATAAAGTTGTGTACCGTGAATTAACTCCTGCGAGTGCTCTGATTTTCGTCCCTATATCTATATATATATATATATATATATATATATATATTGTAAGAGGTGTGTAAGCAAGTTGTTAATTCAAAGTAAAAAGTACACAGAAATGCAGGAAATTGAGGCAGGACCCTGGGCAGTTCTCTGGTACACTCCAATATTATTGTTAATAAGAAGAAAACTGACCAGGGTGTGAGAGTGGGGATGTTCCCCTGTTACAACTGCACACAATGCAGTTGTACACAGAAGGGCCCTACTTTCACACGCAGGTAACACATATGACATTAGAGGCCACTATACATGTGAATCAAAATTTGTAATTTATATGTTGTGGTGCCCGTGTGGGCTGGCATACGTAGGCGAGACCACTCAGATGGTGAAGTCGCGTATTTCGCAACATAGGTCTAGCATACGACTAGGGAATAGGAAGTTACCGGTGTCGCAGCATTTCTTGGAAATGGGGCATAGTGAGAAAACATTAAGATACATGGTCATTGACACAGTTAGGGGGGGTGACTGTATTTTAAAACTTAAACAATGTGAGGTATGGTGGACAAACAAGTTAGGGACACTTGCCCCACTAGGTTTGAATAAAGATTATGACCTCCATTTGTTTTTATAATGTCTGCAGAGGAATGTGGAGACATTCTTTATATGCTCGACAGACATATGATGTTGTTCTTTATGCATGTTTTCTAGATTTCTTACCATAGAGGGCGATGAAGTACCTACCTGTCTCTTTAAGGAATGCTAGTTTTGGTGTAATGAATATGTACATATGTATGGGTCAATTAGTGACCATTTCCTATGGGTTGGGTTTATAGGTTATGTTTTTTTTGTAAATGCAAACATACCATGTTAACTTGAAAAAGAAGGCTGTATCCTTCGAAACGTCGTCAGCTCATGGTGACTAAATAAATAGAAGCAAACGAGTGTGTGTCCATTGGATTATATTTATATATATATATATACACACACACACAAATACAAGGGTATGCAGCTCAAACCTTTATTCTAAATTACTTTCAGGTAATATATAATAAATAAATATATATAAGCAAAAGTGTGCATCATATAGGCACACACACGTAACCAAAATAACAAACACTTTAATAAATATTTCTAGGCATTTTAGTTCATTGTAAAGGAACAGTACAACATCTCCCATTTCCAGTTTCAATACTCCCCTCAGTGTAAAACAACCACTACCCGGCACGCAGAATAAAACTATCACCACATAAAAAGTAAAAAAAACAAATAAAATACCACTTCATTACGTATACTGCCTACCTCACTCAGCTGCATCATAGATATGATATGTGGTGCCAGTGTGCCAATTCAGAGCATCCATCAATAGATGTAAGCAGTCTTTATACAGTGATACCCCAGGAACAAGGTGTACAGGCCTGTAAAAATGTGTTGATTGACAATGGTCATCATAAACCCCCTGTGAAGTTCCTGAAGGATCTACTGCATATGCTGAATCCATAAAACAGGTGATTGAAGAGGTTAATGCTCTAGAGAGTCCCATTAAACTTACATGCCACGTGAGTTCTGTGGAGATTGAATTTCTCAAGATTTTTAAGGCAGGGGAGATGTTGGGGACCACATTGTTTTGCAAGCCCACTGATCGGAACACGGTCCTACATGCTGCTAGTTTTCATCCCCTGCCTTAATTAGTGCTATTCCATACACACAATATGTAAGGGTGTTAAGGAACAATAGCAATAGTGCTAATTCTGAAACCCAACTTAATGAAATTACCTGCCATTTCCTTGAAAAACAGCTATTAAAGGCTCTCAATACTTAGAATACCCGTGATAACAATTCTAATGATCATATAGAAAAAACTATGGTGTTTCCAATTGACTTCAAATTTAAGCAAGGAAGTAAGAACAATTGAATGGAAACTTATATATAGGGATCTGGTGACTACGGATCCCTATATGCCCTTTGGCAGCCAAAGGATTAGTTTTGCCCATCGTCATGGATGGAGTTTGCACAACCTCTAAGTTAAAACGGATTTGAGGATACCAAAATGATCCGGGGTTCCGGGTTTGTGTAATACAATTAAACTGGGTTGTTACAGATATCCTAATTGTTCCACTAGTGGGCATATGTTAGCTGGAAAAATCTTCCCACATCCTAAAACAGGGAATCGTATAACTATTAGACATAGACTGTCAAGTCTAAGTTCCTATGTAATTTATTTCTTGACTTGACCTTGCAGTTTAATGTACGTAGAAAAAACAACTACCAGTTTCCGTGAGCGATTTGCCAACCATAGCAGCTCAATTAGGAGGGCCCTGGCAAACCAAAGTTTGGATTTTAAAAAAACTGGTAAATTCAGGGATCAAACGGTCGCTAAGGATGCGGGACATTGTGTATCTGCTTTAAAATGCATGGTCTTTGACCATGTTCCACCAATGGAGGGTGATCAGGTGAAATATTTGTTGCAGATGGAGTCTAAATGGATTATACAACACTGCTTGGGCTAAATGAAATTATTAATATGAACTGCTTTTTATGAATTGTTATTTATGATCTTGATCCATGATTTATCTATATTTAATATTTGTTTTTGCTTTTGTATTATTGATGTAAGGGGGGTGCGTTCCATACTACCTTTATCTCACTCAGATACCATGGATACAATGCTTCCGTATGTCTTAAATTGGATACATGCACCTACATTCGGGCTCCGAGTGCGCTCTGAATTGGCATATTGGCACCACAGGTTGGACTATCATATCTATGCGTAATGGAGTGGTATTTTATTTGTTTTTTACAATTTATTTGTTATTTACAATGAGCTGAAACGTGTAGAAATACTTTAAAGTGTAATTTGGATTAAAGTCCCATGTGTGTGCCTATATGATGCTATTTGTTATATATATATTATATATATTAAAAACATGTGAGGAGATTAAGGTTTATGACCAAGTGAATTTGTAGTCACCAAGAAACAATACCAATAAGGAGTGGTTAAGAAAACTAATAATGATAAAGCAGATTTGATTCAATTTAAATGTAACAAACTGCATAGAGTTGATGGTGATTACAAAGATAAGAGGGTGCACCCCTGGCTCATGGGTCAGAGGACTGAAATGTTCCATAGGGGACTTGGAGGATCCCTTTGGGATCACCATAGGCTTAACAGGTGACTCGGGACACTCTGATGTGGAGTCTGGCAATGGTGAGACAAGGGAGTAGTCAGTCCCATCAGCTGAACAACCTTATCAGGGGGTTTCCGCTCACTCCAACACTATAATAGTAAGAGGGTCATCACCCAGAGGGGGGGTTGGAAACCCATGAGGCCAACCTCCTTGAAAGAAACAATCATATTCTGACCCAAGTGGAAAGGAATCTTTTGAGCAGAGGCATGATATTTGTGCCCACACAAAGATTCAAGGAAGCACAGTTTGACATTGATATATACAAATTACAACACACATTGAAGTTACAAGACTGCATGAAAGCATGGCTAATAAGACTGCAAAAGAACACTTTAGACCCCACAATGCCTTTGAGCCAATCAATACTCCTTCAGCTATTAGGATGTTTACCCAGATGGTCAGGAATGAGGTCACAGAGTGTTGCAACATTCGCGGCCCACCCTACAGTAACTTATCTAGAACAGACCGTTAGGCTATTCAAACATTATGTGGGGATACAGAACTTACAATTCATTCTGCTGATAAAGGGGGTGCAGTGGTGTTATTAAATCGTGTTTTTTTTTTACAGAAACTCTATGGAGAATAAAAATTTGGTGACATGTGATGTAACTAGCCTCTACACTGTTATCTTTCAAGTTGAGGGTATACAAGCAGGTAGGCAAGCTCCAATTAAGTCACGAGTCTGGGCACAGCTAAGGGCTCCAGTGTGGCCCCATCATTGGCAATTTGTTTATGAAATACTTCAAGGAGGTTGTTCTAAGTTAGGTAGGAAGTTGTTGGTGTATAAGAGGTTTATAGATTATCTCTTCATCATCTGGGATGGTGATGAGAATGAGATCTTTCAATACATCAATGACATTAAAGAACTGACCTGCTCAAGTAGTAAATTTACCATTGACTTTCTTGAGCTAAGGATTTTTAAGGTTGGTGAGAATTTGGGAAGGACTTTAGAAAAGCAACTGATTGGAATACCATCTTACATGCTACTCTCTACCATCCCCCAGCATTATTGAGAGCCATACCTTTCATCCAATATCTCAGGGTAATAAGAAATAACTCAGATTCCAAACTGATGGAAGTTCAGCTCAAAGAAATAACAAATCGATTTATTCAGAGGGGATATAACATAACTACCATAAAAGAACAATTAGTGAGAGCGCTCATTGAGCCATCTAAAGGGGCACATACAAAACCTAGCAAGGATGTGCTAGGTTTTTTTTATCTTCACTCTTCACTCAAGATATAAAAGGAACAGTGCAGAAACATCGGAACTTAGTAAAGTTGGATCACTTGTTACAATTTGAGAACTGGATCTAAATAGCATATAAGAGGGGAACCAACCTTAAAAGGACAACTAAAGCCTCAGAACAACTTTGAAGAGTTAGAAGTCAGATCTCCTTGATATAAAAACAGTAATCAGTGTCTCACCTCTCATTTTAATATGGTTGTTCAGAAATTTATGTTTCTAACATGAGGTTTGTGTCTTATTTCCCAGTGTTCCGGTATTGCACAGTGTGGTCACTGACCATTATGTTCTTTACACATGCTCAGTCCTAAGATACTGCAGGAAATGTTTACAGTTGGTCACACCCACAAGTAGCCTCTAGCCAATCCTTTTACAGGACAGAGTAGGCAAGGAAGCATGTGCCTGAGATCAGGGGTATGGCCAGTCACTGTACATACACATAGATAATTCATCCAGTTCTTCAAGTGGTAACATTTACTTTAAAGGGTAACTGTGGTCTCAAATTCTTCCAAACTAGTAGGAATTATATAAAAAGCCTTCCATCACACCTTCAAAATAAAACCTAAATCACATCTCTAGATAAAATTTGTGAGAAGTTATTGCTGCAAAAGTTCAGCAATGTAACTTCCTGGTTGAACTCCTTGTTTTTAGCCATGTGACCAGCTTGAAGTCATGTGACCAGCCTGTCTGCATTATTAGGATCCCCTTCTCAACTGTCAATGTTTTCCTCAGGTACTAATTTCCCCAGCAATAAGTCTTTACTGAGCATGCTTCTTCCCCGGGGGGAAAGGGCTGGCAGAGATAAGGTGATGTCACTCAACCTACTGGAAGCAGGAAGTTTGAACATTCACCTCTATATAATTTCTCACAGGGTGAAGCCAGAGATGTGATTGTTGGCTCAGTGTAAAGGAAATACTGCAGGCTTTTATTTAATCCTAACTTGTTTTGAGACCACAGTTGCCCTTTAATGCTATTTACTGTATTGCTATTTTACAGTTTATTGGTGTTTTTAGAGGGTATATGTTCAGGTTCTGGGGTGTAAAAATTTGGGTTTAGTTCTCCTTTAAGAACTTACTTGTAAAAATGTATCTTCGCTTAAGTGCCCATGACTTCCATTTGGAGCACCCAAATCGGGTTGCTACCGCTGCCCAAACTGTACGACCTGTAGCTCAATGCTGACTGGGAAAGACTTAAGTGTTGGGAGATTTGCACAGATTGTCTTTTACCAGCACACATATGGTTTATTTTATTACGTGTCCGTGTGGGGAATATTACATTGGTTAAAAAATCACCACATTTCGTGAAAACATGGTGCTTTGAATAGTGCTTTGAATAGTAATACAGGAGAGAAGGAAAAAAAAAAAACTTTCTGTGGCTCGCCATTTTAAGTAAGAGGGCCATCATTTATCCACTTTACAATGTATGATCTTTGACCATATCCCTGCAGGTGATCTACCTCCCTTGAGAGAGAAAAAAACTGTTGAAGATGGAATATAAATTGATATTCAGGTTGAAGTAGTCACAATGAGCTGTTTACTGTACGTGGTGTGTCATGATACAAACTTACCTTATGCCTTCCAAATAAATATTGGTTATTAACTGCACAGACCTTTTACTTAAAAACTTTGTTTTTATGCATAATTGTTTTTATTTTTTTAGATGGTGTCCACGGCAGTGCCTCCTACGTTCAGTTGTGTTCATTCTGACCCTTCGATTATGTTCTGAGTGTGACATGGATGATGACGAGGAAGGAAGGTTGAAATTCAAAAGTCTATTGGCTAGATATTGCACCAGTGAGCCAAGCTTGGATCTTAGTGATGTACAGTCATGGAAAGTTTCTCCACTGATTAGTCTGAAGCACCTGGAACACACCTACTGGGGAGAAAATCTGTGAGTGCTTGAGTTTTAATTTCCAGATTTATCCCCTATTTAAGGAGGTTTTCTGGGGTGGAGTATTAGTCCTGACGACAGCCCATACTAGGCTGTCAAAATATTTGTTTCTGATTGATAAGTGCTTTCAAATCTTGATGTACCTATACCTAAGGTGTGCACAGTGACAATGTATACATAAGTGTGAGAAGTTTGTACATCCTAAAAAAGGGGGATATTAGGGGATATTACACATGTGACACCAGATACATGGTATATGTACTCTTTACAATCTATCAAGTCTCGAGTCTCACAACATAGGTCAAGTATTAAAATGCAAGATATGAAATTTTGTGGAGGTTAACCAAAATGAGAATGATATTAAATTCCTGGTGTTAGAAGAGGTATGTGTACCATGGAGAGAAGGTAATAGGAAGTTACTCCTACAGAGACGCGAGACTTGGTGGATAAAACAAAGCTTAGTACCCTACATCCAATTGGGTTAAATAAAGATTATAACTAGCATTTATTAATTTAGGAGGCAAGAGTATTCAATTTAATATCAGATATAAATTGTACCTATATTTGGGATTTGGTGTTGTATTTACAGTATTAGGTGATGTTATAGGTATACCTATGTATAGATCATAAGAGTGAAGGAAGTGAGGTCACTTCCAGGCTAAAAGGTGTAAATGGAAGTGTCTAATTTGAGTAATGCTATACCTTCATTTTATTCTGCCTGAAGAAGAGGAATATGTATTGTTTAGATATATGAGGAGATAATAAAAAGAAAATATCTGTATATAAATGTTCTTTTATAAGAACATTTATATATTAGGAGAATGCATTGAGGTGGTATATATTATTATTACATATAGGACTTATATATGTATGTGTGGCATTTCTCACTATTACTATCACTATCATAAATATATGCATATAAAGTGTAATACTGACTTATATTGGGTACTTGACAATATACATAAAATTTATATACATGTACTGAAACCCCCTATGTTATTATGGAACAGTTAAAATGGAAGGTTTAGCCACACCTCTGTAGCTGTTGATCCTCTATTACACCCAATTATATACAAAAATTATAAGTCCAGCGCACAGGAAACATAGGCAGACTCACGCCTTGAAAGAGTGCTCCTGTCCTCAGCACAAGCGTAAGTACAAACAAAATTGGAGTGAAGAACATGGAGTCATCAGGATAAGATGGAAGTGAATATTGCAGCTTACACTACATGTTTTGGGGTATACATACCCTTTGTCAAGTGTGTCAAGTACACTTGACAAAGGGTATATATACCTGAAACATGTAGTGTAAGCTGCAATAAATATTCACTTACATCTTATCCTGATGATTCCATGTTCTTCACTCCAATTTTGTTTGTATGCAATTATATGCTGTTTGTAAAACATGTGACAGTCAGACCTGGTAAAGCAAATGGATCTTGCAAAACACATAGCAGAGGTGGATTGTGGGCACACCAGGAAAGAGAACTAAAAGCGTTAACGGAAACATCTGTCTATTGTTACTATTGAACAAACTCTGGCACGGAAAAGGAACATTATGGCTTTTGTAGATAAGGTGTCTACAAAAGGATTTTCTACATGTGTAAATTATTAAGGTAAAGACAGTGAGGTTAGATGATGTCATATATGTAATCACAAAGCACTTTATCTTTATGATCTTTAATATTGCCTTTTTTCTGGATACTATAAATTGCCCAACTTTATTGACACAATAATCACTTTAATTTAATTCAATAATTGGATGATTTTAAAAAATATCTAGACCCTATGGATGTATGATATAACACATTTTTGCAGGCCAGCCTGTGAATATACTATATAATGGTATATATAAGATATATTTTTATTCAGTGTTTATTCTAATTTTACTTTACAGATAATAAAGAAACCCTTTTATAAGTATTTTATTGCTCAGCACTTTATTATTATATATTTCTACCTACTACAAAAATAATTTCTAGTATTTCTATATATAGTAAAAAAAAACTTGCCAAGCCAGGCAAACACAAACATAATTTAATAGGATTTTTTTATAAACTGTTCCTCATTACTTTTTCATTTCTTGCCTTTGCTTCTTTTTTTTATTGTACAAAACCATGAACCTTTATAGGTTGTGTAGAGATTTATATCCACTGTATCAACTTTGTTTGGACAAAGAAGTGGTATTTTGCCATCAAATACTGGCATTAGTTGGGAAAAAAAGGGGAAGCTATGTGTCACATTTACAATTTTGAATTAAAAAGTAATTAGGAAAACAACTGGTTGCCTTGTTATCAGAGGTAAAAATAAGTTAACAGTCAGGTTATGCATCATAGGAAACAGTTTTTAAGAAAATAAGAAAAGCTCAAAAGCAAATCTAAAAACATATACATTAAAATGTAAGCATATTTTATGCAAGCATCAAATCTTAAAGGGACATTAAACCAAACATTTTAAGTATGTATCGTCCAGATCTAATATTTAAGGGTAGGTAGGATCGCTTATTCCCTCTGAATAATAAAGCCCAGGCGATGCTCCACTCATGTCTCTGAACAGCTAATCAGAGCCAACCTGCCTTCTATCTTTATTAAAAGTGCACATACACAGAAGATAGCAGCAGGTCTGGACAGTGTGCCATCTGATGTTTAGAAGAGCCGACAAATAAGTTTAATAGTTATATGATTTAAAGCAGAAGGACTGTAAAGTTTCATTCTTTACTTGTTGGATAGAGCTTACTCTCTATAAAAATGTTGTACCTCTTGTGCTCTATTCCAGCTCTATTCCAGATGTCTAGGCCATTGGGACACCAGGAAAGAAAAAAAAAAATAAAGTAGTCAACCAGCATCTACAGTAGATCTAGAATAGTTCATAGGTCTTTTTAAATCATGCTCCCTAAAGATGGCCATACACTACATGAAACTACACCGATTAAACCTTCCTTCCAAGATCAATGTCAAACCAATAGTAACGTTGTAGGGAGCAGCAGCTTTACCTGCAGATCTTCTCAAGATTTTTCTAGGATCGAGTTTACTTTGGTAATTATAATTGATATTAGGACCGTAATATTGAACACAAAATGATCACATGTCAGAAGGAAAGTGAACTGTGCATTCATTATTCTGTTTGTATACTATCCCTAAGTCCTGGTCTATTGTGTAGATCTGCTACACAAGCATGAACTCTCCTTCCACACCACAAACCCTAAAATATTGGGATGAAATCTTGTGGTAAATCTGTTGAAGCCACATGGAGGCTCTATTTGCCCTATAAATCACTTCCAATGCCATTTTGTAAAGGGAAACATCTTAATGAACAAATAAAGCTCAGGACAAACAGAATTGTTTTACTTTTTTGAATGTTTTTTTGTTTTTGTAATCAAGGCATTTTATTTTCCAAAATATTTTAACATGCACTTTAGACACACCACATTGTATTAACTTTCTTTTTCTTCTTCACCGAATCTTTGTAAATGTAAGTGAATGGTGTCATGAAATAACATTTATCTTTCAAAAAACAAATTCATTTGATCCTCAATATGTTTTCTTAGCAACTTAAAATACTTTTATTTATTTAAAAAATGTCTTATAAATATGAAACTAAGGATTGAAATCATTTCATGGCAAAATAATTTTCAGAATTTTATAGTTTTCGAGTTTGAACAATATTTTTTTTTTTACATATATTTGGCACAAATAATCCTTTAAAAAAGTAAAATCTGACATATGGTAATTTTTTTTTGCAATGCATATAGATATTTATATATATATTATATTACACATAGGTTTCCATAATATTATGTTACAGTAGCTGCTTTTCATGCTTGTATGAGAACCATTCAACATCACATTAAACTTTCAAAATTGTTTTTAAGATGCCAACTAAGGATTAGAGCAAAATGTTTCTTTTATCCTCCTATTCAGATTGTAGATTGTTTTGCAATCCATACAAGGCAATAGTTAAGAAAACATCCAACATGTATATTTGGTAAGAATAAAAAGTCACATCGGTAAACATAAATAAGAAAAGGCTCTTGGGATTTATCAAAAAAGGTCTGAAGAAAACAGAAAAAAATAGAAAGCTATACATAATACTTGTGACAGTAATGCAACTGAGGAACACCCCCTTTTGTCGACATCCCCCAACAGATCTCTTTATTAATATTAACCATTGTGAGTACCTAAACCTCCTGGACTTCTCCTCAAGAAGCATATCTTCCAATTGGACAGCTTGGAGAGCCTGGCAAGAGCAGCAGTATCATGGAGGCTCTGACAGCTTTGATTGAGATAAATACTAGCTGTTTAGGTCCTTACTCTGGGTACTATTAATGTGTGTGTGTGTGTGTGTGTGTGAAGGGGGGGGGCAAATACACCATTATAATTGTCCTTTAAGGTGAATTGATAATTCATCAGTAGAGGCTGTAATTATTGAAATAGTATGCCATAAAAAATTCCTCAGACACTTGGATTTAGCTTCTGTGCCTCTTATTGGTGTTTGATTAGTTTAGAATCTGATTCCACTGAAGTCAAAAGGAATTAAGACAACAGTCTTAATTTTCAATCTCACACTATTACATTAAGTGTGTCTTATGGATGGGGTCCTTTATCCCAGCCAACTCTTCACCAGTAGCAACCAGCTGGCTAGGATGAAGGACTGTTGGTCATGGCAAAAGTAGGTCTACTGAGGTCTGCAAGATCAGCCGTGATTTTCATACGCAACTGATTATCTGTTCAGAATAACAAATGGTCGGACACAAATCCATGCAATTTTTCTGGCCCAATCAAATGATCAACTGAACTTTCGGTTCAATTGCATGGTGTGTACACAACTTTAATTTGTAGTTTTCAACCAAACTTTTCCAGAAAAACACACAACAGTCAACATGTCACAGGCCCACAGGTTTGTATTTATACTCATATAATTCCACCTCTTTATAACTACTGTAGTTTCAGTTTTGGGGGGTGATTTACCTATATATATTTTTTTCATTTGATGGGTGAACTTGTCCTTTAGGAAGCCTTGAATTAACTTATTTGGAAAGCTGTGTTATTTTTAACTTAATCTTCCATAGCATAATGAAATGCTACATTTTGGATAGTTTTGGAACAATTATCGCTAACAATACAGGTAATACAGGTACAAATCTCGCCATCATATGTTCTACTAGGGATGTTTTCCAAAGACTTGATAATTTAATTTTCATGTCATGGTAAAAAAAAGCTCTGCATATAAACATAATCTACTTCGCTGTACCTGATTAGAATAATTGCAATTATATACTAGTAATTTATCCATAAACGGTTGGATGTTACTTATGTTACAAATATCCCATTATAAGCACTATATTTAAAATCATTACAAAAACATTACACAATCATACATTGTTCCTCGTGACAAAGCTACAATTTGTAAATACATTTCCACAAGATTTGATATTACAATTATTTAGGCATACGTAAAATCATAAAAGAATAGAAAATATCTTTTTATTCAGTACTGTGGTTCTTGGGCAGAAAAAAAAGAAGTGCAGAAAGGTAAAAAAAAAAAAAAAAGATGCCTTTCCTTTTGAAACTCAGTAAACCCTTCACTGTGTCTTCTAAATAATTAAGGCAGATTTCTCTATAGCATTTCATAATGCTGACGATTTCCAGTGAGGTATCTCGATAAAGCCCTGTGACTGAGCATCGCACAAGGATCCATATAGTAAAAGGAACAACAATGATAAATAATTAAAGGCACTCTTGTGTACGGCTTTAGGTATTAAACCTTTTGCAGTTTGTATTTGTCTTTAATATAAGATAGTAGGGCCTTTTGGTGCATCCTGAAATGATAGAAAGATAAATATTTGCAACAATTTATACATTAATTAATTAAGATTTAAAATAATCTTCAAATCTGCAAATTATTAAGCTGACCCCATTTTTTATTTTTACAATTTTTAAAAACATTGAGCTTTCTTAATATTGTAAAAATGGGGTTTGGGGGGTCCTCTACCAGAATATTAAAAGTTTATTTTAGGCTGGACATGCCCTTTAAGTATTTAGACTTACTGAAGGATTTTTGTATCAAATATAATGAGCTTTGTCAATTGTCATTTACAAATATTACTATTAACAATATTTTCAAAATATTTAATAAATGTCCTTTTCCTATAGTATTGTTGTTCATGCTTTGGAAATAATATTAATTTGATACATGCATGTACTAAGAGACATCGGTTGTTTAAATCTTTGCTGTACATAAAATCAAAATGTTCACCAAAAGAAAAAACACCTTTTTACCCTTCAATTAAAAAATCTTGACAGCTATTACATATCTAAGAGGTACCCAGGATGGATTCCCTTGTAGCCCATTGTTAGTAAAGGGTTAAAGTTGTGAATTTACACTCAATTGGAAGCAATTGTGAGTGTCACTAGTTACTATTAGTGCAGGTCACAGAAGTAGCGCTAGGAGTACAGTTAGAGGCACCGATCCTGGGTAAGTTATTTTTAGCATTTATTTCCCTCGTATATATCTAAGTTCCAATGAATGCCTGTGAAATATGGATTTGAACCTCTATATTTTAAAATGAATAGTGCTAACTGTAACAGTTACTCAATTTTCCTTTGGCACTAGGTGTATAGACTTGAATAGCACTGACCCAAAAAGCATGACCACATGCATCATCAGTTACTGCATTGTTTTTAATGTATATATTATAGGAATACTATGTATTATAAGGGAAAGTTCAGTGGAAAATATCATTTTTTAATGCAGCTATTCCCTGCTGTTGACATAAGTCAGCTGACATTTCAGGTTTCATAATGGTCCTCCTTCTTCCCAGAATGCACACTACTTTGGAATGTTCCTAACAGTAATTTCTACTGATTGGCTGTTGGATGGTTCAAACATGCTCAGATCTCTACTGAGCAACTGAATTAACCCAGGCACTGTGTCAAGGGCAAGACCATAACGGTCTCTATTAGGGGTCAGTATTTCAATAGCGTTTATTTTTACACAGACAAAAGGCTAAATGGGAAGTTTAAGGTGATTAAGATGGGAAATTACTGTTTTTTTTTCTTAAAGGTATATGTGTTTGCACTGAATGTCCCCTTTAAACACATACTAAGTTCACATTATATTGGGAAGTAAACTGATTTTATCATTAGAGTTAGTTCTCCTTTATTACAAATAAGATTTGAAATTTTTCCCTGGTGCACAATGCTATTTGAGTTGCTAATGTTATGTTTTTATATCTACACTGCCATGATAAAATGGCACTAAACACTGACATTTTTTTTGCTGTGTCCTATTGTGTCATCAGAATTTATTCAAGATCCAGTGACCCTTCTCCTACATTCACACTATGCGATTTTTTAACACATTGTGTTTGCGAAACTGCTGCATGCAGTGCATTTTTAAAACGTACTACATTGAAGCAGTGCAGTGTTAGTGAATGGCGACATTCACATTGCACCGCTGCGAAGCACACCAAACCTAACAAAGTGTAAACAAAGCCTCAAGCAACATGGTAAGTCAATTTGACGAGAAATCTTACCATAACATCCTTGGCGGAGCTTTTATGTTCCTTATAACGTTGTGTCAAAGATCCTTGCAGCATAAAATTACGATTAAATGTTTTTATGGCAGTAATGGTGGGGACTTCAGTTTCTTCTCCTACATTTTTTATTAAAGAGAAAAGAATATAAAAACATTATTAGTTTGTGTTAGTTTAAAATAAATGTTCTTTAGCCTTTTAACTACAAAACATAATATACTACGGTATATATATATATATACAGTAATATGTACTACTGTCTGGCACCTGGGCACTCTACTCAAAGGAACGGAGTGCTGATCTTTCATTGCTTTATATATATCAATGTATCAAGTAGGGGCCAAGACTCCATCCGAATCGTGGGAAAAAAAATAGCTTTTATTTTCAACATTAAAACATAAGGTGGAGGGAGAAACGCTGAAACCCTGATGTGTTTCGTAACGTGGGCCGTCATCAGGGCCCACTATTCCCGGGCTGAAACGCGTAGGTTTGTTTTTTACCTGTGTTAATAAACATTGGATTGTCCGTCCTTGGAGTGCTTGGCGTTCTTCCACATATATATATATATATATATATAGCCATGTCGGCCTATAATCATTATATCTATATATTATATATAATATATAGCAATGTAGGCTATATAATATATATATATATATATATATATATATAGCAATGGATGGATCTATATATATATATATATATATATGGACAAAGGACGAGTCGGGGCACTCCACGGGACTTGTACAGTAAAACTTAACTTTTATTCATAGAAGTTCTCTTAGATCAATGCATTTCGGCTACACCTAGCCGTCATCAGGACATCGGAACACACATCATATCCGGCTATTTAAACATTGCGAGCGGCGTGCCGGTACCTCCTCCGACACACCCCCCATCCCGCCCATCAGAACAGGTGAGCATCCGCATGTGCAAATAAATATATAAAACTGTCTTAAGAGCATAATAAAACATAAAAACAATGCGACTACCCCCATATAGGGTATCCTATGCTCACGATCACCTCGCCAACCTGCTGGGGAGAAAAAAGGTATCACCCAAAGGAGCTAGACGTTTAGTGGGAGAGTATACAAAGCTAGAGCTACATACAAAAGGTTGTACATCAAGAGGTAGGGAAAAAACAAGAACTATCGACATTACTATTTCTGGACGTTTATAAGAAGCGGACATATTGTACTTGTTCGTTATAAGCCCCGTGGGGACAAGGTGTCCTAGGCGGCGGATCCATCGCACCTCTGTTGAAGAAGTAGTCGATTACGGTTAATACCTACATTATTTGTATGGACTCTATAGCCTATCCATCGTAGGTTACTAAGTTGGTGGCGGGCTTTCTTAAAGGCCTAGCCACTGACTGTTCACCATAACAGATCTTGTCTTGTCATGGGAGTCAGAGGTTTCGTTCAGGGACTATCGAATGGCAGAACGGTGATTAGCCATTCTTTCCCGAACCGTCGTGGTCGTTTTGCCTACGTAGTAAAGACCACATGGGCATGTGATGATTTACCACTACATGGTACTGAGGCAAGTTATCCTTTGCCTGATCTTTATTCTGTGGCCATCATGGGGGTGGGGAAGTCTGAACCCGTAATGATTGATCTACATGTCTGACATCCGAGGCATCTGAAGCAGCCGTTTGTACGGTATTGCTACATGATGATTATGGAATTGTCAGTCTTGGGCATAAATCTGTCCGGACTAGTAAATTTTTCAAGTTTTTCCCCCGTCTATTTGCAAAGACCGGGGAGGTGTATTTAAAGGGTAAGGACTCATCCGAACTCAAAATGTCCCAGTGTTTGCGGACACTTTGCTTTAAACAATCAGAATGTTGGGAATACTGTGTGATGAATGGCAAACAGTCTCCCTTTCTGTCGTTCTGTTTGAACCATCAAGTCCATCTGGGGAGTGTTGAAGCGTACTCGGGAAAGTTGTTTATGAATCACAGATTTATCATAACCCCTTTCCAAGAACGTTTGAACCATGTCTTTCAACTGTTCCTCCCTTTTTCTGGATTGGTGTTATTACGCCATACTCGCAAAAATTGTGAGTAAATACCCCTCTTTTTGAGCCCAGGGTGATAACTATGGGCATGCAGTATAGTATTACGGTCCGTGCATTTTTTAAATAGAGTAGTCCCAAACCTGGTCCCCTCCTTATATATACACAGGTCGAAACTCTATTGAGTGTTCCTGTGCGTGAGTATTCATCATCAGAGAGCGGGTGGTTACTTAAATTATAAACTACTGTGGCCTTCTCATTCTTGGAGGGCGGCCCCCCCTTTTTTTGGGAATGGCCCCCCCGCCTCGTGATCCGTTTCCTCCGCCCTTTTTTTGGGAATGGCCCCCCCGCCTCGTGATCCGTTTCCTCCGCGTGTTTCCGCGGACCGTGTGACTACTCCTAAAAAAGCCGGTTGTGTGGACATATTTTGTGTCCTTTCTGTTTCCCCATTTTTACTTGAGTATTCATCATCAGAGAGCGGGTGGTTACTTAAATTATAAACTAACTCACGAGCACCCTCCATTTTGGATATACGTATCAGGAGTGCTGTAATACTTGATGTAATACTTATGCTTATAGATGTTAAGCTATAGGGCCAGAGAGCGGCTACTTAGATCCCTTCAGCTGGTAGGTATCAGGATCCATTCCTAATTTGCTCTCCCTTTTCCACTCCCAGCAAGTATCCAGGGGAGGCTCAAATGGGATAAGTCTTTAAGTCCTAAAAGGACCTAGGTAATTCCACTGCATTTATGATCAAACACACACATACCCTCCCATTTCTATTTAACTGCCTGCAGTCCCAGGCAATCCTGCCAAAATTGCAATTCTAACTAAACAGAACCTTGGACAACCTGAGATCCTATACAGAATCCAGATGAACATGCTAGGTACACACAGCAGGCTCCAGATCTACAATCACCAGATTTTATTAGCTTATAAATATTAGGCAGAGATGTTTTTAAAAGTTCAACACAGAGTATAAAATGAAGTAGAGCCTTCTTATAACAGAAGGTACCTGACAGCCTCATGTATTATAATAGCATTGCCCTAATAGTGTAACATACAACACATATTATCACTTCTAGAAAAGTAGTGGGGACATAAGTATCTTATTTATTGCCTGTAGCTAAGGGCATGTGTCTAGATGTAATTCATCCTAATGGTATAGAGCAGGGCGCTGAACCTGTGACCGTTCACATGTTTGAATACTCCAATCCCAGCATCATCTGTTTGTAGGAAGTTTTTTCTTAATGTCCTCCGTAAAGTAAGGCATGTTCCAGATGTAATACAGCCTAATGGTATAGAGCAGGGGTGTTGAAATTGGGACCTTTCACATGTTTGAAAACTACAATTCCCAGCATTCTCTATTAGCAGTTTATGTCCATTAGCTAATGAATGTATTAAGATGCAATACAGTGTAATGATTTAGGATTATGTCACATGTTTAAAAACTCACTCCCACCTTCCCTGGCTTCACAGGATGCTGGAAAATGTATTTTTCATACATCCTGGAATAAAGCCTTTACTAACTTACAGACATTTGCACATCGGAGGCCACCTGTTCTGATGGGCGGATGGGGGGTGTGTCGGAGGAGGTACCGGCACGCCGCTCGCAATGTTTAAATAGCCGGATATGATGTGTGTTCCGATGTCCTGATGACGGCTAGGTGTAGCCGAAATGCATTGATCTAAGAGAACTTCTGAATAAAAGTTGATTTTTACTGTACAAGTCCCGTGGAGTGCCCCGACTTGTCCTTTGTCCATATCTATTTCTCTTCATCGGGAAGCACCCGGGCGTGTACTAGGCAAGTGGGAGTGCAGCTTACATCGTTTGTTTTATATTATATATATATATATATATATATAGCAATGTAGGCTATATATATATATATAGCAATGTAGGCTATATATATATATATATATAATAATATTATATTATATAGCAATGTGGCTATATTATATTATATATATATATATATATATATAATATATATATATAGCAATGTAGGCTTATAATATATTATAATATTATATATTATCTATAATATAATATATATATAATGTAGGCTGTTGCATAGCTGCGGTGCAGCTATGAATGCCTGAATACAATTTGAAATTTTACTCAATAGTGTGTGCGGCTATTTTTTTTATTGTTTTCTATATATATGTGGATACACAGCATCCAATTATAGTTCTGCTCCATGAATATAGTTCAATAGGCGAATGCAGGCACTCAATCCACATAAGTGCCCAAGTGCTAAAAGTATCCAATGCACTCACAGGTCTTCTTACTTCAAGTGTTTTATTGATGCATATGGTGCAGGCATGGACATATACATATGTATGTACAAAAGGCCTGGGATAACCTTGCGATGTTTCAGGGTTGTCTATCCCCTAAAGCAAACAACATATGTATGTCATTCTAAATCACATGGTGTTCCCCAACCATCGGCAATGGAGGCAGTAGAGCTGGAAATCAGACATGCTGAGATTTATTCAGATATGACCATCCAATTTTTAATGGGGCTTCTTAGATTCTTTGACATCTACTTCCAGTTTGACCAATAGTATTTTCTTGGGGTTGAATGTGGCCCCCTCTTATGCCAAAAAAGAGAGTGCTGTATCTATCTATTTGGTATATATATATATACGGATTACGGAAAATGTGGTTGGGTACCTTACTACTGAATACCCAAGGGCCCCCACGATATATACAGTACCTAAGATCCATAACTCCATCGAGGCTCCCCCAGGAAGACCCATAATAGCAGAATGCGGCTCTATTTTTAAGCCTGTTACTACTTACCTTGACAGCTTTCTACAACCTGTAGTAAAACAGATGAACTCCTATCTATGTGACAGTCAACATTTGTTACAGGAATTAAAGAAATTTGATAATGTGACCGCTGATTTGGTTCTAATGACATGTGATGTCAGTAATTTGTATACGGTTATACCACAGAAAACAGGGGTCCACATATGCAGAAAGGCATTGCAGTCTAGAGGACATAAACTTCCCCCTATTTAATTCCTTATGGACCTTTTACTGTTTTCACTTGAGTTTAATTACTTCAGATTTAAGAATTCATTCTTTTTACAAACAGTTGGAAACCGCTATGGGCTCTAATATAGGGCCATCCTTTGCTAATATCTACATGGAGGAGTATGAATCCAAATACATCTTGCCTATAGGGGGAGACAAGATCCTCCTTTATAAAAGGTATATAGATGATCTGTTCTTCCTATGGCAGGGAACTATAGGTGAATGTGAGGAATTTGTAGCTACCCTCAATGAATTGGATTCTCCCATCAGACTTCCTATGACAGCTAGTATGCAGTCTATAGACTTTTTGGACCTCAGAATATACAAGGAGGGCAATTCTCTTGGGTCCATACTTTACACAAAGCCTACGGACCGCAATACCCTGATGCATGCTCAGAGTTTTTATCCGGAATCCCATAAAAGGGGCAATAGCTACTCACAAAGTTTACGAGTATTACACAATTCCGATAATAATAGGGCTCTGGAGCAACTTGAAGAACTCAAACAGAAATTTGTGGACCGTGGATATAATATTGAAACAATGACTGATAGATAGAACGAGCTATTTCGAGCCAGTCTGATGATATTAACACTCGATCTCTTAATAAAATAATGGGTAACCCTATTCCCTTAATTAGTACATACTCCCCTCACAGTGGGATGTTCAAACAGTACATTAAGTCTAGATGGGAAATACTAACTAAGGATGACAATTTACCCTTTAAGGACTCTTTTCCCAGATTTGCCTACAGACGGGGGGAAAAACCTACACAATCTTCTAATACGGACAGATCTGAGGGAGTTACCCTCTGTACAAAAACCTACTTGGTTTCCCACACAAAACATTGGATGTTACAAATGCCAGGGGTGTGTGGCATGTAGAAGTGCACTAACTGGTCCGGATTTTCCACACCCACATAGTGGCAAGAGAATTAGAATCAGAGATAGACTTAATTGCCTTAGCCAATTTGTGATATACATCATCACCTGCCCTTGTGGCAAGTACTATGCGGGCAAAACTATCACAACGCTGAGGGAGCGTTTGGCGAATCACAGACAGGCTATCAGGATGTCCATCCAAAATGTTACTCAGAAGGATACCAGCATAGGAAATACCAAAAGATATGGAGAACAATCGGTTGCTAAACATTTTAGATTGTTGGCACATCCATTGGTAACGCTGAAATGAATGGCCATTGACTTTGAGCCGGAAAAAAGAGTTGACCGCAGAAGAGCTCTCCTACAGCGGGAAATTAGATGGATTAAAAAATTGGATACCTGAACCCCGATGGGACTAAATGAATAGTTTGCCCTTAGCTGTTATCTTTAAATTACCTCTCTCTTACTCTAATACATGTTACCTGCCCTAGATAGTGCCTTAGAGTATTTGTCCCCTATTAGTTTGATGGTAGTGACCGGCTATTGCCCTTTTTTGCCCTGCAGTCTCTTAGTTACCTACTACACAGATGGGCTGGTTTCATAAAATTTTTACGTATCCCATTTAATCTTAATGTATCCCAAGATCTGACCTCATTTTTGGATTTTACATGTTGTCCATATGACCTTTTAACATATTCTCTTATAACCCGGTAGATTAATCCCCATGGGTATCTTTTAACCCTCCCAAAAAATATAGAGTATAACACAGCACCATAAGTGTGCTTTGGTATGTCCCCTTATTTATTCGCTATATTGGAGTTTTTTTTACCCCCAAAGAGGTTAAATATTTCAGTATTTTAACCCATGATTTTATTATTGAATAGTATATTGTTTATACTGTTTTTATGTTGCACTTATACTTTACTACACTGTGATACTGAATTGATCGCTTGGACTTTGTCCCTTATTCCTTTAACTTATTAGCGTAGCACTCGCACTTTGCCCTCTGGCACTGTGTCTAGGCACGGCTCCTAGTGGTGGAGCATGCACTTTTCTGGTTGCTCTGTCTCTTGATAGAACACTGGGTGTTCTGCTTGCACTGTGGTTGTAGGCACTTGATCGCATATTTTTTATATTTAGACAAGGGCTGTTACTTTGTTGAGCTACCTGCGCTTTTGTATTACTCTCTTTGATACTATGTTTGTCTGATTTCACTTTATGCGGTGATTATTTCCTTGTACTGTGTTGTACTGTGGGAGGCGGATCTATTTCCTGGGTTATCTAGTCGCACTATGATGTATTACATGCCCGAAGTGCTCATCCCCCCAACCAGATTAAGGCTATACCATGTGCACAATTTCTCAGGTTGTTGAGGAATAACTCAGATACCAATATGGCTGAGGTACAAATTTCGGAAATGACAAAACGGTTCATTGAAAGAACAACTGGGTAAAGCTCGTGATTTATTTGCTAAGGAGACCCATGGCACCATGGAGAAGGTTAATCCCCAAGGAGAGGAAATGTTTTTTTGTCTGAATTACACTCCTGGCAGCATGGCTGTCTGCAAGAGTGTGACACAACATTGGCCTCTGGTTCAGAGTGAATCTAATTCCATCTTTGCTAAAAATATGGTGCAGACTCTTATATACGTGATACATACCATTTTTTGCAAAGATTGTCAGCTCTTCAGGTTGAAGACTATGACAATTTAATTTTGGTTACCTTTGACATTGGTAGCCTGTATACTTCAATACCCCACACTGAAGGCATTGAGGTATGTCAAATCAGCCTCAATAAAAGTGGACTATATACCACGGTTCAGATCGAATTTATACTGTATAACTCTTATTTCAGATTTAAATCTGAATTCTATGCCCAGTTGAGGGGCACCGCGATGGGGTCCAATGTTGCCCCATCATATGCTAATACCTTCATGAACCATCTGGAGGAACAACACATCTTCAGTTCTGGAGCCTTCACCAGGCATTGTATTGTCTGGTGGAGGTTCATTGATGATGTGTTTGCATTGTGGCGGGGTGACATTGGATCCTTAAACGAATTCTACCAATATTTGAACCAGATACATCCTACTATCAAATTTACCATGACATTTGATAAACTCAGGATATCATTTCTTGATATGTGGATTATTAATAACAATGGTTTCTCCACTGAGTTATTTTGTAAACCTACTGATAGAAACCAGTTATTACGGTTTGATAGCTGTCATCCTGCACACATCAAGAGAAGTTTACCCATCAGTCAATTCTCTAGGGTACAAAGAATAGTGACCAATGATGACAAGACGAGAGAACAATTAAAACATATGTATGATAAATTTGTACAGCGTAAATACCCTACCCATGTCTTAGATGAAGCTTTGCATAGATCTAGGACTTTATCCGAAATACCTAGAAAGAGGGACCAGACCAGTGATTCGAGAATTCCCTTTGTTACCCAATATGGTAATAATAGGTCAATGATTAATAATATTGTGAAACGACACTGGCACTTATTGAAACAGGCATATCCGGAAATTGAAGCTTTCCGATTGCCCCCCCTGATTTTATATAAGAGAGGGAGCACGTTATCTAGGCAACTGGTTCACTCTGACTACCCGGTTGGTAGAGCTAAAACCTTTACTAGAGGTATATTCCCGTGCAGGTCATGCGCACAATGTGTTTGTGTATTTAAATGTCACACCTTTGTACATCCTCGCACATTCCGAGAATGGAAATTACAAGATTATTATACTTGTAATACGAGGTTTGCGGTTTACTGTATTATGTGTCCATGCGGACTTCTGTATATTGGTGAGACGATCCAACCTGTGAAGAGTAGGATCTCACAGCATCGGTCGTCTATTAGAACTGGCATGTGAGATTACCCGTTTCTGAACACTTTATCAGAATGGGTCATTCAGAGAAACAACTGAAGTTCCTGGTCTTGGAATCGGTCCCCGTGCCACGGAGAGGGGGGGACCAGGAACTAAAACTTAAGAGACGTGAGGTGTGGTGGGTCCATAAGCTGGACTCACTACACCCTATGGGTCTTAATCGTGATTACGATTTACATTTATTTTTGTAACAATATTCAGGGTCTGTTTGCCTTTGACAAAAATCTCCATTTAGCCTATCGAAATAGGAGATCGATATTCATTATAAAGGTTATTTTGTTATATTATTTAATTATAGGATGCTCTTATAACGATGTAACATGTATGGAGTATACAATATGTGTTATGCATGTCACTTCCTGTCTTATCTGATTTAAGGCGGAACCTTGTTTTGTTATACCATTTTTCATTTGTCTGCATCTGCTTGAGAAAGAGGACCAGATCCTTGAAACGTCGCATACTGTGATGCACCATATGATGTGTTTGGAATAAAGACACACTACATCTTGGATAATAGGAGTGCTGTGACTCTTTTTGAACTTTAGAATTATTGGTGGTGTCCTGGGCGATGCCCTCACTCACGAGCACCCTCCATTTTGGATATACGTATCAGGAGTGCTGTAATACTTGAACTGTATATATATATATATATATATATATATATATATATATCCAGGTTTCATTTTTAAAAGTGAGCAAAGGAGTTGTTGATGTATTCCAGTTAGCCAAGTAAGTAGCACTTTCTTTGTGTGTTGTAAACAGAGGTTTTACCGGTTAGAGACAAAAGGAGGAATAGAAAACATCAAGATATTTTGTACCTCTGCAAATGCACAAAAAGCCTTTTCAGCAAGTGGGCATATTTTAGCATTTGGATAAACTAAACTATTATTTACTTATTTCCTCCCCATAGACATGCTTTTCAAGTAACACATATACTTGTTTCTTCCTTACTTGCCTTATATGCTCTTTATGTGTCCTTTAAAGAAAACCCAGGGGCAATCTATTTGCAGCAGACAATATTCGGAAGAGGCTATAGTGCACCAGAAGCAAGTTGCAGATGCTTCTAACTGTATGTGATTCTTAAAAAATATATTTTTGATCATTGTGAGCAGGGTTGTACATAGTAACATAGTAATTTAGGTTGAAAAGACATGCGTCCATCAAGCTCAACCTTTTCACCCTCCCTTTTTACCCCTACCTAACAGTTGATCCAGAGGAAGACAAAAAAAAAACCAGCTAAAAATGGGGAGTTGTTTGTAAGGAGAGATTGTTATTCCTTTAAATATGAAGAAATTAAAAACATTCAGATGGATCAACGTACCAGGCAGAGGAGTTGCTGGTAGCTTTCTTCTCTGTTGCCTGGATGAGTCTATTGTTTGTACCTGTAAGAAATGCATACTGTAAATTCATATTCAACATTTCAAGGCACAAGATAACATCCTTGTAAATCTAGATACACATTTAATGTAATAGTATTGATGTTATTTTATATATTCAGGGCAACACAGTGGCTCAGTGGTTAGCACTGATGCTTTGCAGCGCTCTCCTGAGATTGATTCCACCTTTGAATCATGTGAATGTATGCATATAATTGTAAGCACTACGGAAGATGTTGGCATTATATAAATCCACAATAATAATAATATATGCTAAACTAGCAAAAGTGTGCCCATTGGTGCTCAGTGGAAATTATGTGTGTATGTTTTGCTAGGTAATTATTTTTATTGAAAGCTTGGGGGCATGCTTTCAGTGATACCAACACAAAGTGCACAAACATGCAAAGGATTCGGGATCTGTCTGCCTCTTCCTTATGCTTATAGATGTTAAGCTCTAGGGCCAGAGTGCGGCTACTTAGATCCCTTCAGCTGGTAGGTATCAGGATCCATTCCTAATTTGCTCTCCCTTTTCCACTCCCAGCAAGTATCCAGGGGGAGGCTCAAATGGGATAAGTCTTTAAGTCCTAAAAAGGACCTAGGTAATTCCACTGCATTATATGATCAAACACACACATACCCTCCCATTTCTATTTTACCTGCCTGCCAGTCCCAGGCAATCCTGCCAAAATATGCAATTCTAACTAAACAGAACCATTGGACAACCTGAGATCCTATACAGAATCCAGATGAACATGCTAGGTACACACAGCAGGCTCCAGATCTACAATCACCAGATTTTATTAGCTATAAATATTAGGCAGAGATGTTTTTAAAAGTTCAACACAGAGTATAAAATGAAGTAGAGCCTTCTTATAACAGAAGGTACCTGACAGCCTCATGTTATTATAATAGCATTGCCCTAATAGTGTAACATACAAACACATATTATCACTTCTAAAGAAAGTAGTGGGGACATGCAAAGTATCTTATTTATTGCCTGTAGCTAAGGGCATGTGTCTAGATGTAATTCATCCTAATGGTATAGAGCAGGGGCGCTGAACCTGTGACCGTTCACATGTTTGAATACTACAAATCCCAGCATCATCTGTTTGTAGGAAGTTTTTTCTTAATGTCCTCCGTAAAGTAAGGCATGTATCCAGATGTAATACAGCCTAATGGTATAGAGCAGGGGTGTTGAAATTGGGACCTTTCACATGTTTGAAAACTACAATTCCCAGCATTCTCTATTAGCAGTTTATGTCCATTAGCTAATGAATGTATTAAGATGAAATACAGTGTAATGATTAGAGCATTATGTCACATGTTTAAAAACTACAACTCCAGCATTCCCTGGCTTCACAGGATGCTGGAAAATGTATTTTCATACATCCTGGAATAAAGCCCTTTTACTAACTTACAGACATTAAAAGCCCATGCTTTAACGATTCCTACCAAAGGGTTTGAATATGCACATGTTTGAAAACTACAACTCCCAGCATTCATTGTTAGCAGTAAGATTCTTTTTTATGTCCTTTGGCTAATAAATGTATTAAGATTGCAATACAGTGTAATGATATAGAGCATGGGTGTTGAACTTTTCACATGTTTAAAAACTACAACTCCCAGCATTCCCTGGCTGCACAGAATGCTGGAAAATGTATTTTTCATACATCCTGGAATAAAGCCCTTTTACTAACTTACAGACATTAAAAGCCCATGTTTTAGCGATTTCTACCAAAGGGTTTGAATATGCACATGTTTGAAAACTACAACTCCCAGCATTCTCTGTTAGCAGTAAGTTTTTTGTTTATGTCCATTGGCTAATGAATGTATTTAGATGCAATACAGTGTAATGAATGATATAAAGAATGGGTGTTGAACTTTTCACATGTTTAAAAACTACAACTCCCAGCATTGCCCGGCTGCACAGAATGCTGGAAAATATATTTTTTATACATCCTGGAATAAAGCCCTTTTACTGGCTTATAGACATTAATAACCAAGGGTTTAAATATGCACATGTTTGAAAACTACAACTCCCAGCATTCTCTGTTAGCAGTAAGTTTCTTCTTTATGTCCATTGTCTAATGAATGTATTAAGATGCAATACAGTGTAATGTTATAGAGCATGGGTGTTGAACTTTTCACATGTTTAAAAACTACAACTCCCAGCATTCCCTGGCTGCAGAATGCTGGAAAATTAATTTTTCATACATCCTGGAATAAAGCCCTTTTACTGGCTTATAAACATTAAAATCCCATGCTTTAGCGATTCCTAACTAAGGGTTTAAATATGCACATGTTTGAAAACTACAACTCCCAGCATTCTGTTAGCAGTAAGTTTCTTCTTTATGTCCATTGGCTAATGAATGTATTAAGATGCAATACAGTGTAATGATATAGAGAATGGGCGTTGAACTTTTCACATGTTTAAAAATGACAACTCCCAGCATTCCCTGGCTGCAGAAAATGCTGGAAAATTATTTTTTTCATACATCCTGGAATACAGCCCTTTTACTGACTTTCAAAGGTTTCAACATGGAAGTGATTCAACTGCCCTTCTCTTACTTCCATAGCAATTACACTATTGGATTAGAGAACGATTATTTAGGTCCCTTCAGGCAGTAGGAGTCACACATCCAACCCCTATTTGACAGCTATAATCCATAGAATGTCAATGGAATAAACCTGCAGGTCTGAGAATAGACCCAGGCATTTCTGTCACATTGTGCAGCTTAAACCAAACAGCACCACTGGGGAACCTGAGACCCCCCTCCTATCATATATATATATCACCTCCTGTCTAGCAAACAGCTAACTGCTGTTTTTCTATTGAGAAGAGAGGGGAGGGGTGAGAGTGAGAAGAATGTTTGTACAAAGACTGTCACATGTTTTACAAAGAAAGTGACATATAAGTCTTGCAACTTGCTACTAACACTCAGAATTTTTTTTGATTCGCTAACACTGCTATCAGTCTAATATTAAGCACACCATTGGATACAACACTAAAAGGGATATGGTAAATATGTTCCTTTTTAAGCTTCCATTGCCTCCATGTAAAACTTCCTGAGGTGTGGCTAAACACTCCATTTTGAGGATTCCATTAGAAAACAGGAGTGGGGGACTATGCAAGTACTTTTATTCATTAATATATTTTGCCTTAATTACATTTCTATATACTTTAATGTGATTACTACATATTTGTTTATATTGATATAACAATTTATTTAGTGCTTAAACAATACATAAACACTGTCCCTATGTATATTACTTTTACCTACCACCACCAACATAGTACCTCTGAAAAACCCAATGTATTCCCCATGAATTTATAAATTTATTTATATAATATAAATCTAGATCTCTGTTTATTGCATTATCAATCTATACAATATGTATCAAGTACAATGACAAACTCAGATTAAATCTAATCAAAAGTGAAGGGGTAACAAGCTCTGACCTAGTACACATGTGCTGTTGTGTGGCCAATCTGCTGTGAAATTGTATCTTCCGAACCGACTATCGCTTAATGTATGGGCCCGAACTGCTGTTTCGTACAACTATAACTTAGTGTATGGGTGTTCAGCGATAGTTATCAGAAACAGCCATTTGGAAGACAATCATTTGTTGCAGGTCAAACCCACGTTTGTATGAGGTTTTACAAATCCTGTTCACAATGACACTGCTATAAAATCTAGAAATCAAAATTAAAATCTAGAAATTAAAAAATCCAGGATGCCATCCTACAAAACCAGAGTGAAACATTTAGGAACAAGATATCTATGGTATTCAGTTAGATGAACAACAAGGTGTTAGGGACCTCCTGAATGCCAGGTGTTGATTGTATTGTAACAAATGTGACAATCAACACCTTGCATTTAGGAGGTCCATCTTGCTGTCATATAGGGTATTTATTTCCAACAGATACTTTTACAAGTCATTTTGAACATCTACAAAAACTACACTACAAGTACAGTTGATCTAACAGGATACTTGGTTATTGTATATCTTTTTCTTGCCTATGGGAATTTGTAAGGTTATGTGTATTTATATTACAATCCAGCACCCACACTTATAAGTATGAATTTCAGGCTTATATAATTATTAGATTACTTTGATACAATGACCAGGATGGATGAGAATCTTAAAAGGCATTTATGGCCAAGATAATTAATGTTTTATAAAAGTGTATTCAGCCTAATACATGAATATAATGAACCTATAAATATAAAATGGGTATTTTCTTATCGCAAATATTAATGACTGCAAATTATTAAAGGACTATTATACTCATAAAATGGTATATAAATTAAATGTATGTGTATGTTGTGCTCAGTTCCCCAACCTATCCTCTGCCTTTAAAAAAAAAAATACAAGAATGTAGAGAATTCCAACTTTGAAATCCAGCTTGTTACAGTCATGGAACTCTCATTACAACTCATGGAAGCTCTGGGCAGAAAGTTAATCACACTATTAGCATGCTGTAGATAAGAAATGCTGACAGAGTTTAGCAAAGCTGCATGGTTCCTGACCAATCAAATGGCACATTCTAATTTTCGCTGGTAACAGAGAGGGAAATGGTGCTTGAGAAAGGACGTTGGTCCGAAACATGTAGCACACATGATTTGTTCAAATAAAGATATCTTGATTCACAGCTTGCAGCCTGTGTCATCTGTAAGCTACACGTATACCTCTATTGAACAGAGAGGGAAAGGCAGGATTTATGGTCTGAGGAACAGGAGTTTGGAGTGGGTTGGTTTTGCTTTATATCTATTTAACTCTCTGCTTACCATGTGTGTGTTTCACCTGTATAGTTGTCCTTTAATCTATACAATACCTATAATTGACACAGCAATGTTACCTGACTTGTCTGTTCTCTTTTCCTTGTTAGCCGCACACAAGGAGCAACATTTAAGCCTGCAACCGTAAGAGCTGAAATTCGACTTTCAATATCCGATATCTGAAACAGCAGTACAAATTCAAATGAATGGACAAAGAATAACTGGCAAACCTAAAAAGATTTCCTGAACTTGATGCTCTTAGGCCTATTGGTGTGATCAGAAAGTAACCTATAAGTCTGCTGCCAATCCACATCCTTACAAAAAAAACATGTACACAATAGATGTGTTAAGAATGTGCTAAGAATAATAATAGCTCTAAAGTAAAGCTTAGCAAGTTTAATGCAGCAATACAGGGTACTGGAAAAACTCAATAAATTGTTGTTGCACTGGTTCACTAATAATGTATCTTATTAAATCACCTGGCGCTCAGCATGATGAACCTGGGCTGCAGCTGTAGCAACCTGATCTTCTAGGTCAGCGAGTTCTAACTCAGTTGTGACACTGCTGATTTTACGTGCCGAGTCTTCAATCTCACTGAGCTGTTCCTCCAATCCATACACTGTTCCAGCTGTGAGATACACCTGCAGAAAATGTAACAAACACTTTTTTCATATGCTGTAAGCGACTCCTAAACAACACTTTACCCGTATTTATAAATTATTTTTTCTTTTACAGCATTTCATTCTTTACCTTTAACATGTGACATTTTTCTTACAGTTACAAATGACAAACCAATATCAAAAATGCACAGCGGTAGAAAAAGAAGGACAAACCATTTTACACAGTAATATTTGGCTAAAAAAAGATACATTTCTATCAAATTTAACTCCTCCATGCAAAACTCTTCATCACGTATCCAACAGAAGAACAGCAAAGTTTACTAAAACAGGCCATGCAACTCTCACCCTCCCACATACACTAGTCTACACAAGGATATAATACATTACACAAGTACAACTATAGATAAAGTCAAACTAGTTGTAACCCTGGATATTTAGTCTGTGCAAGAAGACACCTAAGCCTCTATTAAAATTTAAAGGACAACTAAAGCCACAGAACAACACTGAACCAGAAGGCAGAACACCTTGATATAAAGCCAGTAATCTGTGTCTTACCTTTCATTTTGATACATGCGCTGGGAAATTTACCTAAATAACATATGGTTTGTGCTTTATTCTCAGCATTCTAGTATCACACAGTTTGGTCAACGACCATTATGTTCTGCACATGCTCAGTCCTTAGCTATGGCAGAAATTGTTACAGTTGGTCACACCCATTAATAATCTGTAGCCAATCCTTTTACAGGATAGATAAAGCAAGGAAGCATGTGACTGAGGTCAGGAGGTGTGGTCTGACACTGCACATACACACAGATACTTCATCTAGTTCTTAACAGGCTTACATTTACTTTAATACAATTTACTGGAGTGGGATTTTACAGCTTATTGGTGTTTTTAGGGGGGTTGTTTTCAGATTCTAGAGTATAAAAAATTGGGTTTACTTTACTAGTTTCTGCAAATACAGCATTATCAAGCGGAACATTCTAAAACCTTGTTGCCCTCAGAGTGAAGAACCAATTACATTGTTTAAAGGGCAACTAAAGCCTCAGAACAACATTGAATCAGGAGGTAGAAAACCTTGATATACAGTAAAAGCAGTAATATGAGTCTCACTTCTCATTTTGATATTGTTATTGGGACATTTACTTTTCTTTTTTTTTTATAACATAAAATTTTTGTTTTTCAAGTCATTTGGAATACAAAAAGTTTGTTCGTAGGTTCATATCTTAATTTGTATACAATATATAAAGTATATAACAATATAAATACATGAATACATGAGGAAGCTTCTAATCTGATAGTATGCTAGAAGATTTTTAAGTGGTATTTTGTATTTAGTCATCAGATCTTGAAAGGGGATTATGTGTTCTTGGAAGACTAAGTCCGAGATTTGTGTAAGACCAGCATTTTCCCATTGTCTAATATTTAAATTTGGTATAAAACAACATAGGCTGTTAATGGACACATATGGTATGAATGCAGATTTGAATTCAGAAGATAAGGTAAGTTTTTTCCAAGCATTTACTGTTGCTTGTATAGACAGGTAAGGTAAATAAGGTAATTGTTTTTTCAGAACTAGTAGGTCTAGATTTGATTTTAAGGAATGTTTTTGATTCATGATTATTTCCATAGGTATCCATCTTTTGTTTTGGTCTTGAGTTATCCAAAAACGGGATTGTTCTAGTATGCTAGCCTGATAGTAATCCTCCATTTGAGGCAGTCCAATCCCTCCCATTGATCTACTCTTAGTTAAGGTGAGTTGATTAATTCTTGATTTTTTCCCATTCCACAGAAAGAAATTGATTTTTTTTTTGTTTACACATTTAAAAAAAGATTCAGGAATAGGGATAGGGAGGGTTCTGAATTTATATAATAATTTTGGTAAAAGTATCATTTTTAGTAGTGAAACTTTTGTTAGCCATGATAAATATTTAGATGACCATATGGTCAAGTCTTTGTCCGTGTCTTCTAGAAATGGTTTGAAATTACATGAGTATAAGTTTCTTATTGGGTAGGTCAATTGGATTCCTAAATATGTTATGGAATCCTCTGCCCAGGTATATTTGTAGAAAGAGTTATTGCTGAATTTTGTTAAGGTGGATTGTAGGTGAATTAGCGTTGTGATTGGGTTTGTTATTGATATTAGTAAGTCATCTGCATAAAAGCTTAACTTGTATTCTTGGCCTCCCATGGTAATCCCTTTGATTTTATTATTTGTTCTGATTGCTTCTGCCAGGGGTTCCATAGCTAGGTCGAAAATCAGGGGTGATAATGGGCAACCTTAACGTGTGCCGTTGGTAATGTTAAATATAAATGATTTCATATTGGATATATAAACCAGGGCTGATGGGTTGCAATATAAGGTTTTAATAGCGTTTTTAATCCAACCAGAAAAATTAAACTTATCCAGTATCGAGTCTAAGTATAACCAGTTTATTCGATCGAATGCTTTTCTGCATCCATGGTAAGCATTAGAGTAGTAATATTTTTATGTTCAGACCAATTTATTAAATTAATATTTTTCCTGGTATTGTCACTTGGTTGGCGGTTGGGAATGAATCCTGCTTGGTCAGTATGTATTAATCCTCGTAAATGTGCTTGAATTCTATTGGCTAATATTTTTGCAAAGATTTTTATGTCACTATTTAATAGTGATATAGGTCTGTAGTTTATAATTTTTGTCTCATCTTTGAATGCTTTAGGGATTGGGATGATTGTGGCTATAATCATTTCTTGTGGAAAGGATCCTTGTTCCACAGCTATTTTATATATATTTTGTAAGTATGGTGTGAGAGTATTTTCAAATGTTTTGTAGTATTCATTTTGGTAACCATCTATACCTGGGGCTTTATTATTTGGTAAAGAATGGATTGTTTTAGTAATTTCTAATTGTTGTATTGGGTAATTAAGTTGTTCTAGTTGTATATTTGATAGTGTTGGTATGTTTAGTGAGTTTAAAAATTGGTTTATCTCTGTTTTGCTGGGGATATGTATTATTGGATCTTTTTGGAGATTATAGAGGGATTCGTAATATCTTGCAAAGTGGTTGGAAATTTCTTGAGGGTTGTATATCTTTTGGTTACTGTCTGAGAGAATGTAAGATATTTTGGACTTAGCTAGTTTTATTTTAAATTTATTTGCTAACATTTTGTTGGCCTTAGTTGGAGTGTAAACCTTTAATATATTTTTCAAAATTATATAATTCCAGTAAATGCAGCTGGTTTCGAATTTCTTGAAGTGACTTGTTAGTTTATTTAGATGGGTTATTTTTTTGTTCCTTTTCTAGGGATTTAATTTGATCTATTAATGATAATCTTTTTTGTAACCTATTTTTTTTAGAATGGATGCTATTTTTATTAGTACACCGCGTATAAAGGCTTTATGAGCATTCCATATGCTGAAGGGTGTGCTAGGTCATTATCATTTAGCTCAAAATATTCCTGTAAAGATTTTTTAATTAAGTTTTGTGTTTCTGGTGTAGAAATTAGAAAGGAATTCAATTTCCATATATCGTGTGGGTGATTATCATACATTTCTGAGATTTTAAAAATGACAGGTGCGTGATCTGAAAAGGTTCTATTCTGTATCTCTGCTTTCAGAATATATTATAAAAGCTTTTTGTCAGTTAGGCAAGTGTCTAATCTGGAATGCATGTTGTGTGTTTTTGAGAAGTATGAACTTTCCATATGTCGTATAGATCTTCCAATCTTAGAAGCTTTTTTAAATCTTGATTGTGTTGATGTTTGTATTTTCCTGTTGAATCTGTGTATTCTAGAGTAAGATTAAAGTCGCCACAAATTAAGATATTATGGTGAGGAAGTTCCTTTGTTTTTGTTATTATTTTTCGGATAAATCTGATTTGTGCTTTGTTCGGGGCATAGAGGTTAACTATAGTGTATTGTTTGTTATTGATAGTGCAGTACAGAATTATATATCTTCCATTTTTATCAAATATCACTCTGTTTTCTATAAAGGCTATAGAATTACCAATTGCTATAGCAACTCCTCGTTTTTTAGTGGAGAAGGATGCTTTGTAGATTTTAGAGAATTTTTTATGGGTTAGTAAATGTTCAGTATTCGGGGTTAAATGGGTTTTTTGAATGCAGAGAACATCTATTTTATTGAGAATCGCCTCTTTCCACATAGTGTATCTTTTAAAGTTAAGCCCTCTAACATTATAGGTTTGGAGTTTTATTACCATCTTAAAATTTTGTTATATTTGATCTTAATTAGTTTCGCTGGATCTGTCTCAAATGGGAAGGTTGGATAATTAGGGTTATTTTGTTGTGGATTTTGATGTGCTCTTAAGGAAACTTGGAATGACTTTCTCAAGGCTATAATAGGTACCTGTTCATTTTCAACAGTACTTACTATAACTTACTAAAAACATTAACAATAAAACATAAAAACAGTAAGCATAGTGCTGCACCATACTCTAAATGGAGTGTGGTGGGTTTTTTTTATGATTGGCCTGACCTTGTATAATACGCTCTTATTTTGGTAAACACCAAGAAAAAAAAAAAAGGGGGGGGGGGGGGAGAAGGGGAGGGAGAAAGCAAACTGTATAACCAAGAACCAAGAAAGAGATAACCATATTGTTGGTTTTAAGGTCAATATCCGGTTGTACACAGGCACAGAGTATATCAGATTTATATAATTGTTATTTGTTAAAGTTACAGGTCTATCTTTAAATCATATTAACAACTGTATTGTAATATTAACTATATTCTCATTTGTACTTATATATGTTAACCCCAAGTTAAATATAGTGAGATCAAGTCTCATATCACATTGCTAGTTATATCTTATTATTGATTATTCGTATCTGTACCCGTATATACCACCTATCAACCTCACATGTAGTTAACAATATTAACATCATGTGACAGGATTTTGTTGTTTCTTATTTAAATCATGTTGTAATCTAGATTCTGATATTTTATTTCGTACCTCAGAATTGGTTACTATCTTGTGAAACTAGGTAGTTTATGAGAATGCATTAAATCCATATTGCAGTCAACAACATTAATATCTTATAGTAGTATTTTGGTGTTACTTATTTGAATCATGTAATATCTTAAATTCTGATGTATTACTTCATACATCAGAGTTATTTACAATTATATCATACGTGGTAGATTATGGACATATGTTAACTTTGATCAACTACACTATCATCATATATAATGACCTTTTGGCATTATTTATTTAAAGTGTATTTTAACCCAACTCTGATGTACAACTCCATCACAGCTAGCTACAACACCGACAAACTTGAAGGTCCATCGATATATGTCAACTCTGTAAAGTAATAAATGATGTTATCATCATAAAGTGGTATCTTTGCATTATTTATTTAAAGCGTGTGAGAGGTTAAAGGTTCGGATATATTGCTTCATACGTCAGAATTAGTTACATTTACTTCAAACCTGGTAGTTTATAGACATGTGTTAACTCTACGGTGTAAATTACTATTATTTTCATATAGTTATATCTTAACACCACTTATATAAAATGTGTTATAACCTGGCTTCTGATATATTGCTTCATATGTCAGAATTAGTTACATTCACTTCAATCCTGGTAGTTTATAGACATGTGTTAACTCCACACTGAAAACGACCATATTATTATCATATAGTAATATCTTGGCATTATTTATTCAAAACATATTATAAACTGGGTTCCGATATATTGCTTCATATATCAGAGTAAGTTATTATCATGTTGACTTTAAATATAGATCCTTTCAGTGTAAAAGACTATATTATCGTATAGCAATATCTTAACACTACTTATTTAAAGTGTGTTGTAACCTGGGTTCTGATATATTGCTTTATACATCAGAATTAGTAACATCCACTTCAAAACTGGTAGTTTATAGGCATATGTTAACTCTACAGTGTAAATAACTATATTATTATCATATATTAATATCTTGACACTACTTATATAAAGCGAGTTATAACTAGGGTTCTGATATATTGCTTCATACCTCAGAATAAGTTACATTCACTTCAATCCTGGTAGATTATAGACAGGTGTTAACTCTACAATG
Source organism: Hymenochirus boettgeri (assembly GCA_019447015.1). NCBI lineage: Eukaryota > Metazoa > Chordata > Amphibia > Anura > Pipidae > Hymenochirus > Hymenochirus boettgeri. Next base: position 97,413,751 of record CM033474.1, read on the forward strand.
TAAACGACCATATTATTATCATATAGTAATATCTTGGCATTATTTATTCAAAACATATTATAAACTGGATTCCAATATATTGCTTCATATATCAGAGTATTATGATACCTATTCAAAAATAGATCTTTTCTTTTTCAGGTTAGAATATTTTTGCTGTTATTAACCTTTTAATGTTCCATATAAAGGAATAGTTCTGAGATCACAAAGGCACTCTTTTTTTTGCATAATCTTTATGTATTGGTGTGTATCCGTAGCGAAACATTGAGATTCAAGTGTGTTGTTTGAAGTTTGATTTATTTTGAGTGTTTTTAGGCTTTTTCAAGTCTTTTTTGTTGGCTTCCAGAGTTCGTCAATGTGGATTCGGTTTTCCACATTCCCCATTTTTGGAGTAGAGATATAGCAGATTCCGTGTTGTTTATAATATGTGTAGATTCTCCATATGTTACTATAAGACGGAGCGGGAAACCCCATTTATAACGGATTCCCCTCTCTCGCAGTACAGTGGTAACGGCAGAAAATTGTTTCTGTTGAGAGATAGTGGAAGGAGCCAGGTCTGTGTAAAACAGGAGCTTTTTATATTTCGCTGGTAAGGATTCATTAAATCTTATAGCTTGCACAAGTTTTTCTTTAATTTGAAAGAAATGCAGTCTCAATATTACATCTCTTGGGACATTGGGGGGGGGGGGGCATTTTTTGGCTTTGGGATTCTGTGAATCCTGTCAATAACCAAGTCTATTTCTGTGGCATCTGGTAGTAAGGATTTAAACAACTCAATAGTGTATTCCATTAATTGGTTATTTGTCATTCCTTCATCAATGCCCCTAATTTTAATATTGTTTCTGTGACTTCTGTTTTCTAAGTCTGTTATTTTAGCTTGTAAGTCAGAAACAGTTTCGGTCCAAGTGTTATGGGAATCTACTAACTCATTATAGGAACCCACATATTCTTGAAACTTGTTTTCCACATGTGCTGTGCGTTCACCAATTTCTGTTAGATCCTTCCTTAAATCTCCCATTAGCACAGTGATATCTGCCATCAGAGCTCTGTTTTGGGTTATCAACATGTCTTTTAAAATTCCAGTTGTGACAGGTTCATTGGGGGAAGGAAAGTTGTTAAAACATGAAAAAGTATATGGATTACCTTGTTTATTTGGTAATTCTGTAGTGTTGCTTTCTGATATAAATTGCAAGTCCTCTGCAGTTAGTGGTGATGATTGTGAAGCTGCAGTATCTGAAAACTCCATTTGATCTTGTAAGGCTGTAAATGATTTAGCTGCCTCAGGGGAGTTTTCCTCTTGGTGTGTTTTAAGTCGTTTTGTTTTTTCCTTATCTTTAGAGTTGGATGCCGGGTCAGGCATGCTTTTATGATCCTGGCTGTATGTGGGAGATATATTGCCAGCGCCATCTTTATTTCCAGAGTGACCGTGTTTCTCCAGATCAAAGTAAGCTGTTTTTTTTGGTCCGGTCTTAGCGTTATATCTCCTTGTCATCTCTTGTTTCTGCAGGATTTAGAGATTTATTAGGGTATAATCCAGTTGGTGTTTAGATTTTAAAACGCTATTTCAAGGTTTGGAAGGACAGGAGCTCAGTCTACATGCATCCTGTTAGCTCCATGCCAGGCCACGCCCCATCCATTTACTTTTCAAACAAGGAGTGTGTGTTTTATTTTCAGCATTCCAGTATTGCACAGTGAGGTTACTGACTATTGTATTCTTTACACATGCTCAGTCCTAAGATACTGCAGGAATTTGTTACAGTTGGTCACACCAAATAGTAGCCTCTAGCTAATTACTGTATGTTACAGGACAATTTAAGCAGGGGAGCATGTGACTGAGGTACAGGGTGTAGCCAGTCACTGCACATACACAGTTATTTCATCTTGTTCTTCAAGGGGTTACATTTACTTGAATTACACTTACTGTAGTGGTAATTTACAGTTTATTGGTGTTTTTTGAGTTTAGTTCTCCTTTAAGAATTTTTAAAAAAAAAATTCTTAAGCCTTAGAGGGGACCCTCTGGTCTTTTGTTCACCCTGTGTGAAAACAATGTAGTTATAATTGTATGTAATGCCCGCTAACATATATTTATTATATCCCTTTGCAAATTCTTTTTTTTTGCCAAGGACAAACCCAACTTCCCTATTCTATCTTCATAACATAATTTATCAAAAAAACTGCACATATACTCAAGGAGAGACATTACAAGGGCCTATACAGCAGCAGAATGATCATTTCCTTCTTTGATTCTTATACAGGAATGTATTTTATTAGCTTTAGCAGACATTGCCTGACACTGCTTATTGTTCACAATAACTCAAAAGTCCTACTCTGGTTAATTAGTCATTTTTAATGTTTATCACACCACCAAACCCCCCAGTAAGAAGAAAGGGGTACCATGACTTCAGGCAACATTTTAGTTTGGTCTTACGTCTCTCATCTTTCAAAATATTGTAGTTTTGAGGTTAGGGGGTAATTTACCTGTATACACTTATTCATTTCCCTTTATGTTAAGTGCCTATAAGCTTTGTGAAGTAGAAAGTGAACAAAACCTCTAGGGTCTGTCCCTTCTTCAATTCAATGAATCAGGCTTGTTCTTTTTCTCAGCCAAAGAGAAAGCGAGACCAAGAGAAAATGTAGCTTTTTGAATACAGTTACTATGAAAAGTAGTGAGAAAGTCACCAATTGTGAAATTCTCTGTTTCTGATGAAATAACTTAAAAGGGAAAGTGATACATACTTTTAATCAGCATTTTTAGGCAATAAGTCAGGAAAAAGTTTTACTTTAATACTGTCACATGTTCCACACTATTTTTTCGAAAAATAAATTGAAGGATCTTAATTCTTTGCTGTTAGAGAGGTTTTTATTGCAGATACTGTGATTGCTTGTGGCCTTCACATTTGATTTCCTGGCATCCTTCTCTGATTTGAATGTTTTCTAGCAGCACCAATATCCAAAGGGCATGACTGACCCCCCCCAAAGAATTTTCCCCTCTAAAAAAGCAGGACCCATACTCCACAACAAACCCTAGTATTGTTATACATACCTGGCTCCCTGGTCTTACTGAAGGAAGATATTCACCATGAAGTCCATTGGTCCCTCTTTGTGTTTTTTTCCTGCTTTCTTGGCTTTATGAGCTCTTTAGAAACTTGCACAGCCATGAAGGAGGCAGCTCATTTAGCTATTGTAAGTCATGACTGCTGACTAAAAAAGGAAAGACCAGTGGATCGTCGGACTTTATTGTGAATATTTTCCTTCAGTAACACTGGGGATTCAGGTAAGTATTGCGATACATCTGTATTGTTTTTCATTTTATATTAGGAAGCATATACTCTACAGTTTTAAGGAGATGTAATTTATTTTTTTGAACAAAATACAGGTTTATATTTTGAAAATAATAATCTCCAGACTTTTAGACCTTCTATCGATTAGCAATATTGTAGTTAAATCACTTTTTGCATAGTAAAATTTGCAGCTAATTCACAATAAACACAACATTATTAACAAAGATTTGAAAGATCATTAATGTTGATAGATTTTTAGTCAGCAAAAACAATTATTTGAATTATCAAGCAATATTATGTAAAACAATAAACTACCACAGAAATATAAAAACTGAGAACCAAAAAGGAATAAATCTTTTTGGCACCAAAAATTAATTTAAATAACGCAATCTATAAAAAGCAAGCTTACTTTGCAAAGAGAAGAATAAATTAAGTATGATCAATTCAACATTTAATTGTTGGTGTTTAGTAGGTTTTATTTATTAGAAAATAATGGGTAACAGAAACAGCAATAAAAGGTTTGTCTTGGTAACAGTAGGTATGGAAACGATACAGAGTAAGCACCTGATTTTATTTTATTATCAAGACACAGAAAAGAAATGTCAGTAAAGTCAAGTTTTAAAAGCTTCACCATTATTGTATATAAAGATGGACATTGTGATTGTCTTTTATATATATATATATATATATATATATATATATACTAGCAAAAGTGTGCCCGTTGGTACACAGTGGGAAATATGTGGGTGTATGTTTAGCTATATGTGGATACAGATGATATAAAATCTTTATACACACTACTATAAAATTTAGGGAGTTGTACAAAAAAAAAAAGGCAAGATGTTAAAAATAAAAGAAATCCTGATTATATTACTGTCACACCCCATAAATGAATATTTTACACAATATACAGAGGCAGAAGGGAACCTATTGGGTTTACCCCAATAAGTATTAGAGGGACAGATATACACACATCTTTTGGATTGTACTGGAAGTGTTAGTGCTTTAGAAATACATGTTAAATATTCATAAAGTGCAGCTTAACATCTAGATTCTAGAGACAGACTTTATCCATCTTATATTTGTTTTATAACACTATCACATTTTTCTGTTTTGTTTAGCGATTTGTTTTAATAAATCTATACAGGAACATATTTAAATCCAGGGTTTTGAGAGATGGGCAAAGCTGCTAAAATCCGTTCCGCCTGTGGACCAGAAAATGGTCTGGGGGAAAAACGTACATACATCCAGTGTAAACTGTAAAAAAAATAACTTTCCTCACGATCGAACTGTTTTTTTCGAGATTACGCGTTATATCTTCAAGGGTTACTGAAATTTTTGAAAATTTGAATTTTAAAGGAATTTTCGAAAATTTTGTAAAAATGATACAGTAACTTATTATAAATAGCTCTGGGGCCTGGGAATGGTCTGGGGAACAGATAATCCGATTCTTTCAATTCAGAACTGGTTACAATCAGATTTTTTTAGAAAGTAACTGATTGGTATACTAACCAATTAGACTCTTTCTTAAATAAACTGATTGAAACCAATTCTGATTGGAAAATAATCTGATTGGTTAGTATAGCAATCAGATACTTCCTGAAAGAATCTGATTGTATCTAATCAGAATTGGTTATAATCAGATACTTTTAGAAATAACCTTATTGGTATGCTTTAATCGCATTGTAACCAATTAAACTGATTGGTATACCAATAAGATTCTTTCTAAAAAAAAAAAAAAAAAAAAGCTGATTGAAACCAATCAGAATTGGTTACAGTCAGATTCTTTCAGAAAGAATTTGATTGGTATGCTTTCTGAAAGAATGTAATTGTAACCAATCAGAATTAGTTACAATCAGATTCTTTTAGAAATAATCTGATTGGTATTGTAACCAATCAGATTCTTTTCTAATCAGAATTAATCAGGGCCGGATTTACACCTCAGGAGCCTGTAGGCCCAAAGAGCCTGGTGCCCTTAACCCCACCCCTAAAAACAGGCCACACCCCAAACCCACACCCATTTTCTCTTTTGGGGGAAGAAAATAAACTATAAAGGGGTTGGATTGGTGGGAGGAGATTGACAGCCACCCCTCCAACCTCAGGCGCCCCTAGGCGCATGCCTACTGTGCCTAATGGTAAATCCGTACCTGGTATTGGTTACAATCAGATTCTTTCAGAAAGAATCTATTTGTCTTTTCCCCAAACCATTTTCCAGGTCCCAAAACTATTTACAGTAAGTTACTGTATAATTTTTACAAATTTTTCAAAAATTCCTTGAAAATTTCTTCGAACTTTTGAACGCATCTCGAAAAAAACCTGCAAAGTGGAATTCCTGCAAAATCCGTGAATCCGGTATAGAGTGTTATAGTTCATTAGAAACACCACAGTGAAATAGAACTGTTATGCAGAGCTTGAATTAATCTTCCCAATTAAATTTCCAACCAATAATAGATCAATAGGAGATTCATTGGATCATTCTATAATTAAAGTTATCAACCTGTCTTTACTGTCTTTAAATACTCACCCTCCCCATTAAGGCCGAGGCCACACTACAACGCACCAAATCACGCACACAATCGCAAGCGCAATTGCACACAATTTTGTGCGTGATTCTTGTGCGTTTTGCCATTTTCCATTACGGAAAAGCATGCGTTAACACATCAAAAATGGTGAACGCATGCATTACCAAAACATGAACGGACGCGAAATCGCATGCGCATTGGAAACCGCGGGAATTTTCGCGTTCCCGCGATTTCCATTTTAGCAAAAATCAAGGGCACAATCGCAAGCGAAAATGTGTGTGGAAATGCTCAAAAAGCACGCTACTGTGGCCTAGCCCTCACAGCTGTCACCAAGGATTCTGTTACAGAGGGATCACTATTGGTAAATGTGTTAGAGAGGGATCACTATTGGTAAATATGAGGTCCTATAAAGAACCCAGACTATCCTGTCATGTTTCAATCTTATTTGATTTTATCAGTTCAGGACACAGGTTCATGACTTCTATGGGGTCTATTGCTTAAATAATGTAATAAACCATTAAAGGAGAAGTAAACCCAATTTTTATACTCTAGAATCTGAAAACAACCCCCCTAAAAACACCAATAAGCTATAAAATACCACTCCAGTAAATTGTATTAAAGTAAATGTAAGCCTGGTAAGAACTGGATGAAGTATCTGTGTGTATGTGCAGTGTCAGACCACACCTCCTGACCTCAGTCACATTATTCCTTGCTACATCTGTCCAGTAAAAGGATTGGCTAGTGATTATTAATGGGTGTGACCAACTGTAACAATTTCTGCCATAGCTAAGGACTGAGCATGTGCAGAACATAATGGTCGTTGACCAAACTGTGTGATACTAGAATACTGGGAAGAAAAGCACAAACCATATGTTATTAAGGTACATTTCCCAGCTCCCGTATCAAAATGAGAAGTAAGACACAGATTACTGGCTTTATATCGAAGTGTTCTGCCTTCTGGTTCAGTGTTGTTCTGTGGCTTTAGTTGTCCTTTAACAAACTCATTTCATTGTCTCAGAGAAACTCCCAGCATTCCTCTACAAGCACTCTGTAGTTAGGGAATTCAAACTACAACTCCCAGCATTCCTCTACAAGCACTCTGTAGTTAGGGAATTCTGGGAGTTGTAGTTTCCAAAACATCTGGGGATCTACTGGTTGCCTATCCCTGATATATAGATATCTCTTATTGTCCAGCAAACAGCAGCTCTTTGTTTCTATTGAGAGGGGAGGGGTGGCATATTTTACAAAGGATGTGACATATAAGTCTTGCAACTTCCTACTAATTTCCTACTTCCTACTAACACTCAGAAAATGTTTTGATTGGCTAACACTGCTGTTAATCTAATTTTGAACACACCATTGTATACAACACTGAAAGAGAAGTGAGAAATATGTTCCTTTGTAAGCTTCCATTGCCTCCCTGTAAAACTTCCTGGGGTGTGGCTTAACAGTCCATTTTGAAGATACCATTACAAAACAGGAGTGGGGGCTGTGCAAGTACTTTTATTTATTTATAGATGTTGCCTTATTTAAATTTCTATTACTACATATTTGTTAATATTGATTTAACTATGTATTTAGTGCTTATACACATTAACACTGTCCCTATGTATATTACTTTTACCCACCCCCACCAACATAGTACCTCCAAAAAACCCAATGTATTCCCCATGAATTTATAAATTTATTTATATAATATAAGGGATAAGGGATATATACATTCATGCTACAGTATACAGACGTAGGGGTAGACTAAAGCATTCAGTTACTGACAACCTGGCTGTGCAGGCAATGCCCATAACTACCGTAATCCCGCAGTTTGTCTCTACTCACAACTCAAACTGGGACTGCAGGGCAAGCAACATCCCCAGTGGTAGGTTATAACACTAGAAGGATCCCATAATGGCCCCAAGCAAACCGAACCACATTACACCACCTCACCAGGCACTTCATCATATCACAATTCTTAAAGTAGCAAGGTAGCTAAAAATTTTCTTGAAATACTACTATACTTTTATCAGTAAACCACTTAAAACCTCAAACTTTACCAGCTCCCCTACCAGGCTGTCATATAAACTGAGTTCTAGAATGTGTTTCACTCCTAGTAAAAGCACTAGAATATAACAACTGCCCCATTAGGTTAAAAGTAAATTAACTTGAATTTAAACAAAACAGCAATGCAAATTCAGGAACTACATTTCACAGAAACTATATCTCAAGTACATAAATTATGGATAATTACAACATAATCCAACATTAAGAACACAGGTGCGCCACAATCTGAAAAAGTTTGGGAACCACTGGGCTAGAAGATAAAACATTTGCCATTTCTTATCCAATATTTTTTCAGGATTTAGTTGCTGTAGATTAAAGGTGACCTGCTCTGAAAGTATCAAACACAACTCATCACCTCTAGCTAAGATAAGGCTTCTTTATTTACCAGCAACTTTCTTCTATTGGTGCATAAAAATCTGAACATACCTTCATTTTACCCTTACAATTCTCTCATAACCACTTTTTGGTTCTAACAATACATTATATAAATTACCACTGTTAATGTTACAGTGCCATAAAAAATACTTTAAGTTCTTTATCTAAAGGATATTTATTTTCAAGACTGTATTAAATAGGTACCTAGGTTATTCAATATTTCATATATAGCAAATCTCAAACTATTGAGATGATGAACTGATGAACTGATGCTAGTGAGTACACTAGAGATAATGCCCAGCTCATAAGTGACCACCATGAGGTTCTTATTATAAGGCATTATTTTAATTTAAGTTTACTTAACTTCAGCTTTACGACTCTCTTGTTTTTATCTTTACAAATGTATTACTAGTAAATTAATTCCCTTTTTTATTTAAGAGGTAGTATATAAGCACACACAATAGTTTCAAACTTACATTTTCTTCCAGTCTGGTGAGTTGCTCATCTAGTTTTAGAGGATCAGCACTTATAGGAAAAGTCCCCTGATCATGCGTATCTGCATGTGATTCCCATGGACCTGAGGATTCTGCTATCATTTCTTCTGTGGCATTGATGACTTTAAGAACCTCTGTTGATATGTTGCAGAGAGACACAGCAGAGTACATCTGTTCATGTGCAAAAGCACATTGGAATAAAACAGCATAGTATTAGAAAATAAACCATGTAACTTGGAATGCAAATATGTCTCCTTTGGTAAATACATTCTAACTACCTTGACAACATTTAATGCATTCTATGGGGGAATATAAAAAACAAATCTTGCTTTAGTGCAATGAACAGTGTATCTCTTGCCTTAATATTCCACCATGCCACACTACCAAGTCAAAAGTTATTCAATAAAAGTTATTATCATTAAAAATGGTGCTAATTTTGCCCCAACCAATCAGATGTTAGCTTTCAAATGTTAAATAATATCTGTTGATGAGCAAAATTAGCAAAATATTTTTAGTAAAAGGACATTCTGACATCACTCTAGCTCCTTCTCAGTCAGTGCCTCACTCATCTGTTTAGGTTTTCATTTTTGTCAGTAATTATTTGTGGGATGTGGGAGATAATGCTTGCCACACAATTTGAAAACATTTGATACAGTAGCTTCAGTTTTTGATCTTTTAAATATATCAAATGTCTGAGGACAGACTTTAAACCTGGCAATTTTACCTTCCAACGTTTCTGCAACCTTCTACATCCTGGTGTTAGAATAAATATCCTGCACTAGTCACGCCGGACCCTGATGCCTGTCTTAGACCCACTAAGAGACCCTTCAGCGCTGGGAGAAAGGATTACACAACACGTTAGGTGCAGTAAAACCCAGTTTCTCAGTTTATTCATTTCGTACATTGGAATATATCAAACCAAAAAAAGGGGCTTTGCCAGAGAAAGGGGCATTGCCAGACTTTGTGTCGACAGATGATATAATAAAACATCTATTGGAATGCACGGATAGAGTCAGGTTGACACACAATGTAGGAGGCAAAAGACCTTGAGATAAAATATTATCTACGCCATGAGAACATCTTAGTACATTGCGAGAACAACAATATCTGAATAATATGTACACAAAATGGCGTCAAAGAACAAAATGGCTGCTATTAGGCTAAGTGATTATAGAGAATATATAAAAAACCTAACACCTGGCCCATTAATTTAAAAACAAAGTCAAGAACTAAAACTCTTAGCAACATAGTTATGGAGGTAGAATAAAGACATAGGCCTATCTAGTCCAACATTTATAGCCTATTCATTAACCATACCTTCCAGAGGAAGGCAAATAACTCCCCAGCTGTAAGAACAGTTTAAAGGCCAATTATACTTACTTCTGATCCTCTTCTCTTCTAATTATGTTAAGTACCCTGGGTAAGTACCACCTGAACCACTAAGTCCTCACCCCCCTATCTGGCCAATGGGAAGGCATGCTTTTTGTATATTACGTCTTCCCATTGGTTGCGTCACTAGAAAGTGCTTGTGGAGGTGTGATATATATTATTCTTCCACCACCTACTAGGAGGACAATCTGATTGGCTGAATTACCCTTTAGAACTTTTAGCTGCCCGCCCTCTATCTATATTTTTATACTTTTATATATATATTTTGCTACGTTTATTTTTACAGGTTGCTATTATATTATATTACATATGTACTTTTATATATAAGGTTTCCTGTACTGTTGTGGCCGGCCGGCTATTTATTTGTATTTAAATATATATTTTATATATTATATTGTGTTAGAATTGTGTGTGGTTTTATTGTGGAAGGTACAGTGCTTTTTTACTATTTTATCAGTCACGTTCCCCCTTTTTTGGGGGGTTCATGACTGTGTTCCTGAGTGGGAGACTCAGGTGTACCTCACCATTCGCGTTCTGAGTTGTGTACCATAGTTTACTTTCCTTTGAAAGGATGTTGACATTAGAATCTTCAAAGGTATGTCCTTTTTCATGCAGGTACATGGCTGAGTCCTGACCCAAGAAATTGTCTCTCCTGTGCTGGGCCATACTTTGGTGCAGTTGCTGTTTGGTCTCTCCCACATACAAATCAGAACACTCTTCACTGCACTGCACTGTGTATATGATGTTGCTTTTATTGTGTTTCGGTATTTGGTTTTACGGATGTACCAATTGCAGCCTCAGTGCGTTATTTGGTTTAAAGCAAACAGGGATACGATGTTTTTTGAAAATTCTTCTTAATTTCTCGGAGACCCCTGCTACATATGGGTTGACCATGTTCTTCCTCCTGTCTTGCTTTTCCCCTTCACTGTTGGTATTCGTGTTCTTTTCTTTCCTTCTACTTCTTTTGAAAAAGACCCAGTCCGGTTATCCACAAGTTTTAGGGCTCCTCTCAGATTTTTTTATTTCTTTATCCTTCGTCTCTGTGCTTGTGGGGATGTTCCCTGCTCTGTGTTGCACGGTTCTGATGACACACAGCTTCTGATCTAAAGGGTGGCGGAAGTCAAACATCAAATACTGATCTGTGGGGTTGGTTTTCTGTAAACATCTACTTTTTTTACCATTCAGTTTACCAGTCTCCCTGACTTTTACCAAGCAATGGTAAAAGTCAGGTAAATGGCAATGGCTTTCATCGAGCAATGTATCATTGCCTCTACCCTGGTGAGGCACATCCATGTATGTAGTGAAGAGTGCTCTGATTTGTATGTGGGAGAGACCTAACAGCAACTGCACCAACTTATGGCCCAGCACAGAAGAGCCAATTCCTCGGGTCAGGACTCAGCCGTGTACCTGCATCTTAAGGAAAAAGGAAATACCTTTGAAGATTGTAATGTCAACATCCTTTCAAAGGAACAGGACTGGTTCAAGAGAGGTGTCAAGGAGGCCATTTATGTGAAAATAAAGAAACCAAGCCTGAATAGAGGTGGGGGTTTCAACAACAACTGTCTGCCATGTACAATGCTGTTTTGACACCTTACCCTGGGCATTCCTATAACACCTCTTAGCCACTCTTGGCCACTTTGCCAACAGATTCTTCAAAAAAAGAAACCTCTTCAAGAACTAAACTTTAAGTCCAGTGATCTAACTGAATACAACAGATGAATAATGGGCTAAAAAGAAACTGCAGATATGTCAGTAGCTAATTTTACTAGATGCTTCTAAAATTTGACAGGGTATATACTAGGAATCAAAAGGAATACAATGGCAGTAAGAGTAAGGCCAAGCAACTGCCGCAACCTATGTACCGAAACGGTAATAGCAAAAAGAGGAACACTTTTGTGTATGTGTGTGCTATTAATATTTATGATACTTACCTGTTGTGGCACAGGATTCTAGAGTGCACCTCCTATTGTTGCTTCCTGGACTCTACATTGTTATTTATAACTTATGTATCATACTGATTGTATGATTGTACTCAAATATCTTTGGTTAAAGTAATTCTAATACTTAAGATAAACTTGCGATGTACAGAGGGCTGCAATCGGGTACACCGGATAAGTCAGGGAAAATAAGAGCTATGACAGCTCTCGTACATCACACTGATATTATTTGGTATACCCTGTGCAAGAGGGGAGGAGAAAGTGAATGTGATTCTACGATTTAGAACACACAAATTTTAGATGGTGTCTCCAATCTTCAATGCCAATGCAATAGGACTGGCCCTATTTCTCCCAAAGACTTCTATGGGTCCGTTTTAGAATCTTTGAATTTTCCGGAAAATTCGAAAATGGAACGAAACTTAAACATCTCTAGTCCCTGACACCTTTTTTTTTTTTTTTACCTTGCATGCATACTGAGCCACATTCCAGGGTATTCATTGCCCAAAATTCCTGTACAGGTCATTCTGAATTGATAAAGCCAGTTGGATGACTAGCAAAAATCCTCACAAGCCAGGTATAGTTGAATATCATGTATATACCATGGCTTTGAGAAAGGACCTAGATGTCCGAAACATGTTGTTTTAGTACAATAAATGCAATTGTGTATTTGGCAATTCTGTAGTGGTTGTGGTTTTCTGAGAGGCTCTGTCTCTGTCCTATCTCTTTATTGTATGCCCCTCTTTCTCTCACACACAATTACTTATGTAAATATATTTGGTGATGTCATATAATGCCCCATATAATGCCCCATATAATACAGAGGGGCAATTAATAATGTTTGTTGTTTTGTAACTATAACAAAATACTAGTTAAGTAATACAAACACAAGTTTAAATAACTAGCTCCAGGGTTCCACCCAACAGTACAGGTAACCAAGCACCTCCATAATATATATAGCACTTAAAAAAAAGTACAGAGACTCCTGTATATAATGACTGACTGAGGAAGCTTGTGAGAGTGAAACGCGTTGCGGTGACGTCATGGATCTGGAAGCTCTATACAGAACCACGCGGCAAGGAACTAATATCAAAACGCCGATCACCATTGGAGTCTGAAGGATTTAGGAATTATTGGACACTGTAGCCACGTTCCATACCCAAGGAGGATACCAAGAGCTGCAGCCACAGACTGATAAATAGTCTGGGGGACATCATAAATATTGGGTGGCAACTACCGGTATCCCATCTGGAAGTCTGGTGATGTATCTATACACCGTGGTTACCTTGCTTCTGATTTTAACTATTAAATTCTTTATATGTGTGCACACATCTTTGGATTCACAGATACATATGTTTTATCCTGATATTATTGAAGGATAATTCTGGTACACTTGGATAATGGGACTCTGTTACTAATTTATTTTATTGTATTTATATACTCAGTCCCTTTACATATGTGATTTGATATATATATTTTATATTTGGCTGTATACTATATGTTTTAGCTCTATTTTAGCTGGCTAGCTATATATTTTGTAGTTTGTTATACATGGTGATATTTTGCGTATAGAGGGGGATTTTAATTAATAAAGATTTGGGTCCTATATTTATATACATTTCAATATATACAGGAGTCTCTGTAGTTTCTTTGCTTGTGACAAAGGGGAAGATTTTCTTTTCTTTCCCCTTTTGCCACTCTAAGTTCTAAGTGGGGGACTTGGGTCCTCCTGTATAGGGGATATCAGCTATATATAGCTATTCTTAAATATAGCACTTACACACTGATATTAATAAACACTATGCACATCTCCAAGTACCCTCCCCCCTCATACACATACACACTCTTACAAAGTTCACTAATATTAACATTTGCGGGCTCATTTATCCAGGGGTGCATCGGTAACGAATACCTTCATTGCACTAGCATAACAAAAGACACCCCCGCACAGCCGGCGCTTTGTGCATATAACATTGCAACTTTTTAACATCAGTTAAGCTGGGTACACACGATGAAATACTTCAGTCCGATCGACTGATAGTTCAGTGTATCGGTCGATCGGACCAAAATTATCGCATCCGAATGCAGCCATGTCCACGTCCGAATCGGACGATCGGACATGGTGGAAAACCTCGTCCGATCGTGCAGTCCTCTATGGACCGCACGATCGGTCCTCTATGGACCGCATGATCGGTCACGGTAACTGTCGGACGTGGCTGCTTTTGCCGTGACCAACAGTCCTTCCTCCTGGCCGACTGGTTGAAAGTATCGAACGGTCGGTCAGGAGGAAAAATCGCTAGGTGTGTACCTAGCTTTAATTGCTAGTGGGTAAAGCACAATTTTCAAATGGAGATTTACGCAGAGCTATGTGCTGCTCTGCGTAAATCTCCCTGTTAGTGTTGTGCATCTGTAATAAAATGCTCAGTCCATTTCAATAATACAAATTCGAGCAAAATCATAATCTCCAGTAATAATATTTACACATAGCCCCATACCTCTGTCAAACAAATCTAAATGTCTTTTCTTATACATAAATATCTTTATTAATCCTGTTTTATAATCTCCTTTACATTACAAAGGGTGCCCAAGTACAATAATGATGATTTAATAAAGAATTTAGATCTAGGTTTAATAGGTGTGCCAATAGGTTAGTAAATACTCCTGCCAAAACTGCCCAGTTAAGACCCCTTTTTTACACTTTTGAGATTATTTTAGCACGTGTTAACTATCTTTTCCAAGATCTGGGTTACCTTAAGATATTTTGAAAACCACAACTCCATGCATTCTGCAACCAAGGAATGCTGGGAGTTCTATTGGGACGAAAGTTAGACATCTGTGACCTATATAATGAGCATGATGCAAGGCTGTTCATTATTCCCATTAGAATATGAAGAAGGCTGTATTTGTTTCAATGTAGTTATGCACGAGTTTAAAGAGCATATCAAACCTTAAAAGCAATTGAAAATAATAAATAATAATTAAATAATAAAAATAGTGCACATTTAATTTTCCCCACCACAACAGTTCCCTGTCACCCGACACCCCCCCGGCTACTTTTTCCTGCCACCCACAAGCTGTAAAAAAATTCTGGGGGAGAACACTGATATAATATATATTTATTTTATGTAAATACATAAATCGAAAGCTATAATCCAACAGCTAAATCAGAAATTTACAAACAAACTTTAAATTATGACCCTGTTAAAAAGCCAAAGCATCATTAAGACAGTCGAAAAGCTGCTTGTTGCAGATCAGAAGCTCTTGATCCAGACTTGTAGACTTTAGAAACTTGAGAGCTTTTTACACTTATAAGTGCCAATTAGTTCCAAATACATCCATGGAGAACATTATGAAAAAAGACTTGGAAATCAATGCTACTCCTAAAGAAAGGTCTTCATGGGCCCATAATCCTTCATGTTACTAATGAATGCCCAAGATCGTTAAGTGTTATTTTCTTTTCTCTAGTTCCTTAAATCAAGTTTTTTTTTTATTCTGGTTATTTTCAATCATTTTTCTAATTAATCTCTATTTATTGGTATTGAGAAAAGTTGTGCTTTGACTACAACATTTTTATCATATATAACTCATCTGTTCTACACTGTAAGATTTAATATTTCAACATTTTGGAATTGCTATAAACTTTTTCTCCAAATTTGCAGTACGTTAGGTTAGATAAAATATTTAATTAGCATATGTTCTGCACTATAAGTAACTTTGCAAAAAACAGCTTCTGCCTTGTCTTCTTTGTGGCCAAGAGAGCTGCATGTACACAGGAGAAAGTCAGATTGGGTTAGCAGAGAGCAGAAGTGATAGTTTTTTTTGTTAATGGTAAACATGGTAAATTGCTAACATTTTTGGATTAAGGGGGAATGGGATGAAAATATATTCCGATATCATATGACCGGGATTGGTTTGTGTATGGGTTCCATATGTCAGTTTAGAATTTTCACAGATGCATGTGTGAGTAACCGGACTGACGTTGCAGTCTATCAACTGTTCTGGATTCTTAACAATGAGGAAGATAAACAAGCAAACTAGCACAGGAAAATTTTAGGAATCAGACTATTCTTACATCCCCAGATTTAGACTTTACAAACACCACATACACACAACAAATATAGGACATTTGGCTATATCAAAGGCCTTTGTTAAAGGGTAAGTTCACCCCTCAAATAACAAAGTGTATTTAGGTAAATCACCACACAAATCTACAGTTAGAAAGCTGACAAGATGCTTGGTCGGGACAGAGCGGCTGTCAGTGCAGGAGCGGCTTGCAAGTGGAGCACCGGTAAGGTAAGTTCCAGTGTCCCCTGAGCATACTATTATACTAAGTTTAGTGTCCCTTTAAAGTTAGACTTACATTTTCCAGCTTTCTAACTTTTGCAGTTTGGGGTTTGGGGGGATTATTTACCTACATATACTCGAGTATAAGTCGATCCGAGTATAAGCCGAGGTACCTATTTATACCTGAAAAATTTATAAAAACTGATTGACCTGAGTATAAGTCGAGGGTAGAAATTATGACCACTACTGCCTTCTGATTCAGTATTGTTTTGTTGCTTAAGTTGCCCTTTAAATGGACAGCAGAATTCCCATACATGAATCCCATACAGTAATAGCCAAATCCAGTACCAGTAACCTCCAATTTTTTGGCACTCCAGATGTCTGGAAAATACAACTCCCAGCATGCTTTGTTGCTGGGAGTTGCAGTTTCTAAACATGTGGAGTGGCAAGGTTCAGTAAACTTTTAATTAAGCTTACCATCATTTACAATTCTTCTGAACCCATATTGTAAAGGGCACTCTGACCCCATATAGTAAAGGGCCCTCTAACCCCCATTAGTAAAGGACTTTATCCCAATAGTTAAATGTCACCTTAGAGTTGTAGTTTCAAGCTGTCATTTGCACTGAACATCAGCTGTTTTTTGCCCCAAACTGAGGAGACCCACCAGATTTACAGCATCCAGGTGAGCAGTGACAGTGCTGAGTGAGTCCAGCAGCCGGACTACAGGAAGCAGGAAGTGTAAAGGCAGAACAGCTCTGTAAATTTCTATGCAGGTAACCAGCGCACCTAATGGTTACTATCCGCAATTGCAGAATTTGGATCTAAATTAGGACTTGACCCGAGTATAAGTCGAGGTTAGGTTTTCAGGCTAATTTTAAAGCCTGAAAAATTTGACTTATACTAGAGTATATACGGTATATGCAATTTTTTTATTTGAGGACTGAACTTTCCCTATAGGACTGATAGTAAGTGCATTGGGATCAATACGCTTGATGCACATTTCTCCCTTCTAAAAATAAGGCTTTATCAAAGATGTTCAGCAGCTTCTGTATCCACTCTTTTATGCTGACACATTGTACAAGAGCTGTTTATGTAGAAATGTGCAAATCAAATAACTGGTCATGTAAAGTATTTTCTTTTTTAAAAAATTGATTCTTTGTCAAAAGGATTCGATCCAGACCAACTCCTGTACAGTTTTAAGAGACACTGGCTAGAACAGACACTTGTAAACGTTCAGGATTAAATAGATGTAATGCAAGTGTTAGCCTATCTGTGTTATTTTAATCTTTTTTTTTGTTCATATCTGGGATTATTTATTTGACTTGTTCCATTGATATCTTGTAGATGTTCAGCCACTCCGTCTTTTAGGCTTCTCTTGGTTTTCTCCACATAATATTTTATGCAATAGTAACTGTTCAATAAGCTACATCCTTGTATCCCATGTATTATGTGTTTTTATTTTCGGAATCTGTTCTTAATTGGTGTTATGTTGCCAATGTATTTGTAAATCCTGCATTTATGACACTGAATTGTACTGTTGCCTTCTTTATGTTCTTTTCTATTCTGTCTTGGTGGCTACTGACCAACATATCTTGCAAGCACGGCATCCATCTAAATTCCATCTGCGGGGAACGACCAATATACTTCAACAGCAAATACTGGATGTGCTATTACTATTTACATTCTGTACAACAATCACAAATAAATTTAAGGAATTACTCATTTGTTCTGTTCCACAAGCATATTCACATGGTTTATGCTTTTGGCTCTATTATAACTTTATTGTATGTAAATTTATATCCTTGTGTTCTCAACTAATTTTCTTATCTGTTGAGCAAATTTTCTTAACTATCACAAATTCTTTATAAGTGACAGACTTATAAGCTCATGATGACTAATAAATGTAATAGCGTAATTGTAGCTGTGATAAAGATAGATTAAAGTTCTGACACAAGTATACTGTCATTCAAAAGTAGACTTGCTCATTTAAATTCGCCAAGTCTAAGGTGACGAAAACACATAATGGCCATTTATTTAGCCTGCCAATGGGTCCATGGAAGGTGTCAGTACATTGTGGAGGGTTTCTCAATACTAATAAGTACCCAGGGGGGTGTTAGGCTACTTTCCAGCATTTACTGTAATAAGATCTGAGATTTTGCTTTTCTAAAAATTTTTTCCACTTTTTTAAGTACCAATAAAGTCAAATGGGGGTCTAAGGGACATATTTATAAAGGGGTATTATTTTTGCTTTTTCTGCCATCCGACTTCACCACAATTTTGTAAACTTTCAACTTTTCTATAAAGTTATTAAAAAGGCGAATTTTCATCAGCGGCAAAAATTATGTAGAAAAAAGTAGCACTAATAATGCTGAAAATATATCAAAAAGTTCAGTGCAAATTTTCTTCATAAAGTTCGGTCCATTTTTGAACTTTCGAACTTCTAAAAAAGTTTGAAAGTTCAAAAGTTCAAAAACAGACCCATTAAAGTCAATGGGGGATAAATAGTTCGGGAAGTTTGGATAAACTTACTTTACAGGCCTCTGAGACCTGGGAGATGGTCCCAGATGCCTGGTAACAACAAAAAAAACGGACGTAGCACACACGCATGCTACTTCCAGTTTCCGCGGGCTACTTTTGAAACGTTCGGTAAAACTCCAACGGCAATTTCAAAAATCCCCAAATGGCCACCAGTGACATCAACGTCGCTGGTGTTGCCGACCTCTTGATCCAAAGTCTTCTGCCATCAGCTGCAATGACTTCTGAGCTCTGCGGAGGTTTGCAGCTCTTTATATAGGTTTGCAGAAGGACCAAATCCAATTGCGATTGGTTAAGATTTCAATGCTTGCAATCACATGATCACACATCAACCAATCATATTTGAAAAATAAAATTCAAATATGATTGTTTAATGTGTGATTATATGATTTTTGTGCCTGGGAGGGGGTCCCAATTTCGAGTCCGTGGCATTGACGGCCGTTCGGCAAACCTTGAGCGGCCAATTTCGAGAATCCCCGGTTGTTCTGGGATTTTTGGAAATTGCCGTTTGAGTCTTACCAAACGTTCAGAAAATCCTTGAATGTTCGAGAATTCTTGAACGTTTGAGGATTTTCGAAAATAATCCTGTGAGTCCGGAAAATCTAACTAGTTTGAGTACGAACTAGTTCTGATCGTTCGAGTTTGTCCGATCTCAAAAAGTTCGGCTCAAACTCAGTTTCGAGTTCGGTTTTGTGTCCATCTCTAATGGTAAATAGGTAATACTCTCTATATTTTCAAAATAGTGTCAAATTGGTTAACACATACTGAACACCTGTATCTTTGTTTTTTTTTTTTTTTATTTTCAGCATACTGCAGCTAATTATCAAACCAGATACATTAATGTGGGACCATACCATAGTGCTGTGTAAGAAATAGTCATGTTAAAGGAACATTCCAGTAAGAAATGATGTTTGGCGAAAATTCTGGTAAAACTTCAAAAAATGCAACAAAAGGCAGAAAAGGTGGCAAAAAGGTAAAATTTCACCTAATAGCTTTAAATAGAAAAATAACAAAAATAGCTCGGAAATTTCACCCTCTCTGGTCCAGTAATGGCCGACACTAGAGAGCAATTTTCTCTTTGTCATTGCAATGTCCTGCGATAACGAAATGGCAAAAATAGCGATCGTTTATAAATATGCCCCTAAGTTTATATGTATAGTCACAAAAATGCCACAGCACTTTATCAGCCAAAAGGCGCTGTAGCGCAAAGCTGTATATATCAAGGTATACATAATGTAAAAAGATACAACAGCACCAATAAAAGAAATACTAATTTATTATATAATGCACTAATACTCCACCTGTTCACAGAAATGTGACCTTTCGGGGATAGCCCCTTTCTCAAGGTTATGGAACAGTGGTAAAAGAGTGACTGGCCACCATGTTGCCAGTTAAAGGGGAACTGTAGTCTTCAAACAAGTTAGGGTTAAATGAAAGCCTGCAGTATTTCCTTTAAAAAGAGCCAAGAAACACATCTCTGGCTTCACACTGTGAGAAATGATATTGGGGTGAATGTTCAAACTTCCTGATTCCAGTAGGTTGAGTGACATCACCTAACCTCTGCCCACCCCTCTACCCCGGGGGAAGAAGCATGCTCAGTAAAGCCTTAAAGGGCATCTAATAGGTTAATTTAAATTGACCATAACTGGAAAGTATAATTCTTCCCAACCACCACATGGCTGAAAACAGGAAGTGTTCAAGCAGGAAGTAATATTACTGAACCTTTCCAACAATAACTTGCTGGAAAGGTTTTATCTAGAGATGTGATTTCGGTTTTATTTTGAAGGTATGATGGAAGGAATTTTATATAATCCTTACTAGTTTGGAATAATTGGAGACCACAGTTACCCTTTAATATTCAAAACATAGGAAATGGATACAAACTAGAAACAGTTACATTTTAATCACAAAGACATGAGTCAAAAAGTTACACAGTGTCCCCCAGTGGACTATTGGGAAAGCACACTCTAAAAGTCATATAAACACATAAATCGTAGTGAACCCAATTTGTGGACCCACCACACTCACCAATACAAAATACGGTGATTTGTCGGTGGCCTGACATTTTAAACTCTTTTCCCATCCTTTATCTAGCCTTAAGCTAGGTACACACTGTACAGATTTCTGAAAGATGACAGACAGGATCTGCAAGATCCTGTCTGCCATCTTTCAAAGATCTGCATACACACAGTCCCGAGCGATTCTCCTATGTGAGAACGCTCGGGACTGTGTGTTTCCATCGGCCGCGCTAGACTCCTCTATAGGGAGTCTAGCGCGGCCGATGGAAATTTTCGGCCTTCCCGAACGAGCGTTCGGCCGACCCGATCGTTTGGCGGCCGCGCGCCTCGTTAGGGAAACGAACGTACACACGTAACGATTAAGCCCCGATACCGTCGGATCCGACGGTATCGGGGCTTAATCGTTAATGTGTGTACCCAGCTTTAGATGTATGATCATTGAACCAAATACTAATTGAGGTCACAAATTGACCTCGATAGGCTACTTTTACGGAAAGAATCCAAATTGATCCATACACTTGACACTTTAGCTTCTAGGGGTTAAATGAGCAACTGTTACTACTTTGCTTCTTGTGAATACTGACATTTTATCTACACTGTATATATTTGTTAAATTATTATTATTATTGATTTATATAGCACCAACATCTTCCATGGCCCTTTACAATTACATACAGGGTAACACATATTATACAAATTCTTACATATGACATACAGAGGTAAGACATAATATAGGCACGAAGTGATGAGTTACTTATAGAGATACTATGATACAATAGGAAAGGCTAAGGCTTTATATGTCTCAATCTATGTACTGTTGTAGTTTTAATCTATTGATAATATGTAACTTCATATTGTCAATTTTTCTTTTTTTAGCTGCATATTATTCTCTTTGTTTTATTGTGATTTTAAGAAATTCTCTACACTGGGTATGCCAGTACAAAGCCTATATAAACGCATTACTCTGGCATTATGTCATATCCTGAGGACAGATTTTGAGTGCGTGGAATCGCGTAGACAAATAAGTTTTACTTCTACATCCTGTGAGTGCCTTCATCTTTTCTGATAAAAAACTGATCTCTAGAGCCTAAAGTGAAGTATATGCTCGATAAAGTGCAAAGTGACAAAGAATAAAGAAGCCGATGTGCTTACTCACAGGAACAGTTTTTTTCCTTGATTATAAGGAGATTATTAATACAGCCAGACGATAAATGGGACGCCATAGTGAGTTGATTATATCAACAAATTAATGGGGCAGTTATCTGACAAGGACACATATTTACTATTGATATTACCATGCAATTGATAAGATTGCAAATTTAAACATATGCTAGAAGCAGATTGGATTAACTCCAGGTCAATTCATGTCCGAGGTACCCTATAAAATACACTTTACCTAAATTCATACATTTTTGGTTCATTCCCTTGGCCGTCCTATTATGTCGGCTTATGGCTCTTTCAGCCTGTTGTTTAAAAAATGGTCTTTTACATTCGTTATAGCACACTCTATTATGGAGGACATTGAAATCACTTATGACATGTGACGTCAGGAAATCTTTGTACAGTTCCCTCCCAGTTGGGTTTTGTGGATGTGTGCAGGATCACCTTGATGACCAATAAAAACCATGGACAGCCAATTGAATGACTAATCTGCTGATGTTTATACTTATACAGCAAATTTAAGATTTGATTCTACATATTACAGACAGATCTCTGGCAACGCTATGGGATCGCATGTAGCTCTGTCAGTAGAAAATGTATATATGGAAAAATATGAGAAAGAACATAGCGTATACAATCAAGTAAAAGCCTATTCGAGTATACGCCTAAGTACCTATTGTTACCTGAAAAATTAGGAAAATCTGATTGACTTGAGTATAAGCCAAGGTTTAAAAATTATGACCACTGCTGCCTTCTGATTCTGTATTGTTCTGAGACTTTAGTTGCCCTTAAATGGACAACAGAATTCCCATACAGTTGTCCCATACAGTAATAGCCAATTCCAGTATGGCTATTACTGTATGGAAGTACTGTAGGGGAATTCTGCTGTCCATTTAAAGAGCAACTAAAGAATCAAAACAATACAGAATCAGAAGGCAATGTTATCTTCACAATAGATAACATATTCCTGATTCTGTATTGTTTTGAGACATTAGTTGCCTTTAAGCAAAAACACGGATGTGCTATGGGATCTCCAGTTTCACCCATTGTGGCCAACCTTTACATGGAGGAGGTAGAAAAACAGGCACTTAATACCTTTAAGGGCATAGCACCCAGCCACTGGTTCAGATATGTGGATGACACCTGGGTTAAAATCCACCAGAAGGAAGTACAAGCTTTCACAGAACACATTAACGTGGTAGACCAAAACATCAAATTTACAAGGGAAGAGGTGCAAAACAACAAACTGGCTTTCTTGGACTGCTTGGTAGAAGTCAAGGAAAATGGTAAACTGGAAATAGAGGTTTACAGAAAACCAACACACACAGATCAGTATTTGATGTTTGACTCCCACCACCCTTTAGATCACAAGCTGGGTGTCATCAGAACCCTGCAACACAGATGAGAACATCCCCACTAGCACAGGGGCAAAGGCTAAAGAAATGAAACATCTCAGAGGAGCCCTTAAAACTTGTGGATATCCAGACTGGGCCTTTGCCAAATGAAGTAGAAGGAAAGAAAAGAAAACGAATACCAACAGTGAAGGGGAAAAGCAAGACAGAAGAAAGAACATGGTCATCCCATATGTAGCAGGGGCCCCCGAGAAATTAAGAAAATTTTTCAAAAAACACCGTATCCCTGTCTGCTTTAAACCGAACAACACACTGAGGCAGCAATTGGTACATCCGAAAGACCCAATACCGAAACAAAAGAAAAGCGACATCATTTACGCAGTGCAGAATGCTCTGATTTGTATGTGGTGGAGACCAAACAGCAACTGCATCAACGTATGGCCCAGCACAAAAGAGCCAATTCCTCGGGTCAGGACTCAGCCGTGTATCTTAAGGATAAAGGACATACCTTTGAAGATTGTAATGTTAACATATTGGCAAAGGAACGTGACTGGTTCAAGAGAGGTGTTAAGGAGGCTATTTATGTGAAAATAAAGAAACCAAGCCTAAATAGAGGTGGGGGGGTTCGACACCAACTGTCTGCCATGTACAATGCTGTTTTGACACCTTATTCTGGGTGTTCCTATAACACCTCTTAGCCACTATCCAATCACACCCTTAACACTTGGCTGTGATATGCTAATTGGGATTTTCCAGGGTACATAATTGCCACAGATTCTTGTACAATTCATTCTGAATTGAGAAAGCTAGTCGGATGACTAGCGAAATGTCTTCAAGAACTTAACTTCAAGTCCAGTTGATCTAATTGAATACAACAGATATACCATGACCTGGATGAATGAGAATCTTCACAAGCATATGTCAACTCCTAGTTTCTGTGGTATTATAGTATAAAGATTACTGACATCACAAGTCATTAAGACCATGTCAGGTGCCATGTTCTCGAATTGTTTTAATACTTGTAAAAGGTGTTGACTATCACATAAATACGAGTTCATGCTCTTGACATTTGGTTGTAAAAATGAGTTAAGGTAAGTAGTAACAGTTTTGAAGATGGAGCCACAAGCCGCCATTATGGGTCTTCCTGGTGGAGCCACTATCGACTTATCAGTGATTAGGTACCCCTTTTCATCTTTAGAGATCCATCCACTATTCGCTGCCATTTGTATTTTAGATCTAATGACCTTTTAAGTTTAGCTGTAGAATCTAGGTCTAATGGTCTATAAGTGGACTCATTAGCTAGTTGCACAAGTAATTTGGACTTATAATACGAGGCATCCAAAAACACGATTGCCCTTCCTGTTGGCTGGTCTGATAACCAGTTGTTTGTCTTCCTTGAGGTACCTTAATGCCAGATTTTCTGCTCTGGACAAGTTGGACCACTTATTAAATTGTGCAGGTGAATTCTTTATGGTATCCACCATATCTCCTTTAACCATGTCCCCAAAGACCTTAATGGCCGGTGGTGCATTGGGGGGGTCAAACCTACTTTTAGCTTTAAAACTAGTTGGAGCATTATCTGAATTCAGAAATAAGTCCTTCAATTTTAGGGACCTCTGAAATTTAAGCTGATTACATTTGGGAATAGGTACAAAAGACAACCCTTTGTTAAGAAGACTATTTTCTGCCGGAGTTAACTCTTGTTTGCTTAAATTATAGGTCACCTACTGCTGGTGTCTTTTATTTTGGTAGTCGATCTTGTATTGACCCCTAAAAAAGCTTCTTAGACCCATCCGTTGCGTCTGTAGGAGGATTAGGTGCATTAGTGTCCTGTTCATTGTCGGAAGGGTTAGAGCTGTCGGAGCTATCCACCATCTTCAATGTCCTACGGCGGTATCGCTTCCTAAAAGAAACAGAGTCCTGTGGCTTGCCATACAGCCAGCCATAGACTCTTTTTTCCTTATAGTCCATGTTGACGTAAGTTTCAACAACCAGTTGCAAGAGGGATCCTTGATAAGCGCCTCCTTATGTATAAACTCCATTTTTCTAGTTTCATCCCTTGTTTTCGGGAGTTCCTTACCAGTATGCTCTATGACTAAAAGAAGAATGTGAAAGGAACAACGGTTTAGTATTCCGCACCATTTGGTGCAGAACTCGGGATTGTATCGCCCAATCGTAGGCACATTACGTATGCAGAATCCTTTTGGAATCTTACGAGACCGGTGGTATTCAGAAAGAAATACACCATATAAATATAGGTCCAATTCCTTCTTCTTAATCCTTAACAATTTAAAAAACACATCTCTATTATTGGTGTCGGGACTAAGGGCCACTACGGGATCCTTAAACAAGATCCGATGTACGTCTTCTTGTGAAAATGAGAAATCTCCACCAGTCTCAATGGCCAGTAGATTGGTAGCCTGAGTTACATCCTCTGCCATATTGGAGATAGGCAGGGGCACATGTGGCCGAACATTCGGTCGTGCTGGTGAATCAGCGGGTGCAGTTCAGATAGATAATGTAGATATATTAGGATATCTTTCGCACTCCGTCCATATGCATCTGCCTGGGTGCTTACAGTAGAGTGATCAAACATCCAAATAGGTACAGAGCACTCCAAAGTCTTATTATAAGGTTATTAGAATACAGTAGGTCTGTGAGGCCTACGTGTTTCGGCCCGGAAGTTTGGGGACCATCATCAGGGTTACAGACCAATGGGAATTACAGAATATAAGAACAAGGACACACCTCCCACACACCCCCTAGCCCATATATATATAAAACGTAACGTGGATTGCTATGTGAAAATAAATAAATGTTGTCGTGTTTTATCATGCATTCTGAAAAATGTATGGATATGCATTGAGACATCTAACATGAATAAGCACTAAGAAAGAATATTAAAGGAAGATCTAAAGTACAGTGCTATGGATGCTGATAATAACAATACTTTTTTTGAAACATATTTATAAATATAACTTTTTTATGTCTTCGCATTTAAGTATATATTGATTCATTACGTTGATACTGTCTAGTTTTGCTGCTTTTTCAACTTACGGTATTATTAGATTTATGGGACAAATTACATTTTGAGTGGGTATAATGCAGTACAGTTTTTTTATAAGTGGTCTGTGAACTTTTCAAGACTGCTCCACAAATCAATATCCCAACAAATCATCACATGTATTTAGATCATCACAAAGTGTTATAACGTAATGAAATTCATACATTAGCACGTGCCCTATCAAAACTTTTTATTTATAGTTATTATGATTGTTATTTTTACTTCCATTTATCAAGTGTTTTTAGTTAATTCTGGTCCAGACCACTTTAAAGTTAACTGTTAAAGCTAAATATTGCAGGAGATATTCCAAATTTCTTCTGACAGAACTTGGCAATGTATAATATCTGAAGGCCCATTATTCCTATGTAATAATGGTCTGGTCTGTAATTCTGTAACAGTATTCTGATGCTGGCCACACTAAGATGGCCAAAAGGCATTGACTGCTTATATATTTGTTTGACAAATAAATATTTTTAATATTGAACCATGTATATATATATATATATTATTTGTATAGTAAGCGGAGCACCTTAGTAGGTCCATTTGCCTACGCGATTTGGAAAGTCCATGGAGTGCTCCGCTTACTATACAAAGAATATATGCTAAATTTTGCAGCAGCAGCATTAGGGTGGAACGAAGTGCAAAGGATCACAGACATTGTTTTATATATATATATATATATATAATATATTATATATATAATTATATATATATATTTATTGATCAATGGAAGAGACTGGCACTCACTCCCTAATACACATGCCAGGGTGCTCCCGAAGGATCCAATAATACACAATGCACAATGAATCAGGGCACTCCTTGGTCTTGAAACAAGTGGGTTTATTCACATCACATCAATGGCAACGTTTCGGTCCCTAGGCTTGATAAAGGTCCAAGACCAGGGACCGAAACGTTGCCATTGATGTGATGTGAATAAACCCACTTGTTTGCAAGACCAAGGAGTGCCCTGATTCATTGTGCATTGATATATATATTTATATTTATATAAATAGTATATATATTATATATTTATTAGGAGTTCCTGCCGGACTCTATACATATATAAGAAAGGCAGAAACGGCAGCACTCTTGGGACTTAAAAATAAAACAGAAATTTTATTAAATCACATTAAAAATGCACTCGGGTATCACCCCACTTTCCCACTTTTATTGGTACACAGTTGCAACGGGCTCTCAGTGAACACTCTGTTAAGTCTAAATGTGGTATTAGAGATAATAGAAATGGTGTAGACACCATCAATTTATGCACCACATTCAACCCTTTTAGTGCTAGCATCAGGTATAGTACCCTAAAACATTGGGACATAGACAAAAACAATGGACAATTGTCCTCTGCACGCAATTGGGTGCAAGTTACCAGATTAAACCCTATATCCTACTTATCATACCAGTGCTTGCAGACTTGTAAGTAAATATTAACAACTTGTAAGTAAATATTAACAAACATGGGTCTTAAATATTCTACTCTCGGTTTATACTTGAGTCAATCACTTTTACTAGTTTTTCCAGGTAAAAATAGGTACCTCTGTTTATACTCGGGTTGATTTATACTCAAGTATATACAGTAGTTACTATTGATTGCTAGATCCTGGATCAGTGGAAAAAAAAACATTTAAAGATGCCTACACAAAGAACACTAGTGATCTGCAAGCAAAGTATAAGATGTTAGAAAAACTACAACTCCCAGCATTCCTTGGTATCTTCTGCAATGGAATGCTGGGAGTTGTAGTTTTCGAACATCTGGAGGGCCACAGGTTGGACATCCCAGGTATAAGGCTTCTCATAAATGTAAATATATGTACTATAATCCACCCCCTTAATGGTCACAATAGGACACATCAGTGCAATAATATTCTTATAAGATTGATTATAAGATCCTTGAAGAACCTGGTGGATCCCCACTCCCCCACTCCCATCCGGACTTACGCTGCCTTCCAGTAGTTTCAGCCTGGTCCGGTAGAGGGAAGAGATCACTTCCAGGGGCTGTGTGTCTGCACAGTAGAAAATTTAACTTGCACCAGGAAGTCAACCAGCGAGGGAGGGAGGAGGAGAGGGGGGGAGGCGTGCAAAGAATGGAGAAGACTACGAAGGTACAGAGGCAAGCTGGCAGAGAGCTACATTTTAGTATATATTTATTAGGCATTATTTAAAGTTTGATGGGGACTGGATTATATTGTATAATGTACCCTTTACTGTAAATTACTATGATATTATATGTCACCTCAGAATTCAGTGCCCTATATAAAAGCCTCGTGTTTTATAGGGTCATGGAACTCCTCTGTACATCTGTGACTTATAATATCCTTAGAATTTACATTATTCACTATATTATAAATCTATGTTTTATTGGGTACTCAGTAATGCCTGTATTTAAAACCACTGAAAAAATAATCCAGAGAAAAAAATTCCTAAAATAAAGGGCTTGAATTTTTTTTTTTATATTATATACAGTACATTTTAAAGGTTCTCTATACAAACTTGCCTTGTTTCCTTATAAATAGGAAGTTGTCTTTATTTCTGTCTATCCTCCTCCCCTCCCTTACCTGCAGTGGTTAAACGTTGCTTTGTTGACTCTGTGTCAAACTTTTTGTAACACCTCCCCCATGCGATTCTGTAAGCAGCATCATACAGTTGGCCTCACTATTTTGCTCATTTAGACTTGCGCTGTGCGTGCACGTGCCCAGTTACGTTGGTGCGCACGCCCAGTTATGTTGATGCTAGTTACGGCGATGTCATCACGTGTGCCAGCTCAAAAATCAGGCGGCCTCCTCTCCTCCAAAACCCACAAGAGGAAGGCGCGAGATATGCCTGATTTTGAGCTGGCACAAGTGATGACGTCACCGGTGCACGCGTGCCAGCGTAACCATGCGCTCGCGCACATCGCAAGTCTTAATAAGCGAAATACTGAGGCCAACTGCACAATGCTGTATACAGAATCGAGTGGGGGAGGTCCTGCTACAGGAATTTCATCAGAGAGCTAACAAAGCAACGTTTAACCACTGCAGGTTGGGTAGGGGGGATATAGAGAAATAAAGACCACCACATTATTTTCATTAAGATACAGTTACCCCCTAACAGCAAGTTGGATAGACGGTGTACTTATCCTTTAAAGTTCCGCTAATCTATATAATATAGGTTAGTGCAACTTTAACTCCTTCATTGCGCTAACTGCCCAGGTATAGCAAAAGACACCCGCGCAGCCAGCACATTCAATTTAATATGTGATTTGCTCTAGTTTAAGCGTAACTATTTAACACCAGCTTATAGCTGGCATTAAAGTCACGCTGTGGGTAAATCCCGTCATGAATTGAACCCTGAAAGGGAGGTTTACCCAAAGAGTCTCTAGGTAAATCTCCCTGCATTGATTTTAGGCCAATGACAGTTAAGATACATGGTTTTAAAGTTGTCCCATGGGAGCAGCCATCTTGGTTCCTCCTCCTGTACCCACTGTGTATCACGCATGCCCAATAGGCATGCCTTAGGTTCCGAGGATATATAATAAATGCATCTCTATTTTGCATGAACTCATATTTGCATTACTTAAATATGAGTTCAATTGCCATTGTTTAAAAGTTTGAGAGTTTAAATAGTCTGAAACAAGTGCATGGCCTGATCAGCTTATTATACATATGTTTTCCATGTTTGGATGTTCATTAGTAGCCATTTATCGAAAGCTCCGCACACATGGGATCGCAGGCCCGTCCCACAACAGACGGTTGGAAGATGAACGGTCATTTTGCTTGACTATCATTTGGTGTATGTGTGCTTGCTCAGGACAGAAAAAAAAGAGGAACCAGAATGCTACTCGGATGAACAGGAGATAAAAGGAGGAGAATCCCTATAGTTGACAGTACAAAAAGCAATCCAACATTTCAGAGGGGCGTATTCACCCTTCCTCGGGGATGACAGAAAGCAATTCAACATTTAGGGGGGACATATCCACCCTTCCTCTGGACATACACCAGACGATACTGGCCATTCGTCTTCCACTTTTGCAACATGGGTTGGACATGCAATCTCACGTGTAAAGGGAGTTTAAGTTTAAAAATGTCTTATGTCTATTGAAATAAAATGTAAAGTCTTTGTCATATAAATGGTCTTTGAAGAAACAGAGAAATAGGGCTATGTACCGAGAGCCGTTATTGGCTATTTGTTTCTTAAAGTCATGTTAACCAATGTACTAAGCGTTAACGTGACTTTAAGACACAACTAACGGCAGTTACGAAGTTACACAAAATTTGTGTCGCACAACTGCTGCACCCAATGTACTAAGCCGTTAACGGCTCTTTAAGACGTAATCTCTCATGCCAGCAGATAGTTGATGTTAAAGATTCGCAAAAGGAAAACTCTAGTCACAATGCACTGAGAGATACTATCAGCTCAGTGCATTACCTAAAGGGAGCAATAAAGAGCGATAGCGACTCTCAGTAAATAGCCCCTAATATTTCCTGTTTTGGTAAGTAAATTCTTGTGTAGGGTCAAAGGTATGATTAAAATCCCAGCCTACCAATAAATGACTTTTCAGTATTTGTTTTGCTTTGATAAGGAGTCTTTTAATAAACGAAACCTTGTTTAAACATAGAATAAATATTGACAATAGTATAATCCTCATTGTTAATTGGGCATGATATTACTATCTGCCATTAGGGTTAGATAGTAAGTGATAATGCTTGTAAGCTCGTTTTGAACCAAAATGCAGTCATCATTTATTTATTAGTTGTTGCTTGAAATACTGTCTAACGATGAGATCACACTGAACACAATTCTTGGACGTAGATGCCCGCTTGTGATTACTTTAATATTGTGCATGCGAATCACATCAAAAATGGAGATGGCAGCGCAACAGCAACCAGCACACCTAGTGTGGCCAGACCAATTGGCCAACACTAGTGGCGATCTTTAACACGTGCTCGGAACGCAGTCGCGATCAGATTTTGTATTAAAACGGATTAGTTTAGGTTTTTACCTTGTTGAAAATAAGATTTGTATAAACAAAGGCAGAGAGACATTTCAAACTTTATCCCTGATGAAGCTGTAAGGATTAAAACAGCGAAATGCATAGGAACTACCTCACAAGCCATTACCAAGTGGATTATACCTCACCACAAGACCACTGCAATTTAAAGGGGCCGCACCATAGCAGAGAGGTGCAACTTCAACAACTGCTAATGGACTGTTTCTGCAAGTTTTTTTAGTGCTTTTTATTGTTTTTAATTGCTATAATTACGTTTTTTTGGCAACCTTATTTCAGTGTGCAGAGGTTTTTGGGAGCTATATAGACCAAGCAAGCATCATAACAGCATAGAGTAAAGCCTGCATTACCCCTAGTGGTGAATAGGCACAAGTAAGTGTTTTAAGAATTTTAATATATGGACGTATCATTTTAAACTGAGATCTTGATCTTAACCTATTTTTTTTTACATTTTATTTTAACCCTTCCCTTACCCATACCCCCTAGCACAAGCAAGATACTTTTAAAGATTGTATAACCAAAGTAACTATGCCTGGTTTCCTTCCATAACATGGACCTCTTAAATGCGATGATCAAACCCTGTACATTAAACAAAATGATTTTGTACTATTTACAGTGTGGAAAGTTACATTTTCTTCTGTGTGCTATACAGTATATCTTTATAAGTTAGAATTATCTCTCAATATTCAGTGACTGTTTTGCTGTTATATACAGAATAGATGTATCCCGGTTTCCAAACAAACCTGTTTTAGTGTCAGAACAGCTGGCATGCAAAACCTTGGATTGGCCAGAAGTTTTAGAAATTCCGAAAGTTGGAATGTATTGAAATTTCAAAAATAGAATGCGAAAATTCTAAAGTGATGAAGATCATAATCCAAAATTTGAAAACCATGGTAAAAAAATTTCTCTACAATTGGGTTCAAATTGGATTTTTGGAATATCCATGGTACCACTAGTGGAATGAAACTAGCCAGGTTTGATCATCTCTAGTGACTAGAGAAGGCTGGACTTCCGAAAATCCATTCCGCTTGATGATTCGCGGATTTGCGAAAAAATTCCAAAATCTGACATTAAAGTTAATGGGAATGGTCTTTTTGTGTCTTAAGGGGTCCTGCAGCTCGAAACAGGACCCCCCTCCCTGGCACTTAAAACTGCCCTTGCGGCACTGACAATCGCCTTTGTTGGGGGTCCTGCAGCTGAAAACAGTGACACCGCCACTGATTTCACCGACACCGCGACCACAGTGACACCGCCAGGTGTCGGCGACATGAGCGGAGTTGGTGTCGCTAGGTTAGAAGAAAGAAGACTTTGGATAAAGACATCAGCAACACTGGCGATGTTGATGTCGCCAGTGGCGACAGTGGTACTGGCGGCCGCCGTGAACTCGCGCGGTAATGGCAACATCAGCGTGTTGGCGTCGCCCCCAAGGGCTATTCTAAGTGCCAATGGAGGTCCTGTTTTCGAGCTACAGGAACCCCAACGAAGGCACTTGTCAGTGCCACAAGACACTTCTAAGTTCTGGAGAGGAGGGTCCTGGTACAAGCTGCGGGACCTCTTAAGCTCCAAAAGGCATTTGTCAGTGCCATAAGGGCCCTTCTAAAGGCCACAAGGGTACTTATAAGTGCCGGGGAGGGGGGTCCCGGATCGAGCTGCGGGACCCCTTAAGCCCCAAAGGGCCTTTGTAAGAGTTGAGCCGCAGGACCCCTGAACATCTGTCTGATCGAGAAGATAATCAAATGGCCGGAAATCCTCGAAAGTTCGAAAATCTTTTTGGAAAGTTTGAAAAGCTGAATTTGGGAAAGTCCGTGAGATGCAAGATTTGCGGATCTGGGTTCGGATCCGCGAACCGGCCATCTCTAGTAGTAACGAGTCTTGAAAAAGATTTTGCATTATCTGATCTCATAATGTTAGAAATGCACTTATAGTAGCATAAAAGCAAAGTAAACATTGAAACTAATTTTGGGGCACTAGAAAATGTTTTCGACTTAATGAACTCAAAAAAGTAAATATAAATCTACCATGCTGTGCTTTATAAAACTTACATATATTAAGATTTGTGTTTCAGCGCTCGGAATACATAGCCGAGAACTGATTCTGTCATTTTTGCATATCTCTTAAAATTTTTAAAAAGTGACAGTTTGGTTACAGATTCGAATTTTCTCTTACTAAATGAACAGAGAGTATTTCAGCAAATTCAATTTTTACCATGTAACATGCTGTATAGACCACGTTAATATTACACCTCAAGACTGCAGATACTGAGTGAGTAGGATGTGTGGTCACTAATAAAGAATTATTTGTTATTTGGAGTGCGACCCTCATCAGGACTTTATCTTTGGAGTTTCTAGTACCCAAGGGAGGAACCTTGAGATGTCTGCACCCTTGTTGGTTTAGAGTGCACTCATTCCTTGTATCTATGATTTACCCTGAGTAAGCTGCACAAGCTCATTGCAAGCTCGCACATGTGCAGAGGAGACAGCTTGGTCAACAGCAGTCAGTCACTGGTCATGACATCATCCATCACAGCCTTGATTGACTGTTGCACTAGAAAAAAGAAGCAGGACTGGGAAAGGGGCCGGCTTACTCAGGAGTGAATACCTCTGTTGGGCAGGTAAGTCAGTATTGCAGTCTTTTTGTATTAGTGGAGGTAAGTATGAAATTTTGCCCCCTTTAAACTGATATTTTGTGTTTCAGGAGTATTATTTTTTTTCATCTGTAATAGCAGAGAAGTACACTTTGGGGCATATTTATAAAGGATTGCTATGTTTTGGGCTGCCTTTTTTCGCAAGTGGTTAAAAGCCCGTATTGAAAACTCGTCCTGCTACATATCTCCATACATTGCAGTAAAAACAGATGCCCCTGAATGGACTTACCTGACCCGGTCATTCGCCGCCTGGGTACCGCCCCCTGCTGCTGTTCCAACCTGTTTCTAGCAAGAGCATTAGCAATGCGGTGCTTCCTGGTCGCAGCTGGCAGGAAATTGGGCATGCGAGGGACCGGGTCAGGTCCATTCAGGGTCAAATTTTGAGGTTTTCTATATATTCTTTAAATGGAAAACTGGGGTTTAGAGGGTAGCTGTGCATATATATAAAAAGTTTATTTTTTAAGGCTGGACATGACCTTTAAGTTAAGGCTACAAAAATCGCCAAGTCTGAGGTAGAGATTATGCATTAGTGTGCACATTTCTAGCCTGGAAATTCTATTACTAACTAAAATGTGTTAGTACATTACTATTCCCCATGGATGGCTTCCAAATAAGTTTTTTGGGGGGTGAATATTTTTTCATTAACTGAAAGACAATTGTTGATTTTCAAATTTCTGATCTGACCAGAACATAGTTGTAACCTAGGTCCAGTAAGGTATGGATGTTTTGCAATCCCCGTTACATCTGCAATATTGGTTGCAAAGTAATCAAGCCTCTGCAGTTCCAGCATTGGAAGTCATTGATTGTCCATGATGCGTAACTGACTTTCAGATCCGGAAGCTGCAGAGGAGGAAGCAGAGCCATGGCAAAGAATAGTGTTGTGTAAGTAATGATAGAATCATTTTTGCTAAAGGTAACTATAGCGGAATGTATGTATTTGTAAGGGCTTATGCTGCTGTTAAAAGTAACTGGGGGTGGACATGCCCTTTAAGAAAACTGAAGCAAATTTTACAGCTTGATATCGTGAACCACAAAAAATGGACATGTAGAAGTTTGAAATGCTCCTAATTGGTGAATTTTTTAAAAACATAATGAGAGCTAAATCCAAAGATTAAACCACTTTTAGCCCCCCCCAGTACATTTCACAATATCATTCAAATGATTATTCTTATCTTTAATTTACTTTCAAAATCTGAAAACAAATTTACCAAAGGTTCTGTAAGCAGATGAATTATAAATATAAGAGACCAACAAAATGCTAGCCTCACCTGTTGCAGTTCAGAGTATAAAAACTGTAGTTTTAAATGAAGCTTTAAAGCCTGTCCTTTTTCCTAGTTTTCAGAAAGCAGTTGAATAAAGTAAAGTCAGAATAAAGTTCAGGATAAAATAGCACAGCCCAGTTCATGCAGAAGGAAATATGTATAAATGTTTATCATGCATTTGCACATATTAATTGCTTCCTGTGATTTTAACACAAGAAAGAATTCTTAACAGGAAAAGGTGTTAGTTGTAGAATGATTCATTCAGATTGCCATGCACAAAGTATCATTAACACTCGTTTCATGGAAAAAAAGGTTTTTTCCCCACACTCATTTGTACTAACATTTTTTTAATGAACCAACCCTTACCATATCTTCAAGCATTACTACAAAATTGTTGGAGTGTTATGGCATTTATTCACGGGTCAGACTTAACATCCCCAAGTTTCCCATTACACAAATATCACCATTATATCTACCATTAGATAGTATATATATGTGATTTCTTCAATTTGAAAAACAAAAGTATTTTTTTAATAGCATTACAATAAGGTTTTGTTACTAGATACCATCGGTTACTTTTTAATCTATTTGAATCTCTCTTTGCAGTGGATGTAACATAGCATTGGAGGTTGAATAAAGACGTACACACAACTTGTCCAACTTTAATATCCTACCCACAATGTCTGTCTAACAGTTAGTCTAGTCCAACATTTACATTATACACAAGGCATCACCATTGGTTCATTGAGCAAATCAGCGTCAGCATGCTCATTACAGCTCTAAGTTTCTGGCGATGAATGTACCCTCTAATTTTTTATTTGTTGTGTGCACAGATATATAATCCTATGTGGTCTGTGTGCTACATACTGCAGTTCTACTGGCCAAACTGAGCTGTTAGTCCTGAAAAGCAAAATCTCTGGGGTGGCAGACTGTTGCCCAGGATTGTGGACACACTCTAGAGCACACAGCGGGAACAACATTTTTTCGTGTTTTTTCGTGTTGATGATGATGATTTACATTTATTTTGCAGGATTACTACTGTTGCCATGAGTTATATTTTACTCAGCTGAGAATCCATGGCCCTCTACCTGATATAAAGTGACACCATTTTCCACCGGACTGATTGTGCAGGCTATTAAAGATTTCACAATCATCTGTGATTTACAAAAAATCACATTTCATCACATCAGCAGGCCGAGTAATTGACTTTGAATTATCACTGTGTACCTTTATATACTCTGACAGAAAGTTGTATATGCTGAGAATTTGTCCTAAATGATGGTGCAGCCTTCTGAAGAATGATCTCCTAAAACGTCTCATTGTTTAGGATAAGGAATTGATTCTGAGGACAGAAATCTATTACTTTTATGCTTAAAGAAACTCCATACTTAAGCAGTATCTGCCTGCTCTTTGACTCCTTCAACTATCAGTGTTACTGATACTTCTCCCATCTCTGACATGCACATGTGCAGTTACTGCACCAGTAAAGATTTCCTTTAAATCTAAAAGCTGCTCAACTTAGTAAACAAATTTCTTTACAAAGTGCCCTTATCCAGCACAACAAAGACAAAGAAAACTGTACCTTCTTCCAGAGAAAGATTGGTACCACCAACCTTCATAGGTTCTTCAGGATCAGAGGCAGAAGGTAGTAGAATAGGCCTCTGGACATGAGGTAAGAGCATATATTGGAAACACCCTGATTCCTTTTGGCCAGGCTTTTGTATGACCAAGAATCAACTTGTATTTAAAGGACAATGCTTACAGCATCAGTAGGTCTCTAGAAACTTCCTTCAGACCTTCAGAAAACCCATGCCAAACAACAGCCACCAGAGCTACATCATTTCTGCTTTCTGCTTCCAGAGTAAAACATTCTACTGCAAATAACCATTCCAAAGGACCTATATCAGAAAGGAGGTAGCACAAGGCACTTGAGCATCTTAAGTTATGTAAACTCGTTTAAAACTAAATGAACATTTTTTCCCCAAAAAGGAATAAAGGGATATGAGGTACCTTAGTTTGACATGGGAATACATTAGTGATCATTGAAGGGATGTGAGGTCAGGACCACCATCAGACTTTTCTGGGCCCCATACTGGGTACATTTCTGGGCCCTCCATAGCACGAACTAACTTATTTTTTTTAAAACAAAAAAAAAGAGGGACACATGGGGAGAAGAGAAGCGGTGCACACGGATCTTTTTTTCACGTTCACTTGTTAAGACCACGCCTACTTTGTTTAGGTTACACCCATTTTAAAGACCATATTCACATTTTACATTGTTGCCTGCAATATTAAATATCAATGTTATATATATAATATAAGGGATAATACGCTACCTACAGTGTAATATAAGAAGATTACGCCAACGATGAGTTACCTGACCATATAGAAGCACGAGGCCTGCTTTTATACAGGTCAGGGAACTCCGAGGTGAAGTAATGTCCATATATTATTCTTATTTACAAATAAGAGTAAAACCTTCTTTATTTGTGCATACTGTATGCACAAATAAAGGAGGATTTACCCCTATTTGCAAGTATTGGCTTCTGCAGATGTTTAAAAACTACAACTCCCAGCAATTAAAGCATGCTGGGAGTTGTAGTTTCCAAACATCTTAAGTGGAAAATACTAGTAGGGGTTACACCCTCGGTTTATACTCGAGTCAATCTCTTTTCCCTCCTTTTTTAGGTAAAACTAGGTACCTCGGTTTATACTCGGGACGGTTTATACTCGAGTATATACGGTAAATTATCTTTCCCAATTCATGTTTTATTTAGTTTTTCTTTTATAAAAAATTACAAACAAGTTGTGATCTTGTTCTCCCACCCAAACACCAGTTTTGCATTATAGAGAAATGCAAAAGATGCCCCCTGAAGGGAACTGACCCGGTCCCTCGCTGCTACTCCACTGCTCTGCAGCTCACAGCTGCTCTACTTCCTGGTCGTGGTTGTCAGTAAAGGTAGAGCGTCGTGTCACTCCCAATCGCCTGACAGCTGTGACCAGAAAGTAGAGAGGCTGTCAGCGCAGATGCACTCTTCTACCACTTTTGCTGCAAACAGGAGCAGGGGCAGCGCCAATGCGGCGAGGGACCGGGTCCAGTAAGTCCCTCCAGGGACATATTTGGCATTTCTTTATAATGTGAAACTGGGGTTTGGGGGGGGGGGGGGGTGCTCTGCACTTATATTAAACTTTTTTTTTGGACTGGACATGTCCTTTAATAAAGCAGATGTTTTTATACATTTGTAATCTTGAGCTAATGAAACAATGAATAACAAGAAGAGCGTGTTAAATGTTGCATGTTGCATTCAGGTGTAAAAGATTTACTCTCTTTAGCATGAACAAAAGCACAGATTTTTGCAGTTGAGATTATATGTGTTCATTCAACATGCAAGTGTAAAATTGTTCTACAGTATTAACAAGGGCAGATGAGTTTACCCTAATCACAAGTAAATTAAAGGTATGCCTTCCTCCCAACCTCCACTTCCTTTCTCCATGGGTTGTACCCAGGGTGAGGACCTAAACCACTAGGTCCTCACTCCTGGGATCTTTTAATATAATCAGCATTACCTACCAAACCTTTCCTTTTCTGCACCATTCCAAGTGAGAACCCATGGGACTATGCATGTGTGGAGTGAGAGGGAGGTGAGTATAAATATCCTTTAATCTACAGGCTTTCACAGTAAAGGTAAAAATAAAGATTGAGGAGCACTTTATGTAGTAGTTTTTTTTAAAACTCCATAGATATTGCTGATATTAAAACAAAATATCACTTGCCCATTTAAAGGGCATGTCCACCCCCAAAACTATAATCTCCCCCACTACTGGCCCCACTATGTAGTGCAATAAAATCCTTACCTTACATCCCAGCTCCAAATGGTTCTCCTGTAATCCCCCCTCAAAGTCCCAAAAACTGGCCACCAGTAGGATAGCAGAGCCCATATAGGACTCTGCCTCCTGTCTCCCCTCAGGGAGAAGTTTGGCATGCGCAATGCAGGCCTCCCTTCCCTTCCTCTCCCACCCGTTTTGCAATCCCTTTCCCTAGTGTTAAACCCATTTGCCTAATAATAACTTTCCTTTTTCCAGCCCCAACCACCATAAAAGATTTTACTGGAACTCTCCCGAATTTACTTACCTTACCTTTCTCCCTGGCGTTCTGTGCAGCCGGCAGCCGCGTCCATGATTGGCTGCCACTCAGCACGTCCCGCCCCCTGCTTGCAGTTCCATGCAAGCAGAGGGCCGGTTTAGTATACCGCGGGAAAGAGGTAAGGTAAGTAAAGATCGGGGGAGTTCCAGTAAAATCTTTTATGGCGGTTGGGGCTGGGGGAGGGAAAGCTACTATTGGGAAAATTTTGGAAAATGGGGTGGACGTGCCCTTTTTGTGGTTCCTACCCACAGATTCACGAGAGTAAATTAAAGAAAATATTTAAACAAAGCAAGCCCTTCAG
Source organism: Hymenochirus boettgeri (assembly GCA_019447015.1). NCBI lineage: Eukaryota > Metazoa > Chordata > Amphibia > Anura > Pipidae > Hymenochirus > Hymenochirus boettgeri. The sequence continues at coordinate 97,453,556 of CM033474.1, forward strand.
TCACTTGCTCCTTGGCTCTACCTCACCCAATTGATACAGGAATGCTTAGCGCCAAAATAAACACAAGCTCTTGAATGACCTCCTCCAACCTCTTGTGCCAGACTATCTCTATTATGACAATTTGTTTTCCCTTTCACTAATTGATCTTTGTGTAGGAAGCAATAGGAAAAAAATAAATATAACGTTTCATCTGCAGACTTCACTTATCAGATCACAGGTCCAGTGCACCACCCCCTTCATTATGTTGCTGGCAGATCAGAACCAGAGGGTGCTGTAACTAAAAGAGTTAGTCAAACTAGGACCATTTCAGGTGCTCTTGAACTGAAATTAATATATAATATAAAAATGGTAAGAAACAACAAGCCATTAAAGGAGAGGGCTCCCATGTTATTTAAAAAATAGAAAAGCTGAGCACACCAGACTTGAATAATGTGTACTTTTATTGTAACTTATGAGGAGGGTACCAGAGAGTACCAAAACATTAAAAGTACACATTTTTCAAGTGCAGTGTGTCCAGCTTTTCTGTTTTTTTTGGCATATATACTGTTGGCAGCAGTTCTGGAAGCACCGAACCAATCGTACTATAAGTAGTCTACATGACACTTCTTTGAGGTGTGCAGGATCCTTCATCCCTTTTCTGGTTCCCATGTTATTGGTACAAGACAGCAAAACAACACAGTTTTGGTGCTAAGCCAGACTTTTGATGAAATCTGGTTCTTACTGGTAAGTACCTTTTTTAGCTCTTCTTGTACACACATGCTTTTCTCCTCAGCATTTGTTATGTCTTTAGTTCTGATCTCCAGATTGGGCTCCAATTCCTGCTCTTCCCCAGAGGAAGTTTCTTTGTCGCTCATTTTGGCTGTTAATTCACATAATCTGCTTTTCAATTTTTGTTCAACGTGATCCGACTTGGTTCCGTTATGAGGCAGGTTGCTGCTTACATCTGTTTCTGACATGTTAATAACCTGTAAGAATAAAAAAATATATTATATTATGCATATGTAGAATTTAATATAAATGAAAAGGACATCTTGTATTACAGCTGCTAGAAATGTACTAACTGGCCCTCACCCTTTCCAGATCTTCCCAAATCCCTGCCTTTTTCTGTTGCAGATCTAGGACTTTCCTTGAGAAATTGGGACAGTTGATATTTGTAATATAAATGATGCTAGAGTCCAGCAGCCCTGTTCTATGCTTCTTTTTTTCCTTTCCATTCGCTCTGGAAACGCGTCCCGAAATGGAGTTTCACTGTGGCACTTTGGCTGGCGTTAAAAAGTCCCGTAAAGGTAAGGTGCTGTGCTAATACAGTATCGCTTTCTGCGCCTGCGTGGTTAACTTCAGCGTTAACCATGCAGGTGCCGCAATTATGCCGTTTAAGTCACGCTAACCGATATAACATATCTTTTAGTCCCGTAAAGGTAAGGCGCTGTGCTAATACAGCATCGCTTTCGGCGCCTGCGTGGTTAACTTCAGCGTTAACCATGCAGGCGCCGCAATGATGGTGTTTTAGTCACGCTAACCGATATAGAGCACCTCTTGGTGCATCTGGCTGCTAGTGTTCCCACAAAAATTGGCCAACACAAGGAACGCAAGTAAAAATGCCTGGGTGTGGTCTAGCCCTATACTAATCCACACTTGTGTTGGCATAAAAATGTTTCAGGGGCTACCCAAAGTTTAAGGGTCGAGAAGCATTGTTCTAATGTTGCTCATTGTCAGTCAATGGAAATAATTGTTTTAATTGTGTACTGTATTAGCAAAAAATTGTACAATAAACCAGCAATACTTCTTTTAAAGGAGAAAGAGGTTCCGAAATCTATACACATACAATTCTGAAATGAAATTTAGCTACAAAGCAGGGAATTCTTATATAAGAAGTGTTACATAACACTTCTAGTAAATAACCTACTCATTTTCAAAGAGAAAAACAATCCTTAAAGGGTCACTGTGGTCCAAAAACGACTTTAAATATATTGACAGGAATTGATTTCCTGAGTATTTTTGCAATTTACTTTCATTATTTTTTTTACATAGTTTTGAAGATATTTTTTATGTGTGATATGGTAGGAGCATCACCAGATCCCCTGCACTTCCCGCTTCCCTCTGTCTCCTCTTCTTTGTGGGCCCCCATGGCCCTTCCCCTTGCAGTCCTCTTTAACCCCCCTATAGCCCCTCCCACACCTCCTTCAGTCACTTTAACTCAATCTCTTCCTGGTTTCTTCTGCTTTCTCCTGCACTGAGCATGTGCTAACCACAGATTAGAAGGAGGGAATAGTATTGTGACTGCAGATTCAGAAACTCCCACCCCCTAACTTTCTTATCAGTGATTTCTTTATATCTTGGGCTGTGCAGCATGTAGAGATGTAGTTGATGGCTCATTTTAAAGGTAGGAACCGGGCCTTTAAAATCAACTTGTTTGGAGACCATTGTTCCCCTTTAATTATTAAAACAGTTCTGCTTTTCTCAGACTGACCAACTATGAGACCCCGAGGGGGAGCTGCAATAAGTTTCCCTATCGCCAATGTGAACGGTAAGTTGCAATAGTTTAAGGGGTTTTAAAGCCCCAATTTAAAAAGGCTTTATTTTTGTGCAAAAAATGAGTGCCAAATTGATTGCATTGCTTGTGCTGTGCTTACTCCAAATATGGCGTAAGCAGTAACATAGTCTGCTGGGTATCTGTTCTGGTTTTTCCATTTAGAGCAAGGTGATGGGCTATAGTTTAGTACTTTATACTGAGAGTTTATATTCATTGACATTAAAGAATTTTTTTTTTTTTCTCTTTTTGTGCTATTTAATTACTTGGGGTCTATGCAGTTAGCCCATATGCATGATGTACCAGGGTTAGCATGTTTATTACGTTTCAATAACAATACAGATTCTAAAATATTACCAATTTCTTAATAAAAAGTAACAATCCTTAAATAACATTAGCGATCCTTAAATAAAACTAATGATCTATTAATAAGAATACTGATCCTTAAACTTCAGTCAGAAAACAATAATAACTGGGCAGAATTTTTTGTAGGGATGGTTTGAATCTCACTGATGGTGGTGCAGCTGTTTTGGAGGAGAAGATGGCTAGAGTATTGAAGGAGATTTTAAACTAGGTTGGGAGGGGGTACTGTCAATCTCACTGGGGTATAGATAGGGCAGTGGCGTCGCTACACTAAAAGATTCGGGCACGTGCCCCGAATCTTTGTATAAGTGCCCCGAATGTTTTTAAGGTGTTCTCCAGTTGTGATGCCCCATATACCATAAAAAAATGGCAGCAGCAGATTTGCGCCAGCGAAGGGAACACACCCCCTCCCCATGGGAATCAGAGAACGCTCCAGCGTGTGTGCATATGACCGCCCGCCCACTCACCCACTCTGACACACAGAGGGCCTCTGGATGCTGTGCATGAATGCAATGAAGGAATAGTGTGAGTTGCTCCTTAGTGTGGTCTTTGGTGGGAGGGAAGAACAATATATAGTTAATGGCTCTCAGGGTTATCTGGACCCCAGTGTTTCTGCAGCTGCTGTGGGGTTATATTTTATTTTTCTAAAGCTGGGCAAAGATTTAAGATAAATAGATAAATAGACAGATAGACAGATATATAGATAGATAGACAGATATATAGATAGATAGATGATAGATAGATAGATGATCGATAGATAGATGATAGATAGATAGATAGACAGACAGAATATAGATATAAATGATAGATAGACATACAGACAAACATAATATATAGACAGACAGACAGATAGATAGACAGACAGTATAGATAGATAAATAGATATACAGAATAGATAGATTAGATAGACAGAGAGCGATAGACAGATAGACAGAGAGATAGATGGTCTGACAGAGTTAGATAGATAGACAGACAGCGATAGATAGACAGCGTTAGATAGACAGACAGCATTAGATAGATAGCCAGACAGAGTTAGATAAATAGCCAGACAGTTAGATAGATAATAGGTAGATACATGTATAGACAGACAGTTAGATAGACAGAGAGACACAGAGAGATAGACAAGAGGCAGATAGACATAGTTAGATAGAGAGACATAGGCAGATAGACAATAGGCAGAAAGACAGACAGAGTAAAATAGATAAACAAGAGGCAGATATATAGACAGAGATAGATATACGAAGAGAGAGAGAGAGAGAGAAAGAGACAGATAGAGATAGATACTGTATACAGAGAGGACAGACAGAGATAGATACTGTATACAGAGAGGACAGACAGAGATAAATATACAGAGAAAGAGGACAGATAGAGATAGATATACAGAGAGAGAGGGACAGATAGAGATAGATATACAGAGAGAGAGGGACAGATAGAGATAGATATACAGAGAGAGAGGGACAGATAGAGATAGATATACAGAGAGAAAGAGAGACTGATAGAGATAGATAGGGGCAGAGGCCCATGTACAGTTGAAGGTCTCCCTGGCCAAAAGTGTGGACAAGCATCTGATTACAACTGAACACAACAGGAAGTTTAAAATGACCAAATTGCTACCAGTGTATAATGAAATTGCCAGTTTACTGTGCCTTTATGTCATTAATTTGTGTCTCTCTGTCTAACTCTGATCTTTGTCTGTTTATTTCACAATTATTCTGTCTGTTTATCATTATCTGGCTGTGTGTGTTTGTGGTTGTCTGTCTGTCCGTGTCTTTTTGGCTGTCTCTATTAAGTACATAGTGGGTGTGGCTGATCGGGGAGGATCTAAAAAATTTTGGGCCATGCTACGTGGAGTGCCCCTGATCTTCTTAGACCCTAGAGACGCCCCTGTCATAGGGGTAGGCTAGGCTAGTGGTGGGTGGAAAGGGGGAGGGCTAACATACAGGATATTAAGGCATGTGTATTACAGTGCATAAATAAGTTACACATAAGTACAGGATTCACAGTGCAGAAAAAAAAATCAGAATTATTGGAATATGTGACTATTTAGTGTCCGCGCAACACCTTTTTCAGACAATATAATTCAAACAATGTGCAAATTTAAATATTGTGGAGCAGATACGATGTAGTAGAGAGCTCTAGTGGTGCAACAATATATATCACATCTTTGTAATAACTATCTATAATCATCTATAATAATCAACCAATATATCCTCATTAATTCATATACAGAGATGTAGTAAAGTGCTAGTCCTATCCTCACAGTGTTATACTGTATATTTTAAAGTGCTAAATTTATAAATTGCTTATGTGACATAAAAACATATGTTCTCTTAATGGTAAACCCAATTTTGATACCGTGGTTTACTGCTCCTACATTGCGGCTGGCCAAAAACTTGTGGTTTAAAACTTTCAAATTCCAAAATAATTCGCCGGAGTGTAGTTTTGTGATTTATGAAAAGATATATTCACCCATAACACACACACAAATGGCAAAGTCTTTGCCCCTTTTCAAGCCTCAAACAATTGACTATCATCTTTCAACTTTTAAACTCTCAAGTGCATAAGGGAACGCTCCCAAAATATCAGTGGTTAATCAATTAAACAATTAAGCAATTTGAATAAATTAAACAACAAAATATATAATTTAAAGTGATATTGTGAAATACTCTAGCCTTTAAAAGTGCTTATATCATTCATAATGTTCTTCATATATAGTAGATGTGTAAGTGCACAGTGGTGATTAATTAAATAGTCGTGGTTGTGTTATCCCATTACTTAGGACGGTGCTTGGGGTATAGTAATACATAACTCAAACTAAAATAGATCAATATGCGATTGGGATAGACCCCCTCCGCTGCAGTACCCCACTATAGAACTCACACACTTGTACCACTAGTAAACACACTCAATCCCGTGTTGATGAAAATTTATTATATACTATATAAAACACCCGTACCCTTATACCAACACCACATAATAAATTGCTTAAACTGTATCACATACTAGCTAAAATAATGATAAAATGTAGCCACAGTCTCTAGAAGGTCTAACGCAGTTAGTCAATAATGGATATTTGAAAGGCTTAATAAGCAAAAAAGAAAGAGATTATTTGTTGGTTAAAGATCAGGCTTTATCAAGCCATGGCTTGATAAAGGCCCCAGACACAGGGCCGAAACGTTGCCACGTTTGTGTTGAATAAACTTCATTGAAATTCCTAGGAGTGCTCCTATATCTTTGTTTATATATATATATATATATATATATATATATACATGTAAAAGGCAGCATTCAGTTCATGATGCAAATAAATCTTTTATTAATCATTCCTTAGAGCAACGTTTCAAGAGCTGTCGTCCTCTTCTTCAGGCTCACAAACAGTTATCAACTGATTTAATCAATTCAACATACATTTATACACAGTAGCAGGAAATGACAACACAATACCACGCCTACTAGCTCTGCTACTCAATCAAATTAACCCTTTACTTATACAATAACCAACTTCATGGTAACCTTTACCCATATCATGGATAAATAATAGGGCACATCCCTATATAAAGGGGCAATATACTGTATATAATGTGGAAAATTTACAGACTCCTAAAGAGTCTATAGGAACAAACCACATCAATAAAAGAAGGCAGACCTTTTATAAAAACAAATAGAGGTCAAAATCCCTATTAAGCCCATATGGTGTGAGGGTATTTAACCTTTTCACCCACCATACCTCTCTTTGTTTTAACCTTAGTTCCCTGTCTCCTCCCCTATGTGGGAGCACCACCATTTCCAGCACCATATACTTTAGATCAGTATCCTTATGGCCAGCCTCCATATAATGATTGGGTACTGGCAGCTTACTATCCTTCAACCTGATACTCGATCGCTGCTGAGAAATCCGAGACTTCACACTCTGTGTAGTCTCTTCCACATAGAGGAGGCTGCAGGGACACCGTAACACATATACTGCAAACTTTGTCTCACATGTAAAAGTAGTAGGATGACGAAAGACCAATCCTTTTTCTACAAAGCTGCACTGGGTACATTTAAGGCAACTGAACATCCCTAGTCTTTCGGGACCAAGGAATGTGTCTCTGCTTTTTCTCTCACTTTGCAAATGTACTTCTCACCAACTGGCTACACAAGGAACGCCCCTTCCTATAGGAAACCACCGGTGGTTCCATGAATTCAGGGACCTCTGGATAAGTCCTAATAATATGCCAATTTCTATGTATCACTCGCCCAATTCGCTCGCACCCTATCCCATATTCCATCACCAATGGGATCCTGTCTCCCGTCCTTCGCCTCTCTTCTCCCCTGTGGACCACTGATTCTCTTTAGTGCCAATATATATATAGGAGTTCAGCCAATTTCAAAATGCAAAATGGGTGGAATTGGGCAAAAAGAAGGGAGGTAAAGGTAAAGTTATTGTTGGTGTCTGTTATAAGCCATTAAATGCTAGCAGGGAGTCAGATTCATATACTGATGACAAGGGCTGCAAGTTTGGGGAACATTCTCCTTATGGGGGACTTTAAAAACCCTGACATTGATTGGAGTCGTGGAACTGCCAACACAGTAAAGGGTGATGGGTTCCTGAATTTGCTGAATGATCATTTTCTCTCACAGGTGGTTGAAGCTCCTACTAGAAAAGTCGCTCTGTTGTATCTGGTAATATCTTACATCATGGAACGTATTATAGATATGAAGGTAACTGGAAGCTTAGGGAATAATGACCATGAAATATTGTCATTTAATGTATGTTATCAAAAGGAAAAGTGAAATGAGTTAACAAAGACTTTTAACTTTAGGAAAGCAGATTTTCCCTGGCTAAAAACAGATCTTCAGCATATCAACTGCAATAAGAAATTCTCAGGTAAAGATACTGTTTTAAACCATTTCACATTTAAATTTATACCCTTGGGAAATAAATGTAAAAAAAATAAGTCCACATCTATGTGGCTAAATTCTGATGTAAAGAGGGAAATGGAAAGGAAGAGAATGGCATTTAAAATCTTGACGTCAGGGGAACAGAATGGGCCTTTAGAAACTTTAAAAACTGTAACAAAGATTGTTAGCAAGCAATTAAGCTAGCTAAAATAAATAAAGAAGTTAGGATGGCCGAACAAAGCCAGACTAACCCTAAACAAGTATACAAAGTATATTAATAGTAAGAAGATGAGGACTGAAAATGTGGGGCCATTAAATAATATATATTATTAAAGTTAGTAAAGAAAGTTACAGAAGATGCAGATAAATTATGAAAATTTTTCCCTCTCTTTATACACTATAGAAGACCCAAGTACAGATAGTATAGAAAATAGTAGCAATAGTGGTGTAAAAGATGCAAATGAACTTTGGTTAAAGGGCATGTCCACCCCCAAAACTAAAATTTTACCCCATACTGGCCCCACTGTGTAGTTTAAAAACATCCTTACCTGCATGGGAATATGTTTACTGTGTAGAAATACATTAATGGGCCAACAGAACATGACACATGACACGCAGACACTCCTTAAGACTGGAAAAAAAGAAGTTTACTCTTCAAGTTCGGAAGTTGTTTTTTTTTACTGTGAGAACGGTAAAACTATGGAACTGTCTTCTATTTTTTCATCTTTCTATTTTTTCATCTTTTCAGGTCTGTAAACCTTGTATTTTCCTTCTACTAATTATGCAGAAGCAGATTGATATTTTACCTTTTCCTGTGTAAAATGATTTAAAGGTCTGGGGCACTGCACTGATGACTCCCCTTATCAGTTTTTTGTTCTGGGTTTTTCTATTTTCCCTTAGCATTAAATCTTTTGTGAGCATGCTTGGGCCCTTTTCGATTCATACTGCTCATAACTTTAAAGGGAGAACAAAGTCCTTATAAGCTACTCTCATAAAATTCCCTCTCATGACACCTGAAATATCATTTTTATGTATAAAAATTGAACTTGTTGATTTGATATGATTTGATATGCATGTCCCTCCTTTCCTACTTCTTTCTATTCTTCAGAGGGTTCTGAAGAGGGTTTTCATTTCAGTTCAACATTCCTCAGTTTGATAACCCAGGAAGGTCCATCTATGGCAACATTGCTGAATATATACTTGCCTTGTGTGATACATTTGTATTGTTTGTAAATAGTTATTCCTGTTACTTTTACTAACCTTTTTATTTTACCCATCATACCCCCCTTTTGCTGCTCCTCCTCACATCTCAAACAAAGGTACAACAAGTCTATAAGTAGGGCCAATGTAAAGATTTATATGATCCAGAAAAGGAAACTTGATTTTGACATGCACTACAAAATATCTAAATAAATTTGATGACTACTTATTTTAATATACTTAATCATTATTAGTCGGTACCTTGTTTACAGTAAAAGATCTTTTGTGCCCCTTTGTTATTTCATCAGAATCTTCACTCTCTGTTTTGTTTCTTCTCCACTTTCTGAATCTTTTATCAACATCGCAATAGGTTTTCTCAGCTTCACTGCTGTCCGAGCCCTCCATGCTGTTAGTTTGAGGGTTAAAGTTTATATCCATCTTTCCATAGACATGGTTTCTCTGAATATGATCGGCTGAAACTTTTCTGCTTGACCAGAATGATGTTGCAGATAGCCTAGTTTCCTTGAGTGAATTAACGGACGATGTTTCTGAATCAGAATATATAGTATCAGTGTTAGTGTACAGGCCAGATGATGGGGGTGTCACTGGCTGATAGTGCTCATTGGTGCACATCCACTCATGATTATACTGGGAATCCACATAACAGGAGTCTTCTGAAAGCTGCCTTGTTCTTCGACGATATGCATTTAGTGCTAAGCTCCAATCAATTTCCTCATCACTATCTGAGCCCATCTCCTCATATGCTGAAGTTACTCTGGATTCATTTTCCAAAGCTTTAAAGACTTGACTCTTTGGCTGAACTAGCATTCTAGGAGGAGGCAGTGTTATGTTTTGTAGAGCTACCCAATTTCCATCAGAGCTCTGCAGGACTGGTGAAGGGCCTGTTTTAACACACAGAAAGTTTATACATTAGCCTACATTTTTTTAAACTTAGATCTAGGCTTCATTAAGAGATGTTATAGGCGTACAAGCATGTTAAAACTTTTTCTGCTCTTTTCAGATCCTTACTTAATAGCAGGTTCGAAATTCTTCTTTGAAGGGCACTTGGTGGATGCACTGGATGATACTTAATTTCATTCCAACATTCATTGGAAGAGTTTTACAGCAAACTATACAGTTTGAATGTGTATATATTAAAGGAAATATTAACCCTAAAAACACATTGAATGGGTGACACGCAAACAGATGACTAAAAAGGAGCACACTATACCTCTATTTAGGGTATAGTTCAGGACACACATACAGTTCAAAATCTCTGGGAGAAAATGTTTTCAAATTCCTGAAGTCAGTCATTTCCTTGTTCCCAGATCAATCAATAACAGATTTATTTATAGATACAATCAATGACGGAATATCTGAAGTTATAATAAGGAGCCCCATACACAACAATACTGACCAGACAATACCAGTATTCTAGTACGTCAGATAGAAATCAGACTGCTTCTCACACACAATCCAATAGTAGTACAATATCAGTGTATCCAAATATTGTACACTTGGAACTGTTGTGTGTATGGGGCTCTTTAAATTGCCCTTTAACAATGAAAAAGATGCCTGTGCTTTGTGTCATTTTGTTAAACTGAGAAATCTAAAGATCCTGCTGTTAACTCACACGGTGAGACGTGGGGGACAGGTGGATTTCCCCTGGTCCTAATCACTTAATACTGATACTGGTAAACAAAGTATTTCTTCCAACACAGGAATCACAGATAGAATCCAAATAGAGCTGTGCACGTTGGACTAAAATGATGTCATTAGACAAGCCACGCCTAGCGCATTTCGTGATAAATTACCCTTAATGGGAGATATATCCTTATATACACAGTATGACAAAAAGTGTGTCTCTTAAAGAAATACCTCTGCATATACATATTTAAAAAATTTACATAAAAACACAAACGTATTCAAAATATCAACTTAATACCCTGAACCCATATAATTAAGAAAAATAACTAGAATAACCAAATCTATGATTAATGTATTTTATCTTTTTAGTAGTCTTCTATTATTCAGTAGTCTTAAAGGCTGGTACAGGCATGTGCAAAATCACATGCCTGTACCAGCCTTTAAGACTACTGAATAATAGGAGACTACTAAATAGTATAAAATACATTAATCATAGATGTATAAGTCTCTAAATGTACACCATTTTGTCCTGGCTTGACAAAGGGATTGGATAGTCCCGACACGTTGCCATTGGTGGAACATGATGTGGTAATATCTTAACCAATTAAATACTAAGGAGTGCTACATAATCGAATTTGTTTTCTATTTCCATCTCAGAGGTATGCAGGTTAACCTCATTAGCGCGTGCATCCAACCTAGAATTTGAACCTCTGGAGTGCTGTTATAATCTATTTTACTTGTGTTTATGTAAATGTATTGCTGATGTACTGTGTATATAAGGATTTATCTTCCTTCAAGTGACACACCTCTGATGAAGTGTATTTGAACACGAAACATGTCAGGCGTGGCTTTTTCTGATGAAGTCATTTTAGCATGTTTAATAAAATGTTTTTTAAAATTTTGGAAAGACCTATTTTTAAAGTTCTTTGGATTTTACAGGGTAGTTATTATTGGATAAAATTGACATAATCCAAACCTACATATAATTAGCCATCAGTAGATTATTTGAATACATTACAATACATGAGACGTAAATCCAAGAAGCTAAGAAATTGCTACTTTAAGTTGACTGCAAGCACTGTGGCTGTTACTCCTGAAGCTGGAAGAAAGTGAGAGCTGCAGTTGCTTACAGTCTTCTTCAAGAAGTAAATGATTAGCTTACAAAGAATAAATAAAGGTAGGTGTATTAGATCCTACATCTCACATAAATATAAAATCAAAAAGCGTGTAGCTCTAATAAAGCAAGTTGAAACTTGCTTAAGGATATCAGGTACCCTGGTACATGAGAGGGGTGGCAGGCTAACCAGTAAAAAAAAACTTTTGAAGTCAACTGAGATGCTAATTTTTCTACTGGCTGCAGTGACCAGGAATGACCCTTTATATGACTAGAAATTCCTCTGTGTGTTCATTGGATCTTACTATTAAAGACATACTGGCATATCCATGCCCACATTAAAAAACATGGCTCATTTATTGACAGCATGCTTCTTTTTTTTATCACCATTTGACCAAACAACTAAACTGAACCCCCCTCCTGAGACCAGGACCTTCCCCATAGAAGTGAATGGGAATGACATGAAGAAGGTATTCCGGTTGTAGTGGAAAAGTGTAATATATGTTAAAGGAGATATACGATCAGATTATGCTGGAGCACAAGTCGATTTATTTGTTTTTTCACAAAAAATAATATTAGATGTATATACATTACTTGAATCATAAAGACTGTCAACACTCTTCCAGCTTGGTAGTGTAGAAGGTCTCCTTTCTTTTAGCCTTTTACTATGGCTTCTCAATTGTGGGCCCAACATTTCTGATATGGTAGATTTCATATCAGCATTGTTGCTTGGGGTATCTTCACTCATCAGGGAATATGTAGAATGGGATCTCTGAAATTACAAAACCAAAATAGAAAAAAATGAATTTGATATTAAGATATAATATTACAACAAGGAAATAGGATTATAAAATCTACATTGATTGATACTGTATATTATGGAGTTTAACATAGCTACATGTAAGGTATTGCTGAGATGGTGACAGATTTTTAATGATCTTAAGCTGATCAAGAAATCAGCTATATATTAAATAGAAGACAACACAGCACATTGTCATCAATAGTAATGTAATGCAGCCTTCCATTAAAAAAAGGATGTATTTCCAGGATTTAAAAGTCCCTAAAATGCATTAAAGGGCAATTATAGTACTCCCCCAACACCCCCCCCCCCCCCCCACCCCTCAAATTCAGGCAACAAAAGTACCCAGGGTGAGAATCTATAACGCTAGGTCCTCATGTTCATGATAATTTCACACAGCAAATACAAAACCAGTAGATGGCACTGTTGCTTAGTGTACAGAAAAGCTGTATCATTTCAGCAGTAGCTTTTTTTATTGTAGACATTTTGGTGAAATTATTTATCCATTACATTCATGTCTGGAAAAAAACAAACATTTTATAGTATAAGAATTAAAATTCTTTGCCTGTACAGTATTGTTTCCAATATGATGGTATTGTTTCCAATATGATGATAAACATTGAAATGCAAACACTGCAAGGAGCACATCTTCCCATTGACCAAGTATGGGATTGCGTTATTTTAAGTATTACTCTTTACTCTTTTAATGCCAGGGGTGAGGACAGAATGGTTCAACTGACAACTCAGTGCCTTAAACAATCTCTAAAGAAGAATTGCAGGATTAGAAGATTTACTAAGCACTTCAATAGTTAACTAAATCCAACATGAATGAGCGTTAGAAGTGTTTAGAGAAATGCAATTCTAAGAATCAACAGAAATTGATTAACCTGGTAAAATCAATAACCTTTAGAAACTCATGTAACAAGTCAAACACTGTGGCATATTACAAAATATGAGCAGGTAAAAATGAAAATTGGATATTATAGGGCATGGAAACCTATTTTTCACTCAGCTTATATCTTTCTCCTACAAATATTTATTTTGTCTTGTAATTTTTGTCCTGTCATTTGTAAATAGTAGATTTTAACATGTTTTCAAGGCTTACTTCCTCATATAATGAGTCTCACACACAATAGATTCCAGACAGCTGTTACTCCAATATGTCAGTGTCTGAGGTGCTTTGCTTGGGATATTACAAAAATGTGCTCTGAAGGTTAATTCACCTCCAGGTAGGTACACTATTGAGAAATGCATTGCACAGTGCTGTAGTAAGATCTGGTTCACTTCATTATCCTCCCTCTGCAGTTCTGTACTACAGTATGTTGTTTCTATGAGTGTAACTATTAAAGGGTTAATGTTAAAGGGAATGGAGATGGAATACAATCTGTGAGAGACTGTGGCAGATTTAAAGCAATTTTAGGAGATTTGGGTACATTCATTTCTGGGATACTGTGTCAGATAAAATCTTGTGATAGGCAGAGCCTGACAACATGAAATAAACATATTACAAGGCTACCCCCAACATATTACAAGGCAGTTTATTAAAGGGCATGTCCACCCCAAAACTATATTTTAACCCACTACTAGCCCCACTGTGTAGTGTAGTAAAATCCTTACCTTACATCCCTGCTCTAAATGGCTGCCCTGCAATGGCTCTTCAAAAAGTAAAGAGTCCCAAAAAGTGGAGCAGGAGCCTGTCTGTGTCCCATACTATGTCTGCGTCCTGTCTCTCCTCCGGGAGAAAAATCACATGCGCAGAGAAGCCCTCCCGTTTCTCTCTTCCTCCCCCTATCTCCAAATTCATTTGCTGTAAGTGTAGGGCTCCTTCTCCCACCCCCAACTGCTATAGTAGTTTGTAAAAAATGTAAGCCGAACTGTACTTACACTGCCTCTTTTCCCCGGCATTCTGTACTGTATTTCTGTATTGGCTGCCTCTCAGCCAATCACGAACGCAGCTGCTGGTTCGGCCCCCTGCTTGCAGGGCCGTGACAGATCGCTAACATTTTTGACAAACTACTATAGCAGCAGGGGGTGGGAGAGGGAGCCCTACACTACAACAAATTTGCAAAATAGAGGTGGACATGCCCTTTAAGACATGACGTATGGCTAAATAATAATGGGATCCATTCTGTGTGTACATCGCTAAAAGCCGGGTGTTATTTATTAAGATAAAAAAGATAAAAGGTTAAAAGAGTGCACTTACCCATAATGCATCTGATCCTCTGTTACCATCCTGAAAAGTTAGTATGCTCTGATCAGACATGGCAGGTGATGTTAATACACTGCCCTTTGATTGCTGCCATTCATACACAGCTTCAGCTTGCTCACTTTTGCTTTTCTTTCTTTTAATAATCTACATAAAAGGCAGCATACAGAATTGTTACAGTTGTTTGTAGAACTAGCATATGTAAAAGGAAATGTATTGTGAAACATTTTATTAGGACTAACAGGGCAATGCCATTTTGGGAGTCTGTGCTATAGAGCAGTGCACCTGATGTAAGTTTTGCATAATTATTTAGTGTGAAACTTAACTTTACGTGCACTTGTTCCCGCGATGCATTAGCTGTGGCAAAGAAGTCAAGGCATAATTGGAAAGAGTGCAGGTAAAGTCTACTTTGTAAAATTATTGCATCACCCTGTTAATGAACAGTTCAAAAGAAATTATGCCAGAGACGCTACCAAAATTTTGCACAGTGAAACAATTGTTCATTCCCCCATTTATGAAAAAAAAAATTTTGTAGTATCTTTTTTTTCTTTTGTTCATTTGGCTAGGGGTAGTACAGCCTGCTCTAAGATACTAATTTGTGTTTTGTAATACCCCATCATCATGTTGATTGCCCTGTAATGTGTATTTTAGTACACAAGCTTTCTTCCAGGCAATGATGTAGATACAGAGGTCTCTATAATGTTTGGGAAGACTTTTTTTTATTTCATTTACCCCTCTACCCCTCAGTGTTAAATATGATATCAAACAATTCAGACATGACCGGACTTTGATTTAAAGATATCTGCATACATTTCAGTTTCACCATGTAAAAATTACAACACACTTTATAAATAGTTCCCTCATTCCAGGGCACCGTAATGTTTGGGCCAATTGGCTTTACAAGTGTTTGTGGTATCTAAGGTTTTTTCATTGCTTTATTACTACAGGGATAAGATACCTAGGCTTACTTCGACTATTTGCAGCTCTGTAGCCATAGCTGCCATTGCTCAACATGAGGAGAATAGCAGTGCCAATAAAAGTCATGGAACTATCATGAAGCTGAAAAACAAAATTAAAACCATTAGAGACATCTGTCAAACATTGGAATTAGCAATATCAATTGCCTGGAATATCATTAAGATGAAAGAATGCACTGGTGAGCTCTGTAGTCAGAAAAGGGAACGGTGGGCCAAGGAACCTCTGCTGCTGATGAAAGAAGAATCCTAAATAGGTAAAGATAAATCCTCAAACCCAGGGGTCCAGCAGATCAAAACAGTCTTCATAAGGCAGGTGTGTCTTTCTATTAGTGTTCATAGATATTACCAGGTGTTTAGTACCTTTTCTGGTAATGATCTGCCAAACCTCTACTGCAGCCAAATTTGACCCCTGATATTAAAAGTTTTTGTTCTGGAAAAGGTATCCGCCTCCTCCCTCTGCTCAATGAGCTTTTCTAGCTTTAGCATGTGCAGAGGAGACAGGGGAAATAGCAGTCCAGAGACACTCTAGCACACTGATGTTGGCTGTTCGCCAGACAATAGATAGGTGCATTTCCCCAACCCTCTATTCCAAGGGCTACGACAATCCAAACATAGAACAAAAGTGGAGGAGCACACTACAAATGTGTTTCAATGATTTATTGTGAAAACAACATGATATTCTATCATTGATTGTGATGTCAGCAGTCACAGCATTGAGGGAGGAGCCAGAATGAAGGCAATAATAATCCTTAAATTTCTGGCTAGCATCTAATAAAGTGCTAAATATATCAGTAGGGGTTGGGGGCAAGTAACTGTCAAGTAACATTTTTTTTTTAAGGTGGGCATGTCTTTTAAATTAAAAAAAATGGAAAATACTGTTTTGACAAGCCAGTCACCTGATTTAACTCAAATTAAGCATGCCTTCCATAGGCTGAAGAAGAAATGTGGCTGCAGTAGAGGCTTGGCAGAGCATTACCAGAAAAGGTACTAAACACCTGGTAATTTCTCTATAAATTACACAGACTTCAAATGGTAATTGTATGCAAGATACACTGCAACCCAGTACTAAATATGCTTTAATGAAAATGCCATTGCTTTGTCCAAAACATTTTTTGGTCCTGAAATAAGGTAACTATGTAAAAAGAAAAAAAAAGGGTTGTAATTTCTGCAGGTTAAAACTAGAATGTATGCAAATAGCTTTACATTAAAGCCTGGAATGTGCACTTTAGTCACTTTTGAAATGTTTAATTTTTAATTTAACATGAATAGTTTGATTTAAAGGACCACTCCACCCCCATAATGACATCTTTTAGAAAGGATTGCTCCTTTAAATATGTTAATATATCCTACTTTGTCCTCTGGAGTCAGTAGCCTATGACTGCTATGCTCCTAGATGCCTCATGAAAACTTAAAGGGCAACTCCACCCTCATAAGAACATCTTTTAGAAAGAATGGACTCTTTAAAATATGCTGATATATCATAGTTTGTCCTATGAATTCATTACTGTATGCCTGCTATACTTCTGGATGCCTCATGGAAACTGAGCAATTTACAAACCTGTACTGAGCCTGTACTGAGCCTGGGCATGCTCAGAAGAGGCAGACAGGGGCTTAACATTCAGTCATTGGCTGTGATGTCAACTGTCAAATCCATAACTGACAGTTACTAACTGGAAGAACCAGGAAGCAGAAACGGGAAGTAGGACATTGTGCAGGATTTCAGGTTAGACTTATATATAATAGGTTTCAAACTATTACCATTTAGGGTTTTTGGGGGTGATTTACCTTTATGTAAGTTTTCATTTTGGGGCTGGACTTGCCCTTTAAGGGTAGTGTGTGTTAATGGCTATACTTGCTCACGCCCAATTCAGTAATTTAGTTAGCTGGTTATGAACTTGAGCATGCTCAAAAGAGGCAGCTAGGGGAGTAGCATTCAGTAGCATTCAGTCTTGGGTTGTTTTTTTTTAGACAGGACCTCTTGGTAGGCACTTATGTTTATAGCTACATTCTATCCCTATTCTTAAAAATTTATGTGCCCTCTACAAGCAGACACAGCCGTACTGAATCTTTCACGATTGATTTGATTGAAGCCAATTACACTGTTCAGTAACCACTAAAATGCAAAGCTTCTGTCTCTTGCTTAAACGAGAATTATTATCACTTTCAAGTCAGCGGTAATTATTTGACATTTAAATTCAACCAAGAAATACTCATAGCTGATAATAAATGAGAATATTCACATAAAATTTTCATTAATATTCTTAAATGATTTCTGCATGGATTTGCATGGAAAGAGAAAATTTCCCTCGCTAATTGGAATATAACAATGGCCAATTGTACACACTGTAAAAACTGAAGAAAAATTGGAACTAGTAAACAGTGCAGCAACTTATATTGAGCCTTACTGTTCCGTCAAATAACTACAGTGCAACAAATTAACTTTTGTACTTTAAATTGTTTTTTTTAACATGCTGGTAAATCTCTCACCCTCCCATTCAAATGTTGTTACAGGTCGGGAAGTCAGGCAGAGAATTGACCTACCTAACCTCTCAGAGTGAGAGCTGAGCAACTGGTAGTAAGACTTCTAAAGCTATTAATATGGATGAAATAGTATAGTATAAAATATTTGAGGTTGAATAAAGACATATGTCCATCCAATTTAACCTACTCAGCAAAACCCACATATCCTACCTAACTGTTGATCCAGAGGAAGGCAAAAAAAAAAAACCCACCAGAATTATGAAGGGAAAAAAATCCTTCCTGACTCCAAGTGGCAATTGGAAATATTCCTGGATCAAATCTACTTTATGTATCAATACCAGTAATTTGCAAAATTCCTTGTTTACAGAAACTCAGAATCCAGCTTTCTTTTGAAACTGACCAATGAACCTGCCATAACAACGTCCACTGGAAGACAGTTCCATAGCTTTACCGTTCCCACAGTGAAAAACCCTTTCTGAACTTGAGGACTAAATTTCTTTTCTTCAAGTCTTAAGGGATGTCCACGGTGTCCTCTGACATGTTCTATTGGTGAACAATGTCCCAGATAGTTTAATGTATGGCCCGTTTAACTTAACTTGTCCAATCTTCATATTCAAGCTCCCCCATTCCCTTCATTATTTTTGTTGCTCATCTTTGAACCATTTCCATTTCCAAGATGTCCTTTTTGTATACAGGATTCCAAAATTGCACGTCATTGCACTCCAAATGAGGCCTTACCAATACTTGTAAAGAGGGAGAATAATATTGATCTCTCTTGAATCCATACCTCTATTTAAGAAAATACTTTGCTGGTTCTAGCTGTTTCTGTCTGGCACTGCTTGCTATATTTAAGTTTGTTATCCACCAAAACTCCAAAATCCTTTTTCAACAGGGATTCACTTAAGACAGAGCCCATGACATTAAAATGGGAGTAAATAGTTATTTTTTGGGTTTAGTGGTCCATTTATTTTACTTAGGGTTAGAAAACATTAAAATAAAAAATAAATTTAAAAAATTATATTATAAATTGGAAATTTTCAAGATAATTTTAGGTATTAAACAATGAATATCATACAGTACAATCAGATCAATGATAATACCTTTTGCACAATTGTTGTGGCCAGTTCTTCAATTAATTCTTCCTTATGCTCTCGCAGATAACAAGCCTCATTCTGTTTATCCTAAAGGGAAAAATGTAAACTTTATTTAAAACTTACTTTATATAATGTTTGACATGGTATTAGATTTTCTTAAAATCATACATTGTAGGAAGGTTAGAGCTGTTTACTGGAATATCAGTTTTTTTCTAGTTTAACAGCTAGAGAAATTCTAGTAGAAAAAACAGTAAATTACAAGGCACGTGCAGATGAGATTTAATATTGGCAATGAAATAAGACTATGAAATGGAAATAGAAAATTCTGTGAGCTGAGAACAAAATTTCTCTACTGAATATCAAGCTGTGCGATATCTTCAGTGAAAAATGCTATTTAATTGGTAGGGCTTTACACTAGCTTTAGTCGCCTTTCTTCTTTTATAACTTTGCAACAGTGGTTTATTTGGCAAAAATGTATTTGGGAGTCATACTAGAGACGCTGCTAAAATAAAATTTAACACTTTAAAGGAATTGTACACTGAAAAAAACGACTGCCTCATTTCAATCTATAAATGAATAGATGTAAGCAGAATTTAATCTAATGTGTTTGTGTTGCTGCAGTACTTGTTTTGCTCAAGTTCAGTTCCCCAGCCAGACTATCTGACTCTCTGTGATGGCAAGCATGCTCAGTAATTACTAAGGGGCAAATTTATAAAGGACTGTCTTTTTCGCCAAATAATAACCGCAGCACATCGCAGCGAAAATAGCGCCATTTGGGGCTTCGTTTCGCCTTATTTATAAAAAAGCGGAAAAAACACACTTCGCGTCTGAAAAAGGTGAACGAGCGAGATGAAGAGCAAAAAGTATTACTTAATGCATCTAAGATGACTGCATTGCGAAAACCATTCAAAAACAGAAAAGCCCACTAGAAAACGATGTAAACTTCAAAATGGCCACATCACATTTACCAAGAAGTCACCCATGTCTTATTTAGCCAATCTTTTTAGAATTTCTCAATTGGAATACAATTCTCTTTTCACTGCACATTCCCCTTTCTAATGCGCAATCGCTTTTCCAAGGCATATTCCATTATAATGCGCGATCGCCCTTCTAATGCGCGTTCGCTTTTCCAAGGCATATTACATTCTAATGCGCTATCGCCCTTCTAATGCGCGATCGCTTTTCCAAGGCATATTCCATTATAATGCGCGATCGCCTTTCTAATACACGTTCGCTTTTCCAAGGCATATTACATTCTAATGCGCAATCGCTTTTCCAAGGCATATTCCATTATAATGCGCAATCGCCTTTCTAATGCGCGTTCGCTTTTCCAAGGCATATTCCCCATTAGAATGTGCAATCGCCTTTCGAAGGCATATCCCCCATTATAATGTACTCTCGCTTTTCCAAGGCATATTCCCCATTATAATGTACGATTGCCTTTCTAATGTGTGATGGCTTTTCCGGTGGGTCCCAGCAACCTCAGCAGGGCACAGGGACAATTACCCAATTCCTTTCGGTCCTGTCTTTTTTGGGCAATGCCAAATTCCAGCCTGTGACCTTACATCTTCTTGTCAGGAGTCAGCCTTCTTTCCAGGATCCTTCCAAAGGTGATGAATGCAATTTTACCCTGGTCTATGGCATACACCACCTAGATGTCCACCTTCCTAAGGGCCAAATACAAATGCATGAGCATGTGTTTTGCGCGAAAAGAAAAGTGCGAACATGCCAAATACGCATGAGCATGTGTTGTGCGCAAAAAGAAAAGTGCGAAAGCACAAAAATGTTAAATACTAATGCATGAGCATGTGTTTTGCGCGGAAATAAAAGCGCGAAAACATCAAATGCATGCGCAGGGGTTGCGCGCAAAAAGAAAAGCGCGAAAATGCAAAGTCGCCCTTTGATCCGTATTAGTGACGCGCTATTAGCAAAAAGCAAACCAATGAGCGACTACACGCCCTATTTCAAAAACCCTATAAAAAGACCACACTCTTCACATATACCCATGTGGCCGTTAGTTCTTTTTGAAGATGGAAAAAGAGCAACGAGGCGGAGGAAAATGAACCCAAAAAAACAAACATACTGAAGGTGATTAAATTTTGAAGTCTTGTTTTTTTAAACCAAAAACAGTTGTGCAATCTCCTTCCTACATTTGTCTAGAGATGATCTTTATGTGTTGGCTTCTTTTTGGCAAGCTTTTTACATACTATTAGTGAGATAGAACATAAAAATAAGAGTGTTTTAAATGATGCTTCTTTTGCAAGAATGTCATTTTATTTTTCCAATGGTTAATATCATCTTTGGGACAAATGTGCAATGTTTGGAACCATAACAGTTTTCATGACATCTCCCTCTATTTATGTGGGTATTGTTACTATGAATAGTGAAAACACACAGGGAGTTTACTCCTCTAACTTAGCTTGTTGTTTGGATGACCTTAACCCTTTGTGTGTGGGGTGTGGAGTTTGTAGGATTGTACCTAAATAAATGTAAAGACACATTTATGCAACAGTTACTCTGGAAATGTTAGCATAATATTGACAATGCGTGTTCCCTTTTTTTTTGTGCCCTTCTTTGGAGTGTCATGAACATGCATTACGTGTGTATCTGCACAAATGATGTTGCACAAAAGATACACAAACCCAATGGAAAACAAGTTAACTTTTGTAGTTTATAAATTCAAATGTGTACAATAACCTAAATTTTAATTTCTTACAGATCCAGATGTGCAAGCTCCAACCCATTATGCTAAGCTGAGCAAGTCGAAGCGAGCTGCACGCTTACAACAAATTTTTCAGAAAATGTTGGAAGAAGAAATTTCGGATTTGGATGTAAGCTCAGAGGAAGGTCAGGAAATGGAGCAGGCTCAGACATCCCAAACAGCACCTAAGCATGCCTCCCATTCAGAGCTTTCAATCCAACTTCCCACCTCCCCACCTAAAGTGCAAACATCCAAAAAAAAGGCTCCTTTGGAAGAGGGGGAAACCAAAAAACTTGGTAAGATAAAAGCAGGTTGGCTCTTAAAACACTATTTGTTTGAATAATAAAATTATTAAAAGACTGCAATCCATATTTGACTTTAAAAAATAACACAATTGGGATGATATCATGAGTACATTGAACATTAGTGTGGAGTCAAAACATTAGTGTGTTAATGGACTTTGCATCATTACATTCAATTGTTATTTTTTATTGCTCAATAATAATGGTAACATCAATATTTTAACCTTATAATACACATCCCACCCCAAGATTAAAGCATAATCCATGCATACAGATACACACATGCATAGACTCAGACACACCTGCATACAAACACACACAGTTGGAAACGCATTTCCACACAACTACATACAAACACACACAGTTGGAAAAGCATTTCCACACAACTACATACAAACATACACAGTTGGAAAAGTATTTCCACACAACTACATACAAACACACACAGTTGGAAAAGTATTTCAACACAACTACATACAAACACACACAGTTGGAAAAGCCTTTCCACACAACTACATACAAACAAACACAGTTGGAAAAGCATTTCCACACACCTGTCACCATAAGTGGTTTTCACTACATAACATGTAATAAGTCTGACAGCACAATGCTCTCTCACTCTAATTGAACACATTTCAGGGAGATTGTATATAATGTCATGGGAGTCATGGATCTCAAATTAATATCAGAGAGATTCCCTGAACTTCAGGGAGAGGTGGGATGCCTGAGAAATACACAGTACCTTTATCCATTTTATGCCTTGAAAATATTCTGTCCTTTTCAGGTAAATTCTGCTATGCTGGATGTGCAGTAGAAAGCCATATTTGGTTGTCTTCCCGCTTTCGAGTGCGAAAACGCCCCCTTCTTATGACACCAAAATGGCACACCCTTTCTTTTGGCGCGAAACATGGCGTCCGCAAAGGCGAAAGGCGAAGGCAAAAAGAGAACTATCGGACTTTGAAGATGCGGAAAATAGGAGTGTCATTAATTAGATAGCAATGCTGTATTGTTCTGAACAATGTAAAAATATTTATTTAGACACATTGAGACAATATTGTGCATCAAATATTATTTCACAGCATAGGGTCTTTTATTCGCTTTCCTAATTTCGGGTTCCACTTTATTTGGTTGATTGTTTGCTTTTTTGCGTTGCTTTTTCGCTTTTCTGTAAGCGACTTTCGCCTTTTATGCCGGAGGTGTCCCATAGGCAAGGAGTATTGCTGTTGTCGCTATAGATACACAGGCACCATGACTAGGAGGTATCTGAGGAATCACTCCCAGTTTGCCGTACAACTCCTTTATGGCTGGGCGATTTAGGCGAAAGTGACGCACAACCTCCTCAGACAGCTCGTCCAAAAGATCAAATCTCCTTCGAAAAAAACGAGGCTGCCTGATCCTAACTGGCACATTTTCCCTCCTCTGCACTCCACGCTGCCTGTGTTCATCCTCATCCAGCAACACAGCAGCTGCTGATGCAATTATATTGCCACAGGCCACAATCAGGATCTCCTCCTCACTCATTTTCTCTACCCACAATGATCAGCTTAATCTGCTTGTTTAAATAGTGTTTGTTATCAAGCAAGCTTTAGTGTTCATTTTTGTAGATTTCGGTCAAATTTTTCTCAAAAGAAGTGAAAACCACATCCGATCATTGTTAGAGGCTAGCCAGCTGTTCAACGTTATTCGCACTATATTTCAATTTAGCACAAATTGGGAGAATTAAGAGAAAGTAAACCAAGAAAGTTAACAACATGCCTATTAACAAGGAAAACGCCCATTCAAAAGGCGATCGCACATGCGCATTAGGAAGGCGAACGCACATTAGGAAAGCGAACACGCATTTAAAAGGCGATCGCGCATTAGCAAGACGAACGTGCATTCAAAAGGCGATCGCGCATTAGCAAGACGAACGTGCATTAGGAAGGCAAACGCGCATTCAAAAGGCGATTGCGCATTAGCAAGACGAACATGCATTAGGAAGACGAACAGACATAATGAGTTATTTAAAGGTTGAGGCCGCATTAGCGCGTATTTCTTGCGTTTGCACCTGCGTTTTGCGTTGGCGATTGCGCATGCAATTTTTCCTAAATGGAAATCACGGGCACGCTAACATTCCCGCGATTTCTGATGCGCATGCGATTGCACTTTCGTTTGTGGTTTGGTAACACATGCATTCAAAAATTTTGGTGCGTAAACGCATGCATTTCCATAATGCAAGACAGCAAAAAAGCATGTGCAAAACGCACGTGCAAACACAACACGCACCAGAATGGCCCACACAATTGCATGCATTAGCACTCGCGATTGTGTGCGGGATTCTTGTGCGTTTTGCTCTAGCGCGTGCATTTTTCCGTCTAGCGTTATGGAAACGCATGCGTTAATGCACCAAATATGTAAAACGCATGCGTTACCAAAACGCAAACAGACGTGCAATCACATGCACATTGGATATCGCGGGAATGTTTGCGTTCCCGCGAGTTACACGCTAGTGTGGCCTCACCCTAAATAAAAAATAAGCCTACATTGCAAACACTCAAACGCAACAAGCAATAAAGGGGTGAGGTTGCTTTCACGAGAAAGACAAAATAACAGACCTCATTTAAAGTCCAAGCTAAACATATTCCTAAAACGACAAAAATGAAAAATGAATATCTCTTATTGATGTGTTCAAAAAACATGTAAGACCATTTGTATGAATGGCTTTTAATTTTTTTGTGCATTAAAAATCATTAACACATCCAAAATCCTAACAGACATGCTAAAAACATGCCTTTTCGCTAAAAACATGCCTTTTCGCCACCTTCAGGGTCGCGTTAATATTCCACTCCATTTAAAGCGAAAACACACTTTTCACTTTTTATAAATTGCGTTATGCCTTTTCGCTCCCTTTTTTGCTAAAATTACCATTGCGATGTATGGCGAAGTAAGGCGAAAAAGGTTTTATCGATAGCTCGCGAAAAATTTTCGCCATTCGTTAACACTACTTTTATAAATCGCGAATGCGAAAAGTTTTCGCAACTTTTCGCTCTTTTATAAAAATGCCCCTATGAGACAGCATTGGGCTAGGGAATTTCCCACTGTGCAGTTCACATACTAACTGTCACAATACCAGCTACAACAAAATAATACATAACAGAAGAGTTTATGATACTAAGACACTTGATTAAAAGCTGAAGTGTAAGATGTTTCAGACTGAATATCTAGAGAAATATGGGACAGATCAACAAATTAATGGTACAATGATAGTTGAGCAGAGTTATAGTTTCCAGTAATGGAAAATTAAAAAAAACATATTTCCCAGTGTACATACCATTTAATTATATATATATTAAAAAAAAAACATACAAAACACAGGCTGAAAATATAACCTGAACATTTTGAAAGATCATAGTGTAAATGGAACAGGACTAAAACCATTTTTACTTCCAGGTTCAGAAAAAGAGAACAACGGAAGCTGGATTGTGCAAGTACCAACTCTTCCACCAACTAGATTGGAGCAGAAATGTAGGTGTACCTGGATAGCATCATTTACATAAAAAAACAAAAATGTATAATGCAAGAATTCAGCACTCTAAAAACATTTTTATCACCTAATACAATTTTTTTCCCCACACCCTCCCTAACATTTAAGTGTTAAGGTTTTGTTTAAAATGATATCTACTGATTTTAAACTGCCCCTTTCTGTCAATACTGTAACCCTCTACTGGCCTCCCATCATATTTTGAACATTAAACCCCAGCATTAATCCTCATGCTGGGTACACACAAGCAGATTTTTGGGGCCAAACAACTGATATTTTTGTGTATTGGTTGGTCAGGCTAAAAAATCTGCTGCGGATAGGCAACCGTTGACTGTAAACTGGATAGGATAAAAGGGCAATCAGACATGTCAGTAAATCTCCGCTGATCGTGCGATCTCTTATAGACTGAACAATCGCTTGCAGCAAGCTATTCACTATTCACAGCTGACAGTGATTTGTCCCAGCCAACTGCTTGCTAGCAGCGAACGGTCGGTTGGGACAACTAATTTGGCCATGTGTACCCAACTTTAATATTTCACTCATCATCTGCAGTGGCATAACTAACCCCCCCAAGGGGGGCAGGACGGAAAGAGTGCCTGCCACAACCTCCACAATCAGCTGTTTTTAAACAGCTGATTGCGAGTAAGAAGGAAACATACACAATCAACTGTTTAAAAGACCGGACCCAACTTTAAATACAGCTGATCATGGAGGGGGGTGGGCCAGTGGCCTGGCCTTCAATCTCGCAGGAGGGCCGGGCCTCTGCAGTTACCCCCCCTGATCATACCTTCAATGCTTTTAACTTCCTGTGAAACTGTCTATCATTCTTTACAATAATGTTACAGCAATCTAGCATAAACAGATCAAAAACATTGGTTAGTAAGGGCTAGGCCACACTAGCGCGTTTTTCATTTCCCACAATTTCCGATGCAAATACGATTGCACGTCCATTCACGTTTTGGTAGCACAAATACTATAGATAAGATATAAATGAAGTATACTAGAAGGGCTTGACTGTTTAATAGTATTTCATAATACTCTGAATACTGTACTACTAAAAATGTTCCATACCTATTTTTTAAACACACACACATTAGGGTTGCTACTGTTAAAGATATAATTTATCAATGTTATCATTGTATAGAAACTGTATTGGCTACATGCATTATGCAATGACTGTGTAGACGTGGCATAAATATGAGATATGTAACATGGACCTCTGGGATCTCTAGTCACAAATGGATAACATATGTTTCTTGTTAAAGTTGTGTAAGGTAACAAATTGCCATACAAGGTTACATGTCTAAAGTAAAAAGGGACGGCAAAGTCCTTTTCTATAGGATATGGGTGACGTATAGTCAAGATTGTGTATAGGGGTCTGTACCAGTGCTGCTCTGTAGGAAAGTTATGATATGTCAAAAGAAATGTTCAATGATATTTGATATCATAGTTAAGTTGTTTATGTTAAACAATCATTGTTTGTTATATATATATATATATATGCAATTGTCACTGTGTAATGCACTGTTTATGCCTCTGTACCCCCCCTTCCCTCCCCCCCCATCCCGGTGCCCGGCCCTGCCCCAGGCTGACCAAAGATAGGCGAGGACCGAATCTGAAGATGCTCCCTCATGACCCCAATGCACAGCTCCCAACTTAAAATACTCCCCTGGAACGTCAGGGGCATGAACAGCCCGGCCAAAATGATACAGATCTTTGACGCAATCTGCAAAATTAAACCCGCCATTACCTGCCTCCAAGAAACTCATCTACTAAACTCTACACAACGATGGTTGCACAAACCCTGGACTATATGGGCGGCCCACAGCACATACTCTGTATACTCTTGGGGGGTCTCCATCCTAATTAGCACATCACTTCAATTCAAAATTATAAAACTCCAGAAACACGACGGAGGCCGATACATATGCATAGCAATGGAAATAGAGGGGGCACTATATTTTATACTAGGTATATACAACCCACCACCAGCATCCCTCCACCTACTAATATCCTTCGCTTTCAACTTCCCCTCTGCCTCAGTTATCTGCATGGGCGATTTCAATTTACTAATGTGCCCACAAAAAGACAAAAAATTGCAAACAAACCCTCAGCACTGGCCCGCCTAATGACGGAGATCGCATGGATCCATATCTGGAGATACCGAAATCCCACAACCACAGCTTACTCTTGTTTTTCCCACTCCCACAATGTCCTTTCCCGACTAGACTACTTCTTCCTAAATAAACATCTGGTACCCCGAGTAACGCAAGTTGAATACCTTACAAGAGGGATTTCAGATCATTCTCCAATGCTGCTGTCCCTGACCATACCCCAAAGTCCACTTCCCCCAAAACTGCTTAAAATACACCCCTTCTGGATCTCACAAATAGAAGATGAAGACCCAATAGAACAAGAACTACAGATATACTTCAATCTAAACCACGAACATACCCCACAAGACATCATCTGGGACGCATTCAAGGCATACTCCAGGGGAATACTAAACAACACAATCAGCTACCTTAAAAAACACTCCAGACTAGAGGAAGACTCCCTTGCCCATGAACTACAAAAAGCAGAACAGACCTTCTGCAATGACCCATCCGAAACAAATCAGGGCAACTGGCAACAACTACAAAGACAATATAAACTAGTACTCAAAGAAAAAGCAAACAGGAAGCTCTTCTTCCAAAAACAAAAATTTTATGAACAAGGCAATCAGTCGGCGAAACTTTTAGCCCATCTGGTACAAACCAACCAAAAACAATTAACAATCCTTAAAATTCAAGACCTCCAAAAGGGAACTCTTACCAGAACCGACATCCTAGACTCATTCGCTGACTACTTCCAAACCCTATATAAGTCACAATCCCAATACTCTATCCAGACAAACACGGAGTTCCTACAAGATCTACAATTTCCACAACTGAACCCCACCCAAATACAACAACTGGACGCAGACCTCTCAATTGAAGAAATAACCGAAGCACTTGCCAGCATGAAATCTGGCAAAGCCTCAGGCCCTGATGGCCTCCCCACTGAATTCTATAAAAAATTTGACAAAATTATCCTAAAACAGCTACTCTCCACCTACTAAGACGCATCCAACGAGCAGAAACTACCCTGCTCCATGTCCGACGCAACCATCATTCTAATCCTAAAACCAGACAAGGACCCTACAGACCAAGCCGCATACAGACCGATATCGCTTCTCAACAGCGACTACAAACTACTAGAAAAATTACTGGCCAACCGGCTACAGAAAGTAATATCCGATATTATACACCAAATCCATACTCAAATCCAACACGATAATACGGGAGACAGAGCGATCCTATCCCTTGACACAACCAAAGCGTTCGACTCTGTAGAGTGGAATTTCCTCTGGGCCTGTATGGGGCAATTCGGATTTGGCCCCAGATATACTCAATGGATCAAACTGCTATATTCCAGCCCCAAAGCCACTGTGGTGGTAAATGGCTCAAGATCAGACCCATTCCAGTTAAGCAAGGGGACCAGACAGGGTTGCCCTCTTTCCCCCTATCTCTTTTCATTGGTA
The DNA here is from genome assembly GCA_019447015.1 of Hymenochirus boettgeri. Classification (NCBI taxonomy): domain Eukaryota; kingdom Metazoa; phylum Chordata; class Amphibia; order Anura; family Pipidae; genus Hymenochirus; species Hymenochirus boettgeri. The sequence continues at coordinate 97,482,936 of CM033474.1, forward strand.
GTCGAAGCCCTGGCGATCAGACTCAAATCGGACCATCTCATTAAGGGACTAAGCAAAGGACCACACACCGATCTAATTGGATTATACGCTGACAACATTATCCTATTTCTAGCCGATACTGGGCTATCACTAAGCCAAGTGGAGAAACATATCTCCCAGTTCAGACCACACTCAGGACTCGGAATTAACTTGGGAAAACCCTCTATGTATCTATTAGACGCAGATGACACAACCACGCAAATGCTAACCTGGCAAATCCCGAAAGTTTTCCAATTTAAATACTTGGGTATATGGATTTCAAAAAACCCGAAAACCTTCATAGAATTAAATATAACCCCACTCATCCGTACTATACGCCAAAAAACGCAATCCTGGACCGCTCTCCCCATCAATCTGGTCGGAAAAATAAACCTAATCAAAATAATACTACTGCCCAAAATACTATATATCATAGAACACTCCCCAGTTTATCTCCCCAAAAAGATATTCTCTGAAATCACAAGTCTACTAACATTGTTTCTCTGGGCTAATGGCAGAGCTCGCCTAAAAATTAGCAAGCTTCAACAACCCAAGACTGAAGCCAGCTTAGCTCTACCAAATTTCCGTCTATACTACCTAGCCGGCCAGATTAGATACCTTAAACAATGGGTGGAATCAAACGAAACCCCTATAGCAGCAGAACAAATGTTAGCCTCCTACGATAGAGGCACTTGGATTACATATGACCACCACACCCACCCCTCTACACAACCAAATCCACAACTGCTACAATACTCTGGTATACCATTTGAAACCCCTTTATGGAACAACCACTGCTACCCACAACTGGCAGCCTTTGCCACATCAAATGACTGGGCAAGTAAAGGAATACGAAAATTCAAACAAATCATTTCTGGGACCCATCTCAAAAGCTTTGACGACCTAAAAACTGAATACAACCTCCCACGCTCATATTTCTACAGATATCTACAACTGAGACACTACCTCCACACGGAATTCCCATCCAAATCTTTCCAACTATCCAAACACCCTATTATCGGAATTCTAAAGACTCAAGGCATACAAGGCCTCACATCTCGAATATATACCAGATTGATTGCAGTAAACCCCGTCCTGCAAACTTGGAAGAAAACAATTCCTAGCATAAACGAGGAAGACTGGGACAAGATAGGCACGGCACATATACATGCCTCCCCTTCTGCCAACAATAAACTGATCCAGCTATACATCACCCATCAAGCCTATCTCACACCCAAAAGACTGAATCGCATCTCCTCTGCCTCCTTAGACAGATGCCCCAAATGCAATCAACAGTCAGCAGACTTCTGGCATTTGATATGGGATTGCCCGCTAATACAATCCTTTTGGCATGAAGTCACACAACTGCTAACAAACCTACTCCCATGGCCAGTCCCCTTGGACCCCAAACTCTGTTTACTGGGAATAAACACCATCGAAGTTGAGAATACCTCTCATCTAACGTTTTTGAAAGAAACTCTATTTTGGGCTTGGAAAACTATAGCCCTCAAATGGATGGCTCCGGAACCCCCTAACACAGAATCCTGGAAAGCGCTAATAAACAATAGTCTCCCATATCACAACTTAAAGGAGAACTAAAGTCCCAAGACAACATTGTCCCAATAGAGAGAGCACATTCACAAACGAACAACAAGCTGTGTCTCATGTCTCCCTTTGCTGTGGATGCTGGGTGATTTATGAAAATAACCTGTGTGTACTAAGGGTCAGCTCCCATAATTCACCTTATCTGGGAACACCCATCTAAGTGTCCGCCGGACACTTCACAGGAAACTGCAGTCTTGCTTCCTGGAAGCTGACAGCCAATCATGTTACAGCTCAGAGTTTCCTCCCTCTGACACAGAACACAGATACCAGTGCAGTTTTTGTGTAAACACATTAGAAATGCTCCTGTCCCTAACATTGATAAATTCCTATGCTTTACATACAAAAAAGAAAAGTGATCTTTGCAGTGTATGTCTTTGCTAGCATGGATGAAAGAAACAGAACATTTAACATTTCAGCAAAAAATAAAAGTAAGTATGGGGAATCGAACCAGCAACCTTCTATTCTGTGTCTTTCTAAAAAGAAAGCTTTCTACCACTAGGCCACAAGGGCTAATAAGTAATGGACTAGTACATGTAGAGTCTTTATCTTTTGCTAGACACATAATAAAAACAAAAAAAGGGAACATGGGGAATCGAACCTGTGTCCCAATAATCTGATATTTTTCCTAACCCAGCACTTTAGCAGAGCACGCCACAGGTGAACTCTCAATCAATAGAAGTAAATGTCAGTAAAATCAGTTCACTGTTTTGTATTGCTACTGGAAGACTGTCAGCAATTCACACTGGTTGGTAAATAAATAACAGAGCTGCTATATATAAAGATTGTACATATGTAGAAACGTCATATTTTTCTAGAAACATGGAAAAAAACAAACAAAAAAAGCACTAAACTCAGGCAGTAGACCATGTTATATTGTTTCATAAGTAAGCTAGGGGATTTGAATTTGCGATTTCTTGGTCTGATTGTTTCTAAACACACAGCATTTACAAGGTGCGCCACCAGCAAATCAACTGTGATTCCAGGTACATTTAGAGGCTTTATCTTTCACTAGAAAGAGATGCTAGAAACTCTGCACATAGAGACAGTGAATGCTGGGGTCAGGGGGCGTGGCTCTTTGAAGCCAACATGGGCTATGAGTTGTACTGGCAACAAGATGGAAGCCTCCTTTGTTACAGAATCTATTACTCATATCTACTAAATGCAAATAACTAGAGAAGAATCTTTCAACGTGTAGGTGTTCTGGGGAGAAAAACTTTCATATTAGGATCTGAAAAACTGAAGTTTAGTTCTGCTTTAATCTACAAACATAGAAACTGCAAAACGAAATTCAAAAGGATCTGGACCCCGTGGCTAGACTCCCCCCTAACAACTGGACCCATGTCCTAAACAAACTCAGCTAACTCCCTCTAAAATCTAATAAATGAAGCAGAAGCCGGGCACCCCCCCCCCCCCCCCCCCTCTCCCCCCCTCCCTAAACAATCTATATTTTATACTAAAACTGCTAATATAACAGTTCAAAAAATGCAATTGCCAAACGAATGTTGTAGAAAAGTATAAAAGTTAAAAGTTTATTATTCAAACTACAGCATAAATATAAGATGTAACTGATACTCTCTCAACTTTACTCACAATGTACTTGTTATGTGCTGTACCATTATACTTTTTCAAAAATAAAACGAGTTTAAAAAAAAAAAAGGAAAGGGGTCTGTACAAGCTATCTTTGTTACTCACTATCCAGTTGAGTGACCAGCACATGTGTTTATATGCATATGCAATAAATCTCTACTATCTACTTTCAAGACTGGTGTGGCTCTACTTAATTCCCTAACAGTTTTGGCATTTGAATGCGGGCACTCAAGATACAAACCTCAAGAGGACAAAATCAAGGGCCCAGTGAGTTGTTTCTTACCTATATTTGTCCCTTTTTCGAAATTGATCGCAGGACCAGGTATGTTCTGTTGACGAGAAACTTTCCCTCAGTCTTGATTGTTGATTGTATTGTACTGACCTTAGCTTTTCTGTTAACCTTTGTGCTCATGTTGTTCTTAGCCTGATGTGTGCCATATGTTTTGTGAATGGTTTGTGCATTGTATGTTAGCATGGATTTAGTTCTAGAGTAAAACCCCTATTTATTGTCTGAACACATTTTATAATTATTTTTTGTTTTGTCTTTTGAGATGTACTAGTTTATCTAAACTTTATTTTAATGTTTGGAGGAAAGCAGCACACCTCTATTTGTTTTAGTTTTATGAGTCTTTGGAATTTGAAAAGGACAGGGACAGTTTTATAAGCCTAAAGCAGCTTCAGGACAGGAAAGTTAATGAGCCTTTTCAGTGTTCCAAAGAACAGGATGGGATAATTTAGGGGCAGTAACTCATTAGGAGTTTGTTAACCATGAAAATCCCGATTTGAAAGTTTGTGTGAATGTCGTCTGCTCAATTATTTGTACTATTTACACTTTTCATTGTTGTTCTGACTTGATGTTGTTTTGTATTGTACTGAGTTGTGGTTTATCTTTGATATTTTGACAAACTGTTTTATTCTGGCTTCTGTGAATTGAATATCTTTAAGTTTATCTTATAGGTTGCCTACATATTAATTATTAATTAATGATTTAACATATTTGCAACTTGAATTGTTTATATGAAATTATTTCTTCACTTTTTAAAATTGTTTCAAATGCTATTTTCTCTGTATCTACTTAGAAAATCAAAGCTAGAAAGTTTCAGTGAGAGATGCTTAGTTTGTGTTTGTTAATGGTTCTCCAACTATGAGTTATGCAGTAATACAGAGTTGTATTGTTTTGAGAACTTAGTAATTATTGCAGTAGTTCCTGACAAGGAACTTTACCTTTTGATTGAAAGAGATCAAAAGAAGTCTGACACTGAAATAGTGATCAGAGCATAGAGTTTGTGTCCGGTTGAAATGACACCAGTTGTTTGGTAACCAATGGGTTAATCCTGATTGGTACATTTTGACTAAGTTCATTGAAGTATTTGTGAGGTGTAAGACCTCAAATTAGGTTTCTATTAATAATAATAGTGGAAGAATGACAATTATAAAGTATATGCATCAACTCTTTGTGGATAAAAAGTAGATATGGGTTAAGGTAGCAGTGTAAAATTATAATATTTCTGATGAAGGTATTTGGCTTATCTGTGGGTTCTATTTTCATTTACCCCTGGATTTGACAGGATTAGAAATAAATTATTGATTTTGATTGGAAATGTAGTAGCAATCAAAGATAGTTGAATAGTGCGGTAGGATACAAGAGTTAGACCCAGATGAGTTCCAGATGTTGGTATGTTTGATTTATAGAAAAAGAGAAAAAAAATTGTTAGTGCCAGCAAAGCAGCACTAGCAGCATCTGTTTCTTTAACTAAGTGCCCTTGGTTTTACAAGTGAATACAGTGTAATTTTTTTCTATATGGATATAGATGGTTCTGTAGTATAATTTTAGAATGGGATGTAAATGGTTTTGGATGGAATCTGTGTTGTTAATGTAGGAGTTGGAAAATGTATATAAAAATGAAAAGTTTACAGAAAGTAATGTGTTTCTAATTTATATAGAAGGAGAAAATATGAAAAGAAAGATAGTCATAAATAAGAATAAGGAAAGTTTGAAAAGAATCCAAGTAGAAAGAAAAGTATGTTGTACATAGAAAGTAGAGGATTTGTGTGGTGATAGATTACGTGGTCCTTTTAAACGTTAGAAAACTGATATGTTTCATTTTTTGGGTAGGGGGTGTTCTTCTCCCTCCTCCCTCTTCCCCTCATAGGGAGTAGAAAGTGCATTCTAGGTTTGGTTTGTGGTTAGACTGTAATGGACTGGAGAATAAAGCAGAATATGCAATTTAACATCTTTATTATGTTGGTTTTATTTTTGTTACAGGTAAAGTTCCTGTTTTCTAGATAAACAAGTTTAAAGAGGTAATAAGAGAATAAGATACATTTTCTTTTTGTAATTTATAAGGTACCTGGGTTAAGTGATCACAATTTAAGAACTTTGCTTTTGTATGCATACTGAAAAATCACGTGATATTAAATGAGCTCAATTTCTATATAAAAATAAGATCAATTGTTTGCAAACAATAACATTTTAAAATAATTTGTAATAGAATTTTAGATTTAAGATGGTTTATTAGATGAAAGCATAAAAAACTGCACATTACAGCACACAGATTTCATTTGAAAAATATTTAATGTTTTTTATTGGGTTAGGTTGTTTTGTTTTCAGGTTGATCCTACGAGATTGGAAGACTGGTATTACCTATACTGCTTCTCAATAATACTCCTAATTGATCATATCAAGGATAAGATGTGGATGCAATTCATTGAGTGTGAATGGATATTAACAGTCTTGTAGTTTTTTTAAGATCATTTATGTTATTTTTCAGATGCAATCAACAGTCTAAATTCTCTTTAATTGAAAACAGCTGTGTGTGCAGATATATTTTCTGTGTGCCCATAAAATTCCATTCCGTGTTGTATACCACAATGATGATATTCTAGCAGGTTTTGTATACACATAGCTTTAAAGGGCATGTCCACCCCGAAATTTAACTTTTGATATGTGGTAGGGCATGCTCCCCCAGCCCCAACCGCATTAATATAATTGTTAGAAAGTCCCCCGATTCTTACTTACCTGCCCTCTCTCCTCTGCTGCAGTGTTCAGGCCCTCTGCTTGCATGGAATTGAAAGCAGGGGGCGGGACCAGCAGCCGCGTCCGTGATTGGCTGAGAGGCAGGGAGGGCTGCACTGAGCATGCCTCAACCTTGATGAGGTTGAGGAAGTCTCAGGCACAGCATGAGTCACACACTGCTCCTACACAGCAGTTTCCTGGACTTTGGAGGGGCACAGCAGGGGAACTATTTTGAGCAGGAATGTAAGGTAAGGATTGTTTTAAACTACTTGATGTGGCCAGTAAGGGGTTAAATTTTAGTTTTGGGGGTGGACATGCCCTTTAATCTGTGTGCAGAGGCCTGCAGAGTTGTGTGTGTGTGTGTATAGACAAGTAGGAAACAATAGCGACAGCTGAGGATTTTTTCTATGACCCTTATACAATTTTGACCCTTATAAAAAACATCTGTTATTGGCATGTTGTTTTTAAACCCAGAATAAGACAACCTTATTCTTTAGTAATTAAGCAGCTCTAAAGTTAAAATTATAGAATATGTGTCAAATAAGGTTACCTTTAGAGTCTGACTATAGTAGAAATAGATGAATTGGAAATGTGTAATATTTTGTTTTAAAGGTAAACATAGCATTTTAATTACTCACTCATGGTATTTGTTTGAAGAAGAAGAAAAATATTAGCCAAGTAGATTTGGGAAGTTTTAGAAACTGGTAGGTTGAAAATAAAACTGCCAACAATGCACTAAGTAGAATGAATGATGCATATTTGCTATTGAGTCAACAAAATATGATAGTGTACTTCTTTTACAAAAGAGAAAAAAATGCTATCAGATAAAAAAGAATGTAAATTCATTGTGATGTTCATCCAAGGAAGGTTTAGCTATTGCTGGGATTATTTGAGGTGACAAAGTAGGGTGGTCTACTTTAGTTTTAAAGGGTCAGGGTTATTTATGTTAAGGGTCAGACCTATTTGGAAAATAGATAAATAGTCAATAAAGAAGTGGATGTCACAGCTATTTTGTAGCTAATGAATTTGTGTAGTAGAAGAATACTGTACCTGAATTCCTGAGTAACTCAGAATTTACAGTGTTTAGTTCTTGATATAAAATGATAGTTTTCATTTCACTTTCATTTGAAATTTAATATACATCACATAAATAAAAATATAAGAAAAATGTGGGCTGTGGATCTGTAAATTAAGGGAGACAAGTACACAGACTCTTTTCTTTTGACAAATGAGAAAAGATTAGTATGTATTGAAAAATTTCCTAGGTCTATAGAAAAAAATATTTTCATATATTTAAATTTTTCATAATGCCCTTAAAAGAGAAGCGTGTTAAAAGTTCATAAGAACCTAACAAGATCAATTTTACTTGAATGTAAATAATATGTGGTACACAGTTACTATGTTGGAGAAGGATAATTGTGTAATTGTTCACTTTTTAAGTATCAAGATTGTTTGAGTAGAAAAACATAAGATTTATTAAAGGAGATTTTTATACTCCAGAATTTGAAAACCACCCCCCTAAAAACATCAATAAGCTATAAAATACCACTTCATTAAATTGTATTTAAGTAAATGTAGGCCTGTTAAGAACTGGATGAAGTATCCAGTTGGATGAAGGACTGAGCATGTGCAGAACATAATGGTCATTGACCAAACTGTGTGTTAATAGAATGCTGTGAACTAAAGCACAAACCATGTTGTTTGGGTAGATTTCCAGCGCCCGTGTCAAAATGAGAGGTAAGACACTGGTTTTATATAAAGGTGTTCTGCCTTCTGTGGCTTTGGTTGTCCTTTAAGATATAATCGTATTGTATTGTCATCATTCAATACTCCTATGTACTGTAGGATTTTTCTTTAGTGAGTTGGATTTAGTATATGCAAGTAATATATTCTGTGGCTGGGAGGGATTCCATGTAGACGGCAGTACAACTTCACAGTCTATGTAATTTCCAAGGAGCCTTGTGAGCATGTGCACCTATTGGCCACACCCCTTGTCTCTCCTTGTTACATTTTGTACCTAGAAAAAGATAATGTTTCGAAATGTGGCAATATGGATGTGATGTTTTTCCTTCAAAAATGTAATAGGAAACTGCTGCAAGAATTACATTTGATTTGTGTACAAATAAATTAGTAGGGGCAACAGAGTTTGTATTAAATCTCTTCTTTTTCTGAGAAGTAGGATGTTCTGTAGCATAATATATGGCTAACAGAAGGGGATCTTAGTGCTGTAATTCAATTGGCTGTCAACTTTTAGAAAGCAAGGCTACAGCTTGATTTCATCTGGAGAGCATGTGATAGGCTCCACCAAAACAAGGATTTGAATTACGAGAGCTGACCTCTAATACCCGTAGATTCATTTTTAAATCAACCTACAGTCACAGTACAGGGAGAGATGAAACACAGTTTGTTAATATGCTCTATCTATTGGGACAATATTATCTGCAAACTTAAATTCTCTTTAATGATAAAATTAAAATACACAATCTCCTTTATTATATTAATATGGTACATTATGTGTCCTAGATATAAAATGGAAGAAAGGTTCACTCTGATTGTACATTTTAATTGTTAAATATGCCTAAAATGGTTAAATGGTTTAATGTCTAATAAGAAGGTTCTAATATGTCTTAAATAATGGTGAGGGTACAATATCATAGTATAAGAAAAAAAAAAATACCTAAGGCATTGCTACCTTTCTAGAGGTTACATATTGATTTAAAGTATATCTATGTAGGATTATATTAGTATATGATTTTATGGTTATTAGGGTACAAGTAATGTTAATATAAAATTTGGGGGTATACAAAATGTGTATAAAATGGACTCAAATTACAGAAAGCCTGGTCTCCAATAGCAAGAACTTGTGAAATTATATTGGAGAACTACCTAAGACGGGACTATATTTTCCTCATTATCTTAAAGCTATTGCATAAGATCCTGGTATCATTCCCATTGCCAAGGTTATTCTTTATCAGATGCCATATGACTGAGCAAAAATCATGTTCTATGACCTACTGACCTGAAATCTACAGCTCAAGTAACAAGTGTCTTTTTAGATATTTTCAACTTCTGCAACAGCTGTGAGAGTGGAAGGATGTCCAAATTGGATCTTTGCATTGTATTGGATACTATTGCTGCAAGTGCATATAGGGAAGCCACAATAATGCTTTACCTTAAATTCAATCTATTACCCAGCTACCCCAAACTGCCATATTGAGGAGAGAGGTTTCCTTCGGGTTTCAAAGAAAATAGCCCAGCTACCCTATTAACCCCTAGGATCCAGTGCTAAGGCTTGGGGTTCCTCATCAGGGTTTCCATCGGGTGAAGATGAGTATTAAGCTGTTGCTCTATGGACAGTTAAGCTGTTGCTCTATGGACAGATAACAGCTTATTGCAATTGGTTATAATTAGTTATAATGAAAAATCTACAGGAAAGTGAAAAATTATAGTTACTTGTAGCATGTAATGTAAAACATAGGAAAATGTTGAATACCAGAGAATTTTATGATACACATGTAAAGCGTAAATTAATTTTAATATCCAATTTATTCATACCTTAGTTAATATGATGTTAATGAGAGTAATTCTACATTTATGTAGTAGATCCGATTGACACCAATATAAGTACTTTCTTTTACATTGTACCCAAAGTAAATTTTCCCTATTATTGTTTCTAAAGTAAAAGCTGACATTTGTTAAGAAGGAATTATTTTTTAATTAAAATTAGATTAAAGGCATAGTATGATTGACAGGGTAGTTTTAACTGAAAGAAATTAGTATGATTCTAATGTATGAGTAGAGTATTAAATGTAAAATGTAATTTTGTTGTATCTTGTGTACCATCCCATAGATTTATGGTATAGTATTTATAGTTACTTAGTAACTAAAGGGGGGAAATGTTAAAGATATAATTTATAAATGTTATCATTGTATAGAAACTGTATTGGCTACATGCATTATGCAATGACTGTGTAGACGTGACATGAATATGAGATATGTAACATGGACCTCTGGGATCTCTAGTCACAATTGGATAACATATTTTTCTAGTTAAAGTTGTGTAAGGTAACAAATTATCATATAAGGTTACATATCTAAAGTAAAAAGGGATGGCAAAGTCATTTTCTATAGGATATGGGCTTGTGACGTATGGTCAAGATTGTGTATAAGAAAGGGGTCTGTATAAGCTATCTTTGTTACTCACTATCCAGCTGAGTGACCAGCACATGTGTTTATATGCATATGCAATAAATCTCTACTATCGATTTTTAAGACTGGTGTGGCTCTACTTAATTCCCTAACACTACCAAGTGGGCTTTTTACAATTACTGGATGTTCAATAAAAAATATTGACCAGAGCTCCTAAACCTTGGACTGCCCACGACCCCCACTGGTCGTGGGCAGTCCCACGACTGCCCACAACCTATTTTTATAGGCAAGGTGGCAACCCTAGCATACACATACAATGTTAGCTGCACACATTCAATTGAAAAATACAATTTGTCACCCTTTAAAGGACCTTATCATTAAATGCCTTCCATGAGCTACAACTACTTTATATAAAATTCAAGAAAATATTTGGCAAAGGAGACATCTGTACTTTTTCTTAATGGATAACTAAAAAGAAATTATCAATGACCCAAAATGGATTCCATGATTTTTGACAATTAGCTTTGTCATTCAAAGGGCTTAAAATGTGACAAACATTACAATATTGTAGCTCAATATCTGAAATGACTATATAAAACATCAACAGTGTGCAAAGTTTCCTATTTTCATTGATCATTTGTCAAGCCATCATAGACATTGTTTACGTTTATTTGTGATTATTATTCTTGCCACTTTAAATTGGGCCGATTGTGTTGCTTTAATATAATTTAATACGGTTTGGATGTGATAACAGAATATTTTTATCAGTGGTTTTTATTAATAAACCTATCCTAAACCAAGGATTGTATCCAAAAAACTTGCCCCCTATGAAACCACACAGCAAAGACATCATCAATATAATGAGGCAATAGCCCAAATAGTATTGCTAGATCACAAAAAGTTAATTATAATAAGTAATCTTTCACCTTTCTATGTTCACTAGTAGTTCCTGAATTATCTGCAGAAAAGTGTATGCTCTTTATAATGAAAGTTTTTCATTACTGGCCAATCACACTTAATGTACATTCAATAATGAAAAAGGAGAGCAAAATGATCTTATAAGGAGTTGTTCACACCCAAAACTAAAATTTACCCCACTGCTGGGGCCAGTGCAGCGTAGTGTTAAAAAATGTGTGGTGTTAACAAATCCTTACCTTTCTCCTCTACTCCTTATGGTTGTCATGCAGGGCCTGATGAATTCCAGAAAAGTAAAGAGTAGTTGCCTGTCTGTGTGTTATCTGGTGCCTGCTCCTCTTAGAGGAGTCTGCCATGTGCAGTGAAGCTTTTCCCCACCCTTCCTCCTCTGGATCCCTCAGTGCTGCATCTTGATTTAAAAAAAATAAAATTCATACATAAACCCCCCCCCCCCCCAAAGCCTTAAACAAGGGAACAAACGTAAGTCTATTTCTGTGCTGATTTTTTGGTTTTCAAGCTGGCATTTAGGATTGGGGGGGGGTCCACATCAGGGTTTCTTACTGGGTGTGTCCCCAGACAAACTGGCGTGACTTAAAAGATCCAGAGGTGTGCCTCAGAATTTTGGTAGTGGAAATATTTTTACCAGCATAACTTTTTGTTATTTTGTATATATAATGATACTTTACACTGCATTTATTTGAATACGATATACGCTGTCCAAAAATCTGTGTGTAATCCATACCTGCCTCTTCCTGCTCCTCCATGCGTTGTAGAGGTGTTACTGGACGCTACCACTGAAAATACTTCTGGATCACGGAGATGTCCGCGGATTTTTAATAGCATCCTTCAGTTGAGTGCCGGGCTTGAGATGCTCCCCAGCTCCACGTGGCTACCCGGTTGCCCGTTCTCCTATTAAGAGGCTCTATATGTTTTAAATGCCTTGGACAGGGAGAGTGTAGGAGAGTACCCATTGTCTCGTAAAGTGAACTGTGACATTTTTCAGCTCCTTTATCCATAGTGGAATTATCCATTGGTTATTTCAACAAACCAATATATGGTAGAGCAGGCTATTCCGGTTTCAGTGGTCATAATTTATGTCTAATAACCTTTCCTTATGAGAGAAGGAATTAGTTTTTTATATTGCACAGGCATTAGTGGCGTTTGCAGTATTATTCCGTGAAAACTTGACAAATTGAGATAAGATATCCCACTGTTGATATACAGTTTATATATCCAGACCTGTAGGTCTCATATATTTTAACAGCATTTATCTATATCTATTGCTCCCTTTATTGAATCCATATGATATGGATTCAATATGCATATTGCTTGCACTTTTGTGCAGGGCCGTTTTTAGGCATAAGCCACCTAGGCAAAGTGCTAGGGCGCCTATATTAAACCAGGTCACCCAGTGTTCTCCCTAGCATCCCCCTGTCAGCTTTTACTTTCAGTTTCAGAACTGCTCTCCTTGTTCTGTAATTTGTAACATTGTATCTAGTACAGAGCCTGAACTTGTAATCTGCAACATTGTATCCAGTACAGAGCCTAAACTCAGCACCCTTTACTTGGATACAATGTTACAAATGAAGTGAAGGTGAAGGAAGGAGGGGGGATGATGAGCCCAGCTAATAGCACTGAGGAGAACAGCTCTAAAATGCCAGGTAAAAGCTGCTGCAAACTTTATAACAGTGGCCCCTGTGACTAGCAGCCATGGGCTGGCACTGAAAGTGGTAATGCCAATACTCTGGGGAAGTCTGCTGGCACTGGAGGGTTAATGGTAATTCTCTTTTGGTACTGAAAATATTAATAGCAGTACTCTAGTAAAGGGTTTAATGGCAATACTCTGGGTCAGTGCTGGCACTGAAATTAATTGTAGGAAAGTGTGCTGGCACCGAAGGGTTAAATGTAATACTCTTCTGGCACTGAAGGGTTAATAGCAATATTCTGGGGAAGTGCTGGCACTAAAAATGGTAATGCCAATACTCTTGGAGGGATAGGCTGCACTACTGCACTTTTAAGTGCGACAGGATTGCGTTCTGATCATGCTAGGGCACCAAAATGGCTAGAAACGGCCCTGCACATTAATATTCTATACCAGTGATAGCCAACCTTTTAGAGACAGAGTGCCCAAACTGCAACTCAAAACCAACTCATTAATGGCATTGTGCCAACACAACAATTTAACCTGAATACTGAGGTTTTACCTTAAGGTTTTACCTTAATACCTTAAACAGATAGACAGATAAGACACAGACAGATACCATAGATAGAATTGATTATAGATTACCTATTCATTTCTATTTTAGCTTTTAGAAAGTGCTTGGCTACAGGTTTAACAGTGTATCCATCTCTAAAAGAAGTAGTAATGTAGAATTCGTAAATTCTAGTCTTTCCAATATACAGTATACAAGACCACACACACATGTAATCATGTAAACAACATGCTCAGGGCGCACCCCTGCAGAACACTTAAAAGGTGGCAGTAAAAAAAATCCTCCTTCCTCCAATACTGCATTTCAGCATCAGTCCACCAATCAGTGTTAAATCAGCCCTCCAGTCCACCAGTCAGTGTAAGTCAGCCCACAACACCCACCTCCACAACACACGCCTATGTTCACTGATGAAGCCATGCCCACTTAACATACCGCTACCCGTCTGCCGATAGGCGCCATTTAAAAGTTGTTTCAGGTGTCAAAAACCCTAGAAACACCCCTGCATTCACACCACTTATTGGACCGACTCGATTCTTTCCTATTGGTCCTACTTAATCATATGTTCGCATTCACATCACATATTGGTCCAACTCTGTGCTTGCATAACTCACGCCACACATTTGAAGGAAGATTATGCATTGCAAAAGACACTAGATGAAGCAAAAATTTCAATAGGAAACAAGTGTAGCTGTCGCTGGGTTAATATCAAGAAAATGTTTTGTTTGCTTTTTCTTTATAATTATTATTTGTAATTATTGTAAATAAGTCTTGAAAATGGTTTACAATGTACTGCCAGAAGGTTATTGAGCTGAGAGCTGATTGTAATCACTGAAGAAAAACAGTGAAATAAAGATTATAACATATATATATATATATATATATATATATATATATATATATATATATATTTCATAGAATTAAAGGGCATGTCCACCCTTTTAAAATTTGTTTGATATATTGTAGGGCTTCCTCCCCCAGCCCCAACCGCATTATTTTTACCTCCAGAAAGTCTCCAGATCTTTTTTTTTTTTAAACTCATTTTTTATTTAATAAAACTATTTACATCATGTCTGATTTGCATAAATGTTTACATTAGTAACATATATCCAATGCACTAGTATTTAAATATAGTTTACATAAACATTTTCTGATAGATAAAATACACTGTTACATTATAGTACTGAGAAAAAAGGAAAATATATTTACGTATCTGTACAGTAACACATTTTAAGGAAGAAGGATCAGGATAGGAGGAGGTAGGTATACGGGAGGGGGTCATGCCTCACCCACAACCCCGCCCTTCCTCCAGCCCACCCCTGGCCACCGGACACTCCCCACCCACCAGGGGTCGTTCATGCTGTTAGAGAAGATTCAGTCCACACATTCCATATTTTTTTTAATTTCCTTGGACATTGTCTATGCTTATATATAAGATTATGAAATGGAAGCATACTATTGATCAGCTCACGCCAAGTTTTAACTGTAGAATGTTCTGCGGCCATCCATTTTAGCACTATAGTTTTCCGGGCCATGAATAGTGCTTCACGTAGAAAAATCAGTCTGTAGGAATCTTCCAGATCTAACATATTAATTCCCAATATACATAATCGTGGATCCATTGGGACTAACCAGGATAGTAAGGATGTAAGAAATGTAGTGATCTTGGTCCAAAAGTTTACAATTATAGGGCAGCCCCAAATAAGGTGCCAGAAATCAGCATCATTTTGGGCGATTGTTAGAATGTGTTGAAGATATCCTATGCAATCTTACTGGCTTTAGGTAGGCTTGATGGGTAATATATAGTTGTATCAGTCTATTGTTGGCTGACGGGGAGGCACTAACATGTGCTGACCCGATATCTTCCCAATCTTCATTTGTGAGGTCTGGAATATGTGTATTCCAAAGTTGGATTATTGTTTCCATTTGCATATCGGTTTGAGCTTTGATGAGGCGGGTGTATAGCCTTGAAACCAGTCCTTGTAATCCCTGGGTCTTTAGATTTCCTATTAACGCATGTTTTGTTAGCATGATTTTCCTATCGGGGTATTCCGTATGCAGACAATGTCTCAACTGTGAATATTTGTAGAAATATGTTTGCGGTAGCTTATGTGTGGCGCTAAGATCTTCAAACGACCTTATTGTGTCTCCTTCAATTAGTTGGCTGAATTGGTGCACTCTTTGATCTCCCAGTCCAGATAACACAGGAAGCTCGACAGTTGCAGGAAAGATTGATTGTGCCATAGGGATTTTTCGGGAGGGATGCCAGAGTACTTGATCAGCTTGTTTGCCTCTTTCCAAATTTTGCACATTTGTGTATGATGTGGAGTGGATGAACCAGCTAAGTGTAGGTTTGGGGCTTCGGCTGTAGATAGGATGGAGCCGGTACTGTAGGTAGCAAACATATGTTCTGCTGGAGAGGGAGTAATGTTTGAAATTAACCATGTGGCCATATATCTTAATTGTTCAGCTAAATAATACGTATGAAAGTTAGGGGGCGCTAGGCCTGCGCTACCTTTTGGCTGTTGTAGTTTACTCTGTTTAAGTCTGGCTCGCCCTTTTGACCACAAGAAGGATGTTAATACTCCAGTAATTTCAGAGAATAATTTTTTGGGTAAATAAACTGGAGAATGTTCAACAATGTAGAGGATTTTTGGAAGGAGGATTATTTTTATCAAGTTAATCCTACCTACCAGATTGAGTTGGAGCTCTGACCATGTTTGAATCCTGCCACGAATTGTGTCTAATAGCGGTCATATATTATGTTTGTGAAAGTCCTTTGGGATCCACGCATCCAGATACTTGAATTTGGTTACAATCAGGATTTGCCATTAAAATGTAGTGGAGGTAATTTGGTCAGAGTATAGCAAGCAGAGGGCTGATTTTTGCCAGTTTATATATAGTCCAGAGTATTCACTGAATTTGTCTATGACCTCTGCCGTACGATTCAAAAATACTCCCATATCTGAGAGGTATAGGATCATATAGTCTGCATACAATCCAATCAGGTCTTCATGGTTACCACTCTTTAGTCCCTTAATAGATGGTTCCATACGAAGTTGTATCGCTAAATCTTGTATAGCAAGTGAGAAGAGGTAAGGAGATAAAGGGCATCCTTGCCGTGTTCCTTTATGTAGCAGGGAGGGGTCAGATTGCTGACCATTTACTATAACTGTAGCGCAGGAAGCTGAGTATAACAATTGGACCCACTTAATATAATTAGGGCCAAAGCCGAAATGCTTCATACATGCCTACAGGAAACTCCACTCCACAGAGTCAAAAGCCCTACATACATCCAGGGAGAGAATGGCTCTGCCCCCCATTTCTTGTACGTTATTTGGGTGTTTCTATGGGGCTGTGTATGGGACTTTTTATGGGGCTGTGTATTGGACTTTCTATGGGGCTGTGTATGGGACTTTCTATGAGGCTGTGTATGGGACTGTGTATGGGACTTTCTATGGGACTTTCTGTTTAACTATCTATAGGGCTGCCTATGGGTTTATACTCGAGTCAAGCAGGTTTCCTAGTTTATCAGTTAGAAGTAAGTACCTCGGTTTATATTCGGCACAGTTTATACACGAGTATATACGGTATATAGTCCTAGAATCAAAAATAGCTTGTCATCTATTTCCAAAGCGACACATACATACTTTCCTTCACCATCTTTCGTCATTCTGATTATTTTGTTGTTCTGGTGTTCTGAAGTAGGAACACTCCTCTAGAATAGGAGGTGTGAGTACTGTGAGCAGCCCAGGCTATGCAAGGTTTAAGTAACCATTTTTGAGAATCCCGTGTAAGGTTGGTTTCTTAGAGGAAGACAATGTCCGGGTTTAGAGCCCGGATTTTCTCCTGTACTTGCAATCTTTTGAACAGGTTATTCAGGGCACGGACGATCCAGGTAAGAATTTTAATTTGTTTTTTCCTTTTCGTACTATGGTGGGGGTTGTGATCCAGTTTCCCAGAGAGGACCAGAGGGCAGCGGGGCCGTAACGAGGCATAGGGCAGAGAAGGGAAAAGGGAGTAAGGGGGGGCGCGCTACAAATTGCATATTCAGACATAAAACACTCCAATTAAAAATCAACATATTTCTATTAACTGTTAATATAAACATTAAAAGAAAAAAGAACACCTGTTTCATTACAGAGCAGCACATGCTTAGTGCTTTTCAAACATTGACGACCAATTTCCGTCTATTACGGTATTTAAAGGGGAGTTGGAGGTCCATTTACTTGTGGAGAGAGGGAGTAAGAGTGAAAGAGGACTGAGAGAAAGGCTAGGGGGGGTGCATAAAAGGGACAGTGTACCGGATTATAGTTAACCATTACAGCTACCATTTCTTCCGCTCCCGACATTTAAACATCTTATTCCTTTCTTTTTTAAAAAAAAAGCTCACACACCATAAAAATTACAAAAAGCTCACTCACAGAAATAAAGCCATGAATCCCATTTATTTTAAAATAAGCATTTAAAAATGTAGCAAAAAAAAAAATAGGTAGCACTGAAAAATAGGTATAAGGCACCATTAATTGTATGTTTAGTACCTTTCAAAGAGACCAAGATCATGCCTTTAGATGCTGTCTTTTGCATGGTACCTGCTACTCATAGCTACCTGAAACTTTGGATTTGGTGTACTGCATTCTCTAACTGTACAGATACATACTTTCACTTTTTGGTAAGTGTAACATTTTATTGTGGGTGTGATTTAATTTGAATAGGTTACTAAATAAAAAATAGTTTACTTAATAAAAAATATGATGCTAAATCTAAAATGAATATTAAAGGGTAACTGTGGTCCAAAAATGACTTTAGGTAAATTGGCAGCAAATGCTTTGAAGATATTTACATTTTTATGGTATGCATATATGGTAGTAGCATCACCAGATCCCCTGCACTTCCTGCTTTGAAAACAAGCGGCAGCTCCTCCCTATGTGGGGGGCATTGAAAAAGACAGAAATG
This sequence comes from Hymenochirus boettgeri, assembly GCA_019447015.1. Taxonomy (NCBI): domain Eukaryota; kingdom Metazoa; phylum Chordata; class Amphibia; order Anura; family Pipidae; genus Hymenochirus; species Hymenochirus boettgeri. The sequence continues at coordinate 97,501,392 of CM033474.1, forward strand.
TACACACCTTCCCTCCCCCCCACAATATTGAAAAAAAGGCTAATTTAGCTGCCTATTAAATATCAAAGCAAAACGCTTAAAATGGAAATCTGTTCATTTGAAATTAATATACAATCTTTCTTAATTCTTCTAAAAATGCAGCTTGTACAGATGACAGAAAACAGCTAATTTTAGCTAAAGAAAAAGAACTGTGACAAGAAATAAGTGTCTTACTACAAACATGTGGAATAGGTAGAGCAATTATAATTTGTCCCATCCCACAGGGTACCTTAAGTTTCTTTTAGATGATGTCAGCCTTGTGACATGCTGTATTTCCTGGGTACACAGTGGTTAAAAAGGGATTGACATCATAGACAATATTCAGGTAGGCTGTGGAGTTAAATGTTGCTTAATTGTTACTAAGGGGCCCAAAGTAAGCCAGTCAAATGTACCCCACACTATTACACCATAAACCAGAATTGTTTACACAAGACAGAATGGATCTATGCTTTCATGCTGTTTACACCAAATTCTGACCCTTCCATTTGAATGTTGCAGCTAAAGCCAAGACTCGTCAAACCAGGCAACGTTTTTCCAGTCTTGTATTGAACAAATTTAGTCAGCCTATGCAAATTGTAGCTTCAATTTTCTGTTCTTAGCCGAAAGAATAAGCATCTGGTGTGGTCATCCATCAGATGCAATGTTCAACCTTTTGTGTTTTGAGACATGGTATTCTTCATACCTTGGCTTTAACAAGTGGTAATTTGAACTACTGCTTTTCGATCTTCTGGACATTTCAATCTTCTCTGACATTACCAAGGAACTTTAGTCCACACAACTGATGCTCACTAGATATTTTCTCTTTTATGGACCATTCTCTGTAAACCCTAGAAATAGTTTTATTTAGTAGTAGATCAGCAGTTTTTCCCTTCTGGCACCAAAAACCATGCCACATTCAAAATCACTTACATCCCATTTCTTCTACAATCGAATGCTCTGTTTGAACTTCTACAACATGTCTTCAACGTCTAGATGCCTAAATGCATTAAGTTGTTGCCATGTGATTGGTTGATACGTTATTTGTGTTAACAAGCAATAGAACAAGTGTACCTAAGTGGCCAGTGAGTGTATATTATACATAAAAATACAAAAAAAAAGTTCTAAACACATAAATAAGTCACAAAAGTATACAGATACCATGGTCATAGTATCTTCCCTGCACAAGTGAGGAATGATGTTTCTATCTAACCTAACTTAATAAGACAAAATAACCCTTAGTAGTATTATTAGGTAAAATAATGTAAATGAGCTGAGTGTCAAAAATAACATGCACATTTCTACTCTAGTCTAGTTCCTCACAGAAACATAAATGATGACAAACATGTACCCTCTTTTCTGTTATTCCCAATGTGAGGAACTAAAAAGCTAGGTCCTCATCCCTGGGGATTTAGCAGATTGATGAAAATCTTCGCAATTTCCATCATCTCTGGTCCCACATCCTCCAACAAGCCTACCTATAGCAAAATGTGGTCTGCAAGCCAGTCTAAGAATGGGGGTAGGACTGGAGCTACAGTCACTCTAACTGATTCTTATTAGTGGGGAACATGGCAATGAATATGCATGAATTTGAATGAGCTTTTTTTCCATCATCTCTGGTCCCACATCCTCAACAAGCCTACCTATAGCAAAATGTGGTCTGCAAGCCAGTCTAAGAATGGGGGTAGGACTGGAGATACAGTCACTCTAACTGATTCTTATTAGTGGGGAATATGGCAATGAATATGCATGAATTTGAATGAGCTTTTTTTCCATCATGTCTGGTCCCACATCCTCCAACAAGCCTACCTATAGCAAAATGTGGTCTGCAAGCCAGTCTAAGAATGGGGGTAGGACTGGAGATACAGTCACTCTAACTGATTCTTATTAGTGGGGAACATGGCAATGAATATGCATGAATTTGAATGAGCTTTTAACAAAGGAATCTAAAATTAAGTCAATTTGGTTTGTTATTTAGTAATATGTTAATGTACATTCATAAAGTGCAAGCACTTTTATAGTTCATTACAGAAAAGGTTCCTTTGTTTTAATATAAGAATGGTACTGTAGTAATATGGCCAACTTTTTGCCATGGAAGTGTGGTCAGGATATGTGGAGTAACTAGGAAACACTCGGCCTCCCAGCAAAATTATGATGGTTCTCCCAGGAGGTGGCTATATCTGTCATAGAAAAATTAAGAAAATGGGGCCACCTGCTCCCCTGGATAGGATGTACTATTGTATTAGATTTAGAAAGAGACATAACAGTAACAGTAACAGGAAATAACAGGCATCCTTCTAGGTATATGGAAGATAAAAAAAAAAAAGTATAAAATGGCATTTTAAAGGCAATAAATTGTTTTGTAATTTTTTTTAGATATTATGTCCTATGACCATGTACTACAGTATAAATTACCCCTTTAAATTATCATGATATTAACGTATGTATAAATGCAAAATAAAACCAGTTCTACAATGATATACCATACCTCATAAGATGAAACAAGTACTGTTTTTCCATGACAAATAATTTCAATTTGTGCATATTGGGGCAGGGTTTTTGTCCTGTCAAAAAATCTGTAAGGTATTTGGTCACATATTAACTGTTTTCACTTTTTTGAAAACCTATAAAGTAGCTAAAATAGCTATGCTAATCAATAGTAAGGTACAGACGTGCAATTGTGGCCTCGACTGCTTGGCAGATCAACGACGCCCAACTGACAGCCCATTCAATTGAAATCCTAGATTGGTTCTATGGCAAAAAATGGCACAGAAAATGTGTTACTTTTAAACTAAAATACGAATAAAATACAACATTAAAAAGGTTTTACAGTGCAACATCGTTTGTGGTTAAATTGTAAGCTCAGGCCGGGCCTCATGTGAACGGATTAATAATTGTAAAGTTCTGGGTAATATATACTGGATATAAATAAAACTATTACTGCTTTTTTTGTGTGGCGAGATTTTAGAGGTAAGGCTATTAACACTGAACAAGGGAAATAACATTATTTTCAATACAGATGATCACTCTACAATAAATGAAAGCACATAAAAGGAAAATATAAAAGGAAAGTTGTAAATGCACTGCCAATTTGTAATCCCTGCTTTATTATTTGCTTTCAGACATGTTTATCAACCTTCAGGATACTCAACAAGCAATAGTTGTTCGCCCAGCACAATAATAATTTGTAGTCAATGCCAAAGGAGCTATTTACATTTTACTAACCTGTGTGACTATTAGAAGCTTTTAATCTGCACCATGATAGTGTGCTGGGGTTTGTGCTCTTAATATTTCTGTCAGAATTGTAAGGCTGATATTTTCGGCTGACCGACCGATTCACGGCACATTCGGTCTGTTGCCTGTAAATATCTGCTGGTGTGGGGCGGCCGGCCGCGACCGAACTTGATCATTCGTTCGTCTGGATAGGACGATCAGACGTGTCGGTAAATTACATAGGGAATTGCACGATCAATCACATTTTTGGCCGCTGCCAAATTTGTCCCAGCCGAGCGCTTCGTCCCTTTGTGTGTACCCAGCCTAATGGACAATGTGCAGTATTTACAGTATACCGTAAGTCATGAACTTTATAAAGGTACTTATTATGGTCTCGTAACTCCTCTGTGGCTTCTAATATCCTTATTATTTACAGTATGTACAGTAGGTTTCTTATTCACTTAACAAAGGCAAAACAAGGAGACAAGATAAGCTGTTTATCCTTACCAGACTGTCACTGTATGAATCAGCTTTGGCAATAGCTTCTTCTACAGCTTCTTCTGCAACACGCAGGGCAACTGAAAGTGTGTCCATCATACTGTGTCCTACATAAAAACAAAAGTGCCAAATTTACACTGAGTTTAATATTTAGGGCAAACAGTAAGATACAAATATGTTTTATCCCCATTGCATAGGTCTCTAAATTAAAAATATAGCAATCATTTTTAGAATCCTATAAATCACTGCAGGAAAAGAATAAATATGTAACTGTACTAGTGCCTATCTAAATGTATCATCATTGATCAAATTTATTGCAAAACCTATTAATATCTGAAATAAAAACTCAGGGCACCATTATGTCTCTCTGCCACATACAGTATTTTTGCGCCCGCTCATCACGCTGTGTTCTTTATACCTATTTTAATCTAGGGAGAGTTTAGAATAAAAGAAATTGGTATGAGATAGCATACAGTAGCTACTCTTTACATAAGAATGGGACAACTACTGGATAACTTGCAATCAGCAAGGGCTAATATTACTGCAAATTAAAGGTTAATCATAACATTATGGATCAATAATTCAATGCTGTAGGTGCAAATCTTTGTATCTGACTTTACAAATTACCATACCCAGGAAAGGCACACAACAAAAATCACCCCTAGGCACTGTAAATATAGACAGAGGGAAAAAGGATAGTAAAGAGTTTGAATGAGAATTTACAGGGGAACTAAAGTCACCAGAAAACATTGTCTGAATTGCTGTGTTTTACCTCTCCTTTTGTTGATTGATTTATTAAATAAACCTGTGGGTACATCAGGCCGATGTAGTAAAACAAAAAAGTTACATCTAACCTAACCTGACTTTCTGCACCTACGTAACTTTTTTTCTGCATGAGCCCCATGCCTCTGCATTCAATAGGTGTTAAGTTTTGCACTACAAGGTAGGCTACGCTGCACTGTTTCTAAAAAGGGTTGGAAATGGCAAGGTCAGTGCCAAAATTAGTGAAAAACCCGCACTAACCTGATAGTTCATCAGGTAGCATGGGTTTTGCACAAATTCAGCCGAAAATGCCCAATAAAGCATCGCCCCAAGGATGAGCTCCCATAACCCACCTATTTGGTCTAATTGTTAGTGATTTCAGTAGACTGAAAGATACAGCATGAACCATAGATTTTAAAGTCCTATAAATTAGCTCTAATGTCATAAATCCCCATGCACTATAGACAGGGCAACTAGAAGGGAGGGAAAAATTGAAGATAGCGCCCCCCTCTTTTCACAGCTTCTGCAGAGCCACCCCAGCATTACAGTGCCAAAGCATTTGTGATGCAACCTCCTCTGGCATGACGTCAGCCCAAACAATTGGTTAACCGCTAGAAGGCAAGCAAGAAGCAAGCAGCCTGCAATATGTCATCTTGCTCTGCACTCCTCAACCTCCTCTTTTCCTCTGGGCACCATCACCCTCAATAATGCATGCAAATGTCATGTAGGTAAGCAATTATTCACTAAAGCATGAAATATTAAAGTAATGAATGTTACCTTGAGTTTGTCTGTAAAATGTTGAGTCACTTCCACAAAGGCTTCCCTCATTTTCTATGCTTTCATCAATAATGCTTCCCTCTGAAATGAATGATTATTCAAAATTGGTTATTTTAAAATGAAATGCAACATATTGGATATTATTCAGCAAGCATGTTAATAATAACAACTTTTCATTTGTCATGAATTATTTATTTGTTGAATTGGTGGTCTGTTGTTGTCAAAATTTTATGTACTTGCACACATAGTATAAGGGAGCGTGGATATAGTTGGGACCTGTCAGAGAAAGAAAAGGAGCACAATTGCGGGTAAGTTTCTCGATCTGTCTGACGGCCTTTTTGATAAATTAAAAGAACGGGAGGTAAGACTTAACTCCGTTCTTCAATTAATGTGAAAAAGAGTATCTTTACTTTTTCAGTGGAGATAACTTCTGTACCTCGCCTCGCTGACTGATCTTCTGTGTTCTGACCTCTGGCTCCCTGTCCCTGACTCCGTTTCCACTTACCGATTTTGTACCTCTCTATTGTCCAGCTCTGAGCTGGTTGTGCCCTGTCTGTCTCTGACCCTTGTGCTAAGGATGACCCTAAAATTAGATTCATCACAAGATACAATCAGGAGTGGGATTCCATTAGGGAGATTCTAAGATCCCACTTGCCTCTAAAAAGTGGCAAGGAAATAAGAGATGTGGCAGATGTGTGATGTGCCCTTTTTTGGTAGAAACCAATTAATTTAAAGGAACCCAAGATAATATCTATATTATTAATCAGTGCATAACATGTCAAACCAAATCGGTAATCTACATGTTGGAGTGCAACTGTGGAGCATGATATATAGGTAAAACTTTGAGACCACTCTCAGCTCGCATTAATGAGCATAGGAGGTCAGTCCTGAAGGGTCAGACACAGAGATCAGCTTTGGCCAAGCATATGGCTGAAAAACGTGGGGGAGAAAGTCATCCATGGCAGTGTCTGGGTCTAGAAATTGCCACAATGGGAGTGGGGGGGGGGGGGCAATTTACCCCGGTTGATCCTTCAAAGGGAATTAAACTGGATCTATAGGTTTAAAACATACTCCTTTTTGGATTAAATGAGGAACTCCAGTTTTCCTGTTTTCTAGAATAAGGAATGGAATATTTATGGTTTTGGGTAGTTTATAGCTGCTTAATATGATGAATTTTTGTATAAATGATGTGAAAAGCCATGATTCTTGTATACCTGATATTATTTGGGTCATGTTGCTTGTTAAAGTATGTATAAACAGGTGTAAAATCATGTTACCTGATAAGCACTAAGTGGTATATTGTTTTGTTGAATTGTAGGTATTGACACAATATGTCTGTAATTTACAGGATTAAGTATTCACCCTTTATTGTGGCAATTCCTTCCGCTTTAAATAGTAGGAGGAACGAGCGATACCTGGACTTGTTTTAAGGGACTGCCCCTTAGAGACCTTGTGACCCTGACAAAGCTATGGCGGATTGTGCTTAGCAAAACACGTGTCGTTTTCCCTGGAGAGGAGCGTTTTTGGAGAAGCCACTAGCCAACTTGGTGTACAGAAGAAAAGCGGGAGCCATTGGAACTTGGATGCGGATTGACCGGGACTGTTTTACGACTTCGGACCCTCAATCGCACATACAGGTGAAAAGTGTTGGTCCGTCCACGGGAACAATAAGTATATTACTTACCTGTGTAACCTGGCTTCTCACGGAAAGGCCCCTATTCGTTTGACTGCTTCTGCATATAGAGAATCCATTCACTAGTTGTGCTTGAACACTGCTATTTGGTCCAAGGGTGCTCTAGACCTTTGACACCAGGATCCTCTCTAGGTGTGTACCAGGGACGCCCGTTTTTTTGGTGGGGTTTTCTTAGTGGGTGGTCAGGGGTGGGGAAGATGTGTATGGGGGGGTTTCTTTTGATATCTTTGTGTCAAGATTATATTATTGACCTAGTTCATCATGTGTTTTTAAAGTGGACAATAAACAGTATTTTTACTTTTATAACCTTTATGTGGCAGTGCTTTGTTTATGGGAGGTCTTGTTCTCTTGGGGAGCTTGTTTTCCCGTTTGGCTTTTTCTAAGTGGTTGTGCCCTGTCCGCCTGTTTAGCTTCCAGTATCTTTGTGTATTCTAGGCCTCAGCCAGGGGGCAACTGATCCCGGTAAGGTGCTTCAAGCCTCCCAGCAAGCGGGGGCTTGTCTCTTAGTGAAGCAAGTGGTGTTAGATCTGGGCTGAAAAAATACACGGAGATCCACAGCGTCACAGTAGAATTCTTATTTCAAAGTTCAACAGAAATGTGAAAAAAAATATTTGTACATATTTAGGGATATATTTGATAGTTTAATTAATGGGTTTCAGGGAATAACTGCCTATGTGGGGTCTCTAGGAGGTCTAACACATCTCTTCATGGTTATGCAATGTAACATATATTAATTAAATATATACTGCAGAGGTTTATATGGAGTCATGTTACATGGTGGATTGGTCACAGTAGCACTAATTGGAAAGAGATAAATGACTACTGCTTGTCACTGCTAATACACAGAGATTTGTAACAGAGAACTATAGCAGTTATAATGGTCATTGAATTAAGGCTTATTTTTATTCTTACTAAACTGGGAGGCACGGCGTGTTTTTTTTTTTTTTAAAGCAAACTAACCCCAACTGTAAAACAGCAACGTTTTTAAAATAATTATCCTTGTCTAAAGTGCACTTTTGCTTGAATGGAAATGTGTCCATTTGTAATAGTTAAATAAAAGATTTATAGCTTGCATGCAACCGCTCACAACTCATTCAAGAAATATGTAGGAGATCTAAATACTTTAATAGACAGTGCTTGCTTTAATATATATGCTAAGTGCTTGCCATCAATATCAGTAAATGATACACTGAAAGCTTTCAGTGTCAGGCTCTCTAAAGGCAAAGCCTGATATCCATTTGCTAGCCATAAAAGACAGCAGCTAAATTTCCTACAGTAGTTGTTAAATATACATTTTGCTGCTCTGTGTAAGATTTTCATATATTGTGAGAAAACATGTTTAACTAGCATGGCTATCTAGAAGATGTGTACATGCTAATAACCTGTGCATTAACAGTATCCTCCACCAATGAAATTAAAGACAGTAACGTAACTAGGGAGGCTCCGCCCTGCAGATTTTGGAAGCACAGACCTTCTTTGTTGAACCCCTGCTCTGGTCCCTCCTCACAAGCAGGAAATCAGCAAGCATGCACAGTCAGCTGTTTAAAATAACTAATGGCCAGGCTGGATGGGCCCCTCCATCCCCAGTAGTTAGGCTTCTGGTTACAGATAAAACCAAATCATTCTGACAATCTACTGAGCAGCAAGTGCAGGCCTATTACTTACTCAAATATTATAATATCAGCTTATTTTAAACATGCTGTGGTATCCCTACGACCTGATCTACTTAGTGCTAAATCTAAAGATCACTACTCTTTGCTCATTCTTCTTGATCTGTCCTCTGCTTTTGATACTGTTGATCATCCTCTACTTCTTCAGATCCTGGCCTCTTCTTCAGATCCTGGCCTCTTTGGGTATCCAGGACACTGGACTTTCTTGGCTATCCTCCTATCTCTCTGGTAGGACCTTTAGTGTTTTCCACTCCGGAATTAGCTCCACCCCTCGCCTCCTCCCTGTGGGAGTCTTGCAAGGCTCAATACTCGGCCCCCTTCTTTTCTCAATCTACACCTATGGCCTTGGATAACTCATTAGTTCATTTGGATTCCAGTATCACCTGTATGTGGATGATACACAAATTTACATCTCTGCCCCAGATCTCCCTACAGTGACATCCCAGGTCCCCGACTGCCTTAGTGCCATCTCTGCCTATATGTCCTCCCGCTTCCTCAAACTCAACATGGACTAGACTGAACTTTTCCTTTTCCCACCCTCACAATCTGTTCCCCTCCCTAGTCTTACTATAAATATTAACAATACACCTATATCCCCATCTCCTCATGTCCGCTGCCTGGGAATAACGCTAGAGTTGGCAAGCAAATTGACATGGGGTTTGAAGGAAAGATCGGATCTTTCCTTCAAACAACATGTCAATTCGCTTGCCAACTCCTGTCGGCTCCAACTCAAAAACATCTCCCGAATTTGACCCTTCCTATCGAATGAAGCTACAAAAATCCTAGTCCATGCCCTAATCATATCCCAGCTAGACTACTGCAACATACTCCTGTGTGGTTTACCAAACAACCGCCCGGCACCGCTTCAATCCATCCTCAACTCTGCTGTCTGGCTCGTTCATTTCTCTTCTCGCTTCTCTAATGCCTCTCCTCTCTGTCAGTGCCTCCACTGGTTGCCCATCAAGCAAAGTATCCAGTTAAAGCTGCTTACCCTATCCTATAAAGCACTATCCAATAAAGCCCCTCCATATATCTCAGAGCTGATCCACCGACACTGTCCCAGACGCAATCACCTCTCCGCAAATGATCTCCTCCTCTCATCCATCCTTGTCACCTCTTCCCATGCCCGTATTCAGGACTTTGCTTGTGCTCCCTCTGCTCTGGAACTCCCTTCCTCTGTCTGCCTGTCACTCACCGTCCCTAATACCTTCAAACGTAACCTTAAAACCCACCTCTTCAGACTAGCATATAACCTGGTCTAGACATTACCCATATGACTACCCAATATGATCCAACCTGCCTTTCACACTCCACTGCCAATCTATTTACAGCCTACCGATTCCCTCACCCTTGTGTTTCACACACATTTCCTGTCCTATGCTTCCCTCTGTATTTGAGGAATGCTGGGAGTTGTAGTTTTCAAACATCTGGAGAGCCACAGTTTGAGGATCACCGAGATAACCAACGTTTCTTAAAGGGTTTGTACACTAGTGTGACTTCAAAGAGCTTATCCCTTAGAATTTTGGTAGTGTAGTTATATATATTTATATATATTCTTACATTTTTTTTTTTTTGCACATAAAATAAATTTTATGATACATTTCAACACATTTAATGATGTGTAAGAATACTTACACTATATTGATTAGACAACAATATAAACTGTAAAGTGCATTAATCTGGGTAAAAACCAATATTAGCACACAGGTGTGCCTCGAGAAAAAAATTGCATAGCCAAGTATGCCACAATCTGAAAAAGTTTGAGAAGACCTGATATAGACAATGACAGAGGCTACAAATAGAAATGTATAATCTCCACACTTATTGTCATTATAGCTCATATAACATATCCAATAATCCCTTTTAGTCCGCTGTTTTCCACACTAATTATGTATACGGGGACACAAAGAAACAAGGATTTATATGGTGATATTGTTTTTTATTATTGTTATGGGGTTGCAGCTGTAAAAAAGGATTAAAAAAAATAAATCTTGTTACTATATATACATACCTATGCCTCATTATTTACGGTCATGGAGCTCCTTGGTGACATCTAATATCCTTAAAAAATAGGAGCATTATTGTCTAGAGACAAGGACAATATCACAATGGTATACTTTACATACCGTATATACTCGAGTATAAACCGACCCGAGTATAAACCGAGGTACCAAATTTCACCTAAAAATCTAATAAAAGTTGTTGACTCGAGTATAAACCGGGGTAGAACTTGGCATTCAAGATGTTTGGAAACTACAACTCCCAGCTAATAAGCATGCTGGGAGTTGTAGTTTCCAAACATCTTGAATGCCACCCTCACTTGGCATTAAGATGTTTTGGAAACTACAACTCCCAGCATGCTTTATTAGCTGGGAGTTGTAGTTTCCAACATCTTAATGCCACCCTCACTTGGCATTCAAGATGTTTTGGAAACTACAACTCCCAGCATGCTTAATTAGCTGGGAGTTGTAGTTTCCAAACATCTTGAATGCCACCCTCACTTGGCATTCAAGATGTTTGGAAACTACAACTCCCAGCTAATAAAGCATGCTGGGAGTTGTAGTTTCCAAAACATCTTGAATGCCACCCTCAAACCCAGTTAAGTTTGTACCTGTGGGCTCTCTCATCCAGGATCTGTGGGCTCTCCTCCATCCAGGCTTCCTAGGACTGTGTGCTGGTAAGTTCCTCTCCAGTTCCTCTCCGGCAGCAGCGTCCTCTCCATTCCTGGCAGCAGCGTCCTCTCCATTCCGGCAGCCGCACGATCAGTCCATGTACTGGCGCGCCGGCTGACGTCACTAATTGGCGCCAAGCCCGGCGCCAGTTAGTGACATCAGCCGGCGCGCCAGTACATGGACTGATCGTGCGGCTGCCGGGATGAAGAGACGCTGCTGCCGGAATGGAGAGGACGCGATCTTCTTCAAAGGTGAGTGACTCGAGTATAATCGAGTCCGAGTTTTCAGGCTGATTTTTCAGCCTGAAAACTCGGTTTATACTCAGTATATACGGTACATAAACAATGGCCTTTAACAGAAGGGTGTGGCTTAAATGTTGGAAGTTCACTGAGCACACCACTATCTATTATAACCTTTTCAGAAATCCTTACAGAAACCCTGCACTTGCCCCTGAAAGCCTAGCACAAAATGTTGTAAAAATAACACTTATAGTCCTAGCTCCTGTGGAGATTATACTCTGCTGTAATTGATTAAAAAAAAACTCTTCTTAAACAGGTTCTTAAATTCTCAAATCTAAACAGTGAAGACTAGAAATATTTCACTTCTTCAAACTATAAACCATGAATTAAACTACAATGAAAAACAGGCAGAAAGTGAATGCTTAAAGTAAATTTATGCCTTAAACACTTTTTTTACAAATATCATAATAAGCTTGGGAACACATAGAAGATTTGTATTCTTAAGGCTTTCATCCAACATGAATTTAGAGTAGATACAGGAGGAAGGATACATGCAACCCCGGCAATGTAATTTGGAAAACTACTGATATTACATAATTACAAAACATAATACTAGTGATATATGTTTCTATATACAGTATGACTAGTGAAGGGGCATGCACATTTCTGAGGTCCTATCACTTGTGGGGAGCTGGTAGGGATCCAGCAAGAAAAAAAAGAGTCCTGGCTGTTATTGCAGAAATGCAGTGACAAATATGTAAAAGGAACTTAACCCTGTACCCTATAATAGCACACTGTGTGGAAACTGTTTCTTTTTGTTTGTTATATTACTTAAAAAAAGTTTTTTCTACTACACTATACAGTGTAATGTACTACATAACCTAGATTAAGATTAATATTTATTTATATCCTGGATAGTATTATCTGTTTAGTGCAAGGTAGTAATGCTTGAGTTATAAAAAACAAAGGTAAGATTGTGAACATAGAGCTTACCTACAATATCAGCACAAGCTCCACTCTCAAGCCTGTGTTTCCTGTATAAATTCTTTAGGACCTTGGCACTTCCAAATCGTTTAAAGCGACTTTTAACATTGTTATAATACCATTCCAGAGACTGTGTCCTCAGAAGCCTAAAAAACAAAATGATAAAAGTTGAGAAATGGTGACAGAGTTGCATTACGCTATAAATCGAGTAAAAGACGAGGTACTAATTTACCTAAAAAACAAGTAAAACAGATTGACTTAATAATAACCCGAGGGTAAAAAATTATGACCTATACTGTCCATGACCAAATACGGTATGGCTTTATTGAAGGGGGGAAAGGATGTGTATCACTTTAAGACTTTTTTCTATGTACATTTCACTTCATTTTTTTAAATTATTCCCAAAGATAATCATCAAATCATCTTTGACATGATTATCTTGATAATCATCAGAGATCATCTTAGGGAATGATAATGAACTTGGAATACGGGCATAAATGACGTTTTCCAAGTCCAAATTTGATAGGAAACACCATTTCCTGGACATTCAGTGGCAAAAATCAATTTTTAGGTGATTAGAACTGATCACCTAAATTGATCTCTCCCCCATTTTTTTCTAGGTCTTTGCTAAGTAGCTAAAATCCTATTTGTGAATGGAACTCCTACTCCATTAATTAATACTAGAGTAAGCTGTCATTTACCAACAGCTTACTATAGCTTGTACTGCACTGCGATCTGAATGGAGATCGCAGCGCAGTACCTCTACTAGACCACCAGGAAGCACAGGAAACCTAAGAGAAGAGAACCTTTTCGTGGAACTCCTCTTGTCTTCTTGGGACTGGCTTCCATTACGTGGTCACAGCTTCTAAGGCTGCTAGCTCCCGATCCCCACATCAGATTTGTACCAAACCAATGGGGGGGGGGGCGAGGGGACTAGGGGGGCACTTGATGTTGCCTACTCTGTCAGTGCCTCCACTGGTTGCCCATCAAGCAAAGTATCCAGTTCAAGCTGCTTACCCTATCCTATAAAGCACTATCCAATAAAGCCCCTCCATATATCTCAGAGCTGATCCACCGACACTGTCCCAGACGCAATCACCTCTCCGCAAATGATCTCCTCCTCTCATCCATCCTTGTCACCTCTTCCCATGCCCGTATTCAGGACTTTGCTTGTGCTGCCCCTCTGCTCTGGAACTCCCTTCCTCTGTCTGCCTGTCACTCACCGTCCCTTAATACCTTCAAACGTAACCTTAAAACCCACCTCTTCAGACTAGCATATAACCTGGTCTAGACATTACCCATATGACTACCCAATATGATCCAACCTGCCTTTCACACTCCACTGCCAATCTATTTACAGCCTACCGATTCCCTCAACCTTGTGTTTCACCCACATTTCCTGTCCTATGCTTCCCTCTGTAGTTGAGGAATGCTGGGAGTTGTAGTTTTCAAACATCTGGAGAGCCACAGTTTGAGGATCACCGAGATAGACCAACGTTTCTTAAAGGGTGTGTACACTAGTGTGACTTCAAAGAGCTTATCCCTTAGAATTTTGGTAGTGTAGTTATATATATTTATATATATTCTTACATTTTTTTTATTTTGCACATAAAATAAATTTTATGATAACATTTCAACACATTTAATGATGTGTAAGATAACATTACACTATATTGATTAGACAACAATATAAACTGTAAAGTGCATTAAATCTGGGTAAAAACCAATATTAAGCACACAGGTGTGCCTCGAGAAAAAAATTGCATAGCCAAGTATGCCACAATCTGAAAAAAGTTTGAGAAGACCTGATATAGACAATGACAGAGGCTACAAATAGAAATGTATAATCTCCACACTTATTGTCATTATAGTCTCATATAACATATCCAATAATCCCTTTTAGTCCAGCTGTTGTCCACACTAATTATGTATACGGGGACACAAAGAAACAAGGATTTATATGGTGATATTGTTTTTTATTATTGTTATGGGGTTGCAGCTGTAAAAAAGGATTAAAAAAAAATAAATCTTGTTACTATATACATACCTATGCCTCATTATTTACAAGGTCATGGAGCTCCTTGGTGACATCTAATATCCTTAAAAAATAGGAGCATTATTGTCTAGAGACAAGGACAATATCACAATGGTATACTTTAACATACCGTATATACTCGAGTATAAACCGACCCGAGTATAAACCGAGGTACCAAATTTCACCTAAAAATCTAATAAAAGTTGTTGACTCGAGTATAAACCGAGGGTAGAACTTGGCATTCAAGATGTTTGGAAACTACAACTCCCAGCTAATAAAGCATGCTGGGAGTTGTAGTTTCCAAACATCTTGAATGCCACCCTCACTTGGCATTCAAGATTTTTTGGAACTACAACTCCCAGCATGCTTTATTAGCTGGGAGTTGTAGTTTCCAAACATCTTGAATGCCACCCTCACTGGCATTCAAGATGTTTTGGAAACTACAACTCCCAGCATGCTTTATTAGCTGGGAGTTGTAGTTTCCACATCTTGAATGCCACCCTCACTGGCATTCAAGATGTTTTGGAACTACAACTCCCAGCTATAAAGCATGCTGGGAGGTGTAGTTTCCAAAACATCGAATGCCACCCTCAAACCCAGTTAAGTTTGTACCGTGGGCTCTCTTCATCCAGGATCTGTGGGCTCTCCTCCATCCAAGGCTTCCTAGGACTGTGTGCTGGTAAGTTCCTCTCCAGTTCCTCTCCGGCAGCAGCGTCTCCTCCATTCCTGGCAGCACGTCCCTTCCATTCCGCAGCCGCACGACAGTCCATGTACTGGCGCGCCGGCTGACGTCACTAATTGGCGCAAGCCCGCGCCATTTAGTGACATCAGCCGGCGCGCCAGTACATGGACTGATCGTGCCTGCCGGATGAAGAGGACGCTGCTGCCGGAATGGAGAGGACGCTGATCTTCTTCCAAAGTGTAGTGACTCGAGTATAAATCGAGTCCGAGTTTTCAGGCTGATTTTTCAGCCTGAAAAACTCGGTTTATACTCGAGTATATACGGTACATTAACAATGGCCTTTAACAGAAGGGTGTGGCTTAAATGTTGGAAGTTCACTGAGCACACCACTATCTATTATAACCCTTTCAGAAATCCTTACAGAAACCCTGCACTTGCCCCTGAAAGCCTAGCACAAAATGTTGTAAAAATAACACTTTATAGTCCTAGCTCCTAGTGGAGATTATACTCTGCTGTAATTGATTAAAAAAAACAACTCTTCTTAAACAGGTTCTTAAAATTCTCAAATCTAAACAGTGAAGACTAGAAATATTTCACTTCTTCAAACTATTAAACCATGAATTAAACTACAATGAAAAACAGGCAGAAAGTGAATGCTTAAAGTAAATTTATGCCTTAAACACTTTTTTTAACACAATATCATAATAAGCTTGGGGAACACATAGAAGATTTGTATTCTTAAGGGCTTTCATCCAACATGAATTTAGAGTAGATACAGGAGGAAGGATACATGCAACCCCGGCAATGTAATTTAGGAAAACTACTGATATTACATAATATTACAAAACAATAATACTAGTGATATAATGTTTCTATATACAGTATGACTAAGTGAAGGGGCATGCACATTTCTGAGGTCCTATCACTTGTGGGGAGCTGGTAGGGATCCAGCAAGAAAAAAAAAGAGTCCTGGCTGTTATTGCAGAAATGCAGTGACAAATATGTAAGAAAAGGAACTTAACCCTGTACCCTATAATAGCAGCACTGTGTGGAAACTAGTTTCTTTTTGTTTGTTATATTACTTACAAAAAGTTTTTTCTACTACACTATACAGTGTAATGTACTACATAACCTAGATTAAGATTAATATTTATTTATATCCTGGATAGTATTATCTGGTTAGTGCAAGGTAGTAATGCTTGAGTTATAAAAAAACAAAGGTAAGATTGTGAACATAGAGCTTACCTACAATATCAGCACAAGCTCCACTCTCAAGCCTGTGTTTCCTGTATAAATTCTTTAGGACCTTGGCACTTCCAAATCGTTTAAAGCGACTTTTAACATTGTTATAATACCATTCCAGAGACTGTGTCCTCAGAAGCCTAAAAAACAAAATGATAAAAGTTGAGAAATGGTGACAGAGTTGCAATTACGCTATATAATCGAGTAAAAGACGAGGTACTTAATTTTACCTAAAAAACAAGTAAAACAGATTGACTTAATAATAACCCGAGGGTAAAAAATTATGACCTATACTGTCCCATGACCAAATACGGTATGGCTTTATTGAAGGGGGGGAAAGGATGTGTATCACTTTAAGACTTTTTTCTATGTACATTTCACTTCATTTTTTTAAATTATTCCCAAAGATAATCATCAAATCTTCTTTGACATGATTATCTTAGATAATCATCAGAGATCATCTTAGGGAATGATAATGAACTTGGAATACGGGCATAAATGACGTTTTCCAAGTCCAAATTTGATAGGAAACACCATTTCCTGGAACATTCAGTGGCAAAAATCAATATTTAGGTGATTAGAACTGATCACCTAAAATTGATCTCTCCCCCATTTTTTTCTAGGTCTTTGCTAAGTAGCTAAAATCCTATTTGTGAATGGAACTCCTGAGCTCCATTAATTAATACTAGAGTAAGCTGTCATTTACCAACAGCTTACTATAGCTTGTACTGCACTGCGATCTGAATGGAGATCGCAGCGCAGTACCTCTACTAGACCACCAGGAAGCACAGGGAAACCTAAGAGAAGAGAACCTTTTCGTGGAACTCCTCTTGTCTTCTTGGGACTGGCTTCCATTACGTGGTCACAGCTTCTAAGGCTGCTAGCTCCCGATCCCCACATCAGATTTGTACCAAACCAAGGGGGGGGGGGGGGCGAGGGGACTAGGGGGGCACTTGAATGTTGCCCCCCAATTGCCCCTAGCTGTGTTAATTTTGTTAATGCCAAGACCGCTTTGTTTAGGTTATGCCCATTTTATAAACCACTATTTCTATTTTATATTGTTGCCTGCAAAAGTGTATGATGTGGTTAAGATAACAGTAATAGAAATAGACTAATAAACTGGAGGGATGAGAAAATAGCTAATAAACTGGAGGGCTGAGAACACTAGATAGTGAACTGGTGGGCTGAAAACATGGGCTAATTACCATATATACTCGAGTATAAGTCGATGTTTTTAGGCTTTAAAAAAAGCCTAAAAATCCTACCTCGACTTATACTCGAGTCACTAACCTGAAATCCTTCACCCGCTCCCTTCCTCTCTCTTCCGCATCCCACAGTGCTGTGTCTGATGTCAGTACTCTGCGCCGGTCTTACCCAGCACAGAGTAGGGACGTCAGGCACCTGGACTGTGGATGTGGGAGAGGAAGCATGCGGCTGCAGGATTTCGGGTTAGTGATTTTAGATAGATGCAGCTGGATTACCTTAAAGCAAGTCCTCTCCTCCACGGGGGGGGGGGGGGGTGATAGGTGCAGTGCTTGCCACTGAAGATTTTTGGAAACTGCAACTCCCAGCAAATAAAGCCACGCTAGAGTTTTGTAAATTCCAAACATCTGGAGTGGCAAGAAATTGGGGGGTTAGTGTGTTGGATTCCATTTAAAGGGCAACTAATGCCTTAAAACAATACAGATTCAGGAGAATGGAATCTATTGTTTCCTTCTGATTCTGTATTGTTTTGAGGCTTTAGTTGCCCTTTAAATGGACAGCAAAATCCACATACAGTAGTCACATACAGTAATAGCCATACTGGATTTGGCTATTACTGTATGGGACAACTGTATGGGAATTTTGCTGTCCATTTAAAGGGCAACTAAAGCCTCAAAACAATACAGAATCAGGAGGCAGTTGTGGTCCTATTTTCTACCCTCGACCCGAGGGTGAATCATGTTTTACTCCTTTTCCAGGTAAAAATAGCTGCCTCGACTTATACTCGAGTCGACTTATACTCAAGTATATACAGTAACTGGAGGGCTGACTAACACTGCTAATGAACTGGAGAGCTGACTAACAAAGCTAATGAACTGGAGGGCTACAAAGACTGGCTAATTAACTGGAGGGCTGACTAAAACTGGCTAATTTTCTAGAGGGCTGACTAAAACTGGCTAATTTTCTAGAGGGCTGACTAAAACTGGCTAATTTACTAGAGGGCTGACTAAAACTGGCTAACAAACTGGAGGGCTGAAAACTCCGGCTAATGGACTAGAGGGCTGTGAACATTGTCTAATGACTGAACTGGAGGGCTGACTAACACTGGTTAATGAACTTATACGTACTGACAGTTACTGATAGATTTCCTATAGGGGGATACACTTATATAACAGTGATGTCAAACCTTGCCTACACTCCATATATTTTGGAAACTACAACCCCCAGCATGCCTTGGTTGCAGAATACAACCAAGTTATGCTGGGAGTTTTAGTTTCTTAACATCTGGAGAGCCACGGTGTTTAATATCACTGCTATATAAGTACTGGCCCCAAGAGCCCTAAATAGTAAGTTTAGCATTTACTATCAGTACCTATGTACACAGCAATGAAACAGAGGGTAAAAAGGCTTTTCACTCTCACTGGCAGAAAAGCCATTACAGAACACAGCAAAGGGTCTGTTTTTAACTTCTACTTACTCCCCTGCTGCTCTGCTATGAATCTTAATTTTAAACTTTTAAAATTTCCTGCTATGTAAGATCTCAGAACAGAAGAGCCGCAGTTTGGTCAAGGGGCAGGAGGGGGTGGATCTCTGCACTCCGATTGGTTGGCACAGTCAGAAACTATGGCAGCTTACCATGAAGCACATGCTGCGTGCATATATTTTTTTCTTAAAGATGTGGAAAAAAGGGATACCTTTAGGAAACCGGAGTTTTAACCTGGTTACCTGGGAAGCAGGATTATGCCTAAAAATTGTGATGAAACCAGGATGGTCGGGGGGTGTTTGCAATTTTCCTAAGGGTAACATAAACAAAACCATTCATTGTGAGATGTAGAATAAGACCCGTAATACTGCATTTAAAAGATAACTGGTCTATTGATTTTTACAAACAAGCTAAGGCTCTCTAAAAAGCCTTTTGTCGAACCTTCAAATGAGCACATTTGTGAGCAGTTCAGCAATATTATCTCCCCTGCAGTGAAGGGGAGGAGCAGATGGGCAGGTGATGTCAAAAAACCTACAGGAAGCAGGAAATTTGAAAATTTACAGCCATAATTTATCACAGGCTGCAGCCTGAGTTGTGATCCAGAGCTTTCAAAGGAAAAACTACAGGATTTTATTTAATCCTAACTTGATCCAAGACCACAGTTGCCCTTTCACCACACCACCACACACTAAGCATGAATTTTGTCTACCACATTTATCCCCACAATCATATGCTAGCAAATCATATAAACAAATATGATAGAGTTAGGACTCATCCACAGAAAGCAAACCATGACATGGTGGCTGGATCTATTATAAAATGGACATTTTATTAAACAAAGATTATTTATACATTTTATTAACCAATTGTGTTTATTTATCAACAGAGAAAAGGTATGCTATAATGCAGAAAAAAGGGAATTGTAATGTAAATAATTTAAATTGGATTGCACTAATATTCTTTTTTGTTTGCATGAATGAGTTTTGGTCATTGGTTGCACTCTATGAAGTGTAGATTCGCAAATTATTCTTTTGTTCAAGGAAGTGTTTTATATTAGAAAAGTTAATGGTTCACTTAAACCATCGGTGCCTAAATCTTTATAGTTCAGCAAGTCATGATTTATAAAGGGGAAATACTGTAACCAGAAATACTGTAACCAATACTTCAAACTAGTAATATATTTCTTAGCTTAACTTTTTTTATTGGCAAAAAGTACAAATCATTCATCCAGAGCTGCACTTTCATCTTTTAAAAGGCTATTTAAATTCAAACAGTCACAGTCCAGTCTAATGCAAAATAACCTTGATCCTGAGGTTAGCTGCTAAGAAATCCCATGAAAATAGAAATGATTTAGCCTTGCTGTAAATATTAATATATGCTATAGAGCAGTCAAAGTACAAGTAAAAGAAGCCCAAGTGATGCACACAGTTACCCACCTGAAATGTATTCCTGTAGATTAAATTTACCAATATTATTATTATTATCATATAATAAGCCGCACAGTTACTCCTGAAAGGTTTCTTTAAATTGTTGTTAAAATCCATGTTAGTCAGTGCTTTAAATACCAGAATCCCAATGTTAAATGGTCTGTAGAATACATAGATTAGAATGTTTAAATATTTGAATAGCAAAATTAAATTGGGCCATTTAGAGGTTCAGCCTGCCAATGTTGGCCTAGCCTGGACCATTTATTTGTGATCAACATTATAGCATTAGCACAGTTAGTTGTCAGAACATTGCAGGAATGTTGGATGGTACAAGTAATAAAGTATGGTCTTGCTCACTTTGAAAGTAGTAATGGAGCAGTGATTTTATCTTGGGTTGCCAGTAAACCACATATCATATGCATCACACTGTGATCTTTGCAAAATGACTATATTAGAATTATACTCATTATCTATTGGACCGTTTAGTAATAACATGTAATTTTCTTCCAAGTAGTGGAAGCCTAAAATTACCTTCCACAGCTACCTTAGAGCAATACAGTTTATTTCTTCTATGTCACTATAGCTTTTATCTAAAAGGAAAGGTGTGCTAGTAAAGACCGTTTTGTTATAATGGTCACGTTTATTGGTTTACTAGGGACAGCAGCACAGAAATATTTTCTATATATATGATATGTAGTGTTATTAGTAAAGGCACCAAAATATTAAACTTGAGTTTACTACAGTAAATATCCATTAAGATATTGCATTCTTAAGTATATTCTTTTTATTTCTAGAATCTTTCTCACATAAAAGCTATTGCTATAACTTTAACACTGTACAAAAGTATGAACTTATTTTTTAAAAGGTGTTTAGGAACAGAGGTAAAGTTCCCTTAAATGGGGGCAAACAGAAAGGGAACAGGCTGCATCTGCTGCCACACCCAGGGGCACTTCAAGGGTTTTTGCTGTCTGAGCCAAACTTTATTGCTGCCCTTTTGTGCGCCGCTGCCATATTAAAATGGGTATGGCTTTGTGGATGGGCATGGCTAAAGTTTTATGATTTTTAACTTTCTATCACATAGGTATTTAAACAGTTCCTTAGACAGTCAAATAGCAATAATGTAAATTGCCAGAAACAGATATTACATCCCTTTCTCAAACAGCTTGTTTTGCCCCTACCATATTGCTCCTTTTAGGTTTTCGTTGCTCAAATCAAATTAACTTATTTTATAGACTGTGCTTTACATGTTGGTTTAACTGTTACAATACATTAGAAATGCCATACTTTCTGTAGTATAAAATATTTTAGCCAAAAGATTTGTAAGCCTTCCACCTTTTCAGCAGGGCCCTAACTAACTTAACCAGTCTAACAAACTTATTAAAGGGCATCTATAGTGGGGAAATTAGCTTTTTTTTCTTTCTTCCCATGTATTCTATAATTCCCCACAACCCCCAGGGTGTCTTCACTTTTTTCAGATTCCCTCTCTGTCCTGAGATACACAAGTTAGAAGAAAACGTGATTGCATTCCTCTACTCCTACTTGGACTGTCAATCAAATCCCTGTGACTGCGATCCCCCCCTCTCTGCTCTGTAATAAACATAGAGATAAGAGCATTAGCAGGGGGGGAAAGGTAGCTTTGATGGTAGATAAATAGCCTCCTTAACACCTCTCTTGAACCAGTCACATTCCCCAGTGTGTTGTTCGGTTTAAAGCAGACAGGGATATGGTGTTTTGTGAAAATTCTTCTTAATTTCTCGGAGACCCCTGCTACATATGGGATGACCATGTTCTTTCTCCTGTCTTGCTTTTCCCCTTCACTGTTGGTATTCGTATTCTTCTTAAATATCTATACTATTAAACAAATATACATACACTTAAATACCATCCAACATTAACAAGACAGGCACAGGAGTTTACAGTGTTCCTCCAAAAGGAAGGAAGGGTATAGGAAGTTATAGTACATACGTGGGTGTTATTTCAGCTGGATATGAGTCGGAATTGACAATTTAAAAGGATCAGGAACACAGTCAACATTTCCATAAAAAAAAAAAATAGGAGGAAATCAAAAGAAAAGACAAATCTGTATTTATTATAAACTGCTCTGCACATCAGTTGCAACCACCTATACAGTTTGTCAATAATAAAGTAATAGTGATACCCTAGTGTGGACTAACATTTATACATCAGGCACACGTTTAATATTAAATACTGAATTTTCCTGATTAAACAAGAGCTGTATTTTATAAACAAATGATATCTTCGACAATATGCACAATTATTATCTTATATACTAACCTACAGTTAGTATGTACAGATGCACCACGGACGTACCAAGGACACAATGCAGTACCTCGAGTCAGCCACTAGGCTCATAATCTGGAAGTTTGCTGCAGGGGAAGAATGCGCCATGGGTGGACTGGGTGACTGGGGGTTGGATGGGCCGGGGGGGGGTGAATGCGCTGGGTGGGGTGGGTGTCTGGACAACAAGGATTTGCTCTACAGATGTGGGTGGGTGTCAGGGTGGCGATTCTTTAAAGAATCAGGGGTTTTCTGGTTTTAATATAACCCAAAGCCTTTAAATCTTCTAGTTGACATAACTAGAAGTTCAATCCAATTCAAAATATGAATTCTTATGAATGAAAATCTGTGAATATGAAAAATGAAGAGTGTAGGAGTAGAAATTAAGGATTGAAGAGAGAGAGAGAATCAGCTATTAACAACTGCCAATGTGCTGATTGTTATTTTAAACATTCTACACTTCACTGAAGCATAACCCTACTCTTTTTATTTTCTGTCCCTTTGATACTTCTGTTGCATTAGTTAGTAAGATGTGAACATATTTTAGGTTAATTGTGGTGTCCTAGGATTTTATAGTACATAACTTGTTTCCAGGCTTGCTGCAAAATTTCCCTGCCCTGTCCGCAAAGGAGATTTAATTAAAACCTCTCAATCTGTAACTAGTTTTCCTGAAAAAAAAAAATTACAGACTTAAGACTGCTATAGACACAATGATATAGTTGCTTAAATCAAGCGACAAATAGTATAGTATAAAAATACTAATACCCAGGGAATGTTCTTTCTATAAAAAGATCCATGTGTATCAATTCTTTTATTATTAAAGAAAAAAAAATGCATGCATGAAACCATATACAGAAGTTGCAATAAACTACTGAAAGGAGATATCTGTAATTTCTTCCACTGCAGTGCATACAATTTAGCAGTCTTTCCCTGTGCCCATTACAGTACTTCCTGCCTTACTGTTTCAGGCAGGCTTAAAATATTAGGGCAAAACAGGTTATTTATTATTCATTACCAATTTAGATTCATTATAATCAATTTCAGCATGCACCAAGCAACACCAAGACCATATATTACAAAGGTCAAATCTAACAAATAACAAGGGCATGCATTTCCACCTTAATTTCCAATACTAATCTGGCATATCTGATTTACATTACTTAGAATTGAGGAAGGTAAAATTGGACATTCTATTAGAGCAGCAGCAGTTACATTTATCAGTCAATAATCAATAAATAGAAAACAGTACATTCTGAAACACCTACTGCATATTCTTTTTCTGTTACATTACCTTTAATAATGGTCTTTTCAGAAGGAAGTGCATTCAGGAAAGTAAACATAGCCACAGCTCAAATGCTCTAGAATAAAGTACTCTCTGTATGCTTGTGCGTTGAAATATGCAGCTTGAATTTCATGCATAGAAGAAGGGCGGGTAAAGACTACAGGCTGCTTAGGATGTATGTGCTGTGCTCTGGTATCTCTGGCTTTAAATAAAGGCTGCTGGGAGATATCTGTGATCTCATGTAGCTATGGGACTAAGCATCAATATACACACACACATAATATTCCAGAAATTCCAACGAAGCTAATGAATTAAAATCGAATTTTCTATTAAATGTAGCAATTTAGCTGAGCTTCTTGGTCTGCAGAGGCAATTGCAAAAACACCCTTCGAAAGGACAATTTTTAAAAAATGCTATTAATGAATAGCATATAAGCATAGTATTACATATTTTGTGCTGTCAAAATAACTACCTTTTGGAGATTAACAATATTTTGTAAAATGTATGTTTTTTTTAAATTAAATTGGCATATCAAGAAAGTAGGGAATGGCTAATATTCCTTTTCGTGGCAATGAAAAATACAGGGTTAAGAAACTGTGTATCCATGGCAACAGCGGTGCATTCTCCCCACAAATAATAATACATTTAAAGACAAAGCTAGAATGTGTACAGTTATTTTATATAGTGGAACATGTCAATGTCCATATTTTAAAATAAAATTTTAAATAAAAAAAGAAACAAGTAACTGTAGGGATCTTACCTGCCGCGCTCCCTCGATGTTCCGGGACTGGTGACGTCGCAGAGGGAGCGAGTGCCTATTCGTAGACCTCGCTACCAGACTGTCAGGTTGTCAGTCTGTAGCGCTCCTTACCTGCCTGTGTTCCTACTCCATTGTTCTAGCCCTTGTATCCAGCATTGTTCTTTCTCCATTGATCCTGCCATTGTATCCAGCATTGTTCTTTCTCCTTTGATCCTGCCATTGTATCCAGCATTTTCCCAGCCACATTGTATCCAGCATTGTTCCTACTCCATTGTTCCAGCCATTGTATCCAGCATTGTTTCAACTCCATTGTTCCAGCCACATTGTATCCAGTCATTGTATCCAGCATTGTTCCAACTCCATTGTTCCAGCCATTGTATCCAGCATTGTTTCAACTCCATTGTTCCAGCCACATTGTATCCAGCCATTGTATCCAGCATTGTTCCAACTCCATTGTTCCAGCCATTGTATCCAGCATTGTTTCAACTCCATTGTTCCAGCCACATTGTATCCAGCATCGTTCCAACTCCATTGTTCCAGCCATCTTGTATCCAGCCCTTGCTTCTTGCTCCTTTGAATCCTGCTCTATAGTAACAGCTCCATTGGGTTGTCAATTTATCTATAAACTCCAGTGACCAGTTCATTCCTGCTAGTTACACCCAACCTGGCCTACAGTCTGAACTCCTCCTAAAAGGTACAGTAAACCTCGTCCCTTCGGGACTCGATTCTTTACAGTAACTTTAAATTTTGCTGAGAGGCAGCCAATCACGGACGCGGCTGCCGGCTTCTCAGAATGCCGGGGGAGAGAGGGAAGGTAAGTAGAGTTCTGGTCACTTTCTAAAAATAATTTTTATACGGTTGGGGTTGGGGGAAGTTGTTCTATTACATGGCCCAGGGGTTTTACACTAGGGGGAGGGATAGCAAAACGGGAGGGAGGGGGAGGAAGGGGGAGAAGGGCTGCAGTACGCATGCCAAACTTCTCCCAGAGGCCAGGTAGGAGGCAGAGTCCTATATGGACTCTGCTATCCTCCTGATGGGCAGTTTTTGGGACTTTGGGGGGGGACTACAGGAGAACCATATGGAGCTGGGAGGTAAGGTAATTATTAAACTACACTACATGATGGG
This sequence comes from Hymenochirus boettgeri, assembly GCA_019447015.1. NCBI lineage: Eukaryota > Metazoa > Chordata > Amphibia > Anura > Pipidae > Hymenochirus > Hymenochirus boettgeri. Next base: position 97,527,452 of record CM033474.1, read on the forward strand.
GCCATTAGTGGGGGGATTATAGTTTTGGGGGTGGACATGCCCTTTAAAGGGGAAGTTGATCAGATATGCTTTAAATGGAAAGTTGATAAGATACGCTTTAAGAGTGAAGTTGATGTGGTGCGCATTAGAGGGGGAGTTGATGAGATATGCGTTAATATATGATATGATATGATACACATTAGAGTGCATCATATCAATTTTCCCTTTAACTTTAAAGCATATCATATAAACTTCCCCTTTAACGTTAAAGCGTATCATATCAACTTCCCCTTTAACGTGTATCATATAAACTTCCCCTTTAAAAATGTGGTACAGCATCTTCTCACATTAATTTATTTTTAGGGTAAACACCCAAACATAATTTGCCCCAAAATTTGGACATTTTGCAATATCCCCTTACTACAGACAATGTTGCACAACAATAACCCCTACATTTAAAAGTACTGTAATCGACCAAAATTAATTATTGACTAACAATAGCCTTTAGAAAACACAATTCAGATGCCACACTCGGATAAAATGTATGCTTGTCCACAGGAATATTTCAAAAGATTAACCACATATATAGTCACACATTGTTGACTGCTGCTCAATGCCACCAATAATCATTTTCTAATGTGTTGGCCCTTTAAACAGCATTGCATTATATGCATAGAAGCGGAACTCTGCAAATCCAGTCCCCGTTCTGTTTCACAACAAACACCATATGTTGTAGAAGGGATGGAACTACACCAAGCATTTCCTAACATTTGTCTCTATCTCACCAAAAGTAACTATTATTTATTTAGAATCTTGATTTTTAGCCATTTCTGGCTTTACAGGCCCCACTTTGGGATGCAGCATTGCGCAGTAACAAAATACAATAAAGTCATACATGGGGAACAAATACATGGGTAGTTCAGTATATAAATATATAAATTATATAAATAGAAGTGCTAGAGCTTTGCCACAAGAGGAAAGGAGTTCACTGTCCCGTAGAGCTTACAATCTAGTTAGGTGGGTAACATACAGATAAATGGAATGGGTATAAGTTCTGGAGTGAGACAGATGCAGTGCAAATAAAACAATCATATACTGTGCTGGTTACCAGGTAGGTAGGATGTAAGGATAGGTTTAAACCTGCTAATTGAGTTTTCTTGATGTAGAGAGAGGGGAATAGAATTCCAGAGGATGGGAGCCACAAGCTTTAAGGCAAGATTAAGCGGTACGAGTGGGGGGTCTGTACAGGAGCTGGTTCTGCGATGAGCGGAGGGTATGGGCAGGAACATATGGGGAGACTAGAAAGGAAATATAAGGAGTACCAGCAGAACCAAGGGATTTAAATGTTAGGAGAAGGATTTTGTATTCAATGTGCTGTTTAACGTGGAGCCAGTTTGTAGTCTGGTACAGAGGAAATTTGGCATCCAGTTTATAAGAGAGCAAAACAATATGTGTGGCAGAGTTAAGTATAGACTGAAGGGGAGAGAGGTGGGAAGCAGGAAAACCAGAAAGTAGTAGGTTGAAATAGTCTAGACACTACAGGATGAGAGCATGCATAAGTGCTGCGGTGGTTGGGAGAGAAAGGAACCTGCGGATTTTGGCTATATTGCGTAGGAAAAAATGTCAGGTTTTCGCAACATAGTTAATGTGGTTAGAAAAGGAGTCAATAATTACCCCAAGGCAGCGATTGGATAGGGACGGAATACAGATTGCAAAGGATCCAATAGGTTATGAGCAAGAAGGTAATTAGCCATACGGGAGAAGACTTATTGGCTATAGCCAAATCACAGGAGCGGATGCCGGTCGAGACCCTCCTGCTTGACTTCCGTGCTCGGAAGACATGAAAGTTAAGCAGAAGGCTTCGGGGGAACAAAGGCTGGTAAGTACATTTGGGGGCATCTTTGGCAGCTGTAAACCTCGCGAGGTTGAGGTTTACAGCCTTTTCCTAGCACTTACTAAAATTTTGTTTGGGGGGTTGACATACCCTTTAATATGGGCATGCTTAAAGATGGAAGGGAAAATTCCAGATGTAAGGGAGGCATTGAAGATGTGGGTGAGTATAGGGTTAAGCACATGATTACAGTGCTTCAGTAATACAGAGGGCATGGGATCAAGAGGACAGGTTGTGAGCAGACATGATAGAAGCTGGCAAGAGACTTCTGAATGGGTCACAGGAGCAAAAGATCCAATAGCTGTTGGGAGGAGAAGGCAACATAATCTCAGAGCTATCCCGAAGATCAGAGATCAGCACACGGATGGACTCCACTTCATGTTGAAAGTAATGCGCAAAGTCCTGGGGCGAGTGCGGAGAAAGGAGAGGGTCAGCGGGAGAGGGGCACAGAAGGGAGTTGAAGATGGAGAACAGGCGGTGTGGGTTAAATTTGTTGTTATTTATAAGTTTCCGGTAATAGTTCTCTTTTGCCAGCAGGAGTTCAGAGCCGAGACATTGCAGAATGAACTTGTAATGGAGAAAGTCAGCCTTTGTATGGGAATGTCTCCATGGACGTTTAGCAGCACACGCACACCTGCATATAAAACAGGAAGTAGGGTTGAGCCGCGGACAAGGATTAAAGGTTCCTCATCTGAGGGAATGCAAGGGGCAAAAGAGTCTATCGTGTTAGTCAGCATAGAATTATAGGAATTAGCAAGCGTGTTACGGCCATCAACTGTCAAAAGGGAGGAGAGACTAGAGGACAGGCATGAGGCGAGTGCCGGGAGATCTATGGACAAATCTCTTTTTTGCAGTTAATGTATTGGAATTTTTGCCAACTTAAATCAGTTCATTGCAAATTATAATACCTTGGTCCTTATTTATCACAAGAAAACTCTTTTAATGAATGGGTTGTGATTGTTGTCTAACACATTTGTACATAAGTAGAGATCTACAGAATTTTGGTCCTTAAGGGGAACTTTAAAACAGAGAATGAAAGGAAGGTATGGGAGTACAAATTAATGAAAACTTTTAACTCTCTGTAAAACGGACTGAACCTGGGCCTTGGATTTATTGCAAACTATATAGATTAAGAACTGCCAGCATCAAGACAGAAATACAAACATCTGTAGACATTGGGACAGTTAATTAATTACATGGAACTCCTTTCACTTCACACTTCAGTAACTTACCACTATTTATATAAGCCTCTTTGATCCACAGTAACTTGTACCTTATCTGTTTGTCCCTTGCAGACCCCTTTATATGACTTTGTTAACACCTCCCACACTGATATTCCTTTATTCTGGTTATTTGAACTATGAGCCTAATGTTGTATATATATCAGAGAGCACCACAGCTTCATTGTATTCAGCTTGAAAAAGGAACTAGAAAGCTTGCGATGACTATCTTAGTTAGCCAATAAAGGTATCACCTTTATACCACTTTTGTTGTTTATTTTTTTTTTTTATTTCAAAAGGGATACCCTATAAAGATTTTGACTGGCTAACACGGTACACCACCTTTCCCTGCGTCCCCCTGTATTATCGCACAGAATCTGGCAACACTGGTCCCAGGTGACCAGTCTGACAAAGGTAACCAGGTGGAGGCACCCTATACTGCAATGTAAGGTTTGTGGTTTTTTGGGGCCCCATCAAAAAAATTTCTATGGGGCCCAGTGTTTTCCAGCTATGCCCCTTCCCTTTACCAATCATTCTATACCTTCATTAACATTCCAATTATTCATCCCTTTACTTGTACTGTTTGTTTGTATTACTATCCTTACCTCAAATGGTATTATGGGTTCTAGTACTCTGTAAACGTTTGTAAGTTGCCAGTAAGTTGCCAGATAATGTATCTGAAGAAAGAGAGGAATATCCCAAAAATTAATCTATTAAGAAAACCATTCTCAGTGCAAATAAAAAGAGAATCATATACTATACATTCTCAAGAATTTTGTATTCATAATTTAAACACTGAATATATGTTGCCAGTAGGTGGCAACATACCACACTGTAAACATACCATAATAGAACAAACTGCTGCACAGTTTATTACTGTATATAGCAGACAATTCCCATTCCCATTCGGATAATAAGACAACAATAAATATTGTGGTAGAAGACAGGTATTAAAATGTAAGTATACATGTGGCTAGTTAGATGCAGGTTGGAGCCAAATATGTAGATATTACTTCTAACATTGTCTTAGGTATACAAAATTTCTTAAAACAACTATACTTGCAACTATAGGATTCACAGATGTTATGTGGATTGCATATCCAAAGGGGAGGGGGGATACTGAGTCTGATTAAAATGTACTAAAGAACTAGATGGAAGACATACAGCAACACACATACCTCAGTGCTGCTTACATGTATTCATGTAAGATGAGGCAAAGTAAAGTTTATTCAGTATACATAAACTTTAATGTTAGTGCAATGCATAATATACAGTACATCCCTCCACTTGAAGGTAACATGGTACAGTAACATGGTAATTAAGGTTGGATAAAGATATACGTCCACCTAGTCCAACCTTTATACCCTCCCCCTTAACCCTACTTAACAGTTAAGGCCAAAGGAATACAAATTTTAAAAACTTTTGTAAAATTTAACTTTTAAAGCTATTCAATGAATTTGCTATTACATCTGCTGGAAGGCAGTTTCACCGTTCTCACTGTAAGGCTGGGTACAGACAAAGGGAAATTTAGTCCGAGCATTCACTACGTGCAAGGGTTCGGCCGGGACAAATGACAGTCGGTTGCGGCAATAGTGGCTGTGGCCGAGAGTTTGCGTGACAGATCGTGCAGATTGTGATTTACCAACATATCCGATCGCCCGTTTGTCAAATGGGTGTGGCTTAGAAAAGTGGGCATGGTCAAAAATGTCACGATTGCTTACATGCGCATTCACATGTCCTCTATTTTGAATTTCAAAATATAGAAACCCTAAATGTAAACAACTCTGACTTGTCTAATCTGCCTGCATTTTTCTATAAAAGATTCACTTAGCACAGAGAAATGTATGGTGTAGGTGGCACAAGGATTGCTAAAACCCAAATGTATCAATAAATAGGGTTAAAGGGAGACACACTCAAGAATGCTTTCAAACAATAATTTTATTTAAGTGCTGAGAACCATACACACAACATTTCGGGAGTCTAAGCCCCCTTCCTCTGGTCGACATTAAATCTCATCTGCCACTCTGCTGCCCATTTTGATAACCTATTAAGGCCTGCTTGAAGGAATTGCACATCAAATGCACATTATTTAAAGGGAATGTCCATCCCCAAAACTATAATTTTATATGTTATTTGCCATGATTCTACCTTTTAGAAACAAGCCAACCCCCATTAAAATCCGTTCAGCCAATTTGAAGATACATACATTTTTCCAACATGCTTTTTGCAGACCAGGAGCAGCTTACTGTAATCCAAACTCTCTGACGTCACCTCAAGTCATGCCTTTTCCGTGCCTTCAGCCTCCCATTGTGCCCCCCCACCACCACCATCCTGATCCATCCTCGGCCCCCTTGCATCCTAGTGTAAAATCCTTTTAGGATATGACAGTTGCCCGCTGCCCAGACCTAAACACCGTATTATTGTGTCGCTTTCTCATGACGTCAGCCGCGTACGTCACTATGTGATGTCACTATGACATCAGCATGACATTATAATTTTAAGTAGATTAAATGTTGGCCCAAAAAAGCATTGCACTTGGTGCAACTTCTTATTATGTATCTGTTAATAGTGTTTAAATGTGTCTGGTGAATTTTTTTAGTGATGTCACTACGAAATCAGCATGAAATCATAATTTTAAATAGATTCAATTTTGGCTCAAAAAAACCATTGCACTTAGTTCGACATCTTATTCTATATTTGTTAATAGTATATATGTTGTATTCAATTAGATCAACTGGACTTAAAGTTTAGTTCTTGAAGACGTTTCGCTAGTCATCCCACTGGCTTTCTCAATTCAGAATGACGTAGAAGAATCTGTGGCAATTATGTACCCTGGAAAATCCCAAATAGCATATCACAGCCAGGTGTTAAGGGCGTGATTGAATAGTGGCTAAGAGGTGTTATAGGAACGCCCAGGGTAAGGTGTCAAAACAGCATTGTACACGGCAGACAGTTGGTGTCGAACCCCCCCACCTCTATTTAGGCTTGGTTTCTTTATTTTCACATAAATAGCCTCATTAACACCTCTTTTTAACCAGTCACGTTCCTTTGCAAATATGTTAACATTACAATCTTTATCCTTAAAATGCAGGTACACGGCTGAGTCCTGACCTGAGGAATTGGCTCTTCTGTGCTAGGCCATACGTTGATGCAGTTGCTGTTTGGTCTCCCCCACATACAAATCAGAGCACTCTTCACTGCACTGCACTGCATATATGATGTCGCTTTTCTTGTGTTTCGGTATTGGGTCTTTCGGATGTACCAATTGATGCCTCATTGTGTTGTTCGGTTTAAAGCAAACAGGGATACGATGTTGTTGAAAATTCTTCTTAATTTCTCGGAGACCCCTGCTACATATGGGATGAACCATGTTCTTTCTCCTGTCTTGCTTTTCCCCTTCACTGTTGGTATTCGTGTTCTTTTCTTTCCTTCTACTTCTTTTGACAAAGGCCCAGTCTGGATATCCAGAACTAAACTTCAAGTCCAGTTGATCTAATTGAATACAACAGATATACCATGACCTGGATGAATGAGAACCTTTACAAGCATCTGTTAATAGTGTTTAAATGTGTCTGGGTGCATTTTTTTAGTGATGTCACTGACATCAGCATGAAAGAAAAAAAATTTACCATAGGGCACTGACACAGTTTTATACGTTTTTAACTTGTATCTTATCCATTGCAGTGTGTCTCCAACGGTAGTCGTGAGTAGGGGGAACACCCATAATGCTTAATGACTGAATGACTATACTGCACTATTTGACTACTTTAATAGACTTGCTTTGATACTAATATACATATTGAATAACTTTGGTGAAGGTATGGAGTGTTTTTAAGGTTTTTAATATTGCTCTCCCTGTTGGAAGTAAAGGATTTTTTATATATTTTGCACATATAATGTATACACTGTGTTGTTTATCACAGTGCTACAGACTAGCCCCTATTTTCTCTCCTTGTATGTCTACTATGACATCAGCATGCTATCATTTTTAATAGATTCAATTTTGGCCCAAAAAAGCATTGCACCTAGTGGGACTTCTTATTCTATATCTGTTAATAGTAATTAAATGTGTCTGGGTTCATTTTTAGTGATGCCACTATGACATCACCATGACATAATTTTAAATAAGTAAAATTTTGGCCCAAAAAAGCATTGCACCTGGTGCAACTTCTTATTCTGTATCTGTTAATAGTGTTTAAATGTGTCTGGTGAATTTTTTTAATGATGTTAAAAAAATTATGATGATGAGCATGACATCATAATTTTAAATTTTGGCCCAAAAAAGCATTGCACTTGGTGCCAATTACTATTCTATATCTGTTAATAGTGTTTAAATGTGTCTGGTGAATTTTTTTTAATAATGTCACTATGACATCATCATGACATCATAACTTTAAAAAGATTACATTTAGGCCCAAAAAAGCATTGCACTTAGTGCGACCTCTTATTCTATAAATGTAAATCGTGTTTAAATGTGTCTGGGTGCATTTTTTTGTGATGTTACTATGACAGCATGACAACATATTGGCCCAAAAAAGCATTGCACTTGGTATGACTTATTATTCTATATCTGTTAATTGTGTTTAAATGTGTCTGGGTGCATTTTTTCTAGTGATGTCGCTATGACATCAGCATGACATCATAATTTTAAATAGATTAAATTTTGGCCCAAAAAAGCATTGCACTTGGTGCGACTTACTATTCTATATCTGCTAATAGTGTTTAAATGTGTCTGATGAATTATTTTAGTGATATCACTATGACATCAGCATAACATCATAATTTTAAATAGATAAAATTTTGGCCCAAAAAAGCATTGCACTTGGTGCGACTTCTTATTCTATATCTGTTAATAGTGTTTAAATATGTCTGGCTGCATTTTTTAGTGATGTCACTATGACATCATAATTTTTAAATAGATAAAATTTTGGCCCAAAAAAGCATTGCACTTGGTGCGGCTTCTTATTCTGCATCTGTTATTAGTGTTTAAATGTGTCTGGGTGCATTTTTTTGTGATGCCACTATGAAATCAGAATGACATCATAATTTTAAATAGATAAAATTTTGGCCCAAAAACGATTGCACTTGGTGTAACTTCTTACTCTGTATCTGTTAATAGTGTTTAAATGTATCTGGGTGCATTTTTTTGTGATGCCACTATGACATCAGCATGATATCATAAGTTTAAATAGATTAAATTTTGGCCCAAAAAAGCATTGCACTTAATGCGACTTCTTATTTTATATCTGTTAATAGTGTTTAAATGTGTCTGGGTGCATTTTTTAGTGATGTCACTATGACAGCATGACATTATAATTTTAAATAGATTAAATTTTGGCCCAAATAAGCATTGCACTTGGTGCGACTTAATATTCTATATCTGCTAATAGTGTTTAACCCTTTCACTGCCAGGAGATTTTCATTTTTTTTTGCGTTAACTGCCAGAAGAATTTTCAGGATTTTGTTCTTAATCGCTTTAGACTAATTTTACAGTAGGAAACCTTGCAGTAAATCAGGAATATTATACATTGTTTTTTTCAGCACAAAGTGTACTTTAACATGGTAACAGAATTTTGTAACTTTTCTGGAAATTTTACTGGAATTATGGGTAAAATATGTAAAAAAAATGAAAAATTTGCAAATTTTCATGGATTTTTCCCATTTTTACTTATAGTTATCTTAAGGTTACGCACAAAAATCTTACTGTTTCTAAAAGCTCAGATACTCCCGAGTACAACGATACCAGATATATGTAGGTACCCGACTTTTCCTGTACAGGAGAACCCCCCAAACTAAAACTGCACCTCCTAGAATATTACACCAAATTAAAATGTGTAACCACTACTAACAGTTAACATAGAATATCTACCAAATTATCTAAACTATCCCCACAAGTGAGATATTTTTAGAAACTACACACTCGCAGGATTTTACGAGTGAGGTTAGTTTCGATCAAAATGCAGATACCCGGACGCAGCTCTTCGTCAAATTGTAAGTTACTTTCTCACATTTTCCTTTTTTTCCTCAACTGTAAAATCAGAGACAAAATCAAATGCGAATTTCAGCTAAAAACTGTGGAGGAAAGTTCAAACGCATCTCAAATATGAAAGCCTAACCCCTCTCGAATAAAACGGTATGCCACATTCATGGGTGTACCCAGAGACATGGCTACCAACTAACCCAGAGTGTGACCAGTGCCAAATGTCAGTAGCAGCAAAAAAAAATTAGCCAGTTTTGTATTTGAACAGTCGCAGTTTTCCACAAAACACCCCCCCAACTCAAAAATACCCCCACAAACTATAATTCCTGAAATCTACACACCTTCGCTATGTAACGCTGTAGTTCGTTCATTCATATCATCAATGGTGTGGGGCGAGTTCTTGTAGAAATTTGCACTTTTACCAGATTTTCAAAAAAAATGAACATCAAACAGCGTTCAAAAGGTCGAAATCATGCCAAAACCCCATGGAATGTAAAAAAAAGTTACTAAATATCAATCTCCCAAATGAATCAAACGGTATGCCAATGTGTGGTAACACGCAGACGTGGAAGCGAAAAGCCACAAAGTGAGACAATGCACGATGGCTCAGAAACGGCGAAAATATTTAGCCAACTCCGAATTTGGACAGTCTGCAGTTTTTCCACAAAACACCCCTGTAACTTAGAAATAACCCCCACAAACTATATATTCCTGAAATCTACACACCTTCAGCTATGTAACGCTGTAGTTTGTTCATTCATACCATCAATGGTGTGGGCGCAGTTCTTTGTAGAAGTTCGCATTTGTCTGAAAAAACGAACATAAAACAACTTCCAAAGGCAAAAAATCATGCCAAAACCTCATGGAATGTAAAGAAAAAGTTACTAAATATCAATCTCCCAAATGTCCTGAATCAAACGGTATGCCATATGTGTGGTTACACACGCGGACGTGGAAGCGAAAAGCCACAAAGTGAGACAATGCACGATGGCTCAGAAACAGCGAAAATATTTAGCCAACTCCGAATTTGGACAGTCTGCAGTTTTTTCCACAAAACACCCCCGTAACTTAGAAATAACCCCCACAAACTATATATTCCTGAAATCTACACACCCTCAGCTATGTAGCACTGTAGTTCGTTCATTCATACCATCAATGGTGTGGGCGCAGTTCTTCGTAGAAGTTCGCACTTTTCTGAAAAAATGAACAAAAAAACAACTTCAAAAGGTAGAAATCATGCCAAAACCTCATGGAATCTAAAAAAAAGTTACTAAATATCAATCTCCCAAATGTCCTGAATCAAACGGTATGCCATATGTGTGGTTACACATGTGGACGTGGAAGCGAAAAGCCACAAAGTGAGACAATGCACGATGGCTCAGAAACAGCGAAAATATTTAGTCAACTCCGAATTTGGACAGTCTGCAGTTTTTTCCACAAAACACCCCCGTAACTCAGAAATAACCCCCACAAACTATATATTCCTGAAATCTAAACACCTTCAGCTATGTAGCACTGTAGTTCGTTCATTCATACCATCAATGGTGTGGGCGCAGTTCTTCGTAGAAGTTCGCACTTTTCTGAAAAAATGAACAAAAAACAACTTCAAAAGGTAGAAATCATGCCAAACCCTGACGGGTACTGTAGTTCGTTCATTCATACCATCAATGGTGTGGGCGCAGTTCGAATGTATTTTTCTCTATTTTTCCAGAAAATTGTGTAGAAATGCGAAATTCTATGAAGAACTGCGCCCACACCATTGATGGTATGAATGAACGAACTACAGTACCCGTCAGGGTTGGCATGATTTCTACCTTTTGAAGTTGTTTTTTGTTCATTTTTTCAGAAAAGTGCGAACTTCTACGAAGAACTGCGCCCACACCATTGATGGTATGAATGAACGAACTACAGTGCTACATAGCTGAAGGTGTTTAGATTTCAGGAATATATAGTTTGTGGGGTTATTTCTGAGTTACGGGGGTGTTTTGTGGAAAAAACTGCAGACTGTTCCAAATTCGGAGTTGACTAAATATTTTCGCTGTTTCTGAGCCATCGTGCATTGTCTCACTTTGTGGCTTTTCGCTTCCACGTCCACATGTGTAACCACACATATGGCATACCGTTTGATTCAGGACATTTGGGAGATTGATATTTATAACTTTTTTTTAGATTCCATGAGGTTTTGGCATGATTTCTACCTTTTGAAGTTGTTTTTTTGTTCATTTTTTCAGAAAAGTGCGAACTTCTACGAAGAACTGCGCCCCACACCATTGATGGTATGAATGAACGAACTACAGTGCTACATAGCTGAGGGTGTGTAGATTTCAGGAATATATAGTTTGTGGGGGTTATTTCTAAGTTACGGGGGTGTTTTGTGGAAAAAACTGCAGACTGTCCAAATTCGGAGTTGGCTAAATATTTTCGCTGTTTCTGAGCCATCGTGCATTGTCTCACTTTGTGGTTTTCGCTTCCACGTCCCGTGTGTAACCACACATATGGCATACCGTTTGATTCAGGACATTTGGGAGATTGATATTTAGTAACTTTTTTTTTAGATTCCATGAGGTTTTGGCATGATTTTTACCTTTTGAAGTTGTTTTATGTTCGTTTTTTCAGACAAATGCGAACTTCTACAAAACTGCGCCCACACCTGATGGTATGAATGAACAAACTACAGCGTTACATACTGAAGGTGTGTAGATTTCAGGAATAATAGTTTGTGGGGGTTATTTCTAAGTTACAGGGGTGTTTTGTGGAAAAACTGCAGACTGTCCAAATTCGGAGTTGGCTAAATTTTCGCCGTTTCTGAGCCATCGTGCATTGTCTCACTTTGTGGCTTTTCGCTTCCACGTCTGCGTGTGTTACCACACATATGGCATACCGTTTGATTCAGGACATTTGGGAGATTGATATTTAGTAACTTTTTTTACATTCCATGGGGTTTTGGCATATTTCGACCTTTTGAACGCTGTTTGATGTTCATTTTTTTTGAAAATCTGGTAAAAGTGCAAATTTCTACGAAGAACTGCGCCCACACCATTGATGATATGAATGAACGAACTACACGTTACATAGCTGAAGGTGTGTAGATTTCAGGAATATATAGTTTGTGGGGGGTTTTTTGAGTTGGGGGGTGGTTTTGTGGAAAAACTGCAGACTTTTCAAATACAAAACTGGCTAATTTTTTTTTGCTGCTACTGACATTTGGCACTGGTCACACTCTGGGTTAGTTGTAGCCATGTCTCTGGGTACACCCATGAATGTGGCATACCGTTTTATTCGAGAGGGGTTAGGCTTTCATATTTGAGATGCGTTTGAACTTTCCTCCACATTTTTAGCTGAAATTCGCATTTGATTTTGTCTCTGATTTTACAGTTGAGGAAAAAAAGGAAATGTAGAAAGTAACTTACAATTTGACGAAGAGCTGCGTCCGGGTATCGCCATTTTGATCGAAACTAACCTCACTCGTAAAATCCTGCGAGTGTGTAGTTTCTAAAAATATCTCACTGTGGGGATAGTTTAGATAATTTGGTAGATATTCTATGTTAACTGTTAGTAGTGGTTACACATTTTAATTTGGTGTAATATTCTAGGAGGTGCAGTTTTAGTTTGGGGGGTTCTCCTGTACAGGAAAAGTCGGGTACCTACATATATCTGGTATCGTTGTACTCGGGAGTATCTGAGCTTTTAGAAACAGTAAGATTTTTGTGCGTAACCTTAAGATAACTATAAGTAAAAATGGGAAAAATCCATGAAAATTTGCAAATTTTTCATTTTTTTTACATATTTTACCCATAATTCCAGTAAAATTTCCAGAAAAGTTACAAAATTCTGTTACCATGTTAAAGTACACTTTGTGCTGAAAAAAACAATGTATAATATTCCTGATTTACTGCAAGGTTTCCTACTGTAAAATTAGTCTAAGCGATTAAGAACAAAATCCTGAAAATTCTTCTGGCAGTTAACGCAAAAAAAAATGAATCTCCTGGCAGTGAAAGGGTTAAACACTATAGCAGATATAAATATTAGTCGCACCAAGTGCAATGCTATTTGGGCCAAATTTAATCTATTTAAAATTTAATGTTCATGCTGTCATAGTGACATCACTAAAAATGCACCCAGACACATTTAAACACTATTAACAGATATAAAATAGAAGTCGCATTAAGTGCATGCTTTTTTGGGCCAAAATTAATCTATTTAACTTATGATATCATGCTGATGTCATAGTGGCATCACAAAAAAATGCCCCCAGATACATTTAACACTATTAACAGATACAGAGTAAGAAGTTACACCCAGTGCAATCGTTTTTGGGCCAAAATTTTATCTTTAAAATTTGATGTCATTCTGATTTCATAGTGGCATCACAAAAAAATGCACCCAGACACATTTAAACACTAATAACAGATGCAGAAATAAAGCCGCACCAAGTGCAATGCTTTTTTGGGCAAAATTTTATCTATTTAAAATTATGATGTCATAGTGACATCACTAAAAAATGCAGCCAGACATATTTAACACTATTACAGATATAGAATAAGAAGTCGCACCAAGTCAATGCTTTTTTGGGCCAAAATTTTATCTATTTAAAATTATGATGTTATGCTGAGTCATAGTGATATCACTAAAATAATTCATCAGACACATTAAACACTATTAGCAGATATAATAGTAAGTCGCACACAAGTGCAATGCTTTTTTGGGCCAAAATTTAATCTATTTAAAATTATGATGTCATGCTGATGTCATAGCGACATCACTAGAAAAAATGCACCCAGACACATTTAAACACAATTACAGATATAGAATAATAAGTCATACCAAGTGCAATGCTTTTTGGGCCAATTGTTGTCATGCTGTCATAGTAACATCACAAAAAAATCACCCAGACACATTTAAACACGATTTACATTTATAGAATAAGAGGCGCACTAAGTGCAATGCTTTTTGGGCCTAAATGTAATCTTTTTAAAGTTATGATGTCATGATGATTCATAGTGACATTATTAAAAAAAATCACCAGACACATTTAAACACTATTAACAGATATAGAATAGTAATTGGCACCAAGTGCAATGCTTTTTTGGGCCAAAATTTAAAATTATGATGTCATGCTCATCATCATAATTTTTTTAACATCATTAAAAAATTCACCAGACACATTTAAACACTATTAACAGATACGAATAAGAAGTTGCACCAGGTGCAATGCTTTTTTGGGCCAAAATTTTACTTATTTAAAATTATGTCATGTGATGTCATAGTGGCATCACTAAAAATGAACCCAGAACATTTAATTACTATTAACAGATTAGAATAAGAAGTCCCACTAGGTGCAATGCTTTTTGGGCCAAAATTGAATCTATTAAAATGATAGCATGCTGATGTCATAGTAGACATACAAGGAGAGAAAATAGGGGCTAGCTGTAGCACTGTGATAAACAACACAGTGTATACATTATATGTGCAAAATATATAAAAATCCTTTACTTCCAACAGGGGAGCAATATTAAAAACCTTAAAAACACTCCATACCTCACCAAAGTTATTCAATATGTATATTAGTATCAAAGCAAGTCTTTAAAGTAGTCAAATAGTGCAGTATAGTCATTCAGTCATTAAGCATTATGGGGTTCCCCCTACTCACGACTACCGTTGGAGACACACTGCAATGGATAAGATACAAGTTAAAAACGTATAAAACTGTGTCAGTGCCCTATGGTAAATTTTTTTTCTTTCATGCTGATGTCAGTGACATCACTAAAAAAATGCACCCAGACCCATTTAAACACTATTAACAGATGCTTGTAAAGGTTCTCATTCATCCAGGTCATGGTATATCTGTTGTATTCAATTAGATCAACTGGACTTGAAGTTTAGTTTCTGGATATCCAGACTGGGCCTTTGTCAAAGAAGTAGAAGGAAGAAAAAACACGAATACCAACAGTGAAGGGAAAAGCAAGACAGGAGAAAGAACATGGTTCATCCCATATGTAGCAGGGGTCTCCGAGAAATTAAGAAGAATTTTCAACAACATCGTATCCCTTTTTTGCTTTAAACCGAACAACACAATGAGGCATCAATTGGTACATCCGAAAGACCCAATACCGAAACACAAGAAAAGCGACATCAATATGCAGTGCAGTGCAGTGAAGAGTGCCTGATTTGTTATGTGGGGGAGACCAAACAGCAACGCATCAACGTAGGCCTAGCACGAAGAGCCAATTCCTCAGGTCAGGACTCAGCCGTGTACCTGCATTTTAAGGATAAAGATTGTAATGTTAACATATTTGCAAAGGAACGTGACTGGTTAAAAAGAGGTGTTAATGAGGCTATTTAGTGAAAATAAAGAAACCAAGCCTAAATAGAGGTGGGGGGGTTCGACACCAACTGTCTGCCGTGTACAATGCTGTTTTGACACCTTACCCTGGGCGTTCCTATAACCCTCTTAGCCACTATTCAATCACGCCCTTAACACCTGGCTGTGATATGCTATTTGGGATTTTCCAGGGTACTAATTGCCACAGATTCTTCTACGTCATTCTGAATTGAGAAAGCCAGTGGGATGACTAGCGAACGTCTTCAAAACTAAACTTTAAGTCCAGTTGATCTAATTGAATACAACTATTATACTATTAACAAATATAGAATAAGATGTCGAACTAAGTGCAATGGTTTTTTTGAGCCAAAATTGAATCTATTTAAAATTATGATTTCATCTGTTTCGTAGTGACATCACTAAAAAAATTCACCAACACATTTAAACACTATTACAGATAATAATAAGAAGTTGCACCAATTGCAATGCTTTTTTGGCCAACATTTAATCTACTTAAATTATAATGTCATGCTGGTCATAGTGACATCACATAGTGACGTACGCGCGCTGACGTCATGAGAAAGCGACACAATAATACGGTGTTTAGGTCTGGCAGCGGGCAACTGTCATATCCTAAAAGGATTTACACTAGGATGCAAGGGGGCCGAGGATGGATCAGGATGGTGGTGGTGGGGGGGCACAATGGGAGGCTGAAGGCACGGAAAAGGCATGACTTGAGGTGACGTCAGAGAGTTTGGATTACAGTAAGCTGCTCCTGGTCTGCAAAAAGCATGTTGGAAAAATGTTGTATCTTCAAATTGGCTGAACGGATTTTAATGGGGGTTGGCTTGTTTCTAAAAGGTAGAATCATGGCAAATAACATATAAAATTATAGTTTTGGGGATGGACATTCCCTTTAAATAGGTGCATTTGATGTGCAATTCCTTCAAGCAGGCCTTAATAGGTATCAAAATGGGCAGCAGAGGCAGATGAGATTTAATTGTCGACCAGAGGAAGGGGCTTAGACTCCCGAAATGTTGTGTGTATGGTTTCAGCACTTAAATAAAATATTGTTTGAAAGCATTCTTGAGTGTGTCTCCCTTTAACCCTATTTATTGATACATTTGGGTTTAGCAATCCTTGTGCCACCTACACCATACATTTCTCTGTGCTAGTGAATCTTTTATAGAAAAATGCAGGCAGATTAGACAAGTCAGAGTTGTTTACATTTAGGGTTTCTATATTTTGAAATTCAAAATAGAGGATGTGAATGCGCATGTAAGCAATCGTGACATTTTTGACCATGCCCACTTTTCTAAGCCACACCCTTTGACAAACGGGCGATCGGATATGTTGTAAATCACAATCTGCACGATCTGTCACGCAAACTCTCGGCCACAGCCACTATTGCCGCAACCGACTGTCATTTGTCCCGGCGAACCCTTCACGTAGTGAATGCTCGGACTAAATTTCCCTTTGTCTGTACCCAGCCTTACAGTGAGAACTTGAAACTGCCTTCCAGCAGATGTAAAGCAAATTCATTGAATAGCTTTAAAAGTTAAATTTTACAAAAGTTTTTAAATTTGTATTCTTTGGCCTTACTGTTAAGTAGGGTTAAGGGGAGGGTTAAAGGTTGGACTAGGTGGACGTATATCTTTATCCAACCTTAATTACCATGTTACTGTACCATGTTACCTTCAAGTGGAGGGATGTACTGTATATTATGCATTGCACTAACTAAGTTTATGTATACTGAATAAACTTTACTTTGCCTCATCTTACATGAATCATGTAAGCAGCACTGAGGTATGTGTGTTGCTGTATGTCTTCCATCTAGTTCTTTAGTACATTTAATCAGACTCAGTATCCCCCCTCCCTTTGGATATGCAATCCACATAACATCTGTGAATCCTATAGTTGCAAGTATAGTTGTTTTAAAAAATTTTGTATACCTAAGAACATGTTAGAAGTAATATCTACATATTTGGCTCCAACCTGCATCTAACTAGCCACATGTATACTTACATTTTAATACCTGTCTTCTACCACAATATTTATTGTTGTCTTATTATCCGAATGGGAATGGAATTGTCTGCTATATACAGTAATAAACTGTGCACAGTTTGTTTCTATTATGGTATGTTTACAGTGTGGTATGTTGCCACCTACTGGCAACATATATTCAGTGTTTAAATTATGAATACAAAATTCTTGAGAATGTATAGTATATGATTCTCTTTTTATTTGCACTGAGAATGGTTTTCTTAATAGATTAATTTTTGGGATATTCCTCTCTTCTTCAGATACATTATCTGGCAACTTACTGGCAACTTACAAACGTTTACAGAGTACTAGACCCATAATACCATTTGAGGTAAGGATAGTAATACAAACAAACAGTACAATAAAGGGATGAATAATTGGAATGTTAATGAAGGTATAGAATGATTGTAAAGGGAAGGGCATAGCTGGAAACACGGGCCCCATAGAAATTTTTTGATGGGGCCCCAAAAAACCACAAACCTTACATTGCAGTATAGGGTGCCTCCACCTGGTTACCTTTGTCAGACTGGTCACCTGGGACCATGTTGCCAGATTCTGTGCGTTAATACAGGGGGACGCAGGGAAAGGTGGTGTACCGTGTTAGCCAGTCAAAATCTTTATAGGGTATCCCTTTTGAAAAAAAAAAAAAAATAAACAACAAAAGTGGTATAAAGGTGATACCTTTATTGGCTACTAAGATAGTCATCGCAAGCTTTCTAGTTCCTTTTTCAAGCTGAATACAATGAACTGTGGTGCTCTCTGATATATATACAACATTAGGCTCATAGTTCAAATAACCAGAATAAGAAATATCAGTGTGGGAGGTGTTAACAAAGTCATATAAAGGGGTCTGCAAGGGACAAACAGATAAGGTACAAGTTACTGTGGATCAAAGAGGCTTATATAAATAGTGGTAAGTTACTGAGTGTGAAGTGAAAGGAGTTCCATGTAATTAATTAACTGTCCCAATGTCTACAGATGTTTGTATTTCTGTCTTGATGCTGGCAGTTCTTAATCTATTAGTTTGCAATAAATCCAAGGCCCAGGTTCAGTCCGTTTTACAGAGTTAAAAGTTTTCATTAATTTGTACTCCCATACCTTCCTTCATTCTCTGTTTTAAAGTTCCCCTTAAGGACCAAAATTCTGTAGATCTCTACTTAGTACAAATGTGTTAGACAACAATCACAACCCATTCATTAAAAGAGTTTTCTTGTGATAATAAGGACCAAGGTATTATAATTTGCAATGAACTGATTTAAGTTGGCAAAAATTCAATACATTAACTGCAAAAAAGAGATTTGTCCATAGATCTCCCGGCACTCGCCTCATGCCTGTCCTCTAGTCTCTCCTCCCTTTGACAGTTGATGGCCGTAACACGCTTGCTAATTCCTATAATTCTATGCTGACTAACACGATAGACTCTTTTGCCCCTTGCATTCCCTCAGATGAGGAACCTTTATCCTTGTCCGCGGCTCAACCCTACTTCCTTTTTTATAGCAGGGGTGCGTGTGCTGCTAAACGTCCATGGAGACATTCCCATACAAAGGCTGACTTTCTCCATTACAGTTCATTCTGCAATGTCTCGGCTCTGAACTCCTGCTGGCAAAAGAGAACTATTACCGGAAACTTATAATAACAACAAATTTAACCCACACCGCCGTTCTCCATCTTCAACTCCCTCTGTGCCCCTCTCCCGCTGACCCTCTCCTTTCTCCGCACTCGCCCCAGGACTTTGCGCATTACTTTCAACATGAATGGAGTCCATCCGTGTGCTGATCTCTGATCTTCGGGATAGCTCTGAGATTATGTTGCCTTCTCCTCCCAACAGCTATTGGATCTTTTGCTCCTGTGACCCATTCAGAAGTCTCTTGCCAGCTTCTATCATGTCTGCTCACAACCTGTCCTCTTGATCCCATGCCCTCTGTATTACTGAAGCACTGTAATCATGTGTTAACCCTATACTCACCCACATCTTCAATGCCTCCCTTATCTGGATTTCCCTTCCATCTTTAAGCATGCCCATATTAAAGGGTATGTCAACCCCCCAAACAAAATTTTAGTAAGTGCTAGGAAAAGGCTGTAAACCTCAACCTCGCGAGGTTTACAGCTGCCAAAGATGCCCCCAAATGTACTTACCAGCCTTTGTTCCCCCCGAAGCCTTCTGCTTAACTTTCATGTCTTCCGAGCACGGAAGTCAAGCAGGAGGGTCTCGACCGGCATCCGCTCCTGTGATTTGGCTATAGCCAATAAGTCTTCTCCCGTATGGCTAATTACCTTCTTGCTCATAACCTATTGGATCCTTTGCAATCTGTATTCCGTCCCTATCCAATCGCTGCCTTGGGGTAATTATTGACTCCTTTTCTAACCACATTAACTATGTTGCGAAAACCTGACATTTTTTCCTACGCAATATAGCCAAAATCCGCAGGTTCCTTTCTCTCCCAACCACCGCAGCACTTATGCATGCTCTCATCCTGTAGTGTCTAGACTATTCACACCTACTACTTTCTGGTTTTCCTGCTTCCCACCTCTCTCCCCTTCAGTCTATACTTAACTTCGCCACACATATTGTTTGCTCTCTTATAAACTGGATGCCAAATTTCCTCTGTACCAGACTACAAACTGGCTCCACGTTAAACAGCACATTGAATACAAAATCCTTCTCCTAACATTTAATCCCTTGGTTCTGCTGGTACTCCTTATATTTCCTTTCTAGTCTCCCCATATGTTCCGCCCATACCCTCCGCTCATCGCAGAACCAGCTCCTGTACAGACCCCCCCCTCGTACCGCTTAATCTTGCCTTAAAGCTTGTGGCTCCCATCCTCTGGAATTCTATTCCCTCTCTCTACTCAAGAAAACTCAATTAGCAGGTTTAAACCTATCCTTACATCCTACCTACCTGGTAACCAGCACAGTATATGATTGTTTTATTTGCACTGCATCTGTCTCACTCAGAACTTATACCCATTCCATTTATCTGTATGTTACCCACCTAACTAGATTGTAAGCTCTACGGGACAGTGAACTCCTTTCCTCTTGTGGCAAAGCTCTAGCACTTCTATTATATAATTTATATATTATATACTGAACTACCCATGTATTTGTTCCCATGTATGACTTTATTGTATTTTGTACTGCGCAATGCTGCATCCCAAAGTGGGGCCTGTAAAGCCAGAAATGGCTAAAATCAAGATTCTAAATAAATAATAGTTACTTTTGGTGAGATAGAGACAAATGTTAGGAAATGCTTGGTGTAGTTCATCCCTTCTACAACATATGGTGTTTGTTGTGAAACAGAACGGGGACTGGATTTGCAGAGTTCCGCTTCTATGCATATAATGCAATGCTGTTTAAAGGCCAACACATTAGAAAATGATTATTGGTGGCATTGAGCAGCAGTCAACAATGTGTGACTATATATGTGTTAATCTTTTGAAATATTCCTGTGGACAAGCATACATTTTATCCGAGTGTGGCATCTGAATTGTGTTTCTAAAGGCTATTGTTAGTCAATAATTAATTTTGGTTGTCGTTACAGTACTTTTAAATGTAGGGGTATTGTTGTGCAACATTGTCTGTAGTAAGGGGATATTGCAAAAGTCCAATTTTGGGGCAAATTATGTTGGGTGTTTACCCTAAAAATAAATTATGTGAGAAGATGCTGTACCACATTTTTAAAGGGGAAGTTTATATGATACACGTTAAAGGGAAGTTGATATATACGCTTTAACGTTAAAGGGGAGTTTATATGATATGCTTTAAAGTTAAAGGGAAAATTGATATGATGCACTCTAATGTGTATCATATCATACATATTTAACGCATATCTCATCAACTCCCCTCTAATGCGCACCACATCAACTTCACTCTTAAAGCGTATCTTATCAACTTTCCATTTAAAGCATATCTGATCAACTTCCCCTTTAAAGGGCATGTCCACCCCCAACATAATCCCCCACTAATGCCCCATCATGTAGTGTAGTTTAATAATTACCTTACCTCCCAGCTCCATAGGTTCTCTGTAGTCCCCCCCCAAAGTCCCAAAACTGCCCACAGGAGGATAGCAGAGTCCATATAGGACTCTGCTCTACCTGGCCTCTGGGAGAAGTTTGGCATGCGTACTGCAGCCCTTCTCCCCCTTCCTCCCCCTCCCTCCCGTTTTGCTATCCCTCCCCAGTGTAAAACCCCTGGGCCATGTAATAGAACAACTTCCCCCAACCCCAACCGTATAAAAATTATTTTTAGAAAGTGACCAGAACTCTACTTACCTTCCCTCTCTCCCCCGGCATTCTGAGAAGCCGGCAGCCGCGCTCCGTGATTGGCTGCCTCTCAGCAAATTTAAAGTTACTGTAAAGAATCGAGTCCCGAAGGGACGAGGTTTACTGTACCTTTTAGGAGGAGTTCAGACTGTAGGCCAGGTTGGGTGTAACTAGCAGAATGAACTGGTCACTGGAGTTTATAGATAAATTGACAACCCAATGGAGCTTTACTATAGAGCAGGATTCAAAGGAGCAAGAAGCAAGGGCTGGATACAAGATGGCTGGAACAATGGAGTTGGAAGATGCTGGATACAATGTGGCTGGAACAATGGAGTTGAAACAATGCTGATACAATGGCTGAACAATGGAGTTGGAACAATGCTGGATACAATGGCTGGATACAATGTGGCTGAAACAATGGAGTTGAAACCAATGCTGGATACAATGGCTGGAACAATGGAGTTGGAACAATGCTGGATACAATGACTGGATACAATGTGGCTGGAACAATGGAGTTGAAACAATGCTGGATACAATGGCGGGACAATGGAGTAGGAACAATGCTGATACATGTGGCTGGGAAAATGCTGGATACAATGGCAGGATCAAAGGAGAAGAACAATGCTGGATACAATGGCAGGATCAATGGAGAAAGAACAATGCTGGATACAGGGGCTAAACAATGGAGTAGGAACACAGGCAGGTAAGGAGCGCTACAGACTGACAACCTGACAGTCTGGTAGCGAGGTCTACGAATAGGCACTCGCTCCCTCTGCGACGTCACCAGTCCCGGAACATCGAGGGAGCGCGGCAGGTAAGATCCCTACAGTTACTTGTTTCTTTTTTTATAAAATTTTATTTTAAAATATGGACATTGACATGTTCCACTATATAAAATAACTGTACACATTCTAGCTTTGTCTTTAATGTATTATTATTTGTGGGGAGAATGCACCGCTGTTGCCATGGATCACAGTTTTACCCTGTATTTTTCATTGCCACGAAAAGGAATATTAGCCATTCCCTACTTTCTTGATATGCCAATTTAATTTAAAAAAACATACATTTTACAAAATATTGTTAATCTCCAAAAGGTAGTTATTTTGACAGCACAAAATATGTAATACTATGCTATATGCTATTCATTATAGCATTTTTTAAAAATTGTCCTTCGAAGGGTGTTTTTGCAATTCCTCTGCAGACCAAGAAGCTCAGCTAAATTGCTACATTTAATAGAAAATTCGATTTTAATTCATTAGCTTCGTTGGAATTTCTGGAATATTATGTGTGTGTGTATATTGATGCTTAGTCCCATAGCTACATGAATCACAGATATCTCCCAGCAGCCTTTATTTAAAGCCAGAGTATACCAGAGCACAGCACATACATCCTAAGCAGCCTGTAGTCTTTACCCGCCCTTCTTCTATGCATGAAATTCAAGCTGCATATTCAACGCACAAGCATACAGAGAGTACTTTATTCTAGAGCATTTGAGCTGTGCTATGTTTACTTTCCTGAATGCACTTCCTTCTGAAAAGACCAATTATTAAGGTAATGTAACAGAAAAAGAATATGCAGTAGGTGTTTCAGAATGTACTGTGTTTCTATTTATTGATTATTGACTGATAAATGTAACTGCTGCTGCTCTAATAAGTCCATTTTACCTTCCTCAATTCTAAGTAATGTAAATCAGATATGCCATTAGTATTGGAAATAAAGGTGGAAATGCATGCCCTTGTTATTTGTTAGATTTGACCTTTGTAATATATGGTCTTGGTGTTGCTTGGTGCATGTGAAATGATTTAATGAATCTAAATTGGTAATGAATAATAAATAACCTGTTTTGCCCTAATATTTTAAGCCTGCCTGAAACAGTAAGGCAGGAAGTACTGTATGGGCACAGGGAAAGACTGCTAAATTGTATGCACTGCAGTGGAAGAAATTACAGATATCTCCTTTCAGTAGTTTATTGCAACTTCTGTATATGGTTTCATGCATGCATTTTTTTTTCTTTAATATAAAAGAATTGATACACATGGATCTTTTTATAGAAAGAACATTCCCTGGGTATTAGTATTTTTATACATACTATTTGTCGCTTGATTTAAGCAACTATATCATTGTGTCTATAGCTTCTTAAGTCTGTAATTTTTTTTTTTCAGGAAAACTAGTTACAGATTGAGAGGTTTTAATTAAATCTCCTTTGCGGACAGGGCAGGAAATTTTGCAGCAAGCCTGGAAACAAGTTATGTACTATAAAATCCTAGGACACCACAATTACCTAAAATATGTTCACATCTTACTAACTAATGCAACAGAAGTATCAAAGGGACAGAAAATAAAAAGAGTAGGGTTATGCTTCAGTGAAGTGTAAATGTTTAAAATAACAATCAGCACATTGGCAGTTGTTAATAGCTGATTCTCTCTCTCTCTTCAATCCTTAATTTCTACTCCTACACTCTTAATTTTCATATTCACAGATTTTCATTCATAAGAATTCATATTTTGAATTGGATTGAACTTCTAGTTATGTCAACTAGAAGATTTTAAAGGCTTTGGGTTATATTAAAACCAGAAAACCCCTGATTCTTTAAAGAATCGCCACCCTGACACCCACCCACATCTGTAGAGCAAATCCTTGTTGTCCAGACACCACCCCACCCAGCGCATTCACCCCCCCAGCACATCCAACCCCCAGTCACCCAGTCCACCCATGGCGCATTCTCCCCTGCAGCAAACTTCCAGATTATGAGCCTAGTGGCTGACTCGAGGTACTGCATTGTGTCCTTGGTACGTCCGTGGTGCATCTGTACAATACTAACTGTAGGTTAGTATATAAGATAATAATTGTGCATATTGTCGAAGATATCATTGTTTTATAAAATACAGCTCTTGTTTAATCAGGAAAATTCAGTATTTAATATTAAACGTGTGCCTGATGTATAAATGTTAGCTCACACTAGGTATCACTATTACTTTATTATTGACAAACTGTATAGGTGGTTGCAACTGATGTGCAGAGCAGTTTATAATAAATACAGATTTGTCTTTTCTTTGATTTCCTCCTATTTTTTTTTTTTATGGAAATGTTGACTGTGTTCCTGATCCTTTTAAATTGTCAATTCCGACTCATATCCAGCTGAAATAACACCCACGTATGTACTATAACTTCCTATACCGTTCCTTCCTTTTGGAGGAACACTGTAAACTCCTGTGCCTGTCTTGTTAATGTTGGATGGTATTTAAGTGTATGTATATTTGTTTATAGTATAGTATTTAAGAAGAATACGAATACCAACAGTGAAGGGGAAAAGCAAGACAGGAGAAAGAACATGGTCATCCCATATGTACAGGGGTCTCCGAGAATTAAGAAGATTTTCACAAAACACCATATCCATTCAAAGTTACAAAATCACACCAAAACCCCATGTAATGTAAAAAAAACTTACCAAATATCAATCTCCTAAATGTCCTGAATCAAATGGTATGCCATATGTGTGGTTACACACACGGACGTGGAAGCGACTAGTCAAAATGTAAAACAATGCGCAGTGAGCCAATAACAGCATTGACCCAGATTTTTCAAACTGAACACCCCTCTAACTTGGAAATACCCCCGCAAAACTATATATTCTCAGAATCTACATACCTTCAGCTACGTAACGCTGTAGTTTGTTCATTCATACCATGAATGGTGTGGGCGCAGTTCTTCGTAGAAATTCGCATTTGTCTGAAAAAATGAACAAAAACAACTTCAAAAGGTAGAAATCATGCCAAAACCCCATGGAATGTAAAAAAAAGCTACTAAATATCAATCTCCCAAATGTCCTGAATCAAACGGTATGCCATATGTGTGGTTACACACGTGGACGTGGAAGCCAAAAGACACAAAGTGAAACAATGCACAATGGCTCAGAAACAGCAAAAATATTCAGTCAAATCTGAATTTGAACAGTCTGCAATTTTTCCCCACAAAACAACCCCCACAAACCATATATTTCTCGAATCCACACACCTTTATCTACGAAATTCTGTAGTTTGTTCATTCGTACCATCAATGGTGTGGGCGCAGTTCTTCGTAGAAGTTCACAGTTTTAGCAGATTTTCTAAAAAATTTGAAAAAAAACACACTCAAAGGTAGAAATCATGCCAAAATCCCAAGTAATGTAAAAAAAATTTACCAAATATCAATCTCCCAAATGTCCTGAATCAAACGGTATGCCCTATGTATGGTTCCACACGCAGACGTGGAATCAACTAGCCACAAAGTGAGCCAATGAACAGTGGCCCAATTACAGCAACTTTTCAGATTTGTCAAATTAAACACCCCTCTATATTAGAAATACCCCCCAAAACTATATATTCTTGGACTCTACACACCTTCAGCTACACAATGGTGTGATTCTTTTATGCATACCACCAATGGTGTGGGTGCCGTTTTGTGTACAATTTCGCTTTCTTACCAGATTTTCAGGAAAAATTTATAAAAATACAATTCAAAGTTAAAAATCATGGCAAATTTCCATGTCATGTAAAAAAAACTTGTCAATTATCAATCTTCCAAATGCCCTGAATCAAACGGTATGCCATATGCGTGGATGCACACAGGGGCGTGGCCACCAACTAGCTCAAATGGGACGCATGCACCAGTGTAATTACAAGAAAAATATCAAAGTGCTCTGTAATTTCAAACAGCCCCAAAACTTTGAAATGCCCCCCACAAATAAAACCCCCCAACTAAATATCAATCTCCCACATGTTCTGAGTCAAACGGTATGCCATATGCGTGGATGTACACAGAGATGTGGCCACCAACTAGCTCAAATGGGACGCATGCACAAATGCAATTACAAGAAAAATTCAACGTTCTCTGTAATTTGCACAGACTACCCTTTTTCTAAGGAAACAGTCCCAAAACATGGAAATTCCCCCCACAAACTATATGTTTTTGGAATCTACACACCTTCAGCTACGTTACAGTGCCATGCTTTCATGCATACATGAAGAATTCCAGACCCAGCGATCAAAAGAACTCCGTGTTTTGATGAGGTTTTGTGAAAAATAAAATGAGATGATTCAAGGATTGAAATCCTACCTAAACCCACTTGACAAGCAAAAAAACCCACTAAATAGCAATCTCCCACATGTCCTGAATCAAACGGTGTGCCATTTGCGTGGGTGCAAACAGAGACGAGGCCACCAACTAGCTCAAATGGGACGCATTTAGAAGTGCAGTTACAAGAAAAAATTTTAAAAACGCCACAACCCACCCCCCACATACACACTCTCCCCCTTTTAGTGGTATTTTAGTGAAATCGGTTAGTATGGAGAGTCACACACGTTTTTGCACACTTTACTGATCCTAAAAATTCAATACGGTCTTTATTTGGTACCTCTGCAAAATTTCCTTCTTAAAAAATAGGCTTAGTTTCCCTTGAAATCGTACAAATAAGTATCCGCGTTTACTTTACCGATATCACTGGGAACATTGGGGAGCTTGGAAGAAGACAACGTTTTTTTCTAATTTATAGTTTTAGGGTAAAAAAAAAAAGGGTGTGTGTATCATTTTAAGAATTTTTTTGTGTGTATTTCCCCTTTTTTTCCCCGATCATTCCCAAAGATAATCATCAGATCATCTTAGGGAATGATACCGAACTTGGAATACGGGCATAAATGCCCGTTTTCCAATTCGAAATCCGATCGGAAAAATCACTTCCCGGAAATCATTTTCCAGGAAGTGATTTTTCATTCATTGGCAAAGATCAATAATTTGGTGATCAGAAGTGATCACCAAATTTTGATCTCTGTCCCCATTTTTTTTCTAAGTCTTCGCTAAGTAGCAAAGACTTAGAAAAAATCCTATTTGTGAATGGAACTTTGAGTTCCATTCACAAAATGTATAGTAATAGTGTTTAAATGCGTCTGGGTGCATTTTTTTGTGATGTCAACTATGACATCAGCATGACATCATAGTTTTAAATAGATTAAATTTTTGCCCAAAAAGCATTGCACTTGGTGCGACCTCTTATTCTATATCTGTTAATGGTGTTTAAATGTGTCTGGGTGCATTTTTTAGTGATGTCACTATGACTTATTTGTGTAGTTACAAAACGTCTTTTGTGTAATTTAGAAATTGCTGATTCTACTTTGTATCACACCTAAACATATTATAAAATGTTATCTAAATGCTCCCTAAATAAGGGGCTTTTATGTAAATATATAGTATATTAGAATTTTCATTTTCAAAATAATTTTTTCCAGGATTGTGCCATTTAGGCCTGATTTAGGTTTCACACATACCAATGTTTTACCACCAAAATGCAAAGCTGCTTGTTTTAAGTGACTTTACCAATGAACATTAACCTGTCACTTTATGGATCTGACAATGTTATTACCTTGAAAAGGTCCCCAGGGACTAAAATGTAATTGTCTGTCAGAATAGTGGAAATCTGAGCGGTTGTGCCCATACCAGTAAGATGCTCTACAATGCAGTAAAATGTACAGTAGATTTGTTGTAATTGTCTGTCAGAATAGTGGAAATCTGAGCGGTTGTGCCCATACCAGTGAGATGATCTACAATGCAGTAAAATGTACCGTAGATGTTGTTGTAATTGTCTGAGCGGTTGTGCCCATACCAGTGAGATGCTCTACCATGCAGGAAAATGTACAGTAGATGTTGATGTAATTGTCTGCCAGAATAGTGGAAATCTGAGCGGTTGTGCCCATACCAGTGAGATGCTCTACAATGCAGTAAAATGTACAGTAGATGTTGTTTTAGGTCCTTTATATAAAGTTAAAGTCTATGCTTTAAGCATAGACTTTAACTTTATATAAAGGGGCTAAAACAACATCTATATTTCACTGCATTGTAGAGGTAGGTTTCCAGGTAGTTTCCTTGCTATCTAGTTGTCTACTTTCCTACAATAAAGCTGGCCATACACTTGTTTAGGCATTAAAACTGATTTAAAATTCGTAAAAGACAAACACCAAATTGCCTTTAATGCTGTTCTCTGTTCAACATTGGCAGGATAATGATTTAAAATCAACGTTACGCCTGTAACATTGGTTGTAAAATTATTGGGCCGACTAGTTGTCTAAAACATCGCAGGAATGTCTACAGGAAATAGCTAGTGCACCTTTATAATACAAGTCATCTTCAATTTCAGGGATTTTTTTTTATTTGCAACATGATTGGCCTTTAATGTAGAGACATATTCTACTTTTTTTTTCCAATTGGACAAGGATATTGAAATCTTTTCATTTGATAAGAAACTGCAGACCTCATGATTGGTTTAATCTTGAATTCTTCCTGCCCGTCTATGATGACAGGTGAACTTACTGGGGAAAGCCGGGCACCCAATGGAGTGGGTTTGAAAAGAAAAATTTGGGGGGTAGAAGGTGGTTTTAGCTTGTAAGTCACTTCATTATAACAATAGGAAACAGACCTATAAACCTGGGCCCAAACTTCTTAGAAGGGCAGCAAAATTTTAAATTAGCTGTGAAAAGATATACCTGGTCCCCAGTGTAGTAAATTGGAGGTCTGGCTATTCTATAGTCAAACCTATGAACCTGTCCTTGGCACTGAACTATTTGGTTCACTAAATCTTGTAACGAAGGAGTGGAGGAAAAAGATGACTAGGGTAGATCTGGAATTAGACTTGGGTAGAAACCATAATTATCTTGAAAAGGAGTGAACAAAATAGAATAGTTATATACAAATATAACAGTTCCTAATTGTTCAAAATTGTTATATGCAAATTCGGCAAGGGAGAGCCAATTATCTTGGGAAGCATATGAAAAACATTGGATATATTGCTCCAAAGTTTGTTTTTTCCGGTTTGGCCATCAGGATGGCAGGCAAAGCTTAATTTGAAGAGTCTTGCAAAGGTTCGTCCAAATTTTTAAATGAAATGTGACCTACGATCAGATATTACCTCATCGGGAATCCCATGTAATCTAATAACCTGCTTAATGAAAAACAATGCTATTTTGGATGAAGAAAGAAGACCAGTAAGAGGAATGAAGTGAGCAATCGTAGAAAATCTATCAATCACAACAATTAACTATTGATACATTTTCAGACTGAGGGTCCGTCTTTTAAATGAAGTATATTCCTGCTCCAGAGGGGGGATGTGGATGGGCAAATGAACCCATTGGCTACGTTCTCATCAAAGTATTTCCTGATGGCAGTGAGTATGGACTTGGATAGGGGGAACACTAAAAGTAATAGGTGCTCCAAAGAGTGAAACTTAAGCCATGGTATACCCAAAATGACAGATAATTTGGGAGAAGGTAGAACATTGAATTTTATTTGTTCACAATGGTTGCTATTAATCACAACTTCAAGAGGAGCTGTTTCAAAAGGGGTGGCACCAGAAGATATTGGAGAACCATCAGCCAGACAAACAGAAAGTGGTGAAAGTCTTTCTTGGGTAGGAATAGACGGTCTTTTAACAAAATTGTCATCAATGAAGTTTTCACATGATCAAGAGTCCAGAGTCAAGAATTGCATCAACTTTAAAGGGTATGTCAACCTAAAGAAAAATGATTTCAGTGCAGCTACTCCCTCCCAACCCTAACCGCATGGTTTCATTTTAAAAAAAAGTGACAGGAAAATTACCTACATGCCTTCATTCCCATTGCCATGTCCTCTAATGTTATTTTATGGAATGGACACACACAGGAAGACAGCTCCTACTCTTCAGTTTCCTGGATTTGAATAGGAACTACAGGACAACCATAAGAAGCAGAGGCGTAAGGTAAGAATTTTTTAACACTACACAGTGGGGCCAGCAGTGGGTTAAATTTTAGCTTAGGGGGTGGACATGGCCTTTTAACTTGTCCTCTGAGGAACAGTAAGACAACTTGGAAGAGAAAGCAAATAACTCCAGTATCTTTAGTAATTAGTGGCTTACCCTGGGGACGGGACTTTAGTAAATGACCCTCTTCTCCACAACAGTCTCATTTTTCTTCTTTTTTCCCCGACCGCCATATGATTATGACGGTCTACCTGGCCCATTCATTTTTTCATTTTTCATTTCATATGTTGGTCACAAAACAAGAGGTAGGCGGTTCCTGAAGAATTGTTTGGATGTTGTGGGATCGGTCCAGAGGTAAGTTCTAATGTATGAGCACCTTAAGCTACCTAAAATATATAATGAAGTTGAACAAGGCAGGACTAGCCCTAAAGATTTTTTAAAGTATATTAACCCTTTCAGTGCCACAGAACGTGAATACACGTTCTCCACTGAAAAGGCTCAAACTGCCAAAGAACATGTATTCACGTTCTGTAGCTTCCCCTTTAAAAAAGTAGAAGTGCTATGGGCAATCGGAGGGCAGTATTCAGGTGCCCCCCTAGCCCCCTTGATCCCCCACCAGTTTCATGAAAATCCGATGGGGGGATCGGAAGCTAGCACTCTTTGACCCCATTGCCGGTCCGCAGCAGAGCAGGAAGCGATCGCGCTAAGGGAGACCCCGGTGACGTCACTGAACTTCCTCCTTCACCGGGGTCTTCCCTAAGAGTGGTAGGATGCTGCCCCTGGTGGTCTAAAGGAGGTAATGCACTGCGATCTCCATTCAGATCACAGTGCAGTACCTGGTATAGTAAAGCTGTCAGTGTGACACCTTTACAAAGTTTTTCTAACTCAAAGGATTTTTTCTAAGTCTTTGCTACTTAGCAAAGACTTAGGAAAAAAATGGGGACAGAGATCAAAATTTGGTGATCAGTTCTGATCACTAAATTATTGATCTTTGCCAGTGAATGAAAAATCACTTCCTGGAAAATGATTTCCGGGAAGTGATTTTTCCGATCAGATTTTGATTTGGAAAACGGGCATTTATGCACGTATTCCAAGTTCGTTATCATTCCCTAAGATGATTTGATGATCATCTTTGGGAATGATCCCAAAAAAGGGAAAATGCACACAAAAAAATTCTTAAAGTGATACACACCCTAAAACTATAAATTAGCAAAACACTTTGTTTTCTCCAAGCTTCCCAATGTCCCCAGTGATATTGGTAAAGTAAACGCAGGTCATTATTTGTTTGACTTCAAGGGAAACTAAGCCTATTTTAGTAGGAAATTTTGCAGAGGTACCAAAAAAAGACCGGATTAAATTTTTAGGATCAGTAAAGTGCAAAAACTTGTGTGACTCTCCGTACTAACTGTTTTTCAATAAAATACCACTAAAAGGGGCGGTGGGGGTGGGGGTGGGGGTAGCGGTTTTTGATTTTTTCTTGTAATTGCAATTGCGCATGGTTCCATTTGAGCGGCCCCGTCTCTGTTTGCACCCACCCATATGGCATACCGTTTGATTCAGGACATGTGGGAGATTGCTATTTAGTGGGGTTTTTTTACTTGCCAAGTGGGTTTAGGTAGGATTTCAACCTTTGAGTCCTCTTATTTTATTTTTTCACAATCACGTATAAATAACAGTGTCCGGAATTCTTCATGTATAAAAAAGCATGACACCGTTACGTAGCTGAAGGTGTGTGGATTCCAAAAATATATAGTTTGTGGGGGTTTATTCCAAGTTGAATAGGCTGTTCAAATTACAGGACACTGATTTTTTCTTGTAATTGCACTTGTGCTTGCATCCCATTTGAGCTAGTTGGTGGCAACACCTCTGTGTGCACCCACGCATATGGCATACCGTTTGATTCAAGACATGTGGGAGATTGACATTTAGTGGGTTTTTTTGCACTTTCTTGTAATTACACTTGGGCATGCGTTCCATTTGAGCTAGTTGGTGGCCACTTCTCTGTGTGCACCCATACATATGGCATACCGTTTGATGCAGAATATGTGGGAGATTGACATTTAGTGGGTGTTTTTGCTTGTCAAGTGGGTTTAGGTAGGATTTCAACCTTTGAATCATCTTATTTTATTTTTCACAAAACCTCCTAAAAAACGGAGTTCTTTGGATTACTGGGTCTGGAATTCTTCATGTATGTATGAAAGCATGGCACCATAATGTAGCTGAAGGTGTGTAGATTCCTTAGAAAAAGAATAGGCTGTTCAAATTACAGAGCACTTTGATTTTTTCTTGTAATTGCATTTGTGCATGCATCCCATTTGAGCTAGTTGGTGGCCACATCTCTGTATGTATAAAAGCTTGGCACCATAACATAGCTGAAGATGTGTAGATTCCAAACATATACAGTTTGTTGGGGGTATTTCCAGGTTTCGGGGCTGTTTCCTTTGAAAAACTGTAGACTGTTAAAATTAGAGAGCACTTTGATTTTTTTCTTGTAATTGCACTTGTGCAAGCATCCCATTTGAGCTAGTTGGTGGCCATGTGTCTGTGTGCACCCATATATATGGCATACTGTTTGATTCAGGACATGTGGGAGATTGATATTTAGTGGGGGGGTTTATTTATGGGGGGCATTTCCAAGTTTCGGGGGTGTTTGAAATTACAGAGCACTTTGATTTTTTTCTTGTAATTGCACTTATGCATACTTCCCATTTGAGTTAGTTGGTGACCATGTCTCTGTGTGCACCCACGCATATGGCATACCGTTTAATTCAGGACATTTGGGAGATTGATATTTGGTAACTTTTTTTTCATTACTTGGGGTTTTGGCAGGGTTTTAACTTTGAAACTTGTTCTTTCTTTATTTCTTTTTCAGAAAATATGCTAAAAGTGCGAAATTCTGCACACACACAATTGATGGTATGAATGAAAAAATGGCACCGTTGCTTAGCTGAAGGTATGTAGATTCTGAGAATATATATTTTTAGAGGGGTGTTTAGATTGTAAAATCTTAAAAGTTGCTGTTATTGGGAAACTACGCATTGGTTCACTTTGTGACTAGTGGCTATCATGTCCATGTGTGTAACCATGCATATGGCATACCGTTTCATTCAGGGCATTTGTAAGATTGATAATTGACAAGTTTTTTTACATGACATGGAAATTTGCCGTGATTTTTAACTTTGAATTGTATTTTTATAAAAATTTCCTGAAAATCTGGTAAAAAAGCGAAATTCTACACAAAACTGCACCCACCCCATTGGTGGTATGCATAAAAGAACACCATTGTGTAGCTGAAGGTGTGTAGATTCCAAGAATATATAGTTTTGGGGGGTATTTCTAATATAGGGGGGTGTTTAGTCTGATAAATCTGAAAAGTTGCTGTAATTGAGCCACTGTTCATTGGCTCATTTGTGGCTAGTTGATTCCACGTCTGCGTGGGTAACCATACATATGGCATACCGTTTGATTCAAGACATTTGGGAGATTGATATTTGGTAACTTTTTTTACATTACTTGGGATTTTGGCATGATTTCTACCTTTTGAGTGTTTTTTTTCCCCTTTTTTTAAGAAAATCTGTTAAAACTGCGAACTTCTACAAAGAACTGCGCCCACACCTTTGATGGTATGAATGAACAAACTACAGAATTACGTAGATAAAGGTATGCAGAATCGAGAAATATATGGTTTGTGGGGGATGTTTTGTGGACTGTTCAGTTTCACTGCAGACTGTTCATATTCAAAGTTGGCTGAATATTTTTGCTGTTTCTGAGCCTTTGTGCATTGTCTCACTTCGTGGCCATTCGCTTCCACGTCTGCGTGTGTAACCACGCATATGGCATACCGTTTGATTCAGGACATTTGGGAGATTGATATTTAGTAACTTTTTTTTACATTCCATCATGTTTTGGCATGATTTCTACCTTTTGAAGAAAAGGTAGAAAAGTGCAAATTTCTTCGAAGAACTGCGCCCACACCATTGATGGTATGAATGAACAAACTACAGTGTTACATAGCTGAAGGTGTGTAGATTTCAAGAATATATAGTTTGTGGGGGTTATTTCTGAGTTATGAGGGTGTTTTGTGAAAAAAAACTGTAGCCTGTTCAAATTCAGAGTTGGCTCCTAAATATTTTTGCTGTTTCTGATCCATTGTGCATTGTCTCACTTCATGGCTTTTCGCTTCCATGTCCACGTGTGTAACCACACATATGGCATACCATTTGATTCAGGACATTTGGGAGATTGATATTTAGTAACTTTTTTTTTACATTCCATCAGGTTTTGGCATGATTTCTACCTTTTGAAGTGGTTTTTTTGTTAATTTTTTCAGAAAAGTGCGAACTTCTACAAAGAACTGTGCCCACACCATTGATAGTATGAATGAACAAACTACAGTGTTACATAGCTGAAGGTGTGTAGATTTCAGGAATATACAGTTTGTGTGGGGTATTTCTGAGTTATGGGTAGAGATGGCCGGTTCGCGGACCCGAACCTGGATCCGCCGCGGATTTATCACGTCCGCGAACGGCGGATTATTCCGGATTTTCCGGATTTTCTGCCTTCCGAACTTCCGAACCGCGGATTTTTTTTTTTTACGAAAATTTTCGAAAATACGAGTATCTCCGTAATTACGAGAATCCGCGATCTTCCGGGGCCCGGAAACCGCGAAGATCTCGCTAATTAACGAGGATTCTCGTAATTACGAGAATTTTCGGAAAAACGAGACATTCTTGTAAATTCGAATTTTTGGGGCTTATTTTCAAGACGGAGCAAGCCACATGACCCAAATTAGCCAATGGCAGCTAACATGATTATTGCCAGCCCCCGGGGTATAAAAGGCTGCTTCACAGGCGACATTTTGTCAGTGTGTTGGAGAGGAAAAAAAGGAAAATGTGAGAAAATAACTTACAATTGGACGAAGTGCTGCGTCCGGGTATCTGCATTTTGATCGAAACTTACCTCACTCATATTATCCTGCGGGTGTGTAGTTTCTAAAAATATCTCACTTGTGGGGATATTTTAGTTAATTTGGAAGATATTCTATGTTAACTGTCAGTAGTGGTTATACATTTCAATTTGGTGTAATATTCTTGAAGGTGCAGTTTAAATTTATATATCTGGTATCGTTGTACTTGGGAGTATCAGAGCTTTTAGAAACAGTAAGATTTTTGTGCGTAACCTTAAGATAACTATAAATAAAAATGGGAAACATCCATGAAAATTTCCAAATTTTACATTTTTTTTTACATATTTTACCCATAATTCCAGTAAAATTTCCAGAAAAGTTACAAAATTCTGTTACCGTCTTAAAGTAGACTTTGTGCTGAAAAAATATATATAATATTCCTGATTTACTGCAAGGTTTCCTACTGTAAAATTAGTCTAAAGCGATTAAGGGCAAAATCCTGAAAATTCTTCTGGCACCCAAAGCAAAAAAAATGAAATTCTTCTGGCACTGAAAGGGTTAATAGTAAGAAGATGACTGAAAATCATGTAATCATATAAAAAAAATAATGGGGATAAGATAGTTACAGGGAATGTGGATAAAATGTCTTGAACAGTTTTTTTTTCCCTCTGTATGCACTATAGGGAACTAACTGGGTTATTCAATAAAAGTTCTTATCGTTTAAAATGGTGCTAATTTTTCCCCAACCAATCAGATGTTAGCTTTCAAATGTTAAAAAACATCTGATTGATTGGGGCAAAATTAGCACCATTTTAAACGATAAGAACTTTTATTGAATCTCCCTGTAAGTTCGTTTTTATCCAGGCTTATTTTCTCAGATTTCCTCATGTCTGGAAATGTGCCTCTGGACTGGAAAAAGGCAGATGTAATTCCATTATTTGAAAAAAGTGGTATACTTGGATTTTGCTTAGGCTTTTTATACAGTCCCACATAGGTGACTAATGTATAAGCTTAGGTCTGTTGGGCTTGGGTGGCAAATTTGAACATGTATATTGTTGATGGGTCGAATGCAGAGAGTAGTTGTTAACAGTGCTTCGTCAATATGGACTTAATTTCTAAGAGGATTGCCTCAGGGTTCTGTATTGGGGTCACTTGTGTTTAATCTGTTTATTAATGATTTAAAAGTAGGTAGTGTCTGCTAGGTTTGTGTTTGCAGATGACAAAAAAAAAATGTGTCGACCATTAAAAGCTACAGATGATGTGCAATTATTGCAGGCGATAGATCGGCACATTGGGCTGCTAAGTGGCAGATGTGATTCAATATTGATACATGTAAGGTACGGCAATGCTTTTTGGGCTTAAAAATCCTTGTGCTACTTATACTACAAATGGCTCTGTGAAAAGTAAAAAGCAAAAGGATCTTGGAGTTTGATGGATAACAAACTTAAATGTACCAAGCAGTGCCAGGCAGAAACAGCTATAGCCAGCAACATATTTTCTTGTATAAAAAGGGATATGGATTTAAAGGGAATGTCCATGCCTCTGGAAAAAAATTAGTATGTTATGCAGGACCCCCCTAAACCTAGAGTTCATTTTGGTTACACTGTTTAAATCTGTTCCCAGTATGACAAATCATACGTACAATCCACTGCCTCTTCCTGTCTCTCCACTTCCTCAATATCAAAGAAAATAGAGTGAGAGCCTTCAGCAGATTATACTGCAAACATTTTCTTTATTAAGTGCGACATGTTTCGGAGACAACGTGCTCCTTTATCAAGCATACAACAAAACAAGTTTAACACCTTTAAAAGGGTAGGAAAGGCCTGTCCCTTTGTGCTAATTGGTGCATACATCCACTAATTACTCAAGTGCACCAAGAAAAAACAGTGAGATACAACTATCACTATCCAACCATCCTGTTAATACAATCATGTGTTTAGAACTGTGGTATAATAAAAACATTACAAAAAGTTAAAAACAATTTAGTGAAAATATATAGAGGGTACTGCACTATTAAGTGCCTACCTGATACATGATAAAGGGGCTCATGCCCGAGTTCTAATACCTTATAGTATAATGCAGTCACCTCCTATTCAATTTAATCAAAACAAGTTTTTCTTCAAGTTGTACTATTGTATCAAGTTATTTCTAAACAAACTATGTTGCAAGTAACTGCCCTATCCATTCATTTAGTGCAAGTTACACAGTTACACAAATGTTACCAAGTTTAAACATACAGCTGTATTATGCAGCATGTAGGTAAATTAAAACAATTTGTCCATCTTGAGTGAATCAAGTTTTAAGGAATATACAGGGAGATTCAATAAAAGTTCTTATCGTTTAAAATAATGCTAATTTTGCCCCAACCAATAAGATGTTAGCTTTCAAATGTTAAATAAGATCTGATTGGTCGAGGCAAAATAAGCACCATTTTAAACAATAAGAACTTTTTACAGCTTTTTACACCTTTTTACACAGAAAGGCTCTTACTCTTTAGTTTCCTGGACTTACAGAAGGCACTGAAGGACAATTATAAGAAGCAGAAGAGAAAGTTAAGGATATTTACACTACACAGTTGGGCAAATTTTAGTTTGGGGGGTGTACATGCCCTTTAAAACTACAGATGGTCTGAAAAAAATCTAAACGGCTAGGAAGAGGTTACCGACACTGCTCCAATTAATAAATAGGCCCTATCTCAATCTTAAAGTATATGTACACCTTAAACAAACATTAGCTTAGTGGCAAGTAGAGATGGTCGAACTATTGAAAGTTCGGTCCGTTTTCAAACTTTCGAACTATTGTAAAAGTTCGAAAGTTCGAAAACGGACCCATTAAAGTCTATGGGAGGCAAATAGTTTGAATAGTTCGAGTCAAATACAACTAAAATATTAATGGTAACTTAATGTAAATGGCTGTGGGACCTGGGAAATGGTCTGGGGAGCATGTTCCAATATCCAGGACTTTCGTAAAATCGATTTTACTCTTACACGCGCTACTTTCGAGCTTTCGCGTTCGAACGTTCGAGGTAACATGGACATTTTACTCGCAGATTCGATGCTCGCCTATAGGCTTTAATTGGGAGAACTGTACTCGCAGATTCGATGTTCGGCCCAGATACCATGTACATTTTACTCGCGGATTCGACGTTCAAACATTCGAACATTCGATAATCATCGAAAGTCCGGGAAATATCGAAAGTCCGCGTCCGAGGAGAGTTCGAGAAGTCCGGGTCCGTTCGAACTCGAACAGTTCGGCTCGAACTCGGGTTCGAGTTCGAGTTCTATGCCATCCCTAGTGGCAAGCTGTGGCTTTAAAACACTTTTCTTCTATCCCCCCAGAGCTAACCTTTATTGCTTCAAAATAGCTGGCTTCCACCTCCTGCATAAGCTCTGCCACAATGAGATCTCCTGGCTCATCCTGCTTCCTTGGCCTCCAAATGTATGTTTCAGTCACACAATCTTGCCAAACTCCGCGTGGCAGGATGACGTCATGCTTGCATGCATTGACACGCTGTGACCGGAACTTACACTTGGAGGCCAAGGAAACAGAATGAGTCAGGAGATCTTGTCGGGCAGAGCTGCAGATGTCATTATCCAGGAGGAGGTAGCCAACAAGTTTGAAGCAATAAAGGTAAACTCTGAGTGGGGGATAGAAGAAAAATGTATTAGCCAACTTAAGTTTTTAAGCCACAGCTTTCCACTAATGTTTTTTTAAGGTGTACATATCCTATAAAGGGCATGTCCACCCCCAAAACTATAATCCCCCCCCACGAATGGCCCCACCATGTACCTTACCCATCACATCCCAGCTCCGTATGGTTCCCTGTAGCCCCCCCCCCCCCCCAAAGTCCCAAAAACTGCCCACCAGGAGAATAGCAGAGTCCATATAGGACTCTGCCTCCTGTGTCGCCTCCGGGAGAAGTTTGGCATGTGTACTGCAGCCCTTCTCCCCCTCCCTCCACCTCCGTCCCTCTCCTTCCCATTTTGTGATCCGTCCCCCTACCATAAAAACCCTTGCCCATATATTAGTATATCTTCCCCCACCCAACCGCTAAAAAATAATTTTAAGAAAGTCCTCAGAACTCTACTTACCTTCCCTCTCTCCTCCGGCATTCTGAGAAGCTGGCAGCCGCGTCCGTGATTGGCTGCCTCTCAGCCAATCACGTACGCGGCTGCCGGTGCCGCCCCCTGCCGGGCGTCGGAGGAGAGAGGAAGATAAGTAAAGATCTGGGCACTTTCTTAAAACTATTTAATAGCGGTTGGGGCTGGGGGAAGGCATTTTATAAGGGTGGACATGCCCTTTAAGTTGTTTAAAGGAGAACTAAAGTCTTCAGACAACATTGTCCCAATAGACAGAGCACATTCACAAACATACAACAAGCTATGTCTCACTCCTCCCTTTGCTGTGGCTGCTGGGTGATTTATGAAATTAACCTGTGGGTACTTGGGGTCAATTCCAACGTAACTGGGTAAATCCAGCTAAAAATGTACACAGTATATGCACAAGCTCTGTAGTGCTCAACAGATCAAAACAAGGAAGTTGGAGCTTTGCTTCCTAGAAGCTGACAGCCATATAACAGCACAGGGATCCTCCCTCTCCCTGACACAGAACAGTAATTTCAGACATTCAGTGCTCCTGTCCTAACAATGATATAATCCTTTTATACAAAAAAAAAAGTGTATAGCAGTGTATTTCTTAACTACCATGGATGTAAGAAACAGAATATTAACATAAAATGTAAATAAAAAATAAAAGTAAGTCTGGGGAATTTAACCGACAACTTCATGTATACTGTCTTAACCCTAACAAAAAAATCTATGTGGATTCCTGGCACATGTAGAAACTTCATCTTTTGTGAGGAACATAATAAAACAAATGAAAAAAAAATATGGGGAATTGAACCTGTGATATTTTGGACTGTTTGTTTCTAAACCATGCACTCTACCAGATGAACAACTACTGTAGATGCATAGATCCCAACAACATGAAAACCTTCTTAGTTACAGAATCTATTACTTACATGTACTAAATGCAACTTAGTAGTGAAAAATCTTACAATTTATAGGTGTTCTGGGGAGAAAAGCTTTCACATTAGGATTTTAAAAAATTAAGGGG
Source organism: Hymenochirus boettgeri (assembly GCA_019447015.1). Taxonomy (NCBI): domain Eukaryota; kingdom Metazoa; phylum Chordata; class Amphibia; order Anura; family Pipidae; genus Hymenochirus; species Hymenochirus boettgeri. The sequence goes on from CM033474.1 coordinate 97,567,927, forward strand.
GTTATTCAATAAAAGTTCTTATCGTTTAAAATGGTGCTAATTTTGCCCCAACCAATCAGATGTTAGCTTTCAAATGTTAAATAAGACCTGATTGGTTGGGGCAAAATTAGCACCATTTTAAACGATAAGAACTTATATTGAATAACCCTGTAAGTTATTTTAAGGGACCACTTTACCATTTAAATAACCTTTATGTTATAGATTTATGGTGCACAGGATAAAAAAACAGATCTGCATATGCAAACTGGAGTTTTATGCAAGGACAATAGGTTTACATGCAAGTGCTGACAAGACCCTCTGTACTGTACTGTTTTGTAGCCTGCCAGTATCTATTTAATTTTAAAATAGCACATCACGGTGTTCTTTTTCACTTCTAAAGGACAGTCTCAGCATCGAATTTTAAATAGTTACTTGAAAATAGTTCTAAAGCAACCTGATTTGCAGCCATGGGGGAAACTTCCCAGAGCTTGCTCATAATGTTCATAGGAATATTTTCACAATATCTGCAATATCAGCATCAGGGGCATAGCTAGAAATCACTGGGCCTCATAGCAAAATGAGATAGGGCCCCCATGAACAATAAATTAGTTTTCAATACCCCCCACCCAACCGCACTTTCCAAAAGATTTTTTTACTTGGCTCAACAACATTATTTTGTTTATTCCAGTATTACATCTCAATCTCTTGACCTGCTGGTGCTGAATCTGATGCCTATTTTTAAGGTTCTACTCCGGCCTTCCCCCCACCCAACTCTATCCAATCCAATTATTCCCAAGAGTAGTTAACCCCCTACCCAACTTCAGCTCAGCACACAGAGTCACTCACTGACTGACATCAAATTTACCTCCAGACAGACTCTCCAGTAAACCAAATATCACAGTCAGTGACTTGAACTTGCAGAGTGCTGACTGGGGAATGTTGTACACCACGAGACACGAGTCCTACTGCCGAGCCGCCTAACTTCATCTACTTCTGTGCGGATGCGTTGCACACAGCTCCCAGGTAGCTGAGGCAATCCTGGTAGGTAACGACAAACGCACACACAGGGGGCCTGGGCTCATACAGCAAACACTGCCTGGCTGTACCTGCAGGTTTAATGTGCATGACTGTGTGATGACAACTGTCTGTAGTTAAATTAGTTTACACTTGGGTAAGCCGTGCCCCCTCAGCTCCGAGCCCCATAGCAACCACTATGGTTGCTATGGTGATCCCTACGCCCTGATCAGCATATCTCCTGAATTAAATTATATAACAAAAGGCTAAGGATTTCCAATGGGGAGCTGCAGTGGCGAGAATCAGCTGCGTCACTGAATGACTGTAATAAGGTTTCTCGCCAGTGCACCTCCCCTATCTCTCTCCCTCCCTGTATTAGTCATTTATATAGGAAGCCGTGTCTCCTTATTTACACAATAATTAACTGTTTATATACTGAAAAAATGGCTTCCTCTCTAAATGACTAATACAAGGAGGTAGAGAGACAGAGGGAGGGGGAAGAGACAGGGAGAGGGGACAAACCATGTCTGTGCTGTTTGTTTGTTGTTTGGCTGGCCTTATGTATTGTAAAAAATAATGTGCTACTTACAGTGTAATATACGGATTTACTTCACCTTAGAGTTTCCTGCCCTGTATAAAAGCACTCAGCCTATGAACTTGTGCTTCTATATGGTCAGGGAACTCCTCGCTGGTGTAATATCCTTATATTACACTGTAGGTAGCATATTATCCCTTATATATTAAGGGGCAGGAATGCAATAGTTCTAATTACACCTTTTCAATTTGTATTAATAATGTTTTAGGGTAACTATTCCCTTTAAAAAATCAGAGAGGTTAACACTTACAAGGGCTCATCAGACCGCAGCACTCTGTTTCCTTGGTTAAAGTCATGCTAACCTATTCATTGTGCTGACTGTGCCAGGTATCGCAAAAGACACCAGCGCAGCTGGCGCAACAAATGTAGTATGTTTTTTGCGCTGGATTTAGCACAAATTTGTTTACGTCAGATAATTAGATTCACTTTGGGAGATTTACCAGGAGGGCTCTGGGTAAATCACCCCCATAGTTTGAAGTATTTAACAGCATGGTTAGGTTGACAGATATTGTGTTAGATTATTGGTGACAGAGGTCACTTTACTGATCAAAACAAAAAGAAATATTAAAATGAAACCTCAAACAACTTTTATCTGGAATCAGGGGCATCCTGACCTACATTTAAACAATGGGTTTAAATAATAATACTACTAAGAAGTATAAAACTTGTCTCATGATCTGGATGATTTATTGAAGTAAAGCCTGCTAATACACTAAGCACCGGACATTTTTAGTCTGAAAAATGCTGGCATTGCTTATTAGCTTTCATATGACCGTATAAAACCTCTACTCTACTCTCTTTCTACAAAATATACACAATTGTAGCTAATGTATGATATATCCTAAATACAATCCCCTAAATCTGTTTTAAAAACAATTACTGCACTACAATAGTACACATGTAGTATTGTTGCTATATTAAATTATTTTCTTTTGCATTTTACATTTTAACTTTTTACCTTTCAAATCGATTACAGTATATTACATTGTGCGACAAAGTGCTCAGACAGCTAAAAATAATTTATAATGATGGTAGAAAGGTAGAAAAACAGTTTATATTTTAAAGAGCTAATGGGTGTCACCTGGCGTAGTGAGGTAGGGAGCAGCAAGAGAGAATGGTTTAAGACGGGAGGAAGCAGGGTTCTTTGGGGGTTTGTAGAGAAGACTGCCTTGCATAGAGCACAGGGCACGTCCAGGAACATAAGGGACTAAGAGAGGAGATAACTAGGGGGGTGCAGTACATTGAAGGGACTTAAAGGTTATAAGAAGGGTATTGAACGCGATTCTTTGCTTGATGGGAAGCCACGCTACGGACTGCAGTATCAGGGTTGCAGGTTTTCGCTTGGAGAAGAGTAAGATGATTCGAGCTGCTGAGTTTAAGATAAACTGAAGAGGGGAAAGATGACAGGCCAGGAGTCCAAGTAGGAGAATGTTACAGTAGTCAAGATGGGTGATTATAAGGGCATGCATGAGCATTTTAGTTGTTGAGCTAGAGAGTGGCTGTGTGCCACCCAGGAATAAATAGAGACCAGACATTTTAGAGATTTGACATTGAACTTCAGGGGTTAGTGCTTAATATATAAGGCCAGCCAAACAAAAAAAACCCAGCACAGACACAGTTTGTACCCTATCCCTGTCTCTTCCCCCTCCCTCTGTCTCTCTAGCCCCCTGTATTAGCCATTTATAGAGGGAGCCTTTTTTTCAGTATATAAATAGTTAATTGCCAATAGTTTCTATTGGAAAGTAAAAGGAATGGGCATTGGCGGTCTCACCCTGTGTTCCCGTCCGCTTGTTTCACTGAATGACTTATGATGTAATTAAGGAGACACGGACAGCTGGATCAATTATTTATGACTCACAGGAATGCTCCTACACTTCCTTATCTACATTGTAGTTCAGTGAAACAAACAGATGGGGACAGAGGGTGAGAGAGCCGATGCTCAGTTCTTCCTTTAATTTCCAATAGAAACTGCAATTAACTATTTATGTACTGAAAAAGGCTTCCTATATAGATGACTAATACAGGGAGGGAGAGAGACAGCAGGAGGTACACTGGCGAGAATCCTTATTACAGTCATTCAGTGACGCAGCTGAGTGATTGTAATAAGGTTAGTGTGGGGGTGGAAAAGTAGATTTCAGTATCACCAGCGTAAAGGTGAAAATTAAAGCCAAATTAACTAATTATTTCTCCCAAAGAGATAGTATAGAGGGAGAACAGTAAGGGTCCTAAAGCCAAGCCCCACACTAAGTGGAACCAGAGAGGAAGTCTTATTAGCGAAAGAAATATAGAAAGATCTGTTAGAAAGATAAGACAACAATGCCGCAGCTAGATTTATGATCCCCAGAGAATATAGAATTTGCTTAAATTTAAACTATGAATGCTATTTGCTTAAATTTCACATTATGAAAATCCACAGTATCAAAGTCGGGTGATAGACAGAGGAGAAGGAGGATCGATAACTGGCCATAAGTCTTTCAAGACTTTGCAGATGCCCATTTCAGTTGAATGACCCATTCAGAATCCTAATTAAAATGGGTCCAATAGGTTATTATCATGGAGGTAATTAGTAATGTGTATAGAGACGTGAAGTTCTAAGAGTTTTGACACAAAGGGTAAAAGGGACACATGGTGGTAGTTAGAGAGACAGGACAGTTCCAGAGAAGGAATATATCTAAAGATGCAACACTTCTACTTCTCAGCTACCACTAGAAACTTTAATACAGCTTTTAAGGCCAAAATAGTCAGCTTTTTAAGCAATAGAACAATTTCCTTTCTACTTTAAAGGCTTTATACTGTATAAAACAGTTAAAAAATGTGTTACAGTATATTTCATTCATAGTTTCATAGTTGCCAAGGATGAACAAAGGCGTATGTCCACCACCCTTGTCAGAGCTATGATGACTACCTATCTATAAGTTGATTCTTATGAATACTTCTTGTGTTTTTTTATTTAAAAATACAAAATAAAAAAATTATTTAAAGGGCATGTCAACCCCCCAAACTAAAATGTAACCCCATACTAGCCCCACTGTACAGTTTAAAAAAATCTGTACCTTTCAATCCTGATCCTTATGGTTCTCCTGCAATCCATGTCCAAATTCCAGGAAAGTGCATAGTAGTGGCTGTCCAAATTTTGCTGCCTTTTGCAAACTTTGCTCTCCCCCGGGAAGGATGGTGACATGCGCACCGGAGCCCTTTCACCCCACTCCCTCCCTCCCAATCCCTCTCTTCAAATTTCTCCCTCCCACCCCCAACCGCTAAGTTAAAAGTTTAAAAATCTTTTCCTAACTGTAGTTCCAGCTCCCGGCTGCCAGCATCTTCTCCATTGCTGGCAGCCATGGCTGTGACTGGCTGCCTCTTAGCCAATCACATCCGCGGCTGCCAGTCCGGCCCCCTGCTAGAAGATCCAGCGGGCAGGGGAGCCGGACCAGAGTGATGCTGAAAACAGGAGGTGTAAGTAGAGTTTGGAATCGATTTTTACTCTTTTAACTTAGTGGCTGGGGGTGGGAGGGTATGCCTCCCACAGTTTTTGAGCTAGAGACAAGCAATACGGTACAGACGTGCAGGACACATTGGAGAAATGTGAAAGTGCTAAGGTGTTATTGGCGATTTCAGTAATTTTTTCCCATTGACTATAATGGGTCCAATACTCAAACATGAACATTCTGAGGTTTCAGGGTCATGTGATCAAATCCCACTTTCTTAATGAAATGCACCTGGGTTCCAGACTACACAAACTACACACAGTGTCTCTCAGACACAAAAACAAACAACTACACAAGCACACACAAGGAAAACTTCTGTGCAACTCCTGTAAGATGCACTGTCACCACGCCGAACTTACTTTAAAAACAAATATTAATTTTAGTCATAACAATCACACATACTAAATAAAAAAGATCTGCCTTACAGATTTGAGCATGTCCATGATCAAGAGCATGGACACGCTTGAAACGCGTATGTTTAATTATGTTTGATTGTCATGATGACAGATGAATGCTAGTACCAATAACCTGTGATTCCTTTCATTTACCTTCTCCCATCTTAGCAACTCCCTCCACCTGGGGTACGATTTAAATGTATCTCCTACTTCTTAATACAAAACATGGTGTTTGATCCGCCAGATCACTATAATAATGATTTCAATGTACGCTCAGTCTAACTAATCATATTCTAAGGTTAGTATCTAAACAAGGACTGTTTTATGATTTATGGGACCTCCTTATATTCAGCCAAATATATTGTTGGTTTTTCTGCATAGGTTTCAATCTTGATAGTACTTCACTAATGTTTACGAGGCATAAAATCATGGTTATTTTTCTTTTTGTACTTCTATGTAGATCTCTATTAAATATTACCTTTGAAGTGGAGAACGTAGAATGTTGTAATATCCCAATATTCTGAACATATTGCAATGCTGCTTTATAATGAGCAAAGAAAAGCATTGCTGCTTTTACCTACTAGCAAAAGTTAACACCAAGAATTTACATTAAAATTCTGATCCACAACACATTTCAATGAACTGACCATTTCCTGCGTTCACACCACTAGGGATTTAAATGAATTAACATCTTAATTCGCTTTAAATGCCCTTGAAATATCTTCCCATTGCACATTTTTTTTTAAAGTGTGGCTTAAACAAAGGATAGTGATTTATACTGCCAATCATATTGCAGGCTTTATTACAGTTGTATGGACAGACAGCTTTAAAGGAAAAGTGGAAAATATCATTATTTTTAAGATTCTTAGTTTGTATTATTTATACCTAGTTATTCCATATATTCTCTTCCATATTGAAAACTGAGTTAAATTTATACCCCTTGCTATTCCCTGTTGTTGACATTCTGTAAAGGTCCTTCTTCTTCCCAGAATGCACATTACCTTGGAATGTTCCTAGAAGTTTCTTCTGATTGGCTGTTGGATGGGTCAAACATGCTCAGATCTCAACTGAGCAACTGAATCAACTTAGGCGCTGGGTCAAGGGCAAGACCATTATGGTCTCTATTATGGGTCCTTCAAACAGAAAGTCTGTATTTTGAAAGCATTTATTTGTACACAGACAAAATGCTGAATAGGCAGGTAAAGGTAATTAGGATGGAAAAAGTTTGCTCTTTTTTTCTTAAAAGTATATTATTTGCATTGAATTTCCCCTTTAAAATAGAACTATATACTGTATAGCTTCTGCTTGTATCCGAAAGGTTTAAATTAGGATAACGATTTATATGTATATTTGTTAAGAGTATGCTAGATACCTGTCGTGATCATGTGATGTATATTTAGTATCTTGCGATGTATTAAATTGGTCATGTAATAATATGAAATGTTATAAGTGCATCCAAGTGTCCACCATTTGATATTCAGCTTGATAAAGGAACAGGAGGGTTCCAAAACGTCACTGTGTGGTTAATTGATGTTGATGTTAAAAATAAATTTTATTTAATACAATGAAGTGCTGCAAACTTGGACTGTTTTCTACTTAATATGGGGTTGCGGACTTGCCCCTGTATAATGCGTGCACCCAAATTTTCACCATTTATTTACTTCTACTCAGGATAGAGTGCTGATCCATATAGTTTGTGTGTATATATATATATATATATATATAGATATAAAATAGAACGATGTGGGCTGCACTCACTTTGCCTTTTATTTCACGCCCGGGTGCCTCCTGATCAAGAAACAAACATGAAAAGTGGAAGAATCGGGGCACTCCACGGGACTGGTTCGAATAAAACGGAACTTTATTAATAACGATTCAAATGTGTCAATGCATTTCGGCTACACCTAGCCGTCATCAGGACCTAGACGACCTGATGACGGCTAGGTGTAGCCGAAATGCATTGACACATTTGAATCGTTATTAATAAAAGTTATGTTTTATTCGAACCAGTCCTGTGGAGTATATAATATAATTATTATATCCTTTATATTATATACATTACGAGATGGTATTGAGTTTTTAGGAGCAACTAATTAGGTGGGGGTATATAACACTATAACACATATGAAAGATCTATATGTACAGTATGGGTGTAATTATCATTGTTTAATTAAAATCACCATAACAAATAACACTATAAAGTATAGTACTACTATTTATTACTGAATAACAAAACAAATGATATACAATTAATAAAGTATAATTAGACTTTACTTGACACCTTTAAGTTTGAATGGAAAACTCAAAATGTTAGGTTTAGCCACACCTCTAAGAGTTCTAAAGGGTCTCCATTTAGATTCCAAAAGGAAGTGGAATTTTACTAACATCCAATGAGGTTCTGATCTTATATTGTTAGCAAAAAAGGCATTGTAGACAGGAAGTGTAAGGAAGTTCCTGTATTACACCCAATTATATGCTGTTTGTAAAACATGTGACAGTCTCAGCCAATTAAAAATTCTTCAAATTCACACATTTACTCCCCCCTCCTTTCTCCATAGAAATAAATAAGACAATCCAGTTTCTGTTTGCTATACAGGAAGTGATGTCTGTATATGGTAAAATGACTTTGCATGTCTCTGAAACTACCCAGAATTCTGGATAGTTCTTCCATTATTTACAGTATTGATATATTAATAACATGAGGCTGTGAGATACCTTCTGTTATAAGAAGGCTCTAATTAATTTTTTACTCTGTGGGAAGCTTTTAGTTCCTTTAGGGGAGAGATAGGGGTACCTCACCTTAATATTTTTAAGTATCCTGTGCTGTCCTAACCCCATAGCAACTGTCATTCTGTAAGTTTCTGTGGTAAATACTAATGAGTATGAACCTAGCATGTTAATATGAATCCTGTATAGGGTCTCAGGTTGCCCAAAAGTGCTGTTAAAACTGCACATTGTGGCAGGATTGCCTGGGTCTGTTCTCAGATCTGCAGGTTAATTCCACTCCATGGATTATAGCTGTCTGGTAGGTGGAATAAGGAAGTGAGGGCAATTTTGGTAAGGTTTATGACTCCTACTGCCTTAAGTGACCCAGATAATCCTTCCCTAAACCAATAGTGTAAAAGCTATGGATGTACGGGAAGGGCAGATGGATCACTTGCATGTTCAAACCCTTGGTTAGGAATCGCTAAAAAAAAAAGCACAAACGTGGGCTTTTAAAGTACAAACATGGAATGCTGGGATTTGTAGTTTTCAAACATGTTAAAGGTTCCAAGTTTAACACCCCTGCTCTATACCATTAGGATGTATTGTATCTCGATACATGCCTTAGCTACAGGACATTAAGAACAAACTTACTGCAAACAGAGAGTCCTGGAAATTGTAGTTTTTAATCATGTGAAAGGTCCCAAGTTGAACACCCCTGCTCTATACCATTAGGCTGTATCACAACTAGACACATGCATTAGCTATAGGCTATACATCAGATACTTTGCATGCCCCTGCCTATTTCTCTGGGAGTGAGAAATGTGTGTTTATATGTTAGATTATTAGGGCATTGCTATTATAATAACATGAGGCTGTGATGTACCTTCTGTTATAAGAAGGCTATATTTAATTTTATACTCTGTGGGGAGCTTTCAGCTCCTAAATAAAAAAAAATAACCTACCCCACAAAGAGACAAGTACACATATCTGCTTGATAAAGGCATTAGAGCTGAAACATTGTGTGTGTATTTCTGCATAAATAAATGAAAATGGGATTACTTACTGAAAGAAACTAAGGACTGGAGAGCCCTATTTTTCCTTTTCTAATCATCAGCTAATAAGGTGAGCCTATCTGTGTTATTATCTTGTGTATTCTGTCTTTGCTCTTTAAAGGGAGAACTAAACCCCTATTTTCCTATTCCATTTTCTGAAAACATTCCCACCAAGAAACACAATAATAACCCAGTAAATGGCATTAATGTAAATGTTAACTGTAATGTTATGCTTTGTCATTAAATTATTAATGTTTAGTGAGTGCTCTTTATTGCCCCCACAGTCCCTTAATCACTGCCTTTCTGTAGTGTCTGAGACACTTATAAGTTCTGCACAGCCTCATCACGGGCACTGCTCTGCTTACACATCTCCCCCTCCCTCCCCCTAACTTTTTTTCTCTGCTCTTTCTCTGCAGAAAGTGTGTTGTCAGAAAGTCAAAGATCCTATTATGAGGTCAGGGATGAGGAACATATTATAATATCTGCTTCTGGAGTGAAAGGTCTTTCCCTATAAATGCTGTGATTTTAAATGATGATTTCTCAGGAAATAATTTTAGAGTAAAGATACCTGTAATAATAGTGCCTCTTTCTCAGGCAAATGACTTTATGTATGCTGGGAAATAAGGCCCAAACCCAATGTTAGTAATGTAAATTTCCCACCACCCACACCAAAATGAGAGGTTAGACACAGATTACTGCTTTTATGTTAAGGTGATCTGCCTTCACATTCAGTGTTGTTCTGAAGTTTTAGTTGTCCTTAAATCTCCTGCATTGCTAACATTTACACAATTGTAGATTATACAGATGATACAGATCTAATGTGGATATGTGGAAGACAATTATAAATACACATTTCGAACCATATGTGCAAGAATTTCAACTGTTTTCAGATCAAGTAGCTCTCTACATAAGAGAGAGAAATATAGAGATACACAGATACTGAGAGAAATAGACAAAGATAGATAGATGGATGGTAAACTGGGAATAACGTGACACTTGTACAGCAAACTGGAAATTTCATGATACGGTTACAGCAACATTTTCTTAAAAGAATAAAAAGTGAAACAACTGGAAATTGTATGATACCGGTTCAGCAAACTGAATTTTATGACACTGGTGCAGCAAACTGGCAAATCAATTACACCACTTGCACAACAAACTGGGAATTCCATGATAACGTAAAAGCAAACTGGGGGATTTTTTGTGATTTTTTTTATAATACTGGTACACCAAAGGATAATGGTAGGCAAGAAATACATTACTGGGCAATTTGCTACTTCTGTGGCTGCCCCATACGCCATGACTGGGGGAAGTATGTGCTTTGTTTTTGCAGGCACACACTTGATTTCCTTGGCTTTAGCTTTACTTCAGCCACACAAGAACCGCAGCACTAGCTATGCCACTACAGTACACTGTACATAATAAAAATGTAAATATTGTACATGTACAGAATGAAAACATATCGATGACTATGAAAATATAAGTTTTTTGGGCTTTTTCTTCTAAGCAATAGAAAAAAATACCTGTTCTATAAAGGCTTATTACCGGTAGTTGTTTAAGTACAAACAAGCCTTAGCCATTTAAAGAACTATTGTATGTGTAATTTTGGGAGATACGTAAATAGAATGCATTAGAATAAAATCGAAGTGTGCGTGTGTCATGTGTGTGTGGCTGTCTGGAGTAAAAGTAGCAGCCAATACCTAATTGGCTGCTTCTTTTCCCTTCAGGCAGAACAGCCAATCGGATCACAAGTTTGATTAATGGGCGGGACCACAGACCACAGACTGCTGCTGCTGGGTGGGTTGATTTCTTAAGTTAACTCTTCACAGTGTGAAAATTCCTGTGCATGCTGCATTACTGGGTCTGACACCAAAACTGTACACACAACAGTTATGTCTAAGATCTCTGAGTGGGGGACAGTGAGGCAGGGGGTAGCTGGTGGGGTGTGTGTTTGTCCTGGACCCCAATGATATTAATCATGTGTCGGGGGGTTGTGAGGGAAAGGGTTGCTAGACATCAATGTCTGGGTGAGGGTGGGGGGAGTCAGAACTGCTCACTGACATGAAACCATGCTAAATTAACCTCCTATTAACCACAGGTGTCATGGCTGGCTGTAAAGAGTGACAGAGGGGGGCTGGGTCTGGGACAGAGAGGGTGGGACCTGGGTCTGGGACAGTGTGGGGGGCCCTGGGTCTCGGGCAGAGGAGGGGCCCTGGCGCAGAGGGGGGCCCTGGGTCTGGCACAGAGGGGGGGACTGGGTCTGGGATAGAGGGGGGGTCTAAGTCTGGGACAGAGGGGGGCCCTGGGTCTGGGACAGAGGGGGGGCCCTGGGTCTGGGACAGGGGGGCTGGATTGGGGCAGAGGAGGAGCTCTGGGACAGAGGGCGGCCTGGGTCTGTGAGGGGGGGCCGCGTCTGGGACAGAGGGGTGGGGACCTGGGTCTGGGACAGTGTGGGGGGCCCTGGGTCAGAGGAGGGGCCCTGGGTTGGGACAGACAGGGGGCCCGGGTCTGGGACAGAGGGGGGGTCTGGGACAGAGGTGGGCCCTGGGTCTGGGATGGGGGACCCTGGGTCTGGGACAGAGGGGGGCCCTGGGTCTGGGACAGAGGGGGGGCTTGGTCTGGGACAGAGGTGGTGTGGACCTGGGTCTGGGACAGAGTGGGGGGCCCTGGGTCTGGGAAAGGGGGGGGCCTGGGTCTGGGGACAGAGGGGGACTCTGGGTCTGGGACAGATGGGGGCCTGGGTCTGGGAGAGGGGGGCCCTGGGTCTGGGACAGAGGGAGGGGCCCGGGTCTGGGACAGAGTGGGGGACCCTGGATCTGGGACAGAGGGTGGCCTTGGGTCTGGGGCAGAAGAGGGGCCCTGGGTCTGGGACAGACGGGGGACTCTGGATCTATGACAGAGGGGGGCCTGGGTGGGACAGAGGTGGTGTGACCTGGGTCTGGGACAGAGTGGGGGCCCTGGGTCTGGGACAGAGTGAGGGAACTTGGTCTGGGACAGAGGGGGCCCTGGGTCTGGGACAGACAGGGGACCCTGGGTCTGGGACAGAGGAGGGAACTCTGGGTCTGGGACAGATGGGGGGCCCTGGGTCTGGGACAGAGGTGGGTCTGGGACAGATGGGGGGCCCTAGGTTGGGACAGAGGTGGGTGGGACAGAGGGGGGACCCTGGGTCTGGGACAGAGTGGGGGACTCTGGTTTGGGACAGATGGGGGGCCCTGGGTCTGGGACAGAGGTGGGGCTGGGACAGAGGGGGGACCCTGGGTCGGGACAGAGTGGGGGACTCTGGGTCTGGGACAGAGTGAGGGAACCGGGTCTGGGACAGAGGGGGCCCTGGGTCTGGGACAGAAGAGGGGCCCTGGGTATGGGACAGATGGGGGGCCCTGGGGCTGGGACAGAGGGGGGCTGGGCGGGACAGAGGGGGGACCCGGTCTGGGACAGAGTGGGGGACTCGGATCTGTGACAGACGGGGGGTCTGGGACAGAGGGGGTGGGACCTGGGTCTGGGAGAGGGGGGGACCCTGGGTCTGGGAGAGAGGGGGCTGGGTCTGGGACAGAGGGGGGCCCTGGGTCTGGGACAGAGGGGGGCCCTGGGTCTGGGGCAGAGGGGGGCCCTTGGTCTGGTACAGAGGGGGGACCCTGGGTCTGGGACACTAAGAGGGAAATGTGGCCTAGGGACATGGAGGATGGAGGCACTCTGGGCTTCTAGCGCCTGTTATTGTAACAGGCTTAATGTCTAGTATGAATATAAAATGGCAGATAATGAGGCTTGCTGTAGAGAATAATTGATGCCTCTACATGAAACAATGTATTTATAAGTAAAATAAGAGGAAGAAAATGTTTTGACCAGCACTGTACTGTCAGCCTCATTTGAGCAAAAAATACTTTTCTCACATTATGTTACAATACTTTTCCACCTAATTATAGTTGTCATATTTAAAAATACTCTTTGGCTCTTTCTATACATTACTGAAATGATTCATCCTTCAAGAATTGTCTCCTACTTATTAAAATAGATTTAACTATACCTTTTATGCTTGGTGTACAGTACAAAATAACAACTGTTGTTATCTAAAAAAAAACATGCTTATTGGCACGCATATATTGAACATATTTTCCTTTTGCACAGATTTCAGGAATATTGTTCTATTATTGCTTCCATGTGCAAAGAAAAAAGTTACTAGATCCCACATTAGTAGTTTTATTTTAATAATTTGCTTTTTAACTTAACATTGAAATTACTAAAATTACAAAGCTTACCAGTAAGTACAGATTCATCTGCAAAATATGAATAAACCAGCTATATATAAGGATCAGATTATCATAGCAATGCAATATTGCACGCTATGTGACTAAATTATCGTAGACGCTACGGGTTTTACGTTAACTTTGCGTTGGCTACGCTTTTCCAAGACCTTTTTGGAAATAGCACAGCTTATGTAATACTGTATATGCATCGTAAAGTTTTGCACTACATGATAGCAAGGAAGACGCAAAGCAAAGCTTCTTACCCGAACCCAGATCCCACAATGTAGTAAATCTTGTAAAGGGATTTACTGCCCTTTCTGGTTGCGGCTGTCAGTGATTGGGCGTGATGTCACCGCCGTGCCTTTCACTGACAGCCGCAACAAGGAAGCAGAGGGGAGACGCAGCAGAGTGGCAAGAAACAGGGGCTTGTAAGTTAATTTCACTGCATCTTTGGAAGAGGTAAGTAAAACAGAAGTGGGGTTTGGGGGGTCCTGCGCATGTATGTGTAATATAGATTAATGGGTCGACATGTCCTTTAAACTAAAGCTTCCTTTCCCATGTGCAAAGTGGAGAAAGACATCTGGGTAGTTTCTATGTTACCCTTAAAGGATAATAGAATTACCTCAAATGCATTTTTAAAAATTGCTTTAAAAAGGTATGCAGCCCTCCCCATACATTTGATTTCAACCCTCTCTGCCTTCAATTAGCCATGATGTGAAGGGGGCGTAACAATTCTGTCTGCATCTGTCACTCAAAGCTAGCATGTGAGAAAACATTCCTCCACCTGCCTTTGATCAGCTTGATTATGTAGGCTATATCCTAGCAACAGGACATTTCAAGTTTGTTTGACTGGCAGAGGAGGTGGAGAGAGGTTGTAACAGACATTCCCACCAGCCAATGACAAGTGCTGTGTTAACCACGGCCCTGGGCCTGCTAGGAGCTGGTATTTTAGCACATATTTGCTGTGTGATATCTAAGGGAGGGCTGCATGGCTGTGAATGTAGTAAGTTAGCGCCATTTGACTGATGTCTTAGAATCAAGTAAGATAGGGAAATTGTTGATAGATATTAATTGATAGTCGAAAGACATCAGTCAAATTGCACTTCACACTGCAAAGGCCTACACTGCACAAAGCCAAAACTTGTCTGAAACTGTCTCTCTGGTCCTGCATTTTGCTCTTGTAATGCTGTTAAAGCATACTAGAAGGTATATAATTTCCTTAAGAGCTATCTTGGTAACACTGAAACTACTCGGATATCTCTTTTACCCTTATTATCCTTATATGGCCAAAATTTATTGCAACATATTTCCCAAAAATCATACTCGATTTACGTAATCAATTCCAAAGGGAAAAAACAACTACCATATGAATTGTTTAATTTAATAAATAAGGAAGAATGAATTGCTTTATCTACACTTTCATATGCATATATAATTCACAGCATTATATCAAATGCCTCAGGCTACCTTAGTTCAGGAATAGTATGAGATGTCAGAGATCTACAAAAAGCCCATATAAGTTCTAATGTATCTGTACCAACTAACACTACATAACTGAACACGACTACGTACGTTCCTGTTTTAAATGAGCAGTTTAGCAGAAATTATCAATATTTGTTAAATTGTTAGTTTGTGTAATGCCTTCTTAGTTATTCTACATATTCTCTTCCATTTTGAAAAATCAGTTGATTTCATACCCTTTGCTGTTCCCTGCTGTTGTCATTAGTGAGCTGACATTTCAGGTTCTAACAGTCCTTCTTCTTCCCAGGATGCACCACATCCTTGAAATGTTGCTAACAGTAATTTCAACTGATTGGCTGTTGGATGGGTCAAAGATGCTCAGATCTCTACTGAGCAACTGAATCCACCCAGTCACTGCGTCAAGGACAAGACCATAATGGTCTCTACTAGGGGTCCTGCAAACAGGAAGCCAATATTTCAGTTGCATTTATTTATACACAGACAAAATGCTGAATTGGCAGATAAAGGTCATAGGGATGAAAAAATACTGCTCTTTTTTCTAAAAAGCATATGTATTTGCACTGAACTTCCCCTTTAAGTAAAATCAGTCTACCACTAAAACCAATCTGAAAATATTCATTGCATCATTAACTTGTGAAAACCTAACTTTCAATAATATACATATCTGCTTTTGTTTTGAAGCACATAATGGACAGGAATGGACATAAACAGAAGTGCACAATGTATTTTCTATTCAAAGAGGCTGCTGCTACCATGAGGCAGAGTGAATTTTTCTCTCAGGACCTAAAACAGTAAAAACACTCAGATAAAAAAATGTTTTTGCCTGGATGCAGATATAACATCCATAGCAGGAGCTTTCCCCCTCTCATTGCATTGCTATGAAAGTTTTTAAATGTACCTCTATTCTTAGTGTTATCTCTGGTAGCTCAGCATAATATACTACATTTTTAGAAACACAGGTTTAAACCCCTAGGTTTACTTATGAAACAAAATAATAAGCTGATTTTACTTCTTCTTTTTCTATTTTTCTTTTCTTTTCTACGGTGGCTCAGCCGTCAAAAGCACTCATTTTAGAAACACATGAGGTCACAGATTCAGTTCCCCAAATTTACTTATGCTTTCTTTTTTTGAGTACTTGATAGGAAACAAACTGCAAAGCTTAATTTAGATTTTTGTGTAAAATGCAAAAGAATGTGTGGGAAACAGAGATTGTTTTTAATACTCTTAAATCTATGTTGTGTGCCTGAGAGGAAGATTCTGCTGTAGCATCATCTATGACTAACAAAGGCAGGTCACTGTGCTGTTATATGATTGGCTGTCAGCTTCAAGGCACAAGGCTGCAGCTTACTGTGAAGTGTTCAGTGTACTGGGACAGTGTAGGAAATGATGTTGATCTAGCCACTCTGAGCTTTATAGTTACCATTCCCATACACAGCAGCAGTCACAGTTAATGACTGGAAAAAGGAAGCATGGATATAGCATTTATTTAAACCCACCAACATCTCCTTAAAGCTATTAGACATACCAGTGAAGCATTACTGGATCAAATGGTAAGCACATGATGTTTTAATCTTCCAAGCTATTTCCAAGTTATTTCACTAAAAACACCCTTTAACATATTTCATCATTTAGAGATGTTACAGAAACAGCGACACTATCCCTGCATACACTGCAGAAAAATACTATCATGCACTTAAGAGAAAAAAGTAATGATATAAAATGCACAAAACACACACACCAAGTTAAGGCCCAGTATTAGTTAAATAGTAAATGCTAAAAGCACGAATGGTCCTATAAACTAGTTTTAGACCAACAGGTCATTACCCAAATGTTTTAAAGTTCTTTTTTTTTTTAAACAATAGCCTAGAAGGCATTCATTTAATCATGTTAACAAGAACTTTACACAACTATATATATATACACAACTATAGGTTACAGCCTCATGCAACGGCACACTCACTGTTCTTTTATAATTT
This sequence comes from Hymenochirus boettgeri, assembly GCA_019447015.1. Classification (NCBI taxonomy): domain Eukaryota; kingdom Metazoa; phylum Chordata; class Amphibia; order Anura; family Pipidae; genus Hymenochirus; species Hymenochirus boettgeri. Next base: position 97,584,852 of record CM033474.1, read on the forward strand.
ATACACTGTAATTAAAGACAATTATATTCAACTTTTCCTTGTTACATACATGCATGGTACCCAGGGTAAATCACTCATTCCTCACCCCTGGGTACTCAAGCTAACAGATGTTATTCTTACTTAAATTTCCCCTGCTCCGATCAGTCCCACCCCATTGCCAGAGAGTGTCTTCCCATTGGCCAAATTACAGATTGCAGAAAATGACTGGAACGTAGAGGGAAACTTAATGTAAGTAAGTAAAGCTGCTTGGTAAAGTACCTACTTAGTGAGGACTTAGTGGTGTAGATTCTTACCCTGGGTACTATGCAAGTGTGGAAGAAGAGGAACAAGGGAGAAGTGGGTATAACTGTCCTTTGGAAAAGTTTCATTGAAACAACTGTAAATAAATATTGCATAACATTTTATGTTTGTATTTTTATGGGTTTTTGTTTTTCTATCTAAAAACTGAAAAGAATTCGGAAAATGTACCACGTGTTTCATTGCTTCCAATATTAACCAGACATATTAAGTATACATAAATTAAATTAAGTATTTGACCACCATTCATAGACATTAATTAAACAAAGCATACCTTGTTTGCTGGCAGACATTACAAATCCACGATTTCTCTTTCTTTTGGTAAGTACTGCAGTTCTTACAGATGTTAAACTTGCAGTCCAAGCACTGCCTCTTGGAATTAATAAGAAATGTGAAAGGTGAGCAACATCGGATGCAGCAATGCTCATTAAACTTCTGTTGCTTGGAGAGGATGGAGCATTTGTTGCCTTCTTCGTCAAGTTTTTGCTTAAGGTCACTGTGAATCAAACAGATCTCATTAAAATCTTATTTTTGGAAAATTTACTAACACATACAAATACTAATCAGTAAAATGGAATCTAACTTAACAAGAATAAACATTAAGCTAATTGTTGAAAGCTTAAAATGTGAATCCATTTTCAGGTAAGTAATTTATTTCAAGGATGTTAGAAAGAAAAGCTTCACCGATTAACTTATGGAAAATTCCTTATTAAGTGAACAGGTGGGTAGCAGGAGGAGACATATACAGTTGTGTTCAAAATTATTCAACCCCCACTAAAATTGAGTGTTTTGGCCAGTTTGACATTGATTTTGATCATTTCAGTCATCTTGTTTACAATTAAATAAAAGAGACACTTGTAAGTCAGACAAATATAACATAACATTTATGATAAAATAACCACAAATGTCTTTTCTGTGCTCACATCATTATCAGTTTTATTCATCCCCCAAGTGACATTCATTCTTAGTACAACATCCTTTTTCATTTTTAACAGCTTTTAAACGTGAAGCCTAGCTTGACACAAGTGTCTCGCAGTGATCTAGGGGTATCTTAGCCCATTCTTCATGGGCAAAAGCCTCCAGTTCAGACACATTCTTAGGCTTGCGCGCTGCAACTGCTTTCTTTAAGTCCCACCAGAGGTTCTCAATCGGATTTAAGTTTGGTGACTGCGATGGCCACTCCAAAATGTTCCAGCCTAAAATCTGCAACCATGCTCTAGTGCATTGGAGGTATGCTTGGGATCATTGTCCTGTTGAAAGGTCCAACGTCTCCCAAGCCTCAGCTTTGTGACGGACTGCATCACATTTTTTTTCAATATCTCCTGGTACTGAAGAGAATTCATGGTACCTTGCACACGCTAAAGCTTCCCTGTACCTGCAGATGTAAAACAGACCCAAAGCATGATTGACCCCCCTGCCATGCTTCACAGTAGGCAAGGTGTTCTTTTCTTCATAGGCCTTGTTCTTCCTCCTCCAAAAATAGCGTTGATCCATGGGCCCAAACAGTTCTAATTTTGTTTCATCAGTCCACAGAACACTTTTGTGGTTTGTCCACATGACTTTTGGCATACTTCAGTCGACTCTTCTTATTCTTTGGAGACAGCAAGTGGGTGCACCTGGGAGTTCTGGCATGGAGGCCTTCATTACACAGTGTGCGCCTTATTGTCTGAGCTGAAACTTCAGTACCCGCATCTGACACTTTGCGCTTCAGGTAGCACACAGCAGTCGACGTCAGCATCTTCTTTCTGCCAAGACCAGGTAGCGTTTCAACAGTGCCCTTTGCCTTGAATTTGCGATTGATGCTTCCTATGGTCTCTCTTGGTATGTTTAACATCTTTGCAATCTTCTTATAGCCATTGCCCTTCCTGTAAAGAGAAATCACCACTCTTGTCTTCCTGGACCATTCTCTTGACTTCACCATGTTTGTAAACACACCAGTAAATGTCTAGAAGGAGCTAAGTATCACAATCTGCCTAATTGGTGTTTATTATGCTTGATTGCTGCTCGATGATCCACAATTGTTTTCAATACCTGATCGAAAACACTTGAATGAACCTCTGTTCTTAAGAGTGGTAGTCTTTAAGGGGTTGAATAATTGTGTCAATGAAGAAATCACAAAAAAAACATTTAATACTGTATTACAAAAACAATTTAATGTCATTTTAGTTGCATTTGGTTCTTTAAAAAGTCCTTGTAAGATTTCAATCTGAACACAATTACAAATGTACACTGAATTCCCTAAAACCCTTTACAGCATTGGGGGTTGAATAATTTTGAACACAACTGTATGAAGAAGCAATGCTGGACATGGCTTCTCACGGATTAAAAAACATACTTTATTGAAACAAACTAAATAAACAGCCAGCATAGTTCATGGACAGAGACAGCAAACAAGGCTACAACTTGACAGTGGCGATAACCACTACCTCAGAAGCTTAAAGCACAACTATACTCACCTTACCCACCTTACCCCACCGATGTTTAGTAACCAGGACCTAAACCACCAGGTTTGCTTTTTCAATCTTTTGCTTTCTATCTTCTGCAATACAAGCCGCTGGGTTTGCTTCTATCTTCTGTAATACTTAATTAAAGTTTCCTTTGTGGCTCCTTCACCCATTCAGGCAGCGACTCCAGCAAATAAGAAGACACGCTTTGTAGACGCGTCTTCTCATTGGCCTGGATTGCAAAGGCAGAAGTGGAGTTGGAACCACAAAGGAAAGAAAAAATGATAGAAAGAAAACCCAGCAATGAGGACCTGGCGGTTTAGGTCCTCAGCCTGGGTACTACTGACTGCCGGGAACGGTGAAACAGGGTGGAGGTGAGTATAGTTATCCTTCAAAGACCCACTTGCATGGTGTCAATTTATATACACACACTTAATGACACACTCACTAAAAATTAGTCTACTATTTTCTAACTGGCCCCTAATTTCAAAAACAATTTGTCCACCCCTGTTGTGTGTGATCATCCCATGTGAACATGGTGCCTAAGTTATTTTATATTTTGCCTGAACGTACAAACTCCTTGCAGATGTGTGCATTTTAACTCAGAACTTCAAGGCATCAGTACCAACGTGCTGTCTACTGAGCCACTATGCTGCCCAACTAAGCCATTGTGCTGACCATATTTTTTGCATATTTGAAATGGGACTGTTTAGAAAAAGCACATTTAGCTAAACAAATAACCAAGCACAACTCTTTATTATTATTTATATATTGCTACATTTCTGTTTGACCATCTATCACTATAATCTGATTTAATCTATCACACACCAGTCAAAAGAGCAGAATGGCACTAATGTGCTTTTTAACCTTTCCTATTTGTAGGGCACATAGGCACATACATGGCTGTTTACTGTGAATGCTTATTTTTCTTTTCTAGGTGCATTAGGTTGGAAATAGCATCAATTATCTTATAATTGCACAATTAGTATTATGTTCCTTACAAATCTGCTTTCAGATGGACACTTTGATCAAGAGAAAGTTTAATAGTGCATTTCAGCATAATCCATTATTGTTTGTTTTCCCCCCTCCTCTGTTACCTTTGCCAGGTCAGCACTTGAGGAATTAAAATCAGAAAGACAAATTAGTTCACATTCAAGTGAATCTGTTAGTACCAGTTTGAAATACATTTGTAGTATTTTACCTCCCCTTAGAAAGAGTTAATCTCAAAAAATTTTCACCTTAGAATTGAGTTCATCTCAGAAAATGTTCACCTTAGAATAGAGTTCATCTCAGAAAATGTTCACCTTAGGATAGAGTTCATCTCTTCCTAGAAGTTTCTTCTGATTGGCTGTTGGATGGGTCAAACATGCTCAGATCTCAACTGAGCAACTGAATCAACTTAGGCGCTGGGTCAAGGGCAAGACCATTATGGTCTCTATTATGGGTCCTTCAAACAGAAAGTCTGTATTTGAAAGCATTTATTTGTACACAGCACAAAATGCTGAATAGGCAGTAAAGGTAATTAGGATGGAAAAAGTTTGCTCTTTTTTTCTTAAAAGTATATTATTTGCATTGAATTTCCCCTTTAAAATAGAACTATATACTGTATAGCTTCTGTCTGTATCCGAAGGTTTAAATTAGGATAACGATTATATGTATATTTGTTAAGAGTATGCTAGAACCTGTCGTGATCATGTGATGTATATTTAGTATCTTGCGATGTATTAAATGGTCATGTAATAATATGAAATGTTATAAGTGCATCCAAGTGTCCACCATTTGATATTCAGCTTGATAAAGGAACAGGAGGGTTCCAAAACGTCACTGTGTGGTTAATTGATGTTGATGTTAAAAATAAATTTTTTTAATACAATGAAGTGCTGCAAACTTGGACTGTTTTCTACTTAATTGGGTTGCGGACTTGCCCCTGTATAATGCGTGCACCCAAATTTTCACCATTTATTTACTTTACTCAGGATAGAGTGCTGACCATATAGTTTGTGTGTATATATCTATATATATATATATATAATATATATATATATATATATATAAAATAGAACGATGTGGGCTGCACTCACATTGCCTTTTATTTCACGCCCGGGTGCCTCCTGATCAAGAAACAAACATGAAAAGTGGAAGAATCGGGGCACTCCACGGGATGGTTCGATAAAACGGAACTTATTAATAACGATTCAAGATGTGTCAATGCATTTCGGCTAACCTAGCCGTCATCAGGACCTAGAGACCTGATGACGGCTAGGTGTGCCGAAATGCATTGACACAATTTGAATGTTATAATAAAAGTTAGTTTTATTCGAACCAGTCCTGTGGAGTATTATATAATTATATATCCTTTATATTATATACATTTACAGAGATGGTTTGAGTTTTATAGAGAACTAATTAGGTGGGGGTATATAAACACTATAACACATATGAAAGATCTATATGTACAGTATGGTGTGTAATATTCATGTTTAATTAAAAAACCATAACAAATAACACTATAAAGTATAGTACTACTATTTATTACTGAAAACAAAAACAAATGATATACAATTAATAAAGTATAATTAGACTTACTTGACACCTTTAAGTTTGAATGGAAAACTCAAAATGTTAGGTTTAGCCACACCTCTAAGAGTTCTAAAGGGTCTCCATTTAGATTCCCAAAGGAAGTGGAATTTTACAACATCCAATGAGGTTCTGATCTTATATTGTTAGCAAAAAAGGCATGTAGACAGGAAGGATGTAAGGAAGTTCCTGTATTACACCCAATTATATGCTGTTTGAAAATGTGACAGTCTCAGCCAATTAAAAATTCTCAAATTCACACATTTACTCCCCCCTCCTTCTCCATGAAATAAATAAGACAATCCAGTTTCTGTTTGCTATACAGGAAGTGATGTCTGATATGTAAAATGACTTTGCATGTCTCTGAAACTACCCAGAATTCTGGATGTTCTTCCATTATTTACAGTATGATATAAATACATGAGGCTGTGAGATACCTTCTGTTATAGAAGGCTCTAATTAATTTTTTACTCTGTGGGAAGCTTTTAGTTCCTTTAGGGGAGAGATAGGGGTACCTCACCTTAATATTTTAAGTATCCTGTGCTGTCCTAACCCATAGCAACTGCATTCTGTAAGTTTCTGTGGTAAATACTAATGAGTATGAACCTAGCATGTTATATGAATCCTGTATAGGGTCTCAGGTTGCCCAAAAGTGCTGTTTAAAACTGCACATTGTGGCAGGAGCCTGGGTCTGTTCTCAGATCTGCAGGTTAATTCCACTCATGGATTATAGCGTTCTGGTAGGGGGAATAAGGAAGTGAGGGCAATTTTGGTAAGGTTTATGACTCCTTGCCTTAAGTGACCCAGATAATCCTTCCCTAAACCAATAGTGTAAAAGCTATGGATGTACGGGAAGGGCAGATGGATCACTTGCATGTTCAAACCCTTGGTTAGGAATCGCTAAAAAAAAAAGCACAAACGTGGGCTTTAAAGTACAAACATGGAATGCTGGGATTTGTAGTTTTCAAACATGTTAAAGGTTCCAAGTTTAAACCCCTGCTCTATACCATTAGGATGTATGTATCTCGTACATGCCTTAGCTACAGGACATTAAGAACAAACTTACTGCAAACAGAGAGTCCTGGAAATTGTAGTTTTTAATCATGTGAAAGGTCCCAAGTTGAACACCCCTGCTCTATACCATTAGGCTGTATCACAACTAGACACATGCATTAGCTATAGGCTATACATCAGATACTTTGCATGCCCCTGCCTATTTCTCTGGGAGTGAGAAATGTGTGTTTATATGTTAGATTAGGGCATTGCTATTATAATAACATGAGGCTGTGATGTACTTCTGTTATAAGAAGGCTATATTTAATTTTATACTGTGGGGAGCTTTCAGCTCCTAAATAAAAAAAAAATAACCTACCCCACAAAGAGACAAGTACACATATCTGCTTGATAAAGCATTAGAGCTGAAACATTGTGGTGTATTTCTGCATAAATAAATGAAAATGGGATACTTAACTGAAAGAAACTAAGACTGGAGAGCCCTATTTTTCCTTTTCTAATCATCAGCTAATAAGGTGAGCCTATCTGTGTTATTATTTTGTGTTTCTGTCTTTGCTCTTTAAAGGGAGAACTAAACCCCTATTTTCCTATTCCATTTTCTGAAAACATTCCCACAAGAAACACAATAATAACCCAGTAAATGGCATTAATAAAGTTAACTGTAATGTTATGTTTGTATTAAATTATTTATGTTTAGTGAGTGCTCTTTATTGCCCCCACAGTCCCTTAATCCATGCCTTTCTGTAGTGTCTGAGACACTTATAAGTTCTGCCCAGCCTCATCACGGGCCCTGCTTGCTTACACATCCCCCCTCCCTCCCCTAAATTTTTTCTCTGTCTTTCTCTGCAGAAAGAAGTGTGTTGTCAGAAAGTCAAAGATCTATTATGAGGTCAGGGATGAGGAACATATTATAATATCTGCTTTGGAGTGAAAGGTCTTTCCTATAAATGCTGTGATTTTAAATGATGATTTCTCAGGAAATAATTTTAGAGTAAGATACCTGTAAAATAGTGCCTCTTTCTCAGGCAAATGACTTTATGTATGCTGGGAAATAAGGCCCAAACCCAATGTTAGTAATGTAAAATTCCCACCACCCCACACCAAAATGAGAGGTTAGACACAATTACTGCTTTTATGTTAAGGTGATCTGTTCACATTCAGTGTTGTTCTGAAGTTTTAGGGTCCTTAAATCTCCTGCATGCTAACATTTACACAATTGTAGATTATACAGATGATACAGATCTAATGTGGATATGTGGAAGACAATTATAAATACACATTTCGAACCATATGTGCAAGAATTTCAACTGTTTTCAGATCAAGTAGCTCTTACATAAGAGAGAGAAATATAGAGATACACAGATACTGAGAGAAATAGACAAAGATAGATAGATGGATGGTAAACGGGAAATAACGTGACATGTGTACAGCAAACTGGAAATTTCATGATACGGTTACAGCAACATTTTCTTAAAAGAATAAAAGTGAAACAACTGGAAATTGTATGATACCGGTTCAGCAAACTGAATTTTATGACACTGGTGCAGCAAACTGGCAAATCAATTACACCACTTGCACAAAAACTGGGAATTCCATGATAACGTAAAGCAAACTGGGGATTTTTTGATTTTTTATAATACTGGTACACCAAAGGATAATGGTAGGCAAGAAATACATTACTGGGCAATTTGCTACTTCTGTGGTGCCCCATACGCCATGACGGGGGAAGTGTTGTCTTGTTTTTGCAGGCACACACTTGATTTCCTTGGCTTTAGCTTTACTTCAGCCACACAAGAACCGCAGCACTAGCTATGCCACTACAGTACACTGTACATAATAAAAAGTGAAATATTGTACGTACAGAATGAAAAAATATCGATGACTATGAAAATATAAGTTTTGGGCTTTTTCTTCTAAGCAATAGAAAAAAATACCTGTTCTATAAAGGCTTGATTCAAAGCTATTACCGGTAGTTGTTTAAGTACAACAAGCCTTAGCCATTTAAAGAACTATTGTATGTGTAATTTTGGGAGATACGTAAATAGAATGCATTAGAATAAATCGAAGTGTGCGTGTGTCATGTGTGTGTGGCTGTCTGGAGTAAAAGTAGCAGCCAATACCTAATTGGCTGCTTCTTTTCCCTTCAGGCAGAACAGCCAATCGGATCACAAGTTTGATTAATGGGCGGGACCACAGACCACAGACTGCTGCTGCTGGGTGGGTTGATTTCTTAAGTTAACTCTTCACAGTGTGAAAATTCCTGTCATGCTGATTACTGGGTCTGACACCACAAACTGTACACACAACAGTTATGTCTAAGATCTCTGAGTGGGGGACAGTGAGGCAGGGGGTAGCTGGTGGGGTGTGTGTTTGTCCTGGACCCCAATGATATTAATCAGTGTGTCGTGGGGGTTGTGAGGGAAAGGGTTGCAATAGACATCAATGTCTGGGTGAGGGTGGGGGGAGTCAGAACTGCTCACTGACATGAAACCATGCTAAATTAACCTCCTATTAACCACAGGTGTCATGGCTGGCTGTAAAGAGTGACAGAGGGGGGCGTGGGTCTGGGACAGAGAGGGTGGGACCTGGGTCTGGGACAGTGTGGGGGGGCCCTGGGTCTCGGGCAGAGAGGGGCCCTGGCGCAGAGGGGGGCCCTGGGTCTGGCACAGAGGGGGGGACTGGGTCTGGGATAGAGGGGGGGTCTAAGTCTGGGACAGAGGGGGGCCCTGGGTCTGGGACAGAGGGGGGGCCCTGGGTCTGGGACAGGGGGGCTGGATCTGGGGCAGAGGAGGAGCTCTGGGACAGAGGGCGGCCCTGGGTCTGTGAGGGGGGGCCTGCGTCTGGGACAGAGGGGTGGGACCTGGGTCTGGGACAGTGTGGGGGCCCTGGGTCAGAGGAGGGGCCCTGGGTCTGGGACAGACAGGGGGCCCTGGGTCTGGGACAGAGGGGGGGTCTGGGACAGAGGTGGGCCCTGGGTCTGGGACAAAGTGGGGGACCCTGGGTCTGGGACAGAGGGGGGCCCTGGGTCTGGGACAGAGGGGGGGCTTGGTCTGGGACAGAGGTGGTGTGGACCTGGGTCTGGGACAGAGTGGGGGGCCCTGGGTCTGGGAAAGGGGGGGGGGGCCTGGGTCTGGGGGACAGAGGGGGACTCTGGGTCTGGGACAGATGGGGGCCTGGGTCTGGGACCGAGGGGGGCCCTGGGTCTGGGACAGAGGGAGGGGCCCGGGTCTGGGACAGAGTGGGGGACCCTGGATCTGGGACAGAGGGTGGCCTTGGGTCTGGGGCAGAAGAGGGGCCCTGGGTCTGGGACAGACGGGGGACTCTGGATCTATGACAGAGGGGGCCTGGGTGGGACAGAGGTGGTGTGACCTGGGTCTGGGACAGAGTGGGGGGCCCTGGGTCTGGGACAGAGTGAGGGAACTTGGTCTGGGACAGAGGGGGGCCCTGGGTCTGGGACAGACAGGGGACCCTGGGTCTGGGACAGAGGAGGGAACTCTGGGTCTGGGACAGATGGGGGGCCCTGGGTCTGGGACAGAGGTGGGTCTGGGACAGATGGGGGGCCCTAGGTTGGGACAGAGGTGGGGTGGGACAGAGGGGGGACCCTGGGTCTGGGACAGAGTGGGGGACTCTGGTTTGGGACAGATGGGGGGCCCTGGGTCTGGGACAGAGGTGGGGCTGGGACAGAGGGGGGACCCTGGGTCTGGGACAGAGTGGGGGACTCTGGGTCTGGGACAGAGTGAGGGAACCGGGTCTGGGACAGAGGGGGCCCTGGGTCTGGGACAGAAGAGGGGCCCTGGGTATGGGACAGATGGGGGGCCCTGGGGCTGGGACAGAGGGGGGCTGGGACAGGGACAGAGGGGGGACCCGGGTCTGGGACAGAGTGGGGGACTCGGATCTGTGACAGACAGGGGGTCTGGGACATGGGGTGGGACCGGGGCGGAAGAGGGGGGGACCCTGGGTCTGGGAGAGAGGGGGCTGGGGCTGGGACAGAGGGGGGCCCTGGGTCGGGACAGAGGGGGGCCTGGGTCTGGGCCGAGGGGGGCCCTTGGTCTGGTACAGAGGGGGGACCCTGGGTCTGGGACACTAAGAGGAAATGTGGCCTAGGGACATGGAGGATGGGAGCATCCTGGGCTTCTAGCGCCTGTTATTGTAACAGGCTTAATGTCTAGTATGAATATAAATGGCAGATAATGAGGCTTGCTGTAGAGAATAATTGATGCCTCTACATGAAACAATGTATTTATAAGTAAAATAAGAGGAAGAAAATGTTTTGACCAGCACTGTACTGTCAGCCTCATTTGAGCAAAAAATACTTTTCTCACATTATGTTACAATACTTTCCACCAATTATAGTTGTCATATTTAAAAATACTCTTTGGCTCTTTCTATACATTACTGAATGATTCATCCTTCAAGAATTGTCTCCTACTTATTAAAAGATAAACTATACCTTTATGCTTGGTGTACAGTACAAAATAACAACTGTTGTTATCTAAAAAAAAAATGCTTATTGGCACGCTATATTGAACATATTTTCCTTTTGCACAGATTCAGGAATATTGTTCTATTATTGCTTCATGTGCAAAGAAAAAAGTACTAGATCCCACATTAGTAGTTTATTTTAATAATTTGCTTTTTAACTTAACATTGAATTACAAAATTACAAAGCTACCAGTAAGTAAGATTCATCTGCAAAATATGAATAAAACCAGCTATATATAAGGATCAGATTATCATAGCAATGCAATATTGCACGCTATGTGACTAAATTATCGTAGACGCTACGGGTTTTACGTTAACTTTGCGTTGGTACGCTTTTCCAAGACCTTTTGGAAATAGCACAGCTATGTAATACTGTATATGCATCGTAAAGTTTTGCACTACATGTAGCAAGGAAGACGCAAAGCAAAGCTTCTACCCGAACCAGATCCCACAATGTAGTAAATCTTGTAAAGGGATTTAACTGCCCTTTCTGGTTGCGGCTGTCAGTGATTGGGCGTGATGTCACCGCCGTGCCTTTCACTGACAGCCGCAACAAGGAAGCAGAGGGGAGACGCAGCAGAGTGGCAAGAAAAAGGGGCTTGTAAGTTAATTTCACTGCATCTTTGGAAGAGGTAAGTAAAACAGAAGTGGGGTTTGGGGGGTCTGCGCATGTATGTGTAATATAGTAATGGGTCGACATGTCCTTTAAACTAAAGCTTTTTCCCATGTGCAAAGTGGAGAAAGACACTGGGTAGTTTCTATGTTACCCTTAAAGGATAATAGAATTACTCAAATGCATTTTTAAAAATTGCTTTAAAAAGGTTGCAGCCCTCCCATACATTTGATTTCAACCCTCTCTGCCTTCAATTAGCCATGATGTGAAGGGGGCGTAACAATTCTGTCTGCATCTGTCACCAAAGCTAGCTGTGAGAAAACATTCCTCACCTGCCTTTGTCAGCTTGATTATGTAGGCTATATCCTAGCAACAGGACATTTCAAGTTGTTTGACTGGCAGAGGAGGTGGAGAGAGGTTGTTGTAACAGACATTCCCACCAGCCAATGACAAGTGCTGTGTTAACCACGGCCCTGGGCCTGCTAGAGCTGGTATTTTAGCACATATTTGCTGTGTGATATCTAAGGGAGGGCTGCATGGCTGTGAATGTAGTAAGTTAGCGCCATTTGACTGATGTCTTAGAATCAAGTAAGTAGGGAAATTGTTGATAGATATTAATTGATAGTCGAAAGACATCAGTCAAATTGCACTTCACACTGCAAAGGCCTACACTGCACAAAGCCAAAACTGTCTGAAACTGTCTCTCTGGTCCTGCATTTTGCTCTTGTAATGCTGTTAAAGCATACTAGAAGGTATTAATAATTCTAAGAGCTATTTGGTAACACTGAAACTACTCGGATATCCTTTTACCCTTATTATCCTTATATGGCCAAAATTTATTGCAACATATTTCCCAAAAATCATACTCGATTTACGGAATCAATTCCAAAGGGAAAAAACAACTACCATATGATTGTTTAATTTAATAAATAAGGAAGAATGAATTGCTTTATATACACTTTCATATGCATATATAATTCACAGCATTATATCAAATGCCTCAGGCTACCTTAGTTCAGGAATAGTATGAGATGTCAGAGATCACAAAAAGCCCATATAAGTTCTAATGTACTGTACCAACTCAACTACATAAATGAACACGACTACGTACGTTCCGTTTTAAATGAGCAGTTTAGCAGAAATTATCAATATTTGTTAAATTGTTAGTTTGTGTAATGCCTTCTTAGTTATTCTACATATTCTCTTCCATTTTGAAAAATCAGTTGATTTATACCCTTTGCTGTTCCCTGCTGTTGTCATTAGTGAGCTGACATTTCAGGTTCTAAACAGTCCTTCTTCTTCCCAGGATGCACCACATCTTGAAAGTGTGCTAACAGTAATTTCAACTGATTGGGTTGGATGGGTCAAAGATGCTCAGATCTTACTGAGCAACTGAATCCACCCAGTCACTGCGTCAAGGACAAGACCTAATGGTCTCTACTAGGGGGCTGCAAACAGGAAGCCAATATTTCAGTTGCATTTATTTATACACAGACAAAATGCTGAATTGGCAGATAAAGGTCATAGGTGAAAAAAATACTGCTCTTTTTTCTAAAAAGCATATGTATTTGCACTGAAACTTCCCCTTTAAGTAAAATCAGTCTACCACTAAAACCAATCTGAAAATATTCATTGCATCATTAACTTGTGAAAACCTAACTTTCAATAAATACATATCTGCTTTTGTTTTGAAGCACATAATGGACAGGAATGGCATAACAAGTGACACATGTATTTTATTCAAAGAGGCTGCTGCTACCATGAGGCAGAGTGAATTTTTCTCTCAGGACCTAAAACAGTAAAAACACTCAGATAAAAAAATGTTTTTGCCTGGATGCAGATATAACATCCATAGCAGGAGCTTTCCCCCTCTCATTGCATTGCTATGAAAGTTTTTAAATGTACCTCTATCCTAGTGTTATCTCTGGTAGCTCAGCATAATATACTACATTTTTAGAAACACAGGTTTAAACCCCTAGGTTTACTTATGAAACAAAATAATAAGCTGATTTTACTTCTTCTTTTTCTATTTTTCTTTTCTTTTCTACGGTGGTCAGCCGTCAAAAGCATCATTTTAGAAACACATGAGGTCACAGATTCAGTTCCCCAAATTTACTTATGCTTTCTTTTTTTGAGTACTTGATAGGAAACAAACTGCAAAGCTTAATTTAGATTTTGTGTGAAAATGCAAAAGAATGTGTGTGGGAAACAAGAGATTGTTTTTAATACCTTAAATCTATGTTGTGTTCTGAGAGGAAGATCTGCTGTAGCATCATATGACTACAAAGGCAGGTCACTGTGCGTTATATGATTGGCTGTCAGCTTCAAGGCACAAGGCTGCAGCTTACTGTGAAGTGTTCAGTGTACTGGGACCGTGTAGGAAATGATGTTGATCTAGCCACTCTGAGCTTTATAGTTACCATTCCCATACACAGCAGCAGTCACAGTTAATGACTGGAAAAAGGAAGCATGGATATGCATTTATTTAAACCCACCAACATCTCCTTAAAGCTTTAGACATACCAGTGAAGCATTATGGATCAAATGGTAAGACATGATGTTTTAATCTTCCAAGCTATTTCCAAGTTATTTCACTAAAAACACCCTTTAACATATTTCATCATTTAGAGATGTTACAGAAACAGCGACACTATCCCTGCATACACTGCAGAAAAATACTATCATGCACTTAAGAGAAAAAGTAAAGATATAAAATGCCACAAAACACACACACCAAGTTAAGGCCCAGTTTAGTTAAATAGTAAATGCTAAAAGACGAATGGTCCTATAAACTAGTTTTAGACCAACAGGTCATTACCAAATGTTTTAAAGTTCTTTTTTTTTTTAAATAGCCTAGAAGGCATTCATTTAATCAGTTAACAAGAACTTTACACAACTATATATATATACACAACTATAGGTTACAGCCTCATGCAACGGCACACTCCATGTCTTTTATAATTTATACACTGTAAAAAGACAATTATATTCAACTTTTCCTTGTTACATACATGCATGGTACCCAGGGTAAATCACTCATTCCTCACCCCTGGGTACTCAAGCTAACAGATGTTATTCTTACTTAAATTTCCCCTGCTCCGATCAGTCCCACCCCATTGCCAGAGAGTGTCTTCCCATTGGCCAAATTACAGATTGAGAAAATGACTGGAACGTAGAGGGAAACTTAATGTAAGTAGTAAAGCTGCTTGGTAAAGTACTACTTAGTGAGGACTTAGTGGTGTAGATTCTTACCCTGGGTACTATGCAAGTGTGGAAGAAGAGGAACAAGGGAGAAGTGGGTATAACTGTCCTTTGGAAAAGTTTCATTGAAACAACTGTAAATAAATATTGCATAACATTTTTTGTTTGTATTTTTATGGGTTTTTGTTTTTCTATCTAAAACTGAAAAGAATTCGGAAAATGTACCACGTGTTTCATTGCTTCCAATATTAACCAGACATATTAAGATTACATAAATTAAATTAAGTATTTGACCACCATTCATAGACATTAATTAAACAAAGCATACCTTGTTTGCTGGCAGACATTACACATCCACGATTTCTCTTTCTTTTGGTAAGTACTGCAGTTCTTAGATGTTAAACTTGCGTCCAAGCACTGCCTCTTGGAATTAATAAGAAATGTGAAAGGTGAGCAACATCGGATGCAGCAATGCTCATAAACTTGTTTGCTTGGAGAGGATGGAGCATTGTGTGCCTTCTTCGTCAAGTTTTTTGTAAGGTCACTGTGAATCAAACAGATCTCATTAAAATCTTATTTTGGAAAATTTACTAACACATACAAATACTAATCAGTAAAATGGAATCTAACTAACAAGAATAAACATTAAGCTAATGTTGAAAGCTTAAAATGTGAATCCATTTTCAGGTAAGTAATTTATTTCAAGGATGTTAGAAAGAAAAGTTACAGATTAACTTATGGAAAATTCCTTATTAAGTGAACAGGTGGGTAGCAGGAGGAGACATATACAGTTGTGTTCAAAATTATTCAACCCCCACTAAAATTGAGTGTTTTGGCCAGTTTGACATTGATTTTGATCATTTCAGTCATCTGTTTACAATTAAATAAAAGAGACACTTGTAAGTCAGACAAATATAACATAACATTTATGATAAAATAACCACAAATGTCTTTTCTGTGCTCACATCATTATCAGTTTTATCATCCCCCAAGTGACATTCATCTTAGTACAACATCCTTTTCATTTTAAAAGCTTTTAAACGTGAAGCCTAGCTTGACACAAGTGTCTCGCAGTGATCTAGGGGTATCTTAGCCCATTCTTCATGGGCAAAAGCCTCCAGTTCAGACACATTCTTAGGCTTGCGCGCTGCAACTGCTTTCTTTAAGTCCCACCAGAGGTTCTCAATCGGATTTAAGTTTGGTGACTGCGATGGCCACTCCAAAATGTTCCAGCCTAAAATCTGCAACCATGCTCTAGTGCATTGGAGGTATGCTTGGGATCATTGTCGTTGAAAGGTCCAACGTCTCCCAAGCCTCAGCTTTGTGACGGACTGCATCACATTTTTTTTCAATATCTCCTGGTACTGAAGAGAATTCATGGTACCTTGCACACGCTAAAGCTTCCTGTACCTGCAGATGTAAAACAGACCCAAAGCATGATTGACCCCCCTGCCATGCTTCACAGTAGGCAAGGTGTTCTTTTCTTCATAGGCCTTGTTCTTCCTCCTCCAAAAATAGCGTTGATCCATGGGCCCAAACAGTTCTAATTTTGTTTCATCAGTCCACAGAACACTTTTGTGGTTTGTCCACATGACTTTTGGCATACTTCAGTCGCATCTTCTTATTCTTTGGAGACAGCAAGTGGGTGCACCTGGGAGTTCTTGCATGGAGGCCTTCATTACACAGTGTGCGCCTTATTGTCTGAGCTGAAAACTTCAGTACCCGCATCTGACACTTTGCGCTTCAGGTAGCACACAGCAGTCGAGTCAGCATCTTCTTTCGCCAGACCAGGTAGCGTTTCAACAGTGCCCTTGCCTTGAATTGCGATTGATGCTTCCTATGGCTCTCTTGGTATGTTTAACATCTTTGCAATCTTCTTATAGCCATTGCCCTTCCTGTAAAGAGAAATCACCACTCTTGTCTTCCTGGACCATTCTCTTGAATTCACCATGTTTGTAAACACACCAGTAAATGTCTAGAAGGAGCTAAGTATCACAATCTGCCGTAATTGGTGTTTTAATGCTGATTGCTGCTCGATGATCCACAATTGTTTTCAATACCTGATCGAAAACACTGAATGAACCTCTGTCTTAAGAGTGGTAGTCTTTAAGGGGTGAATAATTGTGTCATGAAGAAATCACAAAAAAAACATTTAATACTGTATTACAAAAACAATTTAAGTCATTTTAGTTGATTGGTTCTTTAAAAAGTCCTTGTAAGATTTCAATCTGAACACAATTACAAATGTACACTGAATTCCCAAAACCTTTAGCATTGGGGGTTGAATAATTTTGAACACAACTGTATGAAGAAGCAATGCTGGACATGGCTTCTCACGGATTAAAAAAACATACTTTATTGAACAAAACTAAATAAACAGCCAGCATAGTTCAGGACAGAGACAGCAAACAAGGCTACAACTTGACAGGGGCGATAACCACTACTCAGAAGCTTAAAGCACAACTATACTCACCTTACCCACCTACCCCACCGATGTTTAGTAACCAGGACCTAAACCACCAGGTTTGCTTTTTCAATCTTTTGCTTTCTATCTTCTGCAATACAAGCCGCTGGGTTGCTTCTATCTTCTGTAATACTTAATTAAAGTTTCCTTTGTGGCTCCTTCACCCATTCAGGCAGCGACTCCAGCAAATAAGAAGACACGCTTTGTAGACGCGTCTTCTCATTGGCCTGGATTGCAAAGGCAGAAGTGGAGTTGGAACCACAAAGGAAAGAAAAAATGATAGAAAGAAAACCCAGCAATGAGGACCTGGCGGTTTAGGTCCTCAGCCTGGGTACTAATGACTGCCGGGAACGGGTGAAACAGGGTGGAGGTGAGTATAGTTATCTTCAAAGACCCACTTGCATGGGGTCAATTTATATACACACACTTAATGACACACTCACTAAAAATTAGTCTACTATTTTCTAACTGGCCCCTATTTCAAAAACAATTTGTCCACCCTGTTGTGTGTGATCATCCCATGTGAACATGGTGCCTAAGTTATTTTATATTGCTGCTGAACGTACAAACTCCTTGCAGATGTGTGCATTTAACTCAGAACTTCAAGGCATCAGTACCAACGTGCTGTCTACTGAGCCACTATGCTGCCCAACTAAGCCATTGTGTGACCATATTTTTTGCATATTTGAAATGGGACTGTTTGAAAAAGCACATTTAGCTAAACAAATAACCAAGCACAACTCTTTATTATTATTTATATATTGCTACATTTCTGTTTGACCATCTATCACTTATATCTGATTTAATCTATCACACACCGTCAAAAGAGCAGAATGGCACTAATGTGCTTTTTAACCTTTCCTATTTGGGGCACATAGGCACATACAGGCTGTTTACTGTGAATGCTTATTTTTCTTTTCTAGGTGCATTAGGTTGGAAATAGCATCAATTATCTTATAATTGCACAATTAGTATTATGTTCCTTACAAATTGCTTTCAGATGGACAATTGATCAAGAGAAAGTTTAATAGTGCATTTCAGATAATCCATTATTGTTTGTTTTCCCCCCTCCTCTGTTACCTTTGCCAGGTCAGCACTTGAGGAATTAAAATCAGAAAGACAATTAGTTCACATTCAAGTGAATCTGTTAGTACCAGTTTGAAATACATTTGTAGTATTTTACCTCCCCTTAGAAAGAGTTAATCTCAAAAAATTTTCACCTTAGAATTGAGTTCATCTCAGAAAATGTTCACCTAGAATAGAGTTCATCTCAGAAAATGTTCACCTTAGGATAGAGTTCATCTCAGAAAATATTCACCTTAGAATAGAGTTCATCTCAGAAAATATTCACCTTAGAATAGAGTTCATCTCAGAAAATATTCACCTTAGGATAGAGTTCATCTCAGAAAATATTCACCTTAGAATAGAGTTCATCTCAGAAAATGTTCACCTTAGAATAGAGTTCATCTCAGAAAAGTTCACCTTAGGATAGGTTCATCTAGAAAATGTTCACCTTATTAGAATAGAGTTCATCTCAGAAAATGTTCACCTTAGAATAGGTTCATCTCAGAAATGTTCACCTTAGAATAGAGTTCATCTCAGAAATGTTCACCTTAGAATAGAGTTCATCTCAGAAAATGTTCACCTTAGGATAGAGTTCATCTCAGAAAATGTTCACCTTAGAAAGGTTCATCTCAGAAAATGTTCACCTTAATAGAGTTCATCTCAGAAAATGTTCACCTTAGGATAGAGTTCATCTCAGAAAATGTTCACCTTAGAAAGAGTTCATCACAGAAAATGTTCACCTTAGAAAGAGTTCATTGCAGAAAATATACCTTAGAATAGAGTTCATCACAGAAAATGTTCACCTTAGAAAGGTTCATCAGAAAATATCACCTTAGAATAGAGTTCATCTAGAAAATGTTCACCTTAGAATAGAGTTCATCTCAGAAAATGTTCACCTTAGATAGAGTTCATCTCAGAAAATGTTCACCTTAGAATAGAGTTCATCACAGAAAATGTTCACCTTAGAAATAGAGTTCATTGCAGAAAATATTCACCTTAGAAACAGTTCATCTCAGAAAATGTTCACCTTAGAATAGAGTTCATCTCAGAAAATGTTCACCTTAGAATAGAGTTCATCCAGAAAAGTTACCTTGATAGATTCATCACAGAAATGTTCAACTTAGAATAGAGTTCATTGCAGAAAATATTCACCTTAGAATACAGTTCACTCAGAAATGGTCACCTTAGAAAGAGTTCATCTCAGAAAAAGTTCACCTTAGAATAGAGTTCATCACAGAAAAAATTCACCTTAGAATACAGTTCATCTCAGAAAATGTTCACCTTAGAATAGAGTTCATCTCAGAAAATATTCACCTTAGAATAGAGTTCATCTCAGAAAATGTTCACCTAGAATAGAGTTCATCACAGAAAATGTCACTTAGAATAGAGTTCATTGCAGAAAATATCACCTTAGAATACAGTTCATCTCAGAAAATGTTCACCTTAGAATAGAGTTCTCATCTCAGAAAATGTCACCTTAGAATAGAGTTCATCACAGAAAATATTCACCTTAGGATAGGTTCCTCTCACACAAAACATTCACCTTAGAATAGGTTCATCTCACAAAATATTCACCTTAGAATAGAGTTCATCTCAGAAAATATTCACCTTAGAATAGAGTTCATCTCAGAAAATATTCACCTTAGGATTGAGTTCATCTCAGAAAATATTCACCTTAGAATAGAGTTCCATAAAAAAGACCATAAACGCACACCTATTGGCGACATGTAGTGTTTATTTTCACAAAGCTTTGTAGCTCTGTCACAATAACCACATACCACATGAAGGTACCTATTTCCATGGCTCTGCACCCTTGGGACTATAAATGGTTTTCATTCATAATGTTAAAAGAAGAGTAAATACTAGGCATACTGTATGCTTCGTGTTAATGGAAGAAAAATCAGCTTGATGTTTCATATCTGTGTATGGTTATGTATGAGAAGAAAATGATCACTATTCACGTTTCATCTGATAATCATGTGTCATTGTAGTACCAAGTATCCTTTACTACATTTGAAGGTTATTTGGTGTTACAGAGCACAAAAGCCCAGAGATTCCCAATGGACTGGCAGTGTGTTGAACTAAATACACTATATGTGGGAATGTTTTATCATGTCAAATAATTGAGAATATACCAGAAAAATACAGATTTAGTACACAAATGATTGTCAACCAGACACAATAAAAATAGTTAGAGGATAAGCAACTCTGATTATATATGAGCACAAAGATTTATTCTGAAAGGGAAAAACAAGAAAGCCTAGTAAACATCACATTGTCATGAAAAATGTGTTCAAATATAAATAATTTTCCCATTTGTTCTGGTTATGCTATGGCCACAGTTAGCTCACAGGGGAGTTGAAAGGTGTTACCCCCTGCTGTTAACAGCATGAATCATTGAACTGACAGCACTATTTCTTCACAGTGCTATGAATTATGTATGAAACTGCTGTTAATAAAATGTATTATGAAAGGAAACAGAAATATATTGTTACAGCTTTTATGAACCCCTACCTCCCGACTTGGATATATTGGAATAGCTAAATTGGTTTACCATTACCTGCAGTCTGATTTGTAGATGGCTAATCTCTTCTTCACTGTATAGCCTCTCTCTGCCAAATTCCAGGTGCCTAGGGCATAACATTAATGTTCTTTCATTGATGTGATGTCAGACACTGGAAGCCTTTTGAAAGGCAAAGAGAAGGGGGAAGAACATTTCACTGAACAACAAGTTTTGTCCTACATCTGTCAGCTTTCTAACTATAGTGGATATATAATATACATCATTTTAAAGGGTGAACATGCTCTTCAAAGTTACTGGGAAGGGGGTATGAAAAAGCTGTTAATATAAACAGACTTTAGTTCTCCTTTAAACAAGAATTACTACATCAGTAAACTGGAAAATAAATAAATACATTTAAAATAATACTAAATATTGCAGACCTTAAAGGCTGTGGTGGTTTTACATAGCATAGGAATTCGGTATATATATTATATATAACTTTATTCCCACCTTTAATCCCAGGGGAGCCCTTTCATCAAGAAAACCATATGACTTCAGCTTGATCAAAAACACCAGCTTTTGGCACACTCAAACCATTTCCTAACACTGACTGGTGCTGAAATGCAGTATTGCAGGAAGCAAGATTTTTTTTAACTGCCGCCTTTCAAGTGTTCCGCAGGTGAGTGCCATGAGCAAATGTTTCAGTTTGCTGGTAGGGGCATCCCTGGATAAAGTGCCCATACACGGCACGATTATCTGCTGAATCGGCCGTTCATTCACATCATGCGTTGCGGGTCGGCCCCCTGTGATCGCATGTGTGTACGAACCTTTAGGTCCTCATTCTGGGTACTTTACATAGTCAGTGTCAGACTAGACTGTTGGGGCCCACCAGGAAATCCGAGACCACATACCAGCACAAGATAGTGACCGATTTTAATGCCATGAAATGCAATTCAGTATCGTTCTGTCCCATCATTTTGTACTGGAAACGTATAACCCCTAAGGCGAATGCTGGATCTGTGCTGTGATATCCTTGCCTTGAGGGGATGCGTAGTCTCCCCTACATACAATAATTGGCAAGTACACCACAGCACATACACAACATGCATAGTATCACATGTGATGTACTTGTTGATTTTGAAAACGGTACCAGACACTGGGTGTCTAAAGACCTCGCCATTCTTAACAAATCTGCATTGCGTGCAGTGCAAGCAGGGGTACATGCCCGTGCATCTACCACCCAAAAACGTAACTTGCACAGGCTTGGGCATCTTAAATTCACATCTAATGATCCCCTCCAATATGACACCAAGGAGGTTTCTTAAAATTCTTCTATTTCAGGGTAAGCATTTTTCAATAATTATAGTTTACACACTATACGTCCCACCCTGTCACTGCCTATGCCATAGTTCATTACGAGGGGAATTCTCTTATGCTGTATGACCCTCCTATCACAGGTGTTATTACCATGGGCACTTTTCTGCTTGGCTGGCAGGCTTGACGTACCTAGGGTGGAAACTTTTGAAAGAAAGCAGTTGATTTCTATCCGTGGCTTTCGAAAATAACTGCATGAATTCTATCAGTTTTTACTGACATCCAGGTAACTAATTTGGCACTTATCATAATTAAGAGTGTATTTAATATCGGGATGCATGGCATTCAGTATTTCAAAGAACTGCTGCAGAGATCCAACATCGCCCCGCCACAGCAGGAAGACATCGTCTATGTATCTCCACCAAGCCAAACAATGATTGACGAAAGGTGGAGACACATAGACCCTCGAGTCACGTCGAGTCACTATACAGACCAATCATGCAAAGTAATTTCACAGTAGCTTCCACCCCTTGCACATGAGGGATGGAAGTATACAGCGAAGATACATCTAAGGTTGCTAGTAATACCTCTCCCAAATTGTTTATTTGATGCTATGTATTTTCTTTAGAAAATCTGCAGTATCTAATACAAATGATCTTGCACCCTGTGCCAATGGTGCAAGAACCCTGTCCAAAATGGTGGCCATGGGGGTACTAGATGGAACCTACCCCCGATACAATAGGCCTCCCAGGCAGTTGGACAGTGTTCTTATGCGCTTTGGGCAGGGTATACAGTGTCGGTGTGATTGGGTGATCAACAGTTAGGTACTTTCTCACTTTCTCATGTTGTACCTCCTGGTATACCTCCCCATCTGACAACTAAGTCAAGATCTGCTTGACATAATATTCTACATCTATGACAACAATAGAGCCCCCCTTATCGGAGGGCTTAACTATTATGTCAGTGTGTTCCTTAAGACTTTTCAGGGCTGCAACCTCCACTTTAGTCAAATTACCAGGAATACATTTATCAGACAATTAACTTTATTAAAGCGGAGGTTGCGAAGGGCAGAGGTCTGCCCTTTTCCCAGGTGGCCCATAGAAGTCAGGGGAGCACTTGGGATGTTTGTATATATAAAAAAATGCTAATAAGGAGGTGTATAACAAATAAAATAATTTTTCGGTATATGTATATTTACCCATTTATATTGTGATATGGGAATGTAATATTATTATGATTGTCACAAATTGTATATATGAATCATGTTGTGGTTTGTGTCATCTGTTGAAAAGTGTAAAATGACATGACTTCATTTCCTGTGTTTATGATTTAAATAAGGGTGTTTCCACCCTTTGTTTATTGCTATCTGTTGGAGCTTGAGAAAGGGGACATGGTCTCCGAAACGTCGCTACTCTGTTGCTACAGGTAGCTTGGTGGTAAAATAAAAGTGATTTATGGATTACATAAGTCCTGGGTGCTGTATATAATTGAATGTTATATATATGGCATTTTTACCACCTCAGATTTGACAATTTTAAATGGACGAACTTAACGCAAGAAATAATAAGTGAAATGGCGATTGCAGTGGCAATGACTTTTCGTGACACTTATCACCCCTTTATAAATTGCATTAGGTCCAAATTTGGTGATAACGGTGTTGAAAAATTGAAAAGAAAGGTAAGTGAGGCTATAAGTCATTACTTTTTGTTTTTTCCTGTAAATCTCTTTTAAAAGCAGGGAACTGCTATTTCAAAAACAGGTTAAAGCTTTACATATATGTATATCCTGCTCACTTATTGAATAATACCAAGGGCTTATAGTAATGAAGAACAAGGTATGTTCAGTACTCTAGTGTACATCCCTTTTAACCACTTCTGAACCAAGCTATTATTCTATCAGGCCTGCTCTTCTTAAAACATTCACATTTTATTAAGTTGATAAACCTACTGCTTCACTATTATGCTATGGTATTTCCAGACACTATAGTATTGAGTTTCATGGAATTGATAATTTTATTCTCTCACAAAAGAAAACAGCATATTATATATAACGTTGATCATTTTGAACAATACAGTATTTCACAACACAATGTCATGGTCACAAACAAAGAACATATGTCAGAAAAGAATTGGACATATGAGGAGCAGCACACCATTCCTACTAAGAACAACATCTCTGTTGTTTTTTGGTGGTGTGAGGTACAGCAGCAAACATTTTTTTTCCAAAACCCATGGCAGCATGTTGTTAGAAAATGTGCACTCATTAAAGGGAAAGTTCAGCACAAATACTTATGTTTTTAAGAAAAAGGGTAGTTTTCCCTTATTCCAATGAAATTAATCTGCCCATCTAGCATTTTGTCTGTGTATTAATAAATTCATCCAAAACCCTTACTTCCTGTCTGCAGGATCCCTTACAGAGTCTGCTCTAGACTGATTAAGCTACTCAGTAGCCAGAAACTACACTGGCTATAACAAGCATAAAACCAAGTACCGTATATACTCGAGTATAAGTCGAATTTTTCAGGCTTTAAAATTAGCCTGAAAACCTAACCTTGACTTATACTCGGGTCAAGTCCTAATTTAGATCCAAATTCTACAATTGCAGATAGTAACCAGTAGGTGGCACTGTGTTAACCTGCATAGAAAGTTACAGGAGCTGATCTGCCTTTACACTTCCTGCTTCCTGTACTCTGGCTGCTGGACTCACTCAGCACTGTCACTGCTCATCTGGATGCTGTAAATCTGATGGGTCTCCTCAGTTTGGGGCAAAAAACAGCTGCTAGTACAGTGCAAATGACAGCTTGAAACTACAACTCTCAGGTGACATTTTTAACTATTGGGGTCAGAGAGTCCTTTACTATATGGGGGTCAGAGGGCTCTTTACAATATGGGGGTCAGGAGAATTGTAATGATGGTAAGTTTAATTAAAAGTTTACTGAACCTTGCCACTCCACATGTTTAGAAACTGAAACTCCCAGCAACAAAGCATGCTGGGAGTTGTAGTTTCCAAACATCTGGAGTGCCAAGGAATTGTAGATTACTGGTACTGGATTTGGCTATTACTGTATGGGATTCATGTATGGGAATTCTGCTGTCCATTTAAAGGGCAACTTAAGCCTAAACACAGAATCAGCAGGCAGTAGTGGTGATAATTTCTACCCTCGACTTATACTCGAGTCAAACAATTTTTACAAATTTTCAGGTAAAAATAGGTACCTCGACTTATACTCGGATTGACTTATACTCGAGTATATACGGTAAGCTATTCCCTGGTTGCAGTAGAAAAAAATGTTCTTAGGTGGCCATCACATTATCCTGACCTCATTACTATTGAGCCAAAATAAACAAAAAACTTTTGAAGGACCTAAAAGATTTTTATATTTACAACTATCACAAAGGCAAGCCATCATTGGTGCTAAAGGTGCACTTCATGCTATTAAGGGTGTAAACTTAAGGGTGTGCAAACTTATATAAATATATTTTATTTATTCCCTATTACTAAGTATATATCAACTTCACAACTGCAGAAATGTCAGCAACTGAAAAATGTATTGACCTCCAACTTCGTACAGTACAGCTATATTGAGTGAAGGAGTTATCATTAAAAAGAGAATCAAATGAGGTCACAAAGAATTAGATTTTTCTGCACAGAAGTGTGTGAGAAGTTTTAATTTATAGGGATAAATGTTCATAATTAGTTTGTACTTTCTTTAATGGAAAATCATTTTTGTCTGCAAATATGTTAATCCTTTGATTCGAGAACACAGAATAAACGAGCCTTTGTGATGCATCACATGAATTGGCTTAGCAAGAAAGAATTTACACAGGCCTTAAAACAACAAGCTAAAATTAAGAAACATTACATAAGTGCTAAACTAATAAAATACTTTTATTTCCTATGGTCTGTATAAAAAATATATTTTAAGAATGGTATAATTTACTTATATGCTTTTTTTTGTTACAACACTTTGGAGTAACAGTTCTTAGTTTTCACCATTGAGTGTGGAATGTGAACGCTGCTTCCTCTAACAGTAAACCTGCTTGCACAGATGCACTTGGTGAAATCGTCAGTCTGGCATTTACCGTCACTTAATGAGCAGGTGACACAGCTCACCTATTTGCTGTGTCAAAAAGGAGTGTAGGGAAAAGGAGTCAAAATGCAGAGAGCAGTGGAGCATTACATAGGTGTGTAACTACAATATTTTATAACATGGAGCAGGCACTGTTGCTTAATTGTACCTTTCAAAAAAATTATTATAAAAGGGGAACTCCATATAAGTGGCCTTTATTAAAAAGGGCACATTCCTACCTTTAAAATAACTCCAGGATCATGCTTCTAGCTGCAGTCTATCCAAAAACTGCAGTATAAAGGGTGTTATTTCCTGCTAGCACAGTGAGCTGTGACATCACTAGCACTTGGGATCTCCCTTCAAGTTTAAGGTTGGAGCATGCCCAGTGCTGGGACAGAGCATCATCAGCTGCATCACAGGCATCATTTTTTAAGGTAGCTTCAAGCCTAAAAATAAATGTTTTTCTTTCCCTAAAGTGTCCTTAGGTATAGAAATTGACAGTGAATGGTTGAAGAATTGCAACGAGCTTTAGAACAAAATAGATTTTTAGGGGGTGGGGCTTATGATGCAGATTATAACACATGCCTGACAGAGACAAGGCAGTCTGGAAAGTGTAACTTTACAAGCCAATATCTTAAAAGGGTATCTCCAGTGGTTAAAACCACTTTCTGCTATTAAATTATTGAAGAACGGAAGGTAAAGCAGCTGTGTTTTATAGAGACATTTTACTAGGCTTGTTTCAAATGTATGAGAGATCTCTTTTCATTAAAGACAATATACTGTACACTTGTATAGAGACCACAGTTACCCTTTGAGAGATATCAAAGTATTTTGGGGGAGATGCAATAAATTTCAGTATCGCAACTGACTTGCACTTGTTCCTGCAATGTAGTAACCACTTTGCGGCTGTTATTCCATCGTGTAAATGCGAGAGGTAAATTGCAACCTCTTGCATGGCTTTAAAGCCACAATTGAAAAGGCTTTAATTTTGGTGCAATTATCATCTCTGAATTTATTGCACTGCAATGCAAAATGAGTAAAAAACCCTTGCTAACCATATATTACATCAGTTAGCATGGGTTTTGCACTTAGCATGAGATATTGTATCTCCCTGTTTGTCTATTAAAAAATATCTAATAAATACGTTATCATAATAGTTGGTCAATTATTTAGATTAGCCTGTTAAAAAAGTTATGCTTAGTTCCCATTTGAGGTGTATGGAATATATATATATGGAATTATGGCAGTTTAAATATTTTGATTTTTGATACAAATACTGGTAAGAAAACTTGCAGGGAGATTCAATAAAAGTTCTTATCGTTTAAAATGGTGCTAATTTTGCCCCAACCAATCAGATTTTATTAAACATTTGAAAGCTAACATCCGATTGGTTAGGGCAAAATTAGCACCATTTTTAAAGGTAAGAACTTTAATTGAATAACCCTGTTAGTTTGATATCTAAAATTGTGAGATTAAACGGTCATTTGTACTATTTCTTTAAACTTATTTTATCCAATTTTCTACGTTTCAATGAGAATTCTAAGGTCAGCAATCACATTGTATATAAGTGCCATGCATTATGTAGGCCATAAGGGCAGAATAATAATAAGATAAAAAGAAATGGTGCTCAGTGATATTGACACATGCCAATATTGTTAGTAATATCTCAGTGCTATTTTCCTTATTATTGCAGCCTTATAAGCACTGTCGCAAGTTGGAAAACATGTTACTGCATATATCAGCACACACAGGTAATACAATTACAGTAGATGAATTACTAAGAATAAAGCAGCCCATACATCCAATAATCCTAATTGTACAATATAATACAATATAATAGACATATTACGTGTAAGGGTCCCTTAAGAACGTTGCCCTAACGAGCGTGCACACTGACGTCAGGCGCGCTCTGTGAACGGGACAGTTTTTGCTTGGCAAAGGTGTTTGGCCAAATGCGTGGGGTGAAGACTGAAAACGGTAGGAGACAGAAGGAGAAAGACAGAACCTTTCAATGAGTAAAGGTAGGGTAAAGAAAGGTGCTAGGGAAAAACACTTTACATTTAAAGCATAAGCTATCTTGTAATAGTAAGTTGGATTTACAGTGTACATACCCTTTAAACAAATTATAAAACCTAACTTTCAAAATTTCTTCGGGTAAGAAATGGCAGCAATCCTGGATTGCTGTCCTAAAATTCCCAAGAAGAGATACATAATGTGCCCTCACACATGTAACTTTGGTTCTGACTGTATTTTTCATGTATCGGCCATATGTATTGTTACCTTTAATAATCTTTATTTATTGAAGCTAGGGAATTAACTTTGTCTCCCCATTACATACTGGAATTAAATTCCGAATATGAATTTAATGGGGACCTAAATAACTATGCCTATTCCAGATAAAATGCTATTAATAATAAACATCTATGATTGTTGTTGTCATATAGACTATTAATTTTTACTGTTAGTTCTCTATTAAATTAGATTTACTATACATTTGGGTACTTACATTTTACCCACAAATACATAATTTCCTTATTCCTGCTCATCAAACTTTGTTTAGGGAACCTTTCTGTCAGTCTGAAGTGAAATACAAATCCTTTCATCTGAAGAAACACAACGAGACACAATGTGCCAAGAAGCAGAAATAAAAGGCTGGATGAGTCACTGCTTTACGCTTTAATGGCTGGATTCAATTTATTTCTGTAGACTCTGTCTATATTGTTTTTATCTTGAGAAGCACTACACATGGGGGTACATGTATTTCATTGTATGTAGTGCATAACCATACAGTATAATTGTATAAGTACATTTTGTGCTTTTTATGAATTATTAACTTCCAAATTAATAACTACAGGTAATTAATATATAAATGCATTTGTGGGAATCCACACAGTGGTTACTTTCTGCTGGATCTAATTAGTCTCTAAATAAATAGTTTCCTTTGTCTGTCAAATAAATGATCCGTTTCCACAGCTTTCTATAGAGCATGAATCAAAATGTTGTGTTTGTGTGCTTTGTTGCAGAGAATATATCAAGGAAGCTACTTCATTACATCTTATATTCATGAAAAGGACAACAATGCTTGTAATGAATTGCTGTTATCTTTAATATTGTATCATACACAAATATACATTTAGAATTGCCCATATACTACTAAACTTGCACAGCATTTTCTTCTAATAAATATCAGTAACAAACATCTAAAGTTGGCTTCTAATCGCTAAAATGGGGATTGGCTGAATGTAGGGTAGAACAGAAATTGTGCATGCTGCAAGGGAATGTTCAGTGGATATTATCAATATTTTAAAAATTATTAGTTTATATTATGCATACCTAGTTATTCTAGATATTCTCTTTGATTTTGAAAAACCAGCTGAATTTCTACCCCTTGTTATTCCCTGCTGTTGACATTAGTGAGCTGCCATTTCAGGTTCTAACGGTCCTTCTTCTTCCCACGATGCACCACATCCTTGGAATGTTCCTAAAAGTAATTTCTACTGATTGGCTGTTGGATGGGTCAAAGATGCTCAGATCTCTACTGAGCGACTGAATCAACACAGGCGCTGGGTCAAGGGCAAGTCCATAACTGTCTCTATTAGGGGTCCTACAAACAGGAAGTTAGTATTTC
Source organism: Hymenochirus boettgeri (assembly GCA_019447015.1). Classification (NCBI taxonomy): domain Eukaryota; kingdom Metazoa; phylum Chordata; class Amphibia; order Anura; family Pipidae; genus Hymenochirus; species Hymenochirus boettgeri. The sequence continues at coordinate 97,614,523 of CM033474.1, forward strand.
GGAAGCATTTATTTATACACAGACGCAATGCTGAATGGGCAGGTTAAGGTCATTGAGAAGGGAAAATACTGCTATTTTTTCTTATAAACATATGTATTTGCACTGGACTTCCCCTTTAAAACAATAATTCTATTAATTATAATAATTTTGTTGTTTACATTTATAGCTTTTCCTACTGAGAAACTATGAATTCCAGTGTTCCCAACTAGTGCAGTTTCATTTGTTTTAGATCAGACAAGAACCCGTTCTGATGGAACATTTGGAACTCAGATCTCCCGGAATTTTCGGATTTTTGATAATTTCCTAAAATTCTCTCAAGAGTCAATTAATTGGAAATTCAAAAGATTTCAAAAATTATCCAGCCTTATGATCTAAAATCACCAACCACAGAAGTGCCAACGGCCTGGGTATAAAAGTAAGCTTTCCAGGCACCATTTTACCAATGTGTTATGCATTACAGCCCATTTGCGATGCGATTCTCACAATTTTGTGTAATCGAAGCCTAATCGAAGCACAAAAAATTGCGGAATGTATGCACTCTGAAAACATTTCACAGTGCGTGCAGTCTGACCACCCACATGCACTGCGCTGTGATTTTCACTAGCAAAAGGATCATGAGCGATCATTGGCTCTTGAGAAAACGTGCCAGTGAGGCCTAGCCCTTATGGTGGCCATATATTGCACGATTGTTGACATGTGTATGTATGGTTGTCCGACAATTGTATGATATCTTTCCCTATTGGGCAGTCTGATTGTTTCTTTTTATCACCCAATACAATTTTACGATCCATGGTTAGTACAGGTGTGATTGTAGTATCTAGTAGTATTACAGTGGGACAGAATAGGGAATACTAATCTAGACTGGAAATCTAGTTAATAATTTTGTTTACCCCTCGACGGGGCAAAAGTGCACATGGGGCCCTTTTACATTTTAATAACCTACTTAAAGTCTTTCTCTCACTCAGATATTCTCAGTAATGCAGACACACTCTCAGTCTCGCAGACACACTCAGTTACACAGACACGCTCAGTTATGCAGACATGCTCTAAATGGGCTGCAGTTCCGTAAACTATGCAATCACCATTTTTGGTTACCGTAAATGCATTGCCCAGAAACGAGTATGATCTTGCAACGTTGTGACCATGCAAGCTTCTGTGTGCTGCTAGTGGGTCCGGTCCGCAGCCTAAAGATCTTTAGTGAGTATCTAGCTTAACATTCTGCTGAAGCAAAGCTCTGAGCACTCAAAACATTGTATCTTTTACTTCAGTGGTGACCTAGCTAATCAGCAAGTAAAAGATACAATGTTGCGAGTGCTTAGAGCTCCGCTTCAGCAAATGTTAAACTGGCTAGATTACAGTTTGTGATAGGCAGTGAAAAACCAAGAAAAAAAATTTAAGAACCTTAAATATACAATGCAATTGCTTGAAGATAGCTTGAACGTGAACAAAGATAGTTTTTTTTAAAAAAAAGTTTTGGTAATATGTATGCGTTACCCAGACTACTTTCCAGGACCCTGTGCCATTTATATTAAACTATTACTATTTATACCTTAAATTTAATCCACACTTTTGGATTTTTATCTCCCATAGACTTCCAACGGTTCATTTTTTGATTATCTAATTTTCACATTTTTACACATTACACATTTTATATCACTAAGGTGATATATTCTTATTATTATTGGGGATTAATATAATATCTTCCATGGCACTTTACAATTACATGTATACATTCACATCAAGCCCTGCCCAAACTAAGCACATTTATTTTGACTCATAAAAGACCCTTGAAATCATAGGGAAAAGATCAGTCCTATATTAATTATAAAAGCTGTAATAAAGAGTGCAAAAAAGCAACTAAACTAGTTAAAATAGAAAATGAAATACAGATAGCTGAACATAGCAAGGCCAACCCTTAAAATGTTTTTTAGTATATCAATGGTAAATCAATAGCAAAATAGTAAAGAGATGAGGACAGGGAATGTAGGGCCGTTAAATAATAGGGATAAGATGGTTATAGGGGATGACAAAATGGCTAATGTGTTTTCTTTTTCCTCTGTATACATTATAGAAAATCCTAGTCTCTATAGCATGGACACTCATAATATGAAGGGTTTAAATGAGAAATAATCCCCTAGCTATCATAGGGTATGGTATAGAAACAATTGACAATTAAGTTAATATCAATAAAGCCCCAGGACTTGGTTTCATACATCCTCAGATCTAAGAGCGCTTAGTCCAGTTTTATCTAGACCACTGTTCCTTATCTTTTTAGATTGTTTTGTCTGGCAATGTGCCTCTGGATTAAAAAAAAAATGTTATAATAACAACATTCCAAAAAGGTAGTCATTCACAGCCTGGTAACTATAGACCTGTGAGTCTAATATCAGTGTTAGGGAAAATACTGGAAACTTTGTTACTGGATAATATTCTGAACTTTGTTACCAGAACTGATCTTATTAATAGTAGTAGGCATGGATTTATGAAAAATATTTGCTAGACTAACTTGCTTGGTTTTTATGAAGAAGTGAGTAAGAATTTAGATTTCAGTGTCAGAATACTACTAGCAGTATACTACTGAACCGAGGTATCTTGGCCTTGAAATAAAAACATTTGTACATGAATAGAGAATTGGTTATTGAATTACATACATAGAGTAGTGGTCAATGGGGCTACATCTATGTAGGTATCAAGAGCAAAGTCTCTGTTGCTAATGACACAAAACTATGCAGAGCTTTGCAGATGAGATTCAATGTAAGGTGATGCATTTGGGGTTTAACAATCCTTGTGCCACCTACACAATATTGTAAATGGCTCTGTGCTTAGTGAATCTCTGTTGGAATAAGATTTGGGGGTTCTGGTAGATAAAAGACTTAGCTGTAGCCAGCAGTTCTGGACAGCAACAGCTAGCAAGATATTTTCTGGTATAATCAGGGGAATAGATTCAAGGTAAAAAAACATTATTTTCCCATTTACAAAGCACTTTTGCAGTTTTGGAATCCCATATACAAAAAAATGGAGGAGTTCAGAGAAGAGCTACTAAAATAATAAGGGGAATGGAGGGTTTTGACTATGCAAGCAGACTAGACAGGTTAGGGCTCTTAACATTGGAGAAGCGGCAATTGCGCGGGGGTACATTATGGATGGATGTATGTCTTCATTCAACCTCCATTACTATGTTACTATGTATGTTAAGATACTTGTTTGGAGACCACGGTTACCCTTTAAGAATAAACATCATCTGTTAATATATGCCGCACTCAGTGTTTGCCAACGGCCCAGCATTTACTTTGCCAATTTGGGTCTCCCGGAGAAACACAGAAATTTCAAGGTATAGGTAGAACACTGGTATCTCAGATATACATACTAAAAATTATTACCAAATATTTAATACTGTAATAGAGAAATCTGCACTTTTATCTGAATAGCTGTGTAGCAGATATGCCCTATCAATATCCAATTTAGTCAAACCTGGCGTTGCCATCTGGAAATATAGTAAATGCGATGTGAACTGCGATTCTAGTTGTGACAGATCCTTCATGGCACTGTCACTCCACATTTTCACATTGCTACTGAATCTTTTGTTAGTGCAGAAGAAATCTCCTTGGTTACTAAACTTATCAAATATAAGAGCCGGGTTTATATTTTTAACATGCACATAAATAGTAAAATGTGAAACTGCTATGAAACTAAAGATAAATTTGATAACCTTGAATACATATATTAGAAATAATATGAATGTGGCTGCAAACTGCGCTATAGCTTCAAAATCCAAACAACATTACACAGCTTTAATACATAGATTCAGTGCAAGACACAAAACATTTATTTAGAAGTATTTTACAGTAAATACAAAATACATTTCCTCAAACATATTTAAAGTAGAACTACTTTATAGTGCGCAGTTTTGTTTTTTTAAGTACCTGGGGCAATCCTACCTCCCAATATCATTTCTGTGAGGAGCACCAGCACAAGTAAAATTGCTTCTGCCAGGCTTCCTCTGTGCTTTAATGCTATCTTGAATACAGGAAAGCCCAGAACACTACTAAATGATATTGAACTATTGATATAATTTGAAACAAAATTGAAATGGAAAGAATAAATAATAAGGCAGAAGCATTAAGTTTGAAACATGGCACACATAGTAAGGCCTGATACACACATGGGCCTATATTTTGTCCCAATCGATCAGAAGGCACAATAGTCGTTTTGCTGACATTTTTTGCCTTGACCAAATCAAGCGAAAGTTAGATGTTCAATGTTTAATGGGCCATGCATTTGCGCCACTACAAATCAGTTTTTTGATTGTACATTTTAATTACCCTGACATTGATTGGAGTAGTGGAACACTTCAACATTACACTTGCTTTGGTCTAAAGCTTTAGAGACCCCAGTTAACTATTCTATATTAAGCTGGGACTTTAACAATAAAGGAACTATTCTATCGGATCCAATGGATTTGCCCTTTTTATTGTGTACCGAATGTGTACCGAATGCTCAGAACTGCCCCAAAATTTCCTTTCCTACAGTCTGCGCCCTGTAATAAAGTATAGGGAGTCGGCAGCAGCAGAAGTAATCTGGCAGTCCCAAGCTTTCTCCCTATACTTTGCATAGGGAGAACGCTTGAAACTGTGTGTAGGGTGATCTTTAAAAAAAATGCAGATATAGAACAAATGTGGAAGAGCACACTACACATGTGGTTCAACTAGTTATTGTTTTCACGATAAATAGTCAAACCACACGTGTAGTGTGCTCCTCCACATTTGTTCTATATCTGGATTTCTTTGACCCTGGGTGTAGAGGGTCTGAGGATAGCACAAACCTATTGTCTGCAAAAACAGCCAACAGCAGTGTGCTGGAGATTTTGGACTATATCTGTATGTCAGTCAGTTTTACAGATCATTGCTGTGTGGTGTTACACACATTGGTGATTAGTTTCAAATTACACAGCAGATTTAATTGAAATATGTCTGTAATGATAATTCACATTGCCTATTGATAAACTAAATACTACATATGGGGCGTGGCCAAGATGGCGACCTGAGTAGACGCGGGGTTTGGAGCTCTCCCAGTTAAATATTCTGATCAGCACCTGTATCCCAAATATATCGCCAAAATCAGCTATAGTAGAGCCACACTGTGCCGTTATGACTAAACACGGCACCCAGCAAGGCAAAAAAGCCAACTATGCCGAGAAGTTGGGAAAGTTTGCCCATCAGCAACAAGAGCAGGCCGCAGCGCCGAACCAGGCGGATGACCACGAGGCAGACGGAGCAACTGCAGGCCCGGCTACACAACAACCAACCTCGTCTGCCCCCAATCCATCGACTGAAAAGATCCTGGCTGCCATACGGGAGTCCAAGGTGTCCCTCACCGTCCTAATCGAGGAGGTGAGGGTCGATGTCGGCCTCCTCAGACAGGACTTCCAGACCTAGAGGGCCGAGTGTCTACAGTGGAGGATTCCCTCCATCCGATACCGAACGAGATAGCTGAACTGCGGCAACTACTTAAAGCACAGCAGGCAAGGGCTGATGATATTGAAAACAGGTCCCGGCTCCAGAATATCAGGCTGGTGGAATTACCCGAAGGGATTGAAGGTAGGGACCCCAAGGCCTACCTCACTAGATGGATCCTGGATACATTTGGGGCCGACGCCATGTTGCCAGTATTTACAGTGGAGCGGGCACATTGTGTCCCTGCAAGGCCGCTCCCACCTGGCTCGAGACCGAGACCCATGTTGGCCAGACTACTAAATGCACGGGACAGAGACAGTATATTGCGCTGGCCAGGCTCAAGGGTCAAATACAAGTTGAGAACACAACTGTCATGCTGTTCCCGGACTATTCCATGGAGTTGCAAAAGAAGAGGGCAACGTTCATAGCGGTCAAGCAGGCCTGAACCTGCCATACGCTATGTTGTACCCGGCGCGGTTGCGCATTCCGCACAACAACGCCACCAAATTCTTCGACTCCCTGGTAGAAGCCACACAATGGATGGACTCGCAGTTTGGTCCGGCTGGCAGAAACTAACCTAAAATCGCAAGTATTGCTTAAATGCAACCGGCTTGGTAAAACAGGTACCAACCCCCCCTGGCGATCCAATACCATTTTAAATGCCCAATGCAACACTGAGAACTACCTATAGATTTGCACTACTGCTAAATCCCAATATATAATTGACTAGAGACCCTAATAAATGCTGAGAAGCAAGACACATAATTTACTCAAGCAGCAAACCATCCCAGTAAATACCGATATAGGCTGGTGCAACATTTGAGTAATCGCCTATGACCAGTAAGAATCATCCACTCTATTATTTTTGTGAATATCTTTAAGGGAATACAGTAGCACGTGATAAATATCAACGGTATTCCCCAACCCGTTGCTACTAACTGGCCCATGAAACCGAGCTCAGTACTAATTTTCCCTGTTCGCTGTACCCCAAAGCAACCTGCAGTGTACCCAATGAGACCAACAAACCCCAAGGGCAGTGCATAGGACATAACAACTAAGACTAACTCAATACACACTGCCAATCTATGTGGAATGTACACTATAAGGAGCGAGCTGGGAACCATATAGCCCAGGACTGAAAGAGAGATACAGCAAAGAATGTAAACACTGTATATAGACCAAGGCAGTGCATGAGGATCGATCATTGCCTCGATGTACTGAGCTCTAACTTGCCACCTGTACCCAAAGGTCTCACTGTCTGTACTTAAATGTATTAAATATCCCCTTGGGTAAGGGGCCTGACTGAGAATAGTCACTTTATGTGTTGACAAATTACTAGCGAACCTAGGCAAGCCGGGTGGGCCGTAGAATTTTTGGTGGAGGGTCTGTGAGAATGTTTGTATAACTGATATTTTCTCAAATACAAGCCGATCTGAATATTGTAATGTAATATATGCAAAAGTATACCTGTTATTACTGTTTAAATTTTCTGTGTTTGGCTGTTATCCCAGTATTCCCCCCCAATTATCATTTAAGCATAAGACTACCTAAATCAGGCACCAGGGTATAATTGGAGTAGTTAATATCTATGGCAACTATATGTTTGCCCAGGTGGGATATGTCCGCCCCATCCCACAAAGATCCTCTCCTCCCCCAGTCAGCCTAGTATAGCCCAAACCGGACTCAAAGGTTGACACTACTGAATATACAGGCTGTAGCAAATAATAATCGCTATCCAAGTTACTACCTCTAGACAACAAGGTATTATAGGGGCTTCAAACAATAACAAAAGATATTCTCCCTACCTTTACCCCGTCTGAGCATTTATCTGATTCCCTGGTGCAATAATAAGAATGTTTCCCTTGATGTATTGTTTCCTCTCTGTGAACACGTCACACCCATATTCCACAAGCTATACCCATGGGTGTAATCAGCTATGTTTATAGTATATAATGCTAGAAACAATATCTATTGCCTGCAACAAAACCCTAGCCAAGTAATTTGATTGAAGAAGAGGTAATAGTAGTAAGGGACGTGAACCCTGGGTGAAAGGTAGAATGGTCTAAGGGTTAATATGCACAAGACAGAATTTACTATCTGGACGACCTAGTGGCACACTCTGGTTTACCTCGTCCCAACCCTAACTATCGACCAACACAACCAAACCACAAACACGAACATATCCCCATATATATAAAAAGCAACCAAGAATAACACATAACCACATCAATACACAAACTGCTGCAACACCATACACTAACACATCCTGACACTCCCCCTCCTCAGTCTAAACCTCACATACAAATAAATTGCAAAACCCAGACACATACAAATAAACAGACCAAGTTTCCTCATAGACATACTATATTACCAACATAACTGCAGGGCAGAAATATCTCTGAAATGCAATAACTCAAATGGAACTGGGAGATCCCCCCCCCCAGACGTCTTGACGTCTGTTTTATACCACTAAGTTCCCCCCGCCACTGGCCAGAGGGGGCAACTATGCCCCCGGTGGCCAGAATTGGTTGGACATCAAAGTCCAGTGTTGAGAACACAAAAATGTTGTTAATGTTTTATTTTACTCAAGTTATTAAGATAATTAATTTTGTTTTGGTATTTTGCCTATTACATATATGCACAGAAGATAATCTCCGCTTGCTCCTGAATGGGGGAAACCCGAAGCCGGGGGCCGCCTGCAATCCGCACTCAAGCATCACAAAGTATGGGTGAGTCAGCTATTAACCTAAAATTACTGTCCTGGAACGTTAGGGGACTCAATCATCCAAATAAAGCGCCCAAGTATTTTCAGTAATTAACAGACATAGGGCGGATGTAGTGTGCCTGCAGGAGACCCACCTAGTGCGCACAACCACTGGAACAATACAGAAACCCTGGGTTGAATGGGCGGCGCACAGTGTCTGCTCAACCTATTCAAGAGGGGTATCCATACTTCTTAGGAAAACACTTAAATACAAGATCCACATGGTCAAAACAGATCCGTATGGCAGATATGTAATTATTTTAGCTGAAATAGAAAGCACCCCAATACTCATACTCGGCATATACAACCCCCCGAGTACCGGTTTATCTGTGATGGAGTGTATCACCCTGGTACTGGTCAGATACCCGGACGCTCACCTTATCTGTATGGGTGATTTCAATGCAGTTGTGTGTCCAGTTAAGGACTGCCTACAAACTACACCGTCTTCTACCAACTCTAAAACATTGAATATAACACCGCTAGCCTCATTTATCGAGTTGTGGTCATGGGTAGATATCTGGAGACACAGATTCCCAAACACCAAAGAATACTCCTGCCATTCAGCGACATATAACTCATTATCTAGAATAGATTACATTTTCCTTACTAAAAAAACAGTCCCCTTGGTTACACAGGTATCTCACCGATATTGATGCAAATAAACATCCCTTACACCATTTCACAAACAAAGCCATGAAAATTTAACCCATTCTGGCTTATTCAACTCCCGACGCCGGATATCATTCCGGAGCAACTGGAGGAATTCTTGCTGTATAACCCTCCGAGTAGCAACCCCAAAAATGTGAGGGAAACACTTAAGGCATACTTAAGAGGCAGACTGCAATCAACACTATCATACATTAAGCGCACTTCACAACACCAGGAAAATACATTGACAGCCCAACTCCTACAGGCAGAAAAAGATTATATACAGCAGTAAACACCAGCAACTAAAACTAACTGGCTACAGACGCAACGCCTATATAACAATATGCAAATAGAAAAGGCAAATCGCAAGCAATTTTTCATCAAGCAAAACTTTTTTGAAAATGGAGGGCACTCAGCCAAACTGTTATTGTACATGGTAAAGGACCATTTTCAAACAAACACTATAATTGCTATACAAAACACACAACAATCACTGGTATACTCAACCCCCCAGATACTATCTGTATTCTATGATTTTTATCAAGAACTTTATGCATCGAACCTTACAAGTACAAGTCAAGAAATAGCTCAATATCTAGACAAATTAAAATTCCCCAAACTCACAACCGATCAAAAAGCTTATCTAGACGCGCCCATAACACTTGAAGAACTGAGACTGGCCCTGGGAGAGATGGCTAATGGGAAAGCACCAGGCCCAGACGGACTCCCGATAGAAGTGTACAAAAATATGACAAACATTTAATACACCCAATGCTAGAGATGTACAATAACTCCTTTATAACTGGGTCATTACCCCCATCCCTTTATAACGCCACCATAGTGGTAATACCTAAGCCAGGGAAAAATCCTCAAGAATGCGGGTCATACCGCCCGATTTCACTGCTGACGGCAGACTATAAAACTCTGGCAAAAATACTAGCACAGCGTCTAAAAAGGGTTATCACGTCTATAATACATCCCGACCAGACAGGATTCATGCCAAACAAATCGACCACAATCAACCTACGGCGCACAATTATACAAACCCAACTTAACCACGATAATGCTGGTGAGCGGATACTCCTCTCACTCGATGCTTGCAAGGCCATCGACTCTGTCGAATGGCCCTTTTATGGGAAACACTGAGGAACTTTGGGTTCGGACACAACTTTATCAGATGGGTCAAATTATTATATGCACACCCTACAGGCCAAATATCGGTAAATGGGGAGCTATCATCGGTACTTCCACTACAGAGAGGTACCAGACAGGGATGCCCCATATCCCCCTACCTCTTCGCGATAGCGATAGAACCCCTGGCCATTAACCTTAGAGCCAATGAAAATATACAAGGCTTTCGAATAGATCAGTACGAGGAACGCATGGGCTTCTATGCTGATGATATAATATTATACCTAGAGAGTCCCCGAGCCCCACTTATAACATCATTCGGAATAATAAATGTATTTTGGCACACACTCTGGTCTAACAATCAATTGGGATAAGTCCGCCCTTTACCAACTAGATAAGTTCCCCAAACACAGAATACCCAGCAATATACCCATACCTATAGTACCCCATTTCAAATACCTAGGTATAGTTATAACTAAATCCCCCTAGCAATTTTATACATTGAATATTTCATCTTTGATAGAGCACACAAGTAATAAAGTCACTGCCTGGAAACATGTCTCCCTCAACCTATGGGCGCGAGTGCAATTAATTAAAATATTTTTACTGCCAAAAATTTTATATGTATTCCCTGGTCTATATTCCCAAATCCTTTTTCACCAGATTAAATAGTCTTATCCTCTCCTTTATCTGGGGCAAAAAAAAGCAAGAATCAAGACAAATATTCTACAAATGCCCAAACAGATGGGTGGATTATCCATGCCGAATCTGCAAATGTACTACTGGGCAGCGCAACTGAAACACCTAAAGTGTCAACCCAGATAATCCACCAACCCCATCTGATATGATGATGTCACTATACCTCACAAGCCCATTCATGGCATTTCTCTCAGCCCTGAAACTACACACAATAGGACCCAACACCACTCTACACAAACAAGCACTCAGAGTATGGAATCTTACTAACCACTTGCTCCAACCCAGTGAATTCTTCGAACATACCCCGCTCTGGAACAATAAAACTCTACCGCAGCTCCAATAGTTACCCGGCCACACTCTCTGGAAAGAAATAGGGATAACTACAATTGGCAACATAATACAAAACAAATAACTAGTCCCTTTCCAAGATCTCCAAGATAAGTATAAAATTCCAAACACATTATATTACCAATACCTCCAATTGCAACATGCACTGAAGGCATCCTTCCCAAATAATTTTGACAACATATCAAAACATCCGGTCATTGGTATTATTCACACCCAGGGGATGAAAGGGAAAATCTCCAAACTATACACCTGCCTAATAAACGCTAGATCACAACCTGTATCAGAACAAGCTAAAACAAAATGGTCCTCATATCTACCAGGGTTAACATCTCTGGCCTGAGATCCTCAACGCACACTGTCAAGTCTCACCGGCAGCAAACAATAAGTTAATCCAGTTTAAGATATTACATCAAACATACTACACACCCAAACAGTTAAGACACATAAATGCCAACCGAACTTCTGTATGCCCCAAGTGCAACTACCCGGCGGCGGGCTTCCTACATCTTATATGGGAATGCCCTAAAGTGGGTAACTTCTAGCTGGAAGTACTCAATACCATGAGATCGATCACCCCGCAGCCCATCCAGCCCGCACCTGAGACGTGTATATTCGGGTTTCAAGACAGGCATATCTGGTCTACGGCCAAACGGGCTCTTCTGCGGGCCACACTGTTCTATGCCCGGAAAACGATTATTATGCAATGGCTGTCTAATAAACCCCCAAAAATCAAAAAATGGATTAAATTGATTAATAGTGATCTACCGTATCTCAAAATTACATACCAACATAGAAACTGCCCCGGCAAATTCCAAAAGATATGGGGTGCTTGGCTGGACTCACCCAATACTACAGACTAAGTATAAGATAAAAGATCAAATTGAACTCATATGTGCAGGAGCCCCCGGCGGAGGGAGGCCGATCCGATGGACAAACGGAGACTCAATATTGAGAGAAACAATAATGGGCAAGTATTTTATATTCTTTTAGGTTTAATTTTATAGTTACAGTTTAAGTTTAATATTGAAGATCCAAGATATCACATGTCTACTAATGAATATAAATATTGAAAATGGGAATATTGGCTAATCTAATTCCAAATTTAGATAACCTGGAAATTTCTACTGATTGTATTGTCAATAATAACTAAGAAATGTAAAATTGTTTTTTTTTTCTCTAAATGTTTTGGAACCACAATAAAACGAGTTTAAAAAAAAATAAATACTACATATAGGGGTCAGCAGTGATCACATAACAACATTTACATGTTTGATACTTGGTAAATTCCAAAGGAATTTGTCTATTGCGGTCATGTGTGTAACCAACTTAAATAAAAGGGAAGATTGGAAGGTTTACTGTTGGCAACAAGACCAGAAACTCAATTTTTCCACTTATCAAATAATGCTGCATTATGAACAGCTAGTGTGTCAGTCATTTAATACATATAATTAATGGGGCTGCACTTATCTCCTGGCTTTTAATATAACTCCCCTAATATTATTTTAAGAAAGTATGAAAAATGGCAAGGTTCTTTTTTTTTTAATTTACCGCAGTCTATTTGATGTATTTACAAAAATAATTTTACTAGCAAATAGCCTAGAATCCTTTTACATGTGACACATACTGTAAAATAACCATACATGATAACTAAGTGTTAAAGGGTTACTATACTCACTCAAACAACTTTGCATAATGTACAATATGTAGGGTAGTTAAATGATGTTACTTACATGTGTGCCTGTGCCTGCTTTTTTCTGAATTTTCAATGTTTAGTAACTGCTCCTAACTTCCCCCCAGCCGACACTGGATACATTCATTTACAAAATAGAGCCTATACAACCCAACACTATGCAGCTCATTAACATATCTTCCTGACACTGCAGATAGTGGGTGGGGCTGCTGCTGTGTTAGACACTTTCTCCCTCTCTTCTAACAGGCAAGTACATGCTGCTGATAGTGGGTGGGGGAGACTTCTCCCTTCTAACAAGCAAGCAGACAATCAAAGCAGAAATTCGATTTTTGGAAGTATAGATACCATTTAATTTCAGAACTAGGGAATTATTGCAAAACCATTCTGGTGCAATGCAACTGAGATCAGACTTTTTTTGAAATGTACCAATTGCAGTAATCTTTCAGAACTTGCCATGCAAATTGTAAACATCTGTTAATGAGTGACAAGGAAGCAATAATAGAACAATACTGGGTTATGGTAATTTGACCTACTTTGTAAACTGCAGTTGTTACTCTTACAAAATATGCAAAAACAGTTTTTTAAAAAAAATATGTTTAAAAACATTATCGAATTTGCGAATCAGTAACCCTCAAATGTAACGTTTAATTCTGTAACCCTTGTATATATCCTTCGATATCGCTAACCCTCGAATGTATCATTTGATTTCAATAATCCTTGAATCTAGCCTTCGACTTCTGTAACCCTCAAATGTAGTGGTTGATTTCGGTAACCCTCGAATGTATTGTTTAATAACCCTCGTATGTAGTGTTTGATTTCGGTAACCCTCGAATGTAGCGTTCAGTTTCAGTAACCCTTGTATGTATCATTCTGTAACCTTCGAATGTACCATTCGATTTTGGTAACTCTTGAATGTAGTGGTGGATTTCAGTAACCCTTGTATGTATAGTTTGCTAACCCTCGAATGTAGTGGTCGATTTTAGTAACCCTCGATTTCGGTGACCCTCGAATGTATCGTTCGGTAACCCTCGAATGGTAACTCTCGAATGGTAACCCTCGAATGTAGCGTTTGAGTTTGGTAACCCACAAATGTAGCGGTCAATTTTGGTAACCCTCAAATGTATCATTCTGTAACCCCCGGTAGTATCGTTCTGTAACCCTCGAATTGGCTATAACCCTCAAATGTAGCATGCAGAAAACCGCCAATTGCCAATTGTGAGGAAAGAAGTGTTTAATTGAGTTTTGGTGATATGTATGTGTTCTCCAGACCATTTCCCAGGTGTCAGAGCCATGTATAGTAAGTTACCATTGCTATTTTACCTGTAATTTATCTGAACTTTTCGAATTATTTCCTCCCATTTAATGGGTTTGTTTCCGAACTTCTGAACTTTTACTGAAGTTAGGAAACGAACCAAACATCAGGAAGTTCGGCCATCTCTATTTATTTACAAGTTCCTAACTTCCCTATAATTATTTTTGTTAATCTGTCCACTATTTTAGATATCCAGTTTGAAGCATCTTACATTTTAGCTGTCAATCAAATGCCTTATTAATATAACCTCTTTTGAAATTAAGATGAGGCAAACTCCTTTTTACAGTATAGTTGCCCTTTAAGTGATTCTGAAGCAGAACTTATAATAGAATACATATTAATTTAAAAAAATTATATTAACAGTTAACTGTACAGGTTTTACACTAAGAAACCTTGGGAGTTTATACACATCATGTGGTGATGGCATATGTGTACTAGATTTGTGAATACAGAATGCTAATTGTAAACAACTGTACAGTAGCATACACAATATATATATATACAATATATAATATTACCCTGTGGCTATACATAATGCCAAAACCTTTTTTTTTTCTGTGCTGATGCAGAGATGTGATTTTGTTATCAACAACTGTATTTTGCATGGACACATTTTTGAGTTATTGGTTGACTTACTGTAATTATTTTGGTAAACTTAATGTAGATTTCTCTTAATATTCTTTTGCCCAGTGTGTTTTATAACACGTGGAAAAAACACGATTATGAATTCAATTGGGAAGAATTTAAATTATCCAACTTGTTGCTTGTTCAATACTGAATATGTTCTCACCTCTCGTTGACATCAAAACTTTTAATTTCTACACACACCCAAGTCTCCTCCTGCCATGGTCAGTACTGTCCTGATTTCATACCAAAGATTGGATCATAGTCCTATTAATATAAATTATGAAAAAACTTAAGTTTTTTTCTTTCTGTTCTTGATTTTATGATTCCGTGAGTTTTTATATTAAGATGCTGTGTTCCAGCAGATGTGGTTATGGCAAGTTCATTGAATAGCTTTAAAAGTGGGCTAGATAAGTTTCTAAAACTAAAAAATATTGAAAATTACTGGTATTAATTCATATACTGCAGTTCTGGTTGACCCAGGGATACTTTTCGATTGCCATTTGAAGTCAGGAAGGAATATTTCCCCCTTTTTTAGCTGAGGTTTTTGTCTTTCTCTGGATCAACTGTTAGGCAGGGTTAAAAAGGAGGGTGAAAAGGTAGGACTTGATTGACACATGTCTTTATTCAACCTCAATTACTATGTTACTATGTTGTGTTGGGTGGTGATGGACTTTTATACTTTCAGACAAAACTGCTATTTCCCTTACCATAAATCTGCACTTGCTTAGTTTTTGATGTTCACCAACTTAGCAAACTTACCAGAAGCCAATGAGATGACATAAATGACATCTACTGAAGATTCCTGTCTTATCTCATAAATTCTTTTAATATTTCAGAATGTTCTGTTGGAAAATGTTAGTATTAAATTGTCCTTCTGCCATGTAACTGGCCTTTTCCATGACACTCTTCTATTACCTACTGTTACTGACAATCACCATGACTGACATTCCTGTATTATGATTCTGACTGTACCTTATACACAAATCAAATATTTAAATAAACACAATTATCTGATGTTTTGTCATTTTGAGCAATTTTTTTGAAAGCTAAGGAAGCTTTCTGCTGTATAAAGTAACCTTCAATGGCCTGTAGTGCAAAATGCCCACGTGACTTCATTCTGTCATTCTGCTATTGAATCTCAGGAAATCTCTATTGAATTTGCTTTGGAATGCATATACAGTCACAATGAGTTAGTTCATGCAGTTAGCCCAGACAAACTTTTACCAGATATCTTGGTATTTTGTTTATGTCAGTATGGAGTATCTCAGTCCAATCCCAACTATATGATAACCTAAATTAAAAATGATTTATTCATAAACATTGCATTGATAATTCTGGAATTCAAAGACTAATTATTAATCTTTTACAGGCAGTAAGGCAGAAATCCATCACCCTGGGTCACTACCTAAACCTTGTAAAACGGATTTTCTCCTCCACATACAAAGGCAGGACTGAGAAGCTGATGATACACAATGGCTTGGCAGTGGCTCTCTCAATGTTGATTGGGGATAACCATGTTAGTGCAGTCTCTATATATCAGGGCTCACCAAACTTTTTATACCATTGACCCCTTTATGGAATCCATATGAATGAATACATAAATAATATTTTATGGGGGAAATTTCTTTGCCTTTTTTTCCTGTATTATTTTTTGATAAAAGATTTCATTGATTATCATGTTTTATTTATTTCATTTTTTTTTTACCTAGAAACAAATATGTGTAAATATAATTAATCATATTAAAAGTAATTAGAAGGGAAAAAAGATCACCAATAATATGTCCCAATAGGCTCTTTGTTTGCATGCACAAGGGAAAAAGTTAAGTCACCATCTCTCATAGACAACAGATACTGATTATGTTGCAAACTCAAAATAAAAGTTTCTCCTTGCACCCCTTAATTAATAGGTGGTGCTGTAGTCTTTGCGCTGATAACCATCAAACAGCTTGTTAATACTGTATACACTGATTTACACACTCACATTTTATTTTCACTGCTTTATTGTGACATAACACGTGCACAACATTTTGGGTGTGATCCTTTCGTCAGTGGTAGAAAAACTTACTCTTAGGAACATGCACTCCAACCTTACATACAGTTATAAAATGTAGGTGCAAAGTTTTTAAATACAGTAAAGAATAGGCTGCCCTATTGACCCCAACATAAAGAGACAAAATAAGAATTCCTTAATTTAGCCATTTTGTCCTTTGCACCAAAAAAGCTACAGAAAACATGGAAGCCGAAAGCAAAATTGCAACACAGCTGCAATTAGTCCCCCCTGTGATTTACTTTTTCCACAGAAAATTTTTCAAAATCCACCATCTCCCTCAAATTTAAAACACCCTTGGACACATCTGCAAGGAGCTTGTATGTGCTCCTCGTGCTTGCATGGGTTTCCTCTGGGCACTCCGGTTTTCTCCACAATCATAGAGACTTACTGACAGGTTGAATCTGTCAAATAATTTTGCTTAGATTGTAAGCTCAGGCAGGGCCTGATGTGAATTTATCCATGTATTTTTAAAGAGCCAGGGAAGATGTTGATACATACAGTATATAATAACATATATTCCACTAAAATAAAAATACATTTTGGCAATAGTATAATTGTGTATCTGTTCTTGGTTTGGATTTCATATTAAGGCATGGGAGGGGGGAGAGTTAGTATAGGAAAGGGGAGAGAAAAAAAATGCATTCTGAGGGTGCGTTCTGAATCACATTTTTACATATCTGCTTTTTAACATACTGTAGTTCATGATTAACATTGGCCTTAGTTGCGAGGGGTGGATAGTGTTAAGTTCTGCATTTAAGAAAGTTTTTCAATGTACAGTATTCATCAAACTGTAGCAACTCCAGGGCGAATATGTGTCCATTGCCCAATTTTGTGGCTTATTTGTATTAGATTGTAAGCTCTTCGGGGCAGGGATTCCTAATGTGTCGAGGCATGTTGCACTTATATCAATTTATACATAATTTCATATATATTCTTTCTTAACCGATTGTTAAGTATCCTTCCATGAAGATGCTACTGAGGAGCATGTCCACCATATGTGCATATATAAGCCGAGGTCTTAACATCCTCTGAAGTATAAAGGCGATATTGAAGGAGAGACACGATTGTGGAGGCAGTCCGGTGTAATATACCATTGGTATACTATCTTGTATGCCCTTTCTACATGGGTTGTGCAGAGTGAGATGGGTTTGGCTTGATCTCATATTGAGTACCACTGCATGTCAGTTATAGGTGAGGGGAGGTCTTTTTCCCATGACTGCATATATTTCTCTATGGGTAGGTTGGAGTTTGACAGGTAGTTGTATATTTTAGATATAAAGTTTTTTGGTGAGCATTGCTCCATCATTGACCTGATTATTTCAGGGAAGATAATTGACTTTATGGTAGCTCACTGATGGGAGAAGAAGTGGCTTAATTGTAGATATGGAAAGAAGGTATCAATCTATTTATGTTAATTTGACCATCAGGATGAACATATTGGTAATCCACTTGCAGGGAGCAAGTTCCTGCCTTGTATTTGAGGAACACATTTTCTTTTTCCTAATTAGATTCATGGAAAATACTATTAAAAAGGAATTTGCTGCAATAAAAATCTATAAAAATTTATTTAATGCTATTTTTATGGAAACCCCAAGTTTTGAACCATTCCATAAAATATTTACATACATCAGAAGCTAGGTTCTGTTAATTACATAAAAAAAACCTGTAAAAATATGTATTGTTTTACCATTTATTATTAAAACCTTTGCTGTAGTCTTATTTTTCCATTATTTGGTAACTGCAACATCCTCTCTCATCTATAACTCCCCCATACAATCTTTATAGAGCAGTTCCTTTTCACAACCTTTTTAACTTTCCTGATTGCCAGTAAACAGTGAATTTCATCCACAATCCACCTCACTAACAAGGCTCTCTAATCTCTTTTCACATGGTATACTTAGTTTGTTTCCTGATCCTTAACAAAACAGCCTTTTCTCGACCTTTCTCTCTAGCTGTTTCTTTTCAGTAGAACTCATTTACCGCACATCATTTGTCAAGCACTTTTTCACTTCATATTAAATACCAAGCTAAATAAACACCATATAAAAGTGTCACTACTTTAACACTGCATTTGTAAAAATACCCATACGCACACTGTATCCATATAAAATTAAGGTCTATTAAAATTCTAAAATCTTTGCAACAAAAAAACCACAATAATTAATGATGCCCTGGAATTATTATCTATATGGTGGAGCTTTTAATTCTTGGAAAATAGATTATTCATTCATTATTATTCAAATTCCTCCAGCTACATTAGTTCATGAACAGCAAAATATGAATGAGATGTGGGAAGAAAAAAAAGCCCATGTAAGTCTTGTATCAGTACTAAAGATGACTACCCTTTGTCCAAGGCATTGTACTTTCTTGTCTTAAATAATATCAGCCTAACTACATTGATAATGAAAAATCTTTTTCAGGGTTGTGACAGGGTAAATAGCATTAAATTGAATGTGAAAATATTAATTGCATAATTTTAAAAAAATCTTATTTTTAAATAATATCTACTTATAAAGAGGAGAAAAGAGCCATTCTAGAAGTTCTTACAGCAAAAAAAAATAACATTCTATTAGAAATAAGGCTCTACAACAAAGTAACCTGCATTGCACTTATCACTTAATGCTTTATACTGTTGTACCAAAAATCCCCCTCTTCTCTTATTATATGGTCTCTCATTGCAGGTTATTTATTAAGTGAATGGTGAACCTTGACCTTACTATTTGTAGCTTAAAGACTAAAAGAAACATTACAAAGAAGTGGTTTCAAATGGGACATTTAGTAGTTGGACCAGTATCATCAGTGGTGTTCTTTAAGGTCCTGGCTATGGTAAATTTTTTATTTGTTCATAAATAACCTACGGTAATGTGCTGAGAGAACAACTCTCAGCAACTCAACAACTCTGTTTGCTGATGAGTCGCGAGGAAAGATGTCTTCATTTTACAAAAGAGATTTATATAGACTTGGAGATAAATTAAAAAGTAGAAAACAAGCTTTAATGTCGGGTCGGCCCCTGATCACAAGTGTGTACAAAGGTTTAATAGTGTCAGGCAGTTTCTACTAAAGCAATAAAAAAAAAAAACCTTGCATAAGAAGGAACATCATTCTGCTTCTGTACAGAGCTCTTGTAAGGCATCATCTTAAGTTTGCTGTGCAGATTAGGAAATCATTTTAAAAGAAATTTAAAAGAGTGCAGAGACAAGCAACTAGATCAATAAGTATTAGTGCTATATATAACAAATGCAACATAGATAGATCATTTTGGAAGTTAAACGACATCCATCCATCTAGTCCCTTGATCAATAAGAACTATATGTATTTATACCAGAATATCAGTAACTTACAATATTTTTTAATATAAGAAACATATCCAGCCCTCTCTTGAAACTATCTAATGAACTTGCCATTAGCACATCTGCAGGGAAACAGTTCCACAATTTTACCATTCTCACTGTAAAACCTAATCTTTTAAAAATCTTTTCTTTTGATCCTAAATTATGCCACGTGTTCTCCTAACTGATCTACAATGCACCAGAGTTTAATGTATGGCCTATTAATGTATTTGTATAAAGTGATCATATTCCCATTGATGCTTCTCTGGTGTAAAAACCCTAACCCCTCCAATCTCACAATTAAGCCAATTCATTCCCTTTATTAATTTAGTTGCCCTTCTCTATATTCTTTCCATTTCTAAGATGTCCTTTTAATATATGAAACTACAAACTGCACTGTATATTCCAAATGAAGCCTTATCAGTGCTTTCTAAAAAGGGAGAATAATATTTATCTCCATTGAATTTATACCCATCTTTATACAGGACAAAATCTTGCTAGCTCTAGATGTTGCTGCTTGGCACCGATTGCTGTTACCAATTAGAACCTCCCAAATATAGATAGCACAGTGATTGTTAAACCCTACAGTAAATGCATCTCCTTAAATTTATCAATGTTATATGACAATTTTCTGTCCCTTTTACTATCTGTTTAAAAAATTGCACATCATCTGACGTTCCAAATGCTCTACATAGTTTTGTGTCATCAGGAAACACAGGTACCTTGCTCTCAATTCCCACTTCTAAGTAATTTTTAAGCAGATTAAACAGAATTGGCCCCATTGCAAAACTCTGTTCCCAGACAAATGAACAGTGGTGTAACTATGAATCACTTCATCCCCCAGCAAAACTAGACTGGTTGGTTTATACTCAGGGTTTTCAAACTCTGACAGCAGGGTGCGGGGGAAGAGAAGAATGCAGGGTGGAGTTTTAGAGTTTGTGGGCCAGGGGCAGAGAGTAGGCAGGGTGGGGGTGGAGAGGTGTGGCAGAGGGGCAGAGAGTGGACATTCCTGGGGCGGGGCTTCTACATCCGTTAGCAGAACAAGGTTTCAGCCCTGACTGCGGATCTTGTCCTTGCAGTCGGGACATTCCAGTCCAAATAGAGATTGGCAATAGATTTGTAATCATAGAACCATAACAATTTTATGGGTATCAATTACAGGTCAGCACCGAAGGATTTAAACTAATTGTAAATTATAAAACAGGAACTAATTAGGCAAGAAGGCTTTTATGGAAACTGAACATAAAAAAAAACAGAAACAGAAGAATCCCCTAATGCAATTATCCTGTATATTTTCAACATAGGTCATTAATCCCCAGAATAGTACATTTTAGTCTCATTAGACTACAAGCAGACTTCCTTCCTGTAAACAAAGTCTGCTTATCTCTATGTCATCTTCTTAAGGAATGCAATCAGAATCAGACAGCACAAAAGACATACAATGCTCAATAAAACCTGTAATAAGTGAAACAAAAGGTTTCCAATTCCGAATGTAATGCCTTAAACCTCGTACACACATCCAATCTTGGCACCGCCACAACCCCGACGCATGGCCATGATGGGGAATAATCGTATGTGTATATGCATTCAGTCGGGGGTCGTTCCTTGATCCTCCATGGCATTGTGATGTGTGTAGTGTTGGGGGTTGTGGGCCAGTGCCAAGATCGGACGTGTGAACTGGGATTCAAATGGATTTTATGGATAATGTTGAAGAAAGTTCAGTAATCAATACTGTACATACTTACATACTGTATTGATTATTTTTACCTCTAATTAAAGTCAAATAACAAAACAATTTACAAACAGCATTTAGGGAGAGACATATATATATATATATATATATATATATCAAACAGAGGAAAAAGAATGTGCACCCCAAGGTCTTCTTAATGGTACTTTATTAAATAAACTGCATAGCAACGTTTCGGCACTGTTTCTGGGGCCTTTCTCAAGTAAAAATGTTTGCTGTTTATATGTCCTTGGAGGTAGCACCCAGGCAATCGTTGGAGCTTAAGGTGTGTGCCTATATCCTACAAGGCTGTATATATATATTATATATACAGTCGTGTGATTTTTTGCATGTTTGTCACACTTAAATGTTTCTGCTCATCAAAAACCGTTAACTATTAGTCAAAGATAACATAATTGAACACAAAATACAGTTTTAAATGATGGTTTTTATTATTTAGTGAGAAAAAAACCTCCAAACCTACATGGCCCTGTGTGAAAAAGAAATTGCCCCCTGAACCTAATAACTGGTTGGGCCACCCTTAGCAGCAATAACTGCAATCGAGCATTTGCGATAACTTGCAACTAGTCTTTTAAAGCACTCTGGAGGAATTTTGGCCCACTCATCTTTGCAGAATTGTTGTAATTCAGCTTTATTTGAGGGTTTTCTAGCATGAACCGCCTTTTTAAGGTCATGCCACAACATCTCAATAGAATTCAGGTCAGGACTTTGACTAGGCCACTCCAAAGTCTTCATTTTTGTTTTTCTTCGCCATTCAGAGGTGGATTTGCTGGTGGTGTTTGTCTCATTGTCCTGCTGCAGCACCAAGATCGCTTCAGCTTGAGTTGACGAACAGATGGCCGGACATTCTCCTTCAGGATTTTTTGGTAGACAGTAGAATTCATGGTTCCATCTATTACAAGCACCTTCCAGGTCCTGAAGCAGCAAAACAACCCCAGACCATCACACTACTACCACCATATTTTACTGTTGGTATGATGTTCTTTTGCTGAAATGCTGTGTTACTTCTACGTCAGATGTAACGGGACACGCACCTTCCAAAAAGTTCAACTTTTGTCTCGTCGGTCCACAAGGTATTTTCCCAAAAGTCTTGGCAATCATTGAGATGTTTTGAGACGAGTCTTAATGTTCTTTTTGCTAAAAAGTGGTTTGAGCCTTGGATATCTGCTATGCAGACCGTTTTTGCCCAGTCTCTTTCTTATGGTGGAGTTGTGATCACTGACCTCAATTGAGGCAAGTGAGGCCTGCAGTTGTTTAGATGTGGTCCTGGGGTCTTTTGTGGCCTCTCGGATGAGTTTTCTCTGTGCTCTTGGGGTAATTTTGGTCGGCTGGCCACTCCTGGGAAGGTTCATCCCTGTTCCATGTTTTTGCCATTTGTGGATAATGGCTCTCACTGTGGTTCGCTGGAGTCCCAAAGCTTTAGAATAGCTTTACAACCTTTACCAGACTAATAGATCTCAATTAAGTTATTTTTTAACTTATTTTATAAGGGGGGCAATCACTTTTTCACAGAGGCCATGTAGATTTGGAGTTTTTTTTCTCACTAAATAATAAAAACCACATTTAAAACTGCATTTTGTGTTCAAATATGTTACTTTGACTAATATTTACGGTTTTTCATGAGCAGAAACATTTAGTGTGACAAACATGCAAAAGAATAAGAATCAGGAAGGGGGCAAATAGTTTTTCACACCACTGTGTATATATATATATATATATATAATATATATATATATAATATAATATATATACACGTCAGTAGCGCTTGATTTATTGTGTATATCGTGTGCTGAAGGCAATGCACCACAATTTTTTTGAATTGGCAAACTTCGGCTGGTACTCCCCTCGGTAGCAGCTGCCCGGGTGCAATCCAAACTGAATACACTTACTAACTCCAAAGGACGCACTGCCGGGTCCTGAAAACTAGAAACATTTTATTAAAGAATTAACATGTTTCTGTCCGTGACGCAGACCGTCATCAGAACATCTGAAAATCTCTACATAACTTCCTTAAACACTTTACACCAACACGCTTGTGACACCAACCACCTAACGGGGAGTTACCCTAAGGTACACCTCCCCAAAGAGCTGGATACACGGACCTAAATTCAGAAACCAACAAGCAAAAACAGAGACCAACCAATACCAACAATAGGTAAGTAAAGTGCACAGACTGAAACCAAAATAAAAGAATAAATGAAATGTCACCAGTGCATAATATGTTAAAAGTTAAAAAGACCACTGAAGGCAACAAGATAAGAAAGAAAAGGACAGAATGCACCAGATAAGAGCGCAAGATAAAAACAAACAATTAGGCTTGGTACACACCAGCAGATATTTTTGGAAAAAATCAGCTGGTGTGGGGCGGCTGTCCGCGACCAACCTTGGTCGTTCTTTTGTATGTATCCGATGAACGGACGTGTCGGTAAATTGCGATCGATTGTGCAGTTCCCTATAGGACCGCACGATCGATCGTTCATACTTTCGTCTGCGGCCGAAATTGCCGCGACCGATGGACATCTGTCCCGGCCGAGCGTTCGCTCCGCTCGGAGCGAGAGCTCGGTCGGGACAAATAGTCCCTTCGTGTGTACCCAGCCTTAGACTACATTACATTGCCTCTAAAGTGCGGTAAATGTAATCTCTCAAAACACATCTGAAAAAAGTCAAACTGAAGCTGCTATACAAAGAATGCAATTACAAAAAACATTGTAACACCCACTGTTCATTCAGTCCACGAGGGGACAAAGTTCCTAAATAGTGTATCCATTTAGCTTCCATTTGTAACAGCACAGTCTCATTATTCATTAGCCTCTGGTGCTTTTGATCTATTCCATCGATAATCATACACTTTAAAGTGCTTTGCTAACTTGCAGTGTTTTGCCACAGCCATATCTCCATATTTGCTAGTAATATTTCGAGGGGCAGTGGATTCTAGTAATGCATTTCGGACTGAGGAATGGTGGTTTTCCATCTGTTCCCTAAAGCTAGTGTTGGTCATGCCAATGTAATATAGCCCGCAGGGGCAGGATATAAAGTAAACAATATTTTTGCTGGTTCAAGTGTAATGGCCTTTGATTCTTATCCTCTTACCAGTATGTGGGTCAGGAAATGTAGCACCCGAAAGCATCCCATTGCAGGTGACTAATTGGGACACCTATAGCACCCTTCTTTTCTCACTGGAAGATCCATAGTCTGAGCCTGAATATCATTTTGTACAAGCATGGATCTAAGCGTTCTACCATTTCTAAAAGTATGTTAAATGTACATATCACAAAATCGTAGAGACCTGTCCTATTGAATAAGTTCCCAATGATTATTGATGCCCTTTTTTAAAAGACTACTCTGAGGATTAAAATCAGTATAAAAAGTCACAACCTTCTTCTGTTTAGAACCATTGTCTATGCCATGGAATGTAGGGTTTTTTCCATGGCCAATTCCAACTCCTTCCCACCATAACCTCTTTAAATGAACCTATGTTTGAGTTCTTCCAACTGACCCCTCATTTGTTCAGTGTCACTATTATTCCTCACTACTCGCAGAAACTGGGTGTATTTTTGTCCGTATGTTTTCGAAATAAAGAAGTCTGTATCTTATTCTCATGTCTAGAAATTCTAAGATCTAAAAACTCAACCGTATGAGCATGGATATGGGCTGTGAGTTTGATGGGCGATCACAGAGTATTAATTTCATTGACAAACGCATTGGCTGTGGACTCATCACCATGCCATATTAAGAACATGCAGTCTATGTATTTCTTATAGAGAATAATATGGGGGGAAAACTTATCAATAATGTAGTCCTTCTCAAATGTCTCCATATATAAATTAGCCATATACAGAGCTATATTCGAACCCATGGCACTACCTGAAATTTTTTGGTAGTGCATGGTATGGAACCGAAAATAGTTATTGGTCAATATAAAAGCTAATAAATCGACCAAAGCCTTTGAGAAAGGATCTTAAATGGGTACTGTCCCGAATATAGGAATCCATCTTCTTGACCAGAGGTTGGAGGAAAAAGTCAATAAACTGGGCAACTGGTTGAAACAAAGACCCATAAGCTGACATGATAGGGCGACCTGGCGGGTTGTCTACTGTTTTATGAGATTTTCAGATGTTTTGATGACAGTCTGCGTCACAAACAGAAACATGTTAATTCTTTGATAAATTGATAAATTGTTTCTAGTTTTTAAGACCTGTGAGTGCGCCCTTTGGAGTAAGTAAGTGTTTGTATGTACCGTATATATATACTGTATAGATAAGGTGTACAGATCTGTAAGGAATATTTGACAATTGGTGGTTACCATGGGCCTCCAGTGGAGTTTCTAATTGATTTACTGTCTTTCATTTTGGAATTTAATTATTTTGACTTTGAAGATTGTTTCTACCAGCAGGTGGCAGGCACAGCCATGGGTTCCGATGTGGCCCCCTCTTTCGCCACCTTATACATGAAGTGGTTTGAAGAGACATTCTTCTTACCTAAGTGGGGCAACAGATGTGTCGTCTATAAAAGATATATAGATGATGTCTTTCTTATTTGGCGAGGGGACCACATTGGCTGGGATCTACATTATTTAAGAACATGTTGTTGCATGCGGGCAGGTTTCACCCTCCTCAGCATAAAAATAGCATTCCTTATTCTCAGTTTCTGAGGGTTTTGCGAAACAATACAGAAAGAGACAGAGCACTTATCCAACTTGATGAAATGCAGTCTAGATTTTTGCAAAGAGGCTATGATGCCACCACACTTGATAAACAAATGGAAAAGGCCCTTGTTAACATCAATTCCTCAGAAATAAAGGATAAGAAATTGGACACTGATTTATACAAATATTGGGGCTATATACAAATATTGGGACATTATTAAAAGAGACAGGATGCTACCTTTTCAAAATACATCTTTGCGATGTGCATATAGGAGGGGTGCCAATTTACGTACCTTGCTGGTACGGACTTATGTTCAAAAGGTACATGCAGAGCCCACATTGACTTGGCTAAGCAAACCCACAACAGGGTGCTATAAATGCTTGGGTTGTCAGGCATGTCGTTACATGGTGAGTGGTAAAGATTTTCCATATCCCTCATCTGGAAAAAGATTCTGTATTAGGTACAGATTGACCTGCATGACCAGTTTTGCAATATATATCATTATGTGTCCGTGTGGTTATTACTACGTAGGCAAAACTATTACCAGCTTGCGTGACAGAATGAGTAACCACAGATTGTCTATCAGAACAGCTCTATCTGGCAAAACTGATGTGTCAGCAGATACCAACAAGTACGGCGAGCAATCAATTGCTAAACACTTAAAAATGGCCAATCATAGTCTGGCCATGATGAAATGGATGGGCATCGATCATGTCCCCATCTCCTATCAGGGCATGACTAGAGATAAGAGATTGCTGCAACTTAAAGCCCAGTGGATAAGGAGATTGGACACTTTGGCCCCCATAGGCCTGAATGAAATGTGGTCTCTATCCTGCTTCCTGTAACTATTTTAGGTTGCCCTAGTTGAAGCATATTATACTATATTTTCTATTTTTCTGTGAGTACTGGGTGCTAGCTGGGTCATGTTATATGCATAACAGGTTTCCGATTTTTTCATCTCCTGACTTTAAGGTGGGAGATGTTTCTAATTTGTATATATCAGTTGCTATAGATACTCTCCTATGTGTTGCGATAGTAATGACTGTAGTCTCATGGTACAGATTTGTATCACTTTGTTGTTAGAGTATTGCCGTCTTTGTTGCTGTCTCCACACATATAAGCCACAGGTGGAGTAGGCCAAATTAAGCTATATGTAACCAGTTAAGTGTAGGTTAGAAATTTAAAATTTTGAGTTATAATCGTTTTTATGTGGGCATCTTTATCGGTCACTATGTTTTTACTATACAAAGGTGTAAAACCGGGTTTTAGTGGGTATGTCATGTTAATAAAGGTATGTTGTTTTAATTCACTGAGGTAGCACAGATAGGGTTAAGGTGGAGGTGGGAGGATCCTGCCCCATCTTTAAGATGGTGCGAGGAAAGCGAACAATTCGATCCTGAGGAACGGCCGAGCAATGGCTAAAATGCGTAGATCAATTGTTCCGACACAACTGAATGGCTGTATATAATCGTCCAACGACACTGCATATCAGAATGTTTATTAAAGGGGAACTGTGGTCTCCAAACAAGTTGAGTTTAAATGAAAGGCCAGTTTCCTACCTTTAAAACGAGCCATCAACCACCTCTCTACGTGCTCCACAGCCCAAGATACACAGAAATTACTGACGAGAAAGTTAATGGGTGGGAGGCTGACATGTGACATTCCTGAGGCTTCTCCTGCACAGTGCCGCCGGCTAGCACAGCCTCAGACTCCCTCAGTGTGTGAGGGAGACAGGAGGTCCCTCCTCCTCTCTGCTGTGTGAAGGACCTGCAGCTGCAGAGAAGGCCCACAGCCCACAGCACCTGTGAGGGGGGGCCTTAGGCATCTGTGAGTGGGTGCGGCTTAGGCACCCGTGAGTGAGGCTTAGGCACCCGTGCGTGGGCGGGGCTTAGGCACCCACAAGTGGGCGGGACACATGGGGCTGTAAGGGAATGGGCCAAGGGGGGCCTGCAACTGGAGGGACCATGGGGTCCATGAGTGGGAGGGACATGGGGGGCTGCAAAGGGGAGGAGACACAGGGCAGATTTACAGACATGGTTTCAGAGCAGGAAGCAGGAAGTGCAGGGGACCTGGTGATGCTGCCATATCACACACAAAAATGTAAATATCTTTAAAACTAAAAAAAATAAACAATGGAAATAAATTGCAAAAACTCTCAGTAGAGCAATTCCTATCAAATTTTGGACCACAGTTCCTCTTTAACTAGTACAGCATGTACAAAATTCACAACGTTTCGGGGAAACAGGAGTCCCTTTCTTCAGGTGAAAAAATGGCTGTTACATTTTAAATTAATTACAGGAAATGACCTACTCATAATCCCTCTCGCCACACCTATTACATCATGTCCCAAACATGAAACCGGTATTTCCTTGTGTACCAAATAACTGATTGGTAATGCTGGCCATACACAGAATTGGCATTATTTTGTGTTCAATCTAACATGAACGTCAAATTGGTCATAATTTTGATGCAGGTGCAATTCTTACCTTACAACGTCCTGTGAATTTTCCAAATCAAATCATGGTTTGTAAATGACATTGCCGCCATAAGTAAGCTTGCAGTGTATGGCCATGTTAATTGAGTATTTTTGATGATGACCCTTAAATAATAAGTTCAAAGACACATCCCTTCATTGGAAGTGAATTTTTTTCCTAGAGCATAAACCAGCTGACAAATAATCACGATGTCAGTGATTCCCATAATGGAAAATGAGTTACCACTCACTCGCCACAGTCGGCTTTGGAAGCACAAAGATGATAGTTAAGCTATCCACACACGGACAGATGGTTTCAGATCAGATTTTCATTTGGCCGCAATGAAGTTCCCCACTGATTTTTTTCTCAGATTTCCCCTTAAAATCTGTGGGAGATGGGGACTAGAAGATGGGGTCGGCAGAAAATGTTCTCTCTGACCCGATTTTCGTTTATTCGATAAACCACTCGATATTGTTGAGCGGTCTATTAGAAATTCTGAAAACGGTTATCTAGGTTTTGATCAATTCAATCAAATTTATGTATGGGGGCTTAAAAGTTCTCTCATTCTGGTGATAAGAAAGGGTGATAAGTGTCAGTCTTTTTAGAGGGTGGATGAAGTTATGCAGTACATTTTCTGTTCTTGGGCCAGGTATACAAATACCAATAATCCATAAGTTCAAGGCTCCTTACACTACAAGTCACCTGCATGCCCTCCAAGTGGCAGAGAAGTGCAACTTACTTGTCCACACCTCTAGATGCAAAACTGTGATGAGGTGGGTCAGTTACAAACCACATCCCTAAAAACAAAAAATAAACATAATAAATGTGGAAACAAACATCAGCATATTTATATATGCGTGTTGTCTTTGTACGATTGTATGAATTTAATTTTGTAATATTGTACAGCAAGTTACACATACATAACCGAGAAATAACATAAACAAATCTGCAATTGTTGTTGTTTTTCTTTATGTTATAAATAGCAATGAATATTTTTTTTTGTCAACAAATTCTGTTTATTTGCTCTGTTGGAGAATCCACCTTGATGTCAATCTTTACAGATAATAATCATTGAAACCACAGCAACAGGATGACAAACAGTGTTTGGTCCTGATTAAGCAAAATCAAACCCTCCAATTACTCCTGTGTTTGGCAGTCACCTTTCAGGGAATTTAGTTAATTTAACCAGTATTTAATCTTGTAAGAGGAAGAAAACACAGTTTAGTAGAATTATGTTCTTTAATGTTCTTTTTATGATCTAATGACCTATATGCACATAGGAAACTCATATTATATATTTTGTGTTTCAATTATTCCTATGCAAAAATAGAAACTGCAATAAAGGATAAAATATTCAATGCAAAGAATTTAAAATTTTCCCTTTGTCTTGCAAGATGACTTAGCAGACAGAATGAGTGAAAACCAGTAGGGAGTCTCCTATAATGGATTCGAATTGCATTAAAATGAAAGCCTGCAGGTATTAAGAGCCTGTAAACTGCAGGATTCAAAATACTTCTCTGTAGATTTTATTTATCAAAATGTAAGGTGTGACTCAGCTAAAGAATATGTGCTAATCACTGGAAATAAACTAGCTTAAGCAGAAAAATCTTCCAGACTCAAATGATTTGACCCCTTGAAACAACTTACAAGTAGTAATTTACAAAGGCTAATGGTTGAATATGTCCTTAATTGTTTGTCTACTGAGTAAATCCCAAAGACCAGAATTAGGTGTACTGCAGAAAAAAATATTTGAAATTGGCTTTCGTGTAAAGAAAATGCCTGGGGCTTGCTGTACCTAGGTCAAACCAGGAACATTTGTTAATTAAAGGACATGTAAACTGGGCCAAATCATTTTCCAACTAATCACACATCAATAAGGATTAATTACCACCAATCTTAAATCTGCTTTTTTCCCCTTCTCTGACCTTCCTATACCTTGTTTTTTTAGCTCTGGATGTTTTACTTTTTAAAGGGGTGTTTAGTAAAGAACTGTCAATCACCCAGCCCCTCCCCTGGCACACTAGATATAGAAACTATCCATTCTATATAAGTAAAGCTTATTTCTCTATCACTGCATGGCTAATTGATTCAGCATTAAGATCAGGAAAAGGAATAAACATTATCTGTTGCTCTGTGCTCTTTATGTGCAGATAAATCCAATCCTGCAGTTATCTTCTGTCTGTGAAGTCCCAATATAGCACTGTACCTAAAGAAATCAATTACAAAGTTGTGTCTTCGTCCGCCCCCCCCACACGCCTTCAAACTCCTACAGTTGAAAGAAAATCTTACATGATTTAGGCAGTGATTACAGCTCCCAGTGATGCTTGCCTTCCCATACTAAAGCAGTTTTACTTTCACTATAACACTAAATCACTGGGTGAATGCTATTGGCTGTATGAGGACACATATCATCTCCACTGCACATGCTCCACACTCTATCTGTGCCTCAGTTTTGGTAGGGGGTGGATACATAGAGGAGACATGCATAATAACTAGGAGTGAGCTAAACAGGACATGAGGAGATCTAATGACAGGGAGCACTGAGAGCAAAAAGGGACCAAGTTCCTGGCAGCACTAAGAATAAAGAAATGGATAAAGGAAATCATTTTTTTCACTTTAGTGTCCTTTTAAGACATCCAATCTATAATGTTTTTTCACCCCAACAGTGGTGCCCTAACTATGAGTTAAAACACATCAAACCCTGTAAAATATTTACTATATTACTAAGAAACATAAGAATATCCAAAATAACCTAATAATTTGTCACAAAAAAGTGTGCCTGCATATATACTTATGTAAAGTTCACAGTATAAACTATGGAAGGTCGCACAACGAAGAAACTTTTAAGAACTTTTATTGAACCAACACATCAAACACAATGTTTTGGGGGCTCCTTCCCCTTCATCAGGTGATCTGCTCTACCATATAGCAAAAGTTTAGTTTTAGGGAGGGCATGCCCTTTAAAAAATTACTTATATGCTGTCCCAAAGCCCTTTGAAATACTTATTTAAGCAAATAGTTGTGAATAAGTAAAAGGGTAGGAAATAGGAACGGTAGCAGATTTTCTGTATAATGTGGCCACAAGTTTTTCGGTTTTTTATATTCTGATTATTTAGGGAGAACTAGTGCATATAATGTATTATATAAAATAAAAACATTTAAAATTAAACAAATTTAATAAAAAGTACATGGGGCAGGGTGGTAGGAATTACCAATCCTACCTCCCTGCCCCATGTACTTTTTATTTTTCTATTTTATTACCGTATGTTTTATTTTTATTTTAAAGTTTTTTTTTTAATTTAATACTTTATACACACTATGGTCTCAATATAGTTTCTGTGAGGAACACTAGCATGAATAAAACTGCTTTTGCCAGGCTTCCAAAGTGCTTCAGCACTGTCTTTAATACAGAAAAAGCCCAGGGCACTAACCTGGCAGATGAAAGCTATACTTGCTGTAACTCCTCAACAAAACAATATTGGAAGGTAGGAATAATCATTTTTAAAAGTTATTTTTTACAGTTTAATTGTCCATTAATACAGTATACGATTTCCCTTCAACATTGCATCCAGGAATTTATGTGCATAAAAGACCTTAAATCCACCTCCCTTGGAAATTTCATAAAAAATTAATGGTTTTAAAGTTATTCCCCGTGGCTCATTTCATCTTTAAACTCTCTACTATTTTTAGTGAGTATGCATATTTTCATTAGCTCCAGATTTCTCTAGATGGTTACTACTCTAGCTTAGGGAAAAATAAACATACTAGAATACTACATTTGTTACGTCCTCCTATATGCAGCCTATATTCTTTACCAAAAAAAAGGTTTCATTAATCAGTTTGAAAAAGAAAACAACATGGGTCATGGGTAAACAAGTCTTAATGTACTGAACATGCATATGGCTGCTTGTTGCAAGAAAGATAGTGACCCTCAAGCAAAAACCTTTGGGTAAAGGTGGAAATATCTTCACTGTCAAATAGCTGTGTGGTATTTAGGCTTCTAAATGAAGCATGACATATACAGTTCATGATTTTTCACCTACCATATATACTCGAGTATAAGCCGACTCGAGTATAAGCCGAGGCACACATTTTTGCCTCAAAAATTAGAAAAGATGATTGACCCGAGTATAAGCCGAGGGTATACAGTAACCCCCAATACTCTTTCAGCTATATCTGACGGACGCAATCCTACAGGATGTGGTCCAGAATACAAATCTATTTGCCGAGCAGTATATTGCCACAAACGAATTAGGTGAACATTCACGTGCTCGTGCATGGTATCCCACCACAATAGTAGACATGAAAATTTTTTTGCCCTCACTCTTTCAATGGGTCTCGTAAAGAACAATACATTGGAAGGCTATTGGGATACCACCACTGTAATTTCCCTCCCCCTTTTTTCAGCTGTGATGCCTAGAAACCGCTACCAAATCTTATTGCGGTTTATGCATTTTAATGATAACACCACAGCTGTTCCACCCGGTGCATCCGGTCATGACAGGCTTCATAAATTGAGGCCCTTTATTGATAGCCTGTCTAAACGCTTTGCAGAGGTTTACATCCCTTCCCAGAATATCTGTATTGAAGAGTCCCTTATGCTCTACAAAGGGCGCCTAATATTCCGTCAATACATGCCAAGTAAGCGTTCTCGCTATGGCATCAAATTATATAAGCTCTGCAAAAGTAGTACTGGGTACACTAGCAAGTTTATGATATATGAGGGCAAGGACTCACAGTTAGACCCCCCTGGTTGTCCACTGGATTTAACAGTCAGTGGCAAGATAGTATGGGAGCTCATTTCTCCATTGCTGGGCCAAGGTTACCACTTATATGTCGATAACTTTTATACAAGTATTCCCTTGTTTAGATATTTTTATTCTTTTGTCACCCCAACCTGTGGCACCATAAATCGTATTCGAAAAGGGTTGCCCAAGGCTTTACTGGATAAGACACTAAAGCGTGGAGAGAATTTTGCCACGCTTTAGTGTCTTATCCAGTAAAGCGATAAGGGATGAGCTCCTGGCTATCAAGTTTGGTGATACTAAGACTGTATTCATGCTGACCACAATCCACGATGAGTCGGTAAGAGTAGAGCACAGAAGTGGTGGTAGGCCCCCCAAAATTAGACCACTCTGTAGCAAAGAATACAACAAGTACATGGGTGGCATTGACAAAACTGATCAGATCCAACACTACTACAACGCCACCAGAAAAACAAAGGCCTGGTACAATAAATTAGCCATTTATCTTTTGCAATCGGCCCTACATAATTCATATATTGTTTACAAGACCGTGGTACCAGAGCCTGTACTGTCCTATTATAAGTTCCAGCTGAAGCTTATTCCAGCTATGTTGTTTGGTAGTGTAGAGGAGGCCCCGGAGATGCCTAGTAATGATAATGTAGCTAGATTAGTAGGAAAGCATTTTTTAGAACCCATTCCACCCACGCCTAATAAGCAGCATCCCCAGAGAGCGCTACCATACTTTGGTGCACTTTGGAAGTTAGATAGGATTAGGAGGCTCTCTGGATTTGTGGGTGTCCTAGGCCCTTATTTGGCATGCTCCGGGGTTCATTTGCCTTTTTCTGAAATAGCTTTGGAGTTGGGACAGGTAAGGTCTCCTTCTAGTCGAGGCACCCATTTTTGCCTCAAAAAATAGAAAAGATGATTGACCCGAGTATAAGCCGAGGGTATACAGTAACCCTTTCCACTGTAGATGTTTGGAAACTACAACTCCCAGCATGCTTGGTTGCTGGGAGTTGTAGTTTCCAACCACCTATAGTAGAAAGGTATTGGGGGTTACTGTATGGCATACTGTCCCCCACCCTAATACCTTTCCACTGTAGATGTTTGGAAACTACAACTCCCAGCATGCTTGGTTGCTGGGAGTTGTAGTTTCCAACCACCTATAGTACTGTTATAATCACAAACAGGCTGTGAAAGGGTTAATAAGTGTTTGGGGTTTTTTCCCTCTCTTTCTGGCTCTTGCACTAATTGGTGTGGGGGTTGGGGCCTATTAGTTAAATAGGATTCACAGTTGTTGGGCCTGTGGTTTGGACCTAACAAAAGGAAGTTTCCTGTGAGTGTCAGACGGATCGGAAAACCATGGCCAATCATTTCCTCTATAGATTGTATACTCAGTTGCGGTGCACTGTCAGCCACAGCTACTTTTGCCATAACCAACACTCCTTCGTCCTAGCTGACCGTTCGCATATGTCAAACGGTCGGTCGGGGCAGTTAGGAGAGCTGTCAATTATATAGAAGTTCCTGTGCACACTGCAGTTTGTCAGATGGTACTTACACAGTTATTTAGGTGTGCATATGTTTGTCGTATAAAGCAGTGGTTTTGATAATCCTTTCCTTTACCATAGTTTTTATAGCACATTTAATCTTTGTTGGCATGTGCTCTACCAGGAACACCTACACTAAGAGAAAGCATTTATTTAATCTGAATATTTTTTTAAAAGACAACTAGACAGCCAACTAAAGAGTAATTTAAGAGTTGATAGCTTTAGAAGTTTGGCCAACTGTCACTCTGCCTGTCTTAGTTCTGTTACAGGTTAGGTATGTCAATTCCCTGCCTGATTTTCCCTATAA
Organism: Hymenochirus boettgeri; assembly: GCA_019447015.1. Lineage (NCBI taxonomy): Eukaryota > Metazoa > Chordata > Amphibia > Anura > Pipidae > Hymenochirus > Hymenochirus boettgeri. The sequence continues at coordinate 97,650,043 of CM033474.1, forward strand.
TATTGTAATATTGTTTTTCTGTTGGTGTAAGTCAGGCCAAGACTGTCATTAGCATTTCTAAAGCTATTTACACATTAATGACCAAGGCAGGAAAACTTTCTCCTACCTCACGTTCAAATTTATACTCAGGGAAAGGAATTGCCAAATGCGCCTCAACCCAGTAATGGCTGCAGTTCGGTCTTCCATTGATACAGTCCTCTGTCTTATAATTTTCGCAGTTTAGAAAATAATTCTTTGGTGCATGTGAAACACCGTGGACTAGATGTTGACAGATTTGAAGACTCTAGTTCCACATTATTATGTGACTGTTTCTTTGAATCCCATGAAAAGAGGGATTCAGTTTTATGAGAGGTCTCTGGGACCTGAGATACACGTTCTTCTGTTTTATGTTTGCCACTTTTCATAATTTCTAGCAGTTTTGCCCTAAAGTCTGCAGAAACATCATCCTCTGTTTCCATGTTTGTTTCCAGATTAGGTTCTTCTCATCTATTAGAAAATGTTGATGGCAATTTTCGATCTTCTTGCTTTTCCAACTTGGGTACTTCTGGTTTACTAGATAACCGTGATGGATATTGTTGAATTTTCCCCGCATACTTGTTTACCGTTGTTTCTGGCTGTGGTTGTATTTCTGGTAGAATGTCCGTTGCATAATTAGGCAATAACACAATCTGCAGAAACCAAACCAAATCAAATCAAGCAAAAGTATACATATTGTTGATAAAATGTGGGTTAGTTGTATGACCCTTTCTGGTTTCCCTCAGAAGGGGCCAAATCAGGGCAAGAGGTACTTTAGTACTACACCTTGTTCAATGTTAGATGGAACATCGAGGGCAGTGACTTCTTCTAGAATGCAATACAGAGCTGTACATCTTTCCTCTGAAGCCTTTATAATTTTCTGAAACTTTTTGAGGCTTTTCTTATCCTGTGTCACTTTATACAGCTTCACAGCACCCTCTATCTTCTTCTCTTCCTTAGCGATTTCATTCCTAATGTTATCTGTTATTGGCTTCACATATGTATGTATATATAGTTTATTTATAAAGCGCCACTAGGGGATTCAGCGCTGTACAGTAACAAAATACAATAAAGTCATACAAGGGGTATAAATACATAGATAGTTCAGTACATAAATATATAAATTATATAAATAGAAGTGCGAGAGCTTTGCCACAAGAGGAAAGGAGGTCCCTGCCCCGTAGAGCTTGCAATCTAGTTTGGTGAGTAACATACAGTGAAACAATGATAGAAACTCACATTCTGAACATAACAATTGAACCCAGGATCTCAGCCTATATTTTTGAATGGAGCATTACACTGGTCTCTAAATAGTTTTATGCATTTGAAGAAATCAAGTCTATTTGCATTAAATGGTATGAGGCTAAAAGGAGACTACATGGCCATTCATTGCTCAAAGCAAAAATCAAGGGCAAAATATACAACAATGCTTATTTTTTTAGAAAATGAAATTCTTCATTCAAACAGGAAAACATAATAAATGAATCACCCAGTGTAGGACACATTAGGATATATAGAAGGATATTAAACGTTCTTAAAACAGGTATTGGAACCCCAAGGTGACTTTTTCACATCCTTTTATTTTTAAATGGGGGGTACATTATTGTCTATGATATTCGCAAGGTGAACGTCCATTTCAGCTGACAAAGCGCACACACAAGGCACGATTGTTGGCCGAAATAAGCGCTCATACACATTGTGCGTAGCTTGTCGGCCCCGGGGATCGCACATGTGTATGAAGCTTAAAAAGTGTTTAAAGCTGGATATACATGCCAATTAATAGCAAATACCATTAGATTTAACAGGGTTAGACAATTATTGCAAATAGTGCAAATCAGAAATTCTGTAAATAAAGGATACATTGTTAAATATAATATGCAAGTGTCAGTGAAATGTGGGACATTTCTAAGGAAATCCCTTGCAGGGTATTAATGGCTCTTATGTACTATGTTACTATATTTACCATCCCCATGCTTGATCATAGTTACATGATTTCAACACTAGTGCTTACTGGTGAACAAATTCCCGACACAGTGAAACGATTTTGCAATGTGACCTCATATCGACTGCCTAGTAAAATTATACATAGTACTATACTGTACTAAACATTAAATTATTAACAAATGTTTATTGTTAAATGATAATTACACTGTAAAAGCAAGTTAAGTTAAATTGTAAGCTGCAACTTTAACCCCCCCCCCCCCTGATCCCACCTGTGTTGCTGTAAAGTTGCTGACATGTGGTTTGAAGACTGCTTAGCTCCGCCCTCCGTGAGTTCCCGGATCTCCTTCTTATTCAAGTCCCAAAAAGCACTCCTCATTTGCTCTGTGCTCTGGGATGACATCACAGCGCATGCGACATCATCGAGCCGCACTTGTGTACAGCATGGCACATGTCACATGCGTCCGTGCACGCGCTGACGTCATGTCGCAGAGCTAAGCATGCTTCAATCCACATCCAAGATGTCAGCAACTTTACAGCAGCACAGGTAGGCTCAGGAGGGACCTAGGGGGGAAAAAAGGGGGTAGGGGTTTAAAGCTGCAGCTTACAACTAGAAAGGGAAAGTTTAAGTATAAACTTTGAATTTGGCTTGAAAGACTGCATTTTGGAAGGGAATTTGTGTGTTTGTGCTGCAGATTTTAAAACTCAATAATGTCAATGAAGAGGACATTGTTGTTTTTTACTTACCCTTTAAATGTCACATGCATTAAAGGTAGGTCAGTTGGTGTGTGTGTATTCATATCAGGTTGGGGGATAAAATTCGAACTTTTTTGATGATTGGTCAAAATGAGTTTTTTTTACTTTAGTTACCCTTTACGTATAGCTGCCATATTAATGGATAAGTAGATCAGTAGGTGTGTGTACACGGGGTTGAGAGTTAAAAAAAAACTTTTTTGATTATTGATCAAAATTTGCTTTTTTGACTTTAGTTACCCTTTAAAGTATGGCTGGCCCAGTAATGGATAAGTAGATCAGTAGGTGTGTGTACCTGGGTCTGGTTGAGGGGGTATGTCTTTTTTGTGTTTACAACCATAAAACTATCTTTTATTGAGGATAAATCTAAATTTGTTTTTTTGACTTTAGTTACCCTTTAAATATGGCTTCCACGGGAATGGAAAGGTAGGTCAGTAGGTGGGTGTACCTGGGTCTGTGTAGGGGGTTGGGGGTATCACCATTTGTATTTATGACCATGAAAAAAACTGTTTTGGAATATCCACATTTGAGGATTGTTACCATTATAGTCTATGGGAAAAAATGTCCGGAAATTCGCCAATAACGCCGTAACGCTTCCGCGGATTCCTTAGCTAGAAGATAGCACACTTTTCCTATATGCCCCGCACGTCTATATTGAATTTCATGTCTCTAGCTCAAAAACTGTGGGAGGAGATACGGTCCAAAAAAGCGGAAGAATAAAACGGAAGAAGAAAAAGAAGAAGAAGAAATAGAAAGAACAGAACTTTTCAAGCCAAATCAACTAAACTTAACTTGCTTTTACAGTGTAATTATCCTTTAAGTGTTTGCCAATTTTAAACAGGTGAAAAGGAATATGGTCTATATGAGATTTTCATCCAATAATAAATTAGCAAATGTAATGTAATGTTAAATGTATCTTAACCAAGAGAGATAATCATTGATTTTAGAGGAGAAACACTTTTTACACTTATTTTTTTTTTGTTCATTAAATTTTTATTAAGTTTCGATGTATTTCAATTCTTCATACATTTATATGAAACTCGTGTTTTGTAACAATAATATAAATTAGGTAAATAAATGAAAAACAAACAGTTAACTATACAAATAATTAAAGGAAAAAAGGAAGGAAGGTATTTGTCCCTTCCTAACACAAACAATAGAATTAGTCATGCCGGCAGTCAACAACATATTTTGTTCATTTGCATGTTCTATTAACAGTACAGTTACCTCTCTGGCTCTGTTCCTGACGCCACCCTCCGAGGGACCTTGTTGTATTCTGATGACTTAGTTATCCCCTGGGGGGTATTCGTAGTGTCCACACATCCCATGTGTTGCTCCATGTTCTAAGATTATTTGATAGAGTGTGTGTCATGTATTCGATATCATAGATCCACCATACTCTAGCTATAAGTTTAGCTTTGTGTAGTTCACCTCCTTTCCAGGTGCTGGCTATCAAACCCCTTGCCGCCGAGCATATATGTTTTGTTAGACAATTTGTATATTTATTCAGATTTGGGATAGAGCTATTGAATAGAGCCATAAAAGCAGACAGTCTTATAGTTGTTGAAAATATTTCCCCTAGTAGGTCCGAACACACCTCTCAGAAACGACACGACCACCAGCAATGCACTTGGTCTGCCGGGTCCCCACACTCCCTAAAACATTTATCTGAGTTTGTTGAATTAATTTTATGCAGGAAGGCTGGGGTGACATGCCAATCGTATTGAATTTTGAAGGATTTCTCCTTCGTTGTTATAACTGATGAACAATTAGCTAAATTCCTGTAGATTGAGATCCACTGGGACTCCTCCTGAGCTTAGCCTAGTCTTATCTCCCACTTCAACGTAGGGGGGTGCTTAGTGGGTTGAGTATCGTGCCATATTATTTTATACATTGAGGAAATTATTTTGTGTGTTGTATGGGTTTGGGTGGTGAGCATCTCGAACTTGGTGAGTCTAATTTTTCTATGATTATTTAGTGTCTTTCTAGCATATCTAGTAATCCTCGTATAAGAAAACCACTGGTTCTGTGGAATTTTATATTTTCGAGCAGCTTCTTCCCATGTTAGTAGGTTGCCCCCTTGATTGTATACGTCTGATATTCTGGAAATTCTTCTGTCTTTCCAGGCTAAGACTTCCTTGTTAGAGATATTTAAAGAGAAGTAAGGAGTATGAAAGTTCGGGAGGCAGGGGAAGGGGTCTGTATAAGCTCGTATTGCCGGTTACATATGTCCCATATGGTTAGTGAGTCTAGTATTGTGGAGTATTGAATTTGTTTATAAGATGGCCTATCTTTAGGTCGGATCCACATAACCGAGGAGGAATGTAAGGGTGCCAATAGCTCGTTTTCCAGGTCCACCCATGCCACAGTGCCCGGTCCCCAAATCCATTATAAACACTGTGCTAATCTGGCCACTTTGTAGTAAGAAAAAATAATAGGGGCAGCAAAACCACCCTTGTCCCTATGTCTCGCTAATGTTGCATTTTTTATTCTGGCTCTCCCGTTTTTCCAAATGAATTTATTTATTGCTGTTTGGAGTTTTTGCAAATCTGTTTTTTTCAAGATCGTGGGGAGGGCCCTAAATATATATAGAATTTTTGGTAGGATGGTTATTTTGACCGCTGTTATCCTACCCATTAAAGAGATGGGATAAGGAGTCTATTGTTGTAATAGTTGTATTAATTTGGAGATGGTGGAGGTGTAGTTTTTTTGTATTGTAGTTTCCCTGCTCTTACTAAGATGTATACCCAGGTATTTTAGCGCATCCTGAGACCATTTAAAATGGAAATCTGTTTGTAGATCACTTTATAAGGGTTGTGGGATGGATATCGCTAGAGCTTGGGATTTGCTATGGTTCACCTTGAAACCAGAGATTAGGCTAAATTGGTCCAATTCCTGGTTGTATCCCGGGAGGGACGTTTTATAGGGGGTGGAATCACCTCCCTATATTATCCATATATAAATTTTGTCTTAGATAACCTATTGTACTGTTCCCCCCGGTGATCCGGGATATTTCCTATATTCCCTTGGTGGTTGAGTCTATTCCTGGGGTGAGTTATCCTCAGGGCTCCGACAATATGGATACATATAAATGTCAATAACAGTGCCATATCTTGTATTCGTTCTTTCAAAGTGCTCACATAACTTAAAATATCTACTCGCATTGACCATCCCTATTGCTTTTTAACCCTTGCACAAGCCTTCCCTTTCTCCTCCCCCCTTTCATTGCATCCAGTTGTATCCCTCTGGCTCTCCTCTCTCATGGTTCACATCGTGCTGAAGTTAAGGTAACAGTATTTTAGCTTTACCCGCCCCCCCCCCCCCCTGGAATTGCATAGAATATAGTATTAAACATTTTAGTTTTGTTAACTTAGATACGCACAAACTTGTAACTCTTATAACCTTGGTAAGATAAACTGGTGTAATTATTGCATTTTTAATTTCAGTATACATGTAGCCTTTGGCTGTTAACTCCCCTAGACTTCCCCTCCTGTCTCCCCTTGTTATCAACTTTCCCTTTCTCGCTCATCTTCCCTCTCCCTTTTCACCATGCACAGAGTAGACCCATTGCCTTACCCCTCCTCCCCGTACCCCCTTCCCCCTGTGGCGATAATACTGTTTCACTTTCGTGGGGACCTTCGTCCCCTAGAGGGAGGAAGAAAACAGGAGGGGCAGTCCACGGATTATAGTCCGTTTTGCATTTTGACAGCCTCTGCTCCCATCCAGGATAGTGACAGGCACACTGCAACCTCGCGGGTATCTACATGTCTCACATCGCTCCCTCTGGTTCCCCTCTGAGTAGGTGATCCTGGTTAATAAAGTCATTGGAAATTGTCCCGTTATTATTATAAAATATTAGGTAGTTGGGGGGAAGGGGCCCAGAGATTTATCCGAGCAGGTTAGCAGCTTGGGGTGTCGGCCGGGTGCAAGGTCGGGCCTAAAAGATAATACTTGCGAGTTCAGTCGGGGTCACATGGTGCTGTCCCTCTCCTTTAGCGGGGTTTCCTCTGTGACTTTGCCACTTGAGACCATTCCGGTGCGGGTGAGGAAATCCTGGGGGGGTAGCGGGTTGTGTCCTCGGTGGGGAATCCCTCCGTAGTCCCAGCCTGCTCAGAAAACTCGGTCCCTCCTCGGTCTTCCATTCTTCATGGTCACCAGCTTGAAGGGGAAGCCCCATTGATACTTGATTTGTTTTTTTAAGAGTATGTCTATTATGGGTCTCAGCTCTCTCCTCCTTTGCAGAGTGGCTGCTGAGAGATCCTGAAACAAACGGATCTGTGTTCCCTTGTATTCTATGGTTGGGGAATTTCGGGCTGCCACCATCACTGCCTCCTTAATTTTGTAATAATGGAATTTGCAGATGACATCTCTAGGTGGTTCCCCCTCCATAGGCTTTGCCCGGAGTGCCCTGTGGGCTCTGTCAGTTAACATATTGTGTTGTGTGTCGTCCACCAGTATGCTGAGGAAGAGGCTTTCGAGGTAAGTGTCCAAGTCTATTATGACCTCAGGGATGCCTCGGATCCTAATGTTACTTCTCCTGGATCTATTCTCGAGGTCTTCCTGGTGGTCTTTAATTAAGTAGACATTGTGCCTGACCTCTTTGATGTCCGTCTCAGTTTGGCGGCAAAATGAGAACAGGTCGTCGGTCTGGTTTTCTAGCGAGGCCACCCTTTCGCCAAGCGCCGCGATCTCCTGTCTCACCTCTAAGATGATTTTGTTTTGTGATGCCACTATTGATTTTTCTATTTGGGTATAGAGTTTCTCCAAGTCCTGTTGTGTACAAGGAGTAGGTTCCCCTACCTGTGTGCGCGCTTCTCCGGCGCCATCTTGGGAACCACGAGGCGTTTCGGGAGGGGGCCAAAAGCCCGTTAGTTCAGTCTTTGGACCTGCATTCTTTGAGTTTTTCGGAGACATTGTGTGGATTGTCTCTTCCCCCTTTCTTATACGGGTTCTCTGGGTCTATTTTATCTATCGCCAAGCTGATTAAGGTATTCTCAGAGCGGGAGCTCTTTACCCTCACGTCCTCCTACATGAACAGTCAGACTCTTCCTCCCCACTCACTTATGTTTAAATAATGTTCAGGGGGTGAGAGATGTATAGGATGTTGCTTGTCTTCCTTATGAAATATTTGTTAAATATTTTTGTTTTTATTGGTTATCGAATACCACAAATCAATAGTGTAGCCTGAGAGATTTAGGAAAAGCTTTTTTTCCATCAAGTTATATAGATGTTGAATGTAGATAAGATGGTGATTTGAGTAAGATGTGGAGTATACTCAGGGGCGTAACTACAGGGACCCGGGCCCCCCACGAGATTGGAGGCCGGGCCCCTGCCACTCACCTTCACCAGCACGCCAAAGGTCCGCAATCAGCAGTCTTTTTAACAGCTGTTCTTATGTATGTTTACTTCATATGCACGATCAGCTGTTTAAAAACATGGTTGCGGGGGTGGAGGGGGCAGTAGTTCTGCCACTGATTTGCATGGATGGGTTTATGCTTTTTAGATATGGGGAGTAAAATGGATATTATTTACCATTTCCTTTATGGTATTGCTAGTAGGTGTACATTTTACTGTGGCTGCATCCTATTTAGAACTATTCATATGACAGATCTAATCACTTGCTTACTGTTCCTCATTTTTACAGTTCCTTAGTTGCTTTTATGTCTTTGTCTTCGATATTTATATATTTCATGGAGCTTGTCTGTGCTGACTAAAGTAATCATTTTTACAGCCCTCTACAAGGTTTTCTAGATAATCGGCACCACATGCAGGTTTCTTTTCACTGCTAGTGCACTACTTATGTTCAGTGTATAGCTGTATGTCAATACAAAAATATGATTGCATCCACGAACCATAAAATACTAGAAAATAACTCATCACGCTGTGTACATAATGTATGCTTTACCTTTGTATGTAATATGAATGACTTTGTATAATATGTATTACCCTGTATGTAATGTATGATTATGTCATTGCAAAGTATCACTGAAGATGTTGGCGCTATATAAATCCTTATTAATAATAATAATAATAATAATAAGAAGAAGAAGAAGAAGAAGAAGAAGAAGAAGAAGAAAACCTTTGAAGTTTTTAACATTTATAGAGCAGCTCTCAGTACCACATTGTGCTCCCTAGAGGGCACCTCTTGCTCATATAATGCATATAAAGACTTGCATGCATGCTGCAGACTAATGCTTACCAAAAGACAGAAAGCCAGCAGATCATCACTGGTTGAAATCATGTTTCCCAAACATTTAAATGTTAATGTTTTTATCTGCTAGTGATAAAATGCTCCATAAGATAAACAGATTACAAAATAAAAGGGGTATTAGATTCCATATTTTTAATATATTTCTAAATGCTTCAGCGCTATCTTTAATGCAGGAAGTCCCAGGGCACTAACCTGGCAGATGAAAACACTTTGTCTGCCATTACCCTGCGCTACCCATGTTTAATTGCTTAGTGTAACACAATATGCAAATATTGCAATATGCAAAAAGTGTTGGCAGTTATAGGGCATTAAAGGGTATTAAAAGGGGAGTCCTCTGTAATGAAAGAAAAAAGGAAGGTAAGGAATAGCAGTTCCTACCTTCCTTTGAATTTCAGAAACAATATTTGGGTTTTAAAAATAGTAAAATATATACATTTTACTATGAGAAAGACATTAAAAGAAAAATCACAATAAAAAAATGTTACTTTGTATGGGATCCTTAATGGTACATTTATAATAATGGGGTGGTAAAAACAACAAACAATTTGCCTTCCAAGTCTGCCAGATGCTCGGTATTATCACTTATTAATGCCAAGCAAGTTTAGAATATTGTAAGGACACAGCACCATTGGGACTATGTGCGTCAGCAGGATAATCTTGTGTCACTGCACACAATTGTATCTCTTATATGTAGTCGACAGTATTATTTACCATGACACGTTAGGCATTAGCAGAAACTAAAATGTCAAAATGAAAAGCTGACTTTGTATATTGTCTGTAATGGCTTACAGACACAATTAATGCTGGCATCAAGTCTAATGATATCAGTGTAAAGTGTTACACTGCAATGCTAGAAAATGTTTTATAACATCGTTTTCAAATATAACCCTAAATAATAAAAATAGGACTGTATGCAGTAACACCAAGTTCCTAGTATTAAAAGTAATCATGAGCTCTCCTCCATGCCACTAGATGACTCACACACATATATACAATGCCCTAGCGGATTAAACACCTTCTTAGATATATATTGTAGATAAATAATGTTCACTGAACTGAATGATCTACTAAATGTGTTTGAATATCAAAAGAAAATAATCGCTGAGGTCCGGTTAGGACTGAATGGTGGATGGTAGGGGTGTACTGTAGTTTTGTAATGTAATTGGGACAATTTCGTAGTTAACATTGTAAAGGTTGAAACTACTGATGAAATTTTACTGGTGAAGGGCCCCCATTTCTAAAGCTGGAACTGCTTCCGATTTTGAAATTTCGGTATTGACCTTGAAATTCTGTGAAACTTGGGTCTGTTCTATGGATTAGCCTGTGGACCAGAACCCAAAAAGTTTGTGCATGGTGGATGTGTGGATGGTTAAAAGGAGAACAATATATATATATATATTTGTACAAATAAATACTGGTTGCGCAGGTAACTCGATCATTCAGATAAAAAGAAAAACATAAAAGGATTATACCTGTTAAAATCAGTTTAAAAACACATATTAAATTAAAAATATTTACACTCTTCAGTGGTTGTGTATTGGCTTGTTCACAGTTTCTGTGTTCCTTATTAATCAACTGTTTGACACATGGGCTGGTTCACGCTTCAGTATTTTTGCAAAAACATTTATTTTGCATAAAAATAATAATTTTACTTATTGCAACAGTGAATGAATATAAAATAAATAAAAGAAATGCTGATTAACGTGTTTTGCCTTTGCAAAGGCTTCCTCAGGATCAAAAAGTAATCAAAGAATAATTTAATGAAGATTCGCTTTTCTTTTAAATAAACAAGCTTTGTTACTTCACACTTTGTTTATACAAATGTTTCTTTTTAAGCAAATTAGTTTCACTAGCAAGCATTGACCTATTCGGTGTCAGCGCATGTATTCCATTATTATGTAAACCATACAAAAACACAACACATTTCATGCCAACTTAGCTCTTGCGTGAGCAAGATACAAATACTACAACTATTATTAATTGTCTACACTTGATTAGACAGTATTGTCTTAATACTATTTACAGTATTTTCTACCAATATATAAAAAACAAACTGCTATTAAGAAATATGTATTACAGTTTGCATACATTAAATACATTAAACAGTTGGTCTTTGATATTGTTGTGCTACTATCGTTCAGTATAACTTGATATACTTCAAATATATACACTAAGGGAGGTCAGAGTACACAATTGTGTCTTGTATATGCAGCCAACAGTATTATGGAGCATGGCACATTAGGCAAGAGCAGAAACTAAAAAAATCCAATGAAAAATTGAGATGGCAGGTTTTTTGTGACAACCGTTTGAACTATGGCTAAAGGCCCCATAATATATGAATCAAAAAGAAAACCTGTGGCACTCAAAATGTAATATATAATATAAAAACACTTTATACTTGTTCATGGGCATAAGAAAATATAAAAACACTTAAAAACACAGTATATCGTCTAACATAACCTCAGTCCCATAGTAATATATATAAATAAATATACAAAATCCAATGGTATATCCTATATATGTGCAGATAGATAACCCAGCAAGATATAAGAGCCTAGTAATGCACTAAACTGTCACACACATGTAAAAACACAAGAAGCAACAGGAGTATAATGATGATGGATATATCAAAAAGTAATAGTAGCAAATAGTATAATCTACATCTAGATATTATAGTAATGCTAGATAATGTGTGATATACTCATCTATATACAAGACATCCTGCAGACTCTAAAGGTAAGACAGCAGTGGCAAAAGACATAGGCGTAAGAAGTGCCAGGATACCATACTGAGGACTGAGAAACAGAGCCCGCCAGACGCGTTTCGCTCTACCGAATAGAGCTTTCTCAATGGCGTGAGGACGCCGAACAACCGCGCGGTAGTTTTTCAATATCTTCAAATCTCGTGAGAGCTCAGGACGCAAGCGTCCCAAACTCGTGCAACCTGATGACGTCATCCAAATAATTTGTTAAGCGCAGAACCAACGGCGCCATGTTAGAAAGTGGAAAAAATAACGACAGCTCTTACAAGTACCTGGAGGGAATTAACATCATTCAATGTACGCTATGTAGTATCTATTAGCACTGACTAGTAAAGATCTGAATCAATAAACAAAAGCTAAAGGCCCCATACAAGGCATCGATATTCTGATCAATTCCAAGAATTTGATCAGATTATCGAGGATCTTTTTTCATGTTTTCGATAGACCGATTGGCAATATTGATAGGTCTATCAAGCTGAAATCTACAGAAGATCGCCGGCGTAAGGTGGGGATTTTCTATAGGTTCTTCCGATCAGAATTGCGATAGTTTAGGCTGATTTTGGACCGTGTATGGCTACTTTTACAGACACAATAAAAATGCTTCTGGTAACAAGACTAATGATGTCATTGTAAAGAGTTAAAGAAATGCTAAACCCCAAACATTAAAATGTACTGTATGCAGTAACATGAAGTACCGAGTACTTAAAGTAATCTTCCATGTCACTAGATGAATCACGCACATACATATAATGCCCTAGGGGATTGAAAACATTCATACCGTAGATATAAATTGTAGATAAATAATGTTCTCTGTACTGAATTTTCTACTGAATGTATTTAAATTTGAAAAGAAAATGATACATGATGTATATCAGTGTACATACAATCCAATATTTGGACCCAATCGTCCAACATGACCAATATTTCTGACAATTGCCAAAATATTGGAACTAATATGCTTATATTGGATAAACGTTTTATCAGACATGGTGGAAATTCACCATTAGGAGAGGGTGGCCTAATGGTGGTTGGAGTTAAACAGGTGACATTTGGTCTTTGTATTGACACTCCAGGAGTTAACTACCACCCAGTTCCTCTAATGCTTCTAATGTCAGGAGATTGTTCAGAAATGTGCAACGCTCTGTGTGTTTCTCAAGCCTACTACATATTTTATAGCAAATGCAGAAATAGGTTGAACTAAAAGCTTTTTCTTTTAATTTTAAACAATAAGCTGCGGTTATCTGGAATTCCCTTGTGGTCAGATATTGGCTACAGTTTAAAGGAGAATGAATGTCAAATAATAAATAAAGTTTAGATTATCCCCCATGTAATTGGGACCTCATATATTTTAAAAACTGAATGTTAACAAATTCCTTTAAACCCTTCTTTAAATGAATGCGTCCTTTCTTCAGTGTAGTATTAGAGCATTAAAAAAAAGAGTAATTTAATCATCTGATGGTTGCATGGTCAGTGAGAAAGATTTAAACTAACAATTGTTTGTGCTGGGAATGTGGTCTCTGTATAAGTCTGGGAGTAAGTTAATAAATCTTTCTTTATTCCTAAAATCGGTGTGGGTTGTAGTTAAGTTTTAGGCACTAGCAGGGAGATTTAAAAAAAGTTCTTATTAAAACTGTTGCCAATTTTAAACCAACCAATCAGATGTGGGGCAAAATTAGCACCATTTTTAATGATAAGAAATTTTATTGAATCTCCCAATAGGTTTCTAGATTTTAGTATTGAACTTTTTTTTAACTTTCTTTTTTAAACTTTTTTAACTGTAAGTACGTCAGGTAAGGGTAAAAAGACACTGATAGATTGGTGGGGGGGTTGGGCCAATTAGTTAAAGGGTATCTCCACTCATAATATTGACTTTTGGAAATCCAGTTCTATTGAAGAACGGGAGGTAAAGGAGCTTTGCCTTACCTTCCGTTCTTCAATAGAACAAACAGGAGCCAGGAGAGAAGGTAAGAAACTTACCCGATCGCTTGCTCCCCCGGGCGCTTAGTCTGACAAGACAAGGTCTGTCGGGACGGAACGGAAGGTAAGGCACAGCTCCTTTACCTCCCGTTCTTCAATTGAACTGGATTCCCAAAAGTCAATATTATGAGTCAAGATACCCTTTAAATAGTCTTCACATTCCTTGCTGTTTACTTTGTACATGACTTTAAAGGGGAAGTTCAGTGCAAATACATATGCTTTTCAGAAAAAAGAGCAGTATTTTTTTATCCCAATGACCTGCCAATTCAGCATTTTGTCTGTGTATAAATAAATGCAACTGAAATACTGACTTCCTGTTTGCAGGACCCCTAGTAGAGACCGTTGTGGTTTTGCCCTTGACCCAGCGCCTGGGTTGATTCAGTTGCTCAGTAGAGATCTGAGCATCTTTGACCCATCCAACAGCCAATCAGTAAAAATTATTGTTAGGAACATTTCAAGGATGTGGTGAATCCTGGGAAGAAGAAGGACCGTTAGAACCTGAAATGGCAGCTCACTAATGTCAACAGCAGGGAACAGCAAATGGTATGAAATCAAATGATTTTTCAAAATGAGAGAGAATATGTAGAATAACTAAGAAGGCATTATACAAACTAACAATTTAACAAATATTGATAATTTCCACTGAACTGTCCCTTTAAATTACTGTCCCTGTGAGTGAAATGAACTTGAGTGGAACTTGGTATTAAGTCCTTTGGAATAAAATACTGTACTATCAGGGCACTGTAAAGATAGATTTAAACAAGAAAGGCAGTTAAACAAGGTTGGTGTGTTGGTGCTGTGTATTTAGAAAAGACTGTTTTTTTATCTTTTACTTACCTTTCCTCTTTCCTCCTCCATACTGCCCGGCCCTCTGCTTGCATGAAACTGCAAGCAGGGGGCCAGACCGGCAGCCACGTCTGTGATTGGCTGAGAGGCAGCCAATCACAGACATGGCTGCCGGCAGTTCAGAACGTTAGAGGAAATAGGGAAGGTAAAGTAAAGATCGGGGGAGTTTTTGGAAATAATAATAATGCATTTGGTGCTGGGATAGGAAGCCCTTCAATACCCCAAGGGCATTTTACACTAGGGGGAGGGAGAGGAAAATGGGAGGGGGGGGGGGAGGGGGAGGAAGGCTGCTCTGAGCAAGCCAAAAACCTCTAAGAGGAAGCCTCAGAGGCGAAAAAAAATTCCCTCCCTGCAGTGCTCCTGGTGGCTAGTTTTGTAGACTTTGGGGGGGACATTACAGGAGAACCATTTGGAGCTGGGATGTAAGGTAAGGATTTTTATACAGTGGGGCCAGTAGTTTTGAGTAGTTATAGTTTTGAGAGTGGACATGCCCTTTAAACTAGGTTGACGAGGACCAACAGATGAATGAGCGATGCATTAGGAACAGAAACTCTCCATACGAAACTCTCCATGTAAATCCTGAGAGCCCAAACAACATCCAAAGAATGGAGTTTTCCAAAATAAAAAGACCATCGTAGAGATAGGGAAAAGATGTAGTACCTGAAAAATAGTGGCAGCCAAAATAGACATGGAAGAACCCAAAGATTTGGCCCAAGGTGGTTTAAACTCTTGGGGGATCCCCTGAGGAACGAAAGGCAAAGCTGACTATGCTGGGGGATTTTTAAGAGAATAAAAGGTTTTCCACAGGGCTCTATCCCAGTCTGGTGTGATGCCTTAGCCAATCACAGGAGTGGATGCCATTTAAGCCTCTCCTTCATGACTTCCGTGCATGGAAAGACAGGGAAGTTAAGCAGAAGGCACCATGTTAGAAAAGGCTGGTAAGTACATTTCGGGGGATCTGTGAGTGCTATAAATCTTGCGAGGTCGAGTTTAATAGCCATTTCATACCAAATGGCAAAATTTAGTTTGGGGGTGAACATACCCTTTCATTTCAAGAACGTAAATTTCTCCAGGCTAAAAAATAGCTCTTCAGCATATAAAATTAAATTATATATTATCATGTATATATATTAACAGAAGTGGGCTGTTTTTAAAGGGGTCACAATAATGGAATAAAGGATGCAACTGCAAAAAAACTAGTAAAAAAACTAAAATAAACAATGAAATAAAGTTAATATCAATAGCGCTCCTGGAACGTATAAAATGCATCCTAGGGCCCTTAGGGAACTAAGTTCCATTTTATCCAGGACATTGTTACTTACTTTCTTAGATTCCCTCATGTCCAGAAACATCCTCTGGATTGGAAAAAGGCTGATGTAATTCCAATATTCAAAAAAGGGTAGTCGCTCACAGCCGGGTAATTACAGAAGGTACTATAAAGTTTGATAGAAAAATATATTCTAGAAAATGTTTCAAGGACTGACCTTATAAGTGGTAATCAGCTTTATGAGGAACAGATCTTGTCAAACTAACTTGCTTGTTTTTTGTGAGGAAGTGAGTAGGAATGTGGCATAGCAGTAGTAGTAGTATACTTGGATTTTGCTAAGGCTTTTTATACAGTCCCCCATAGGCAACTATATAAGCTATGGTCTGTTGGGCTTGAGCGGCACATTTGTACAAAAATAGAAAATTGGTTGATGGATCGGATGCAGTTACTTAAGGTGGCCATACATATGTGTGATATTACCGAGCGCTCACGTGACGTTCATGCGATCCTGCCGGAACCGCCTCTCCCGATCTTATATTTGACCGACATGCGATCGCAAAATGAATGGGATTGCAAGCGCTCGGTCGGGTAAGTAATATCACACATATGTATGGCCACCTTTAGCTGATGTAGACTTAAGTTCATAGTGGGGTGCCACAGGGTTCTGTGCTGGGGCCACTTCTATTTAATCTGTTTATTAATGAATGAAAGTGGGTATTGTCAGCAAGGTATTACACAAACCTTTGTTGACCATTAAAAGCTACAGATGATGTGCAATTCTTGCAGGGGGATCTGGATAGATTGTCAGAATAGGCTGCTAAGTGGCAGATGAGTACTGGTGAGCACTGATAAGCTCTCATTTGGAATCCTGTATACAAAAAGGACATCTTGAAAATGGAGAGGGTTCAGAGAAGGGCAACTTCTCTGGATCTAAATAGATCATTAAACGGAAAAGCACCTGAACTTGTATTATTATTATTAGGCTTTGATTCTCCTGAAATGTACAAGTGATATAACGTGTGGTTTGGTTAACCTGGATTTGTGTAACAACCAAAAAAGATGTAATACAATGAACTGTTAATGATTGTTTAATAAAACAAGATTTACCCCCTGGTGAAAGAAGTATGTTGGATGACACAGAAATGTGTAAGAAGCTAGGTAGGACATTCCTGATAAATATATATATTATACACAGTAGAAGGACTGTGAAAGCACTCCTTAGGCTAAATTACTGTACAACCACATTTTGCGGAAGTGCTACTAATCTGGTCAAAAATGTATACAAACAAAGAAACGCTAATCAATGCACATTCCTAGGCCCCGTACAATATCATATTATCTGCACACTGGCATACATTATAAACAAAGGAGTTTTAGTATACATTACTGTCATCACGTGAATGAAAAGCCTTCCAACCACGTCAAGGTAACTCCAATCCTAACTTCTAACCTTTGTTACTTTAACTATGATTAGCAAGCACTGGATGGATGGCCTCTTCCCTCATTTTAAAAAGCCAAAGGGCTGGGGGGAAGTGAGAAAGCCTGTTATATGGATCCAGTGCGCAACTATGAGGAATGCAAATGTTTGCTAATAGTACTTAAAGTAAAAAAGATTAAAAGTTTGGACCTTACAGACTGTGGTTACCTTGATGTATTTTCCCTTTAGACAAAGACTAAATAAAAATGGACACAATTCTGCCGAATTTGACATTTTAATTTTTTTTGTACCTTCCTAGGACACTGCAAATTATAACAGATTGTCTATTCTAATCAATGTGTGATTGGGTTTGCAATTTAATTGTTAATCTCATTCTCACTGGTTAAATCTACTTTTACTATGTTTTCCCTTTGGTAGGGTTAAACATAATGAGATTTAATCATTCACTGTACAGTGGCTAAATGAATCGTGGCATTCTTACTATAGGAGCATCCTTGTATTTTGTATTTTTTTTTTACAGTTTAAATTACCCACAACTACAAAAGAATCTCTGCTAAAGAAATGTCTGTATTGGTATTTCTTATAACCAACCAGTATTGAAGAAATGATCAAATTCATACTTTGTCTCAATTGTTAGCCACTAGAGATGTTCGAAAAAACAGATTTTTGTTCTGTTTTCGGATTTTGGACCCATAGAAGTCAATGTAAAAAAATCTGAGTAAAATAAGGGTAGAACAAGCATAGCAACATACAGCAGATTGCTCAGACACCTGGGAAATGGTCCAGGTACGATCGGAAACTGTAGAATAATTACCAATCGTACTTTGGAAGTTCCGATAACCCTCGAAAGTAATCCCAATTCCCAATCCCATCTCTATTAGCCACTACAGGTATCCCTTCTGCAATCCTATTGTATTTTAAAAGTATGTTTTCTGTAAAGCATTTATTATAGATATAAATTCATCATTCATTATAAAATCAAGGATTGCCCACTCCTTGACACTAAAACCATACCTGAATAAGAAAAGATTGAGATCCATGATCTAATGTGTGTTTGCAGTTTCCACAGAGCTGCACAGAGCTGCACATGTATGTTTTTATGTTTATATACAGTACATAGTGGCAGTAAAATTTCAGGTATAGCACACTCGCATTTACTTTGATGATAACTGTGCATTGGCTGTCAGATGCAACAGCTTTTTCTCAATAGATATTGATTTCATAGTTCAACTCTTGTCCGTCAAGAAGAGTTATATCTAAGAGAAATTAGGTGTTTCCCCAAAATCCTGGTTGTGAAACACCTGTCTGACATCATCCCCCTGTATAGTAGAATGAAAGCATTTTCCATGGTTTCCCATAGCAAGTAAAGCAACATTCTCCATTAATTCTCCATCAATATTCTTTATGTAGGAATAAACTTGCTTTATTTTACTGAAGTTTCTTAATTCTAACCCCCCTTCTTTTTACTATGATTTGTACATTCATTGGCATGGTCTCTAGATAGCCCTCCTCTGACATTAATCAGTGCCACAGCCAGTTGAAAATTACTAATGGGAAGAAGGTGATGACATATTTATTATAAGCATACCCTTTTTTTAGCCATACTAATTACATATATAAATCAGCTATATGCACAAAAAGAAGTCTGGTAATCATTTTGGTCAGTTTGGATTTATTATCATTTTTATGGTCTCCGTGAGGAATCTTGTAGAAGTGCGAAGAACTAAAGGAGACTGGGAGCTGCTCATTTACTGTGTAAAATATATTCACTAAAGGGCCAGAATCTATATGCCCTGAGTTAAAAAAAAAGTTAAGCGTCTTAAATACATTGTATATAAATGTCATCTGTGGAAAACCTGATTTGTAATTTCTAATCGTGATATAAGGAGATGACTCATACTGAAATAATGGATTGCTCACAGAAAAGTTTTCTTTTACACAGTTAAATTCTGTTATGTTACAATCATGCTAAATAGCTTCATGTGTGTGTTAATGAAGAGCATCAAAAGGTTCCAGCTGTGCATCTAATCAGTCATAATACAGTGTGATATCTCCTGTGTAGGAGTTGCCATCCACAGGCTGGGGATATATATTATTATTATCACAGGAGTGATTATATTTCTACTTGTGTAATTAAGCAATTCTATCTTGTCATCTACTGGATTGAACTTGTTTTAAACCTACCACTATCAGTATACAACAGCAAACTCACAGGGTTATTCAGTAAAAGTTCTTATCGTTTAAAATGGTGCTAAATTTGCCCCAACCAATCAGATGTTAGCTTTCAAATGTTAAATAAGATCTGATTGGTTGGGGCAAATTTAGCACTATTTTAAATGATAAGAACTTTTATTGAATAACCCTGTAAGTTATTTAATAATTTGATGAGGCAGTGGAGGCACTAAAGGGTAGGAAACCTACAATGATTTATGGCAACCTGTGGATTAAAAAATGATCTGGTCGCTTCATTAGTAGAGACATTTTGTAAACATACAAGACAAGAATGAATATATTTTATAAATAAAAAATGGTTGATACACCAGAATAATGAAGCCAAAGAAAAAATTGCAAATTCTAGGTAAAAATACAATAGTAGCACTAAATGCAACGCACATCATATATTGATGTAAAAGCAGTGGGTGCTACATATTACAATACATTAAAGAACTGTGTGTTGCCTGTGTGTTGCCTACATGCCGAACTGTCTGTTGCCTGCCTGGTGCTAGGGTTCGGCATGTGGTGGATCGTGTAGACAGATTATTGGGTGGGGCCGGGTGCGACCCGGCGGTCTTGGTTCACATTGGTGCCAATGACAAAGTTAGAGGTGGAGGTGAGGTCCTTAAACATGATTTCCGAGAACTAGGGGCCAAGATAAAAGCAAGGACCTCCAGGGTAGTGTTTTCAGAAATACTACCGCAGCCACGTGCTAAGCCAGGGAGACAGCGGGAGCTTAGGAGCATTAATGCGTGGCTAAGAGAGTGCTGTAAGGAAGAAGGGTTTGGGTTTATTGAGAACTGGGCAGACTTTGCTGTCAGCTACAGGCTCTTTAGTAGGGATGGGTTGCATCTCACTGATGGTGGTGCAGCTGTTTTAGGGGAGAAGATGGCTAGAGGGTTGGAGGAGATTTTAAACTAGGTTTGGGGGGGGGAAGGTATTAGCAGTCTCACTGGGATAGATTGTCCAGGAGGAAAGCAGGGTGTAGATAGGCCAGTGGTGGGCGGAAAGGGGGGTGGGGCTAGCATAGGGGATAGGGAGGAATGTGTATCAAAGTGTACGAATAAATTACAGGATCATAATCTAAAATGTATGTTTGCAAATGCGAGAAGCCTGGCTGACAAAATGGGTGAATTGGAAATGATGGCATTGAATGAAAAGTATGATGTTATAGGTATAGCAGAAACGTGGTTGAACAGTTCTCACGACTGGGCTGTAAATATAGAAGGATATGCCTTGTTTAGGCAGGACAGAAAAAAAAGGAAAGGGGGAGGAGTATGTGTTTATGTTAAAAAAGATTTGAAGCCAAATTTAAAAGAAGAGACAACTGGTGATATGGATGATAATGTGGAGGCAATATGGGTGGAATTAGGCAACAGGAAAGGGGGTAATGTCATTGTTGGTGTCTGCTATAAGCCGCCAAATGCAACTTCATATGCAGTTGGCAAGGGCTGCAAGTTTGGGGAGTGTGCTCATTATGGGGGACTTCAATTACCCTGACATTGATTGGTGTGGTGGAACTGCCAACACAGAAAAAGGCGATGAGTTCCTGAATTTGCTGCAGGATAATTTTCTCTCACAGGTGGTTGAGGTTTCTACTAGAAAAGGAGCTCTGTTGGATCTGGTAATATCTAACATTGTGGAGCGCATTATAGATATAAAGGTTACTGGAGGCTTAGGGAATAATGACCATGAAATAGTGGCATTTGGACTTTGTTATCGAAAGGAAAAGTGCGCTGGGTTAACAAAGACTTTTAATTTCAGGAAAGCAAATTTTCCTAGGTTAAAAGCAGCTCTTCAGAATGTCAACTGGGATAATGTATTATCAGGTAAAGGTACTGAACAGAAGTGGACTGTGTTCAAGGGGATTTTAAGCCAGTTCACATCTAAATTTATACCCTTGGGAAATAAATGTAAAAAAAATAAATCCGCGCCCATGTTGCTGAATTCTGATGTAAAGAGGCAAATGGAAAGGAAGAAAAAGGCATTTAAAACCTTTAAGGCCGAGGAAACGGAAAGGGCCTTTAGGGAGTATAAAAACTGTAACAAGGACTGTAAGAAAGCAATCAAACTAGCTAAAATTAATAATGAAGTTAGGATAGCTGAAGAAAGCATCACTAAGCCTAAACATTTTTTTAAGTATATTAATAGTAAGAAGATGAGGACTGAGAATGTGGCACCATTAATTAATGGGGATAAGTTAGTTACGGAGGATGGCGATAAAGCAAATGTCTTGAATAATTTTTTTTCCTCTGTATACACTATAGAAGATCCAAGTACAGCTATCATAGAGTATAGTAGCAATAAAGGTATACAAGATTCAAGTTCACTTTGGTTAACCGAGGACAGAAAGAACTAAATAAGGTTAATATTAATAAATCTCCTGGACCGGATAAAATACATCCTCGGGTACTTAAGGAGCTAAGTTCAGTTTTATCTAGGCCATTGTTTCTTATTTTTGCTGATTCCCTCATGTCCGGTGGTGTGCCTCTGGATTGGAAAAAGGCTGATGTTATTCCAATATTCAAAAAGGGTAGTCGTTCACAGCCGGGTAATTACAGGCCTGTAAGTTTAACTTCAGTAGTGGGGAAGATCCTGGAAAGTTTAATAAGGGAACATGTTCTAGAGTATGTTTCAAGGACTGACATTATAAGTAGTAACCAGCATGGATTTAGGAGGAATAGATCTTGTCAAACTAACTTGCTTGGCTTTTATGAGGAAGTAAGTAGAAATTTAGACTCTGGTATAGCAGTAGATGTAGTTTACTTGGATTTTGCAAAGGCTTTTGATACAGTCCCCCATAGGCGACTAATATATAAGCTAAGGTCTGTTGGTCTGGGGAATCACATTTGTACATGGATAGAAAATTGGTTAATGAATAGGATGCTGAGAGTAGTTGTTAATGGGGCTTCATCATTATGGACTAAAGTGCTAAGTGGGGTGCCACAGGGTTCTGTGTTGGGGCCGCTTCTATTTAATCTATTTATTAATGATTTGGAAGTGGGTATTGTCAGCAAGGTTTCTGTGTTTGCTGACGACACAAAACTTTGTCGACCATTAAAAACTTCAGAGGATGTGCAATCGTTGCAAGGGGATCTAGATAGATTATCACATTGGGCTGCTAAGTGGCAGATGAAATTCAATGTTGATAAATGTAAGGTGATGCATTTTGGACTTAAAAATACTTGTGCTACTTTTACTATAAATGGCTCTTTGTTAAGTGAATCCCTGTTGGAAAGGGATCTTGGAGTTTTGGTGGATAACAAACTTAAAGGTAGCAAGCAGTGCCAGGCGGCAACAGCTAGAGCCAGCATGGTATTGTCTTGTATAAAGAGAGGTATGGATTCAAGGGAGGAAAATGTAATTCTCCCTCTTTACAAAGCATTGGTAAGGCCTCATTTGGAATATGCAGTGCAATTTTGGAATCCTGTGTACAAAAAGGACATCTTTGAAATGGAAAGGGTTCAGAGAAGGGCAACTAAATTAATAAGGGGATTGGGGGAGCTTGAATATGAAGAGAGACTGGAAAAGTTACAATTATGTACACTGGAGAAAAGGCGCTTGCGTGGGAATATGATTACTGTGTATAAATACATTAACGGGCCATACAATAAACTATCTGGGGCATTGTTCACCAATAGAACATGTCAAAGGACACGAGGACATCCCTTAAGACTTGAAGAAAAAAGGTTTAGGCTTCAAGCTCGGAAAGGGTTTTTCACTGTGAGAACGGTAAAGCTATGGAACTGTCTTCCAGTGGACGTTGTAATGGCAGGTTCATTGGTCAGTTTAAAAAAAAAGCTGGATGAGTTTCTGCAAACAAGGAATGTTGCAAGTTACTGGTATTGATACATAAAGTAGAGTTGATCCAGGGAAATTTCCGATTGCCACTTGGAGTCAGGAAGGATTTTTTTCCCCCTTCATAAATTTGGTGGTTTTTTTTTGCCTTCCTCTGGATCAACAGTTAGGCAGGAAATGAGGATATTGCTAGATGGGTTGGACTGGATGGACGTATGTCTTTATTCAACCTCAAATACTATACTATACTAAGGGTAAGGAAACCTGGAATTTTTTAAATTCTTCCATTACTGGAAACTATAATTCTTCCCAACAACTGCTGGTTGGTCTGTCTCCTATTTCTTAAGAAATCCAATTTGAATCATTATATATTTCAGCTGTCAATCAAGTTACTTACTATCACAAACTCTTCTGTTATGTGCAGTTTTCCTGTAATTGGAATGGTGACAGTTGGTTTGTGCAAACTCCCAAGTCATCCCAGAGCTGTCTCATAATGAATACTGGGCATACTCATTACAAAAAAAGTCAGGTCATTTGAAAGTCTTAGTCGGTTATGAGTGGGACGCTGAGCATGAACAAAACAAGTACTGGATTGAAAGTATGCAGCAAGGCACACATCACAGAGAGTGCTGTATATTAAAATGAGGTAGTCATTTTTCAGTATACATACCCTTTAAATGGACAAATGTCTTTATTCAACCTCCATCACTAAAAAAAATAATTAGATAGACTGTAGATCTACCCAGTAGAGCCTAGTTATGCAGTGTTTGTAGCCTATGCCTATTACCTAAATAAAGTAGAACTAAATTGCTGTGGCTTTTACATAACATGCCTAACTGCAGCCCATAATACAGTGCTACAAAAAATACCCCCTTCAAAAGGTAAACAATAGAGTGCTAATAATCCCCCAACATGATATTAACACAAGCACAGCGCTAATGGAAAAAAGATTCGGAGAGAGGCAGACAGTGAAAAATATGAGATAGATGGAGAGAGAGAGCTAAATATATAGACCCATAGAAAGAGACAGACATTGATGTAGACAGACAAATAAAGAGAAATAGACAGACAACAAGAGACAGCAAACTGGGAATCTCTTGATATGGATACAACAAACTGGGAATTTCATAATACTGGTACAGAAAACAGGGAATTTCATGATAGTGGTAAAACAAACTGTCAAAATTATGATATTGGTAGAGCAAACTGGGGATTTCTTGATAAAGCTACAGAAAACTAAATTTCCTGATCCAAAATTACGAATTTCACAATAAGGGGTGCAGCAAACTGGAATTTTCTAGATACTGGCAAACTGGGAATTTCATAACCCTGGTACAGCAATTTCATAACTCGTGACTCTGGTAATGGTACAGTAAACTGGCAAATGACACTGATAAAGCAGGCTAGGAAATGTATGACCATGGTACAGCAAACTGGCAGTTTCACAAGTCATGACATTACTGTGGAAATGATAATGGTACCGCAAACTGGACAATTAATGATACCGGTACAGAAAACTGAATTCCAGTATATTGGTACAGCAAACTGGGAATTTCACGACATTTGTGCAGCAAACATCGAATATCATGACTCTGGTACAGCAAATGGGCAATTCCATGTCATGACACTGGTAATGGTACAGCAAACTAGTAAATGACAATGGGTATTTCATGATGCTGGTACAGCAAACTGGAAATTTATAGAGTCTCGCATATCAAAATAAGGTGAGATAGTCGCACTCCAAATGTGAGTTTATTAACTAGTGAACCAAAGAATGACAATGTTTCTGGGATGTTACCCCTTCATCAGGTATTACCCCCAATGGCAACACCCCCGAAATATTGTGATTCTGTGGTTCACTAGTTAATAAACTCACATTTGGAGTGTGACTATCTCCCCTTGTTTTGATAAACATTATTCCTTTGCCACTTGGGGTGGGGGTTTGAGACGTCTGCACCCTGCTTGCTGGACTCTTCACACTAGAACCCCCCTATAAATACACCAACATTGTGACATCATGACTGGGGAGCATGAGTGAAACATTTTCTCATTGATGCACTTCATACTGCGCTCCTTACTGCAGTCAGTTGGGTTCAAAAATACCATGACCTAGGTGAATGAAAATCTTTGCAAGCATATTAAAATGATTTCGTATAGAAAGAAAAGAACACCAATACCACCAATGATGGTGAGAAACTATTAAGAAAAATTTTCCTCTGCTAGTATCAACTTGTCTTTCGGTATTTTGTTTTAACTATGCTAACTTGTATACTTCTAGACTTAATACCAAGAAGATTCCACTGGAGAATCAAAATACACCATCGGTGTAGCTTACAGTGTGACTAGATGAGAAGGGTTAAATTGATGCATTTTGTGATCACCTATAAAGTCTGCTTAGGAGTCTTAAATAAAGGTAGCAAAAGTGCACTGTGCCATATGTTCTCATGTAGCCATGAATGGTTTGTCTTTTAAGAGGAGAATGTACTTACTGAATACTACTCTTGATGAGAAGAGAATTAGAATTAGTTGCACCTTTGTGTCTTGCTTCAGACAGCATCTGTATACTGGGTGCATTTGTGCCACTAATGTGCTGAATTGATACAACAACAATATCCATGTATTGAAAAATGAGCAGTTCTTGCAAATTTGTATATGCATGATAGGATTTATACAATTCTACAATCTAAACTCTTAAACATCATACATAAACAAAGACAGTATAATGGATTCTGTATAATAAGTCCCTTTCCCTCTATAAACTGTTTGTTTACATAATTCTTATTTTGTTTTTATAGTTGCAATAGGACAAATCAAAACAAACAAGAAAGAGTTTATTATAAACTATTATTCATTCATTCATTATTAATGAATAATACATATCCTTCCACTGTACATAGTGCTGAAGAATAGAATATTACTAGCACTATATCTAAATATCTAAATATAAACATTAACATGCAAATATTGTTAACACAGCTAAGTGCAAAGTATACAGCAACATGCTTCTTCTAAGGAGCATGCTGCTGTGGATGGATCGAGAAGCAGAGCAGGCTTTGTGTACACAATGTAAGATCATAGATACCATGACCATTTACAGAAGGTAGGACCCCACCTGAGAACAGTTGATCGGTTTTACTGAGGGGACCACTTAATGCAGCACCCACTTCTACTTTGCCACTTTTTCTTACTGAAGAATGCACCCCTATGAATACCTCAACCAATTATGTTACAGCGTCTGAAATGTAGAGGTATGTAGAAAGAATGTCGGGACATAATGGGTAAAAACAGTAATATTGATTTCAGACCCACTTGGAAATTTAGTCATGATCATAATCATAATCCACCATAACTATTAAAATTGTATGACTTAAAGGGCATGCCCACCCATAAAACCAAAAAGCTGGTGACTTGTTAGTTATCTGTCCACAATCCCAACTGCTATTTGTACCAGTTTATTACATGCATTTGTAACCAGATATTTAATGATAAATTCTTTCCCTTTCTTTTTTATAAGCTTGAGCATGTGCAGAAGAAGCAGCAGGTGAAACAGCAGTCAGTCATTGGTTGTGGTGGCAGTAGTCACAGCCTTAATTGACAGAATGGAGGGAGGAGCCAGCTTACTCTGCCAGAATGGGGACAATAATGCAGGTAATAAAGTGCTGCATTAATCAGTTGGGGTTAGGGGCAGGTAACTGACAAGTGATCATTTTTTTGTTTTAAGGGTGGATATACCCTTTAAGGGTCATCTATAGTGAAAAAAACACATTGCCCCTTTGCAAAGTTAAATTCATGTACTCTGTGCTGTGCTATCTCTGTCAGTGACTTTGTTTAACCATGGTGTCAGATGTATGTGCAGCACTTCCCCCTCCCCTCTGTTACCTCCTCCATGTCTCAACTCCGGCTAACTGGCAAGCTTATCATGTGCAGTAGGTGTTAAAAGTTCAACATCCTGAAAAACACACCCACGCACAGTGGCCAATAGAAAGCAAGCTGTCCTGAGACACGGAAGAAGAAGGAGAATAGCACAGTTTACAATCTCTCTCTTTGTGACCCATCATCAATCAGTGAAAACTATTAAGAAGGGGGGTCAAGTGCAGCCTTATATCTACCATGAAAGCTACCACTCTCCCCCTGCTAATACTCTTATCTCTATGTTTATTACAGAGCAGGGAGGGGGGATCACGTCACAGGGATTTGATTGACAGTCCAAGTAGGAGTAGAGGAATGCAATCACGTATTCTTCTAACTGGTGTATCTCAGGACAGAGAGGGAATCTGAACAAAGTGAAGACACTCTAGGGGTTGTGGGGAATCATAGAATACATGGAAAGAAAGAAAAAAAAGTTCATTTTCCCACTATAGATTCCCTTTCAAGCTTCTGAAAAGATAATCTCAAATTATTATTAGAAGTGAAGTCACCATTTATTTTCCCTTACATTTAGATAATGTATTAAGGCTGCAGTGGCTAAACAGCCATTGCTATACCAATGATGTAGTTTCTCTTTTCTAACAAAGGAAATTTCCATTAAAACGATGTTACTGTTCAGAAATTTAGTTACCATTTACAAAAGCAATGCAAAGTTTTGTCTCTTTCAGGGACCATACACTGTGTGTTTAAATTCAAAATGTTTGTTTTAAACACAGTCAGAGGAAACTTTTGCAAATGCAAACGTTTTGAACAAAACTGATTACCCTATCCTATAAAGCACTATCTAATACAAGCCCTCCATACATCTCAGAGCTGAGCCCCTCCATTCTGCTGATGATATCCTCCTCTCATCCACCTCTATCCCAGGCCCGCATTCAGGACTTTTCTTGTGCTGCTCTGGAACTCCGTCCGTCCATCATTCACCTTCCGTTAATATGTTTAAACGTAACCTCAAAACCCCCTCTTTATGCAAGCATATAACTTGGCCTAAAACATTACTCCTCTCACTGACCCATGATCCTACTAGCTAATTATACTCTACTGACAATCTACTTAAAGCCTACTGATTGTGCCTTATGTGTCACTCCCATTTCCTCTAGACTGTAAGCTCTTTAGGCAGGGTCCTCTTTCCTATTGTATCACAGTATTGCTTTAAATAAATCATCACTCAGTGTACTTATAATGTATGCTTTACCTTTGTATGTAATTTTATGACTTGTATAATATGTATTACCCTTGTATGTAACATATGATTATGTTATTGTAAAATGACAAAATGTGTAAATCCTTAATAATAATAATAACAAAACACTTAAAATACAACTAAAGATTCATTATAAATAATTCATTTCTATTGCCCCAACCCTGTCAACCCCTGTTCAGTTGAGATGAACAAAAGTGGTGAGTTTCATTCCATCAGCAGTTACACAGAACTAATTCCGAAAATCCGATTCAAACCAAAAAGAAACAGAGTTTCTCTAATAAATTTGGCTTGAAAAAGCCAAATTACTGTTCTTTCTATTTCTTCTTCTTCTTTTTCTTCTTCCGTTTTATTCTTCCGCTTTTTTGGACCGTATCTCCTCCCACAGTTTTTGAGCTAGAGACATGAAATTCGGTGAAGACGTGCGGGGCATATAGGAGAAGTGTGCTCTTCTAGCTAAGGAATCCGCAGAAGCATTACGGCATTATCGTTGAAAGTATACAAAGTATACAGCAACGTGCTTCTTCTAAGGAGCATGCTGCTATGGATGGATCGAGAAGTGGAGCTGACATGGGTACACACACCTACTGATACTATGGCAGCCATACGTAAAGGGTAACTAAAGTAAAAAAAACTCCAATCATCAAAAAAGTTAGTATTTTATCCCCCAACCTGATATACACACACCAACTGACCTACCTTTAATGCATGTGACATATTTAAAAGGTAAGTAAAAAACAACAATGTCCTCTTCATTGACATTATTAAGTTTTAAAATATGCAGCACAAACACACAAATTCCCTTCCAAAATGCAGTCTTTCAAGCCAAATTCAAAGTTTATACTTAAACTTTCCCTTTCTAGTTTTCATCTGCAATTTTGTACCAAGATTTTTGCCTTTCAACTACAATTTCCAAGTTATTTTTGTTTAAATGCCCTCCTAGTGGAGGAATATTTTATTAGTGATTCAAGTAAAATATATAACATCAAATACATGGATGTAACAGAATGTACAGTGAATAGAATATTGGACAGTGGTTTAGCAGTTATTTTTTTGCAATAAATAATAATTTCTTACAGCATCTTGATTGGGTTGGAGGGAGTAAAACAGTAACAGTTTATATCACTTCAAAAGTACCTGTATTGACATAGTGCAAGAAAGATGAAGGGTACCAGTCAACAGATCTACTTGATACATACATAGAAAATGGGCACAAATTATCATGTACTAATGGAATGCAATTGACATACAAAAAATTTCAGTCATTACATGTTAAACTGGATTTCCCATTTTCCATACATTTTCCCATATTTGTTTGGGCATCCCCTATGGTTATATATACATTTCTTAAAGGGTAATGCACAGGGGCGTAGGCATCACTATAGAAACCATTGAAGCAGTTGCTATGGGACCTGGAGCCAAAGGGGCCCTGTCCAGGTACCCTGCAGGCATGTTCACCCTCCTAAGAAAAAAATGTACCTCATGTAGATCAGCCCCTCAAACCCCAATTTTTTTAACTTAAACCTTGCAATGAAAACAGGGTTTTGGGGGCTAAACTACATGAGGTCATTTTTTTCTTGCTACTGTTTGGCCAAGTTAGTTTGAACTGCACTGAACTGTTTTTTATGTGGGGGCCCATATGATCATGGAGAAACTGTGTGATCTGCTGTCAATATCCTTGAATTTGCAGGTAAAACCCAATGAGATGGTAAAATGAGCCCATGGTGGATTGGCATTTCGGGAAGAGGGGGCTGCTGTCTGGTTTATATTTGGATATTTGCAGTTGGGCTAAGTATGCCCAGTTCACCACATACAGCTGAATGAGTCTTTCAGCAGCCCCGGATGACTCCATCTTGCATGATTCCAGGGCTTTGTCCCATTCCTCCCTATCCAACAGACCCACATCCCCCTCCCTCAGTTTCCAAGCTATTTTACATAGATTTTTACATTTTCAACCACGATTTCTGATGCATTCCAAGTGTTAAAATTTACGAAAATTACACCAGATCTGTGGGCTTTTGAAACCAGCACTTCTGAATTTAAACCAAGTTTCAGGGGTGCCCCTACCATGAAGCAAGTTGAAACATTTGCTCAGGGTGCCCCCCACCCCTGCGGGACACTTAAAAGGCGGCACTTCCTGCAATACTGCATTTCAGCACCAGTCCACCAATCAGTGTTAAGTCAGCCCTCCAGTCAGTGTTAGTCCACAAGCGACACCTATGTTCCCTGATGAAGCCATGCCTGCTTCACGTACCACCCCCCATCTGCTAATAGGCGGCATTTAAAAGTTGTTTCAGGTGTCAAAAAACCTAGGAACACCCCTGCCAAGTTTATATCAAAAATGGACTCACCTCTACTGTTCAGCCCTGTTTTGAGAAAGTTTTCTGTTTTCTAAACCAACATTACATGGTATCTCCACTCATAAATAAGACTTTTTTTCAGTTTAATTGAAGAACAAGAGTTAAAGGAGCTATGTCTTACCTCCCGTTCTACAGTTAAACAGTCAGGAGCAGGCAGGAGCAGGCAGGGAAAAAAGCCTGCGAGGCTGCGATCGAGCTCCACTGACAGGTCCCAACGTGCCCTTGCACTGTATGCGCACAAGTGTACATTATAAGGGAGTGTTAGGACCTGTCAGAAAAGCTAGCACTGGGATCGCAGGTAAGTGTTCTGTTTTCCCTGCCTCTTCCTGACGAACGGGAGGTAAGCAGAAGAAGCATCAATTACTGACGCCACTGCTGGTAAAATGCACGGAACAGCAGCAGCAGACAGCTGAGGGAACCCGTGCTGGTAAGTGTACTTGACATTTAAAGGGCATCTATACTAAAAAATAGGTTATTTTTAATGGATCATAGCTGGAAACTATAATTCTTCCCAACCACCACTGTGTCATTTTTTGTTGATCTGCCCCCTATTTCTTTAGATATCCAGTATGAAACATCTTATATTTCAGCTGTCAATCAAGTTCCTTGCTCTAAAAAACTATTCTTCTGTGAGTAGTTTTACTGTAGCTGGAATGGTGACAGAGTTTTGACAGTTGGAATGCTGTGTGCAGGCTGGACAGTTGGTTTGTGGGGAAAAAGTCAAGTCGGATGGAAGTGGGAGTGGTTAAAAGAGGGAGCGGGGAGACTGCTCCTAAACAAAACAATTGCTGGATTGAAGGCATGCAGCAACACACGCAAAACATGTAAGTGCTACTTACATGTATTCAATTATAAATTAGGATGAGGCAATGTAATTTTTTCAGTATAGTGTCCCTTTATACCTTGCAAAGTCTAAGTTTGGCGGGGGTGAAAATAATTAGGTTAAATTTTAGTTTGGGGAAGGACATGCTATTTAAACATACTGTATTTTTATAAATATGAAAAAATGTGAGCATTCTCATATACTATTTTTGTAATTGTCGGACCTTAAAAGTCTCATATTTAGATCAAACTATAAAAGTCTCAGTTTACAAAGAGTATAGAAATTTAGAGGATCTTGGTTACCAAGAACTAGTAGGAGATAAACACCTTTAATTTAGATTGACTGACCTTTGTCATGAATCCAATGTGTATTTTCTATATTGTTTGTTGAGGGAATTTTACAAAGACCCACGTCTATAATTCTGCGTGTATAAATGCAAGAATAGTGGCCTCAAATAAACAAATGTGAATTATTTCCTAAAATATATACAGGGTTATACAATAAAAGTTCTTATCGTTAAAAATGGTGCTAATTTTGCCCCAACCAATCAAATGTTAGCTTTCAAATGTCTGATTGGTTGGGGCAAAATAAGCACCATTTTTAACGATAAGAACTTTTACTGAATCTCCCTCATAATTTGCTAGAGCATTTTGCAAGCTATTAATTCTGTAATTGCATTTATTTTTTCATACCTTTTGTGGCACATTCATCGACGTGTCTCTTAATGCTCCAATACAAATTGTGTGTCTTAAATGGCATGTCCATCCCTTTTCCCAATTTTTGCCATATAGTAGTTCCCCCAGCCCCAACCGCTATAATATATTTTCCAGAGACTCCCCCGATCTTTACTTACCTTCCATCTTTCCTCCGCTGCACTGCCCGGCCCTCTGCTTGCAAGCAGGGGGCAGGACCGGCAGCCCCTTCCCTAATTGGCTGAGAGGCAGCCAATCACAGATGCAGCTGCCGGCAGTTCAGAACGCCGGAGGAGAGAGGGAAGGTAAGTAAAGATCGGGGGAGTCTCTGGAAAATATATTATAGTGATTGGGGCTGGGGGAACTAGCTCTAATATTTGGCAAAGGGGATTTACATTAGGTGGAGGGAGAACAAAACGGGTGGGAGAGGGAGGGAGGGTGTGAAGGGCTGCTCTAAGCAAGCCAAAAACCTCTGAGAGGACATCTAAGAGGCGGAAACAATTTCCCAGGCTCCTGGTGGTCAGTTTCTGGACTTTGGGGGTACTTTACAGGAGAACCATTTGGAGCTGGGATGTAAGGTAAGGATTTTTATGCACTACAGAGTGGGGCCAGTAGTGGGGGGGAATTACAGTTTTGGGGGTGGAAATGCCCTTTAAATAAAAAAAAATGACCCTATACTAAAAGGCCTGGGGGTATGCAGTTTCTTAATTTTACTGTAGATTAATTTGTTAATTCATTTTTGTGGTGTCTTGTGGACAGGGAGCCCAGTGAATCAAAAAATATACTGTGTGTCCTACATTACCTACAAACACAAACTAAGAAAACAATACTATTGTGAAAGTTGCATTGGGTTTACATATTTTTACAAAAGAATATCCAGTGAAATCTACAAAGAAATCAGAGCAATGTTTTTCAGGTACATATTGTGCACAAAAAAAATAATGCTCAATATTTCTTGGATTTTTTTCCTACAATTGAACTTCACCAAACCAAATGAGTGCAAACAGTACTCAAAACTACTTCAAGTAATCAAAGCCAATAAATCTAGAAAAGCAATCTGTATGTTACCCTCCTAACTAGGTTGTAAGCTCTACGGGGCAGGGACCACTTTCCTCTTGTGGCAAAGCTCTAGCACATCTACTGTATTTATATAATTTATATAATTTATATATTTATGTACTGAACTATTTATGTATTTGTCCCCCTTGTATGACTTTTGTATTTTGTTACTATACATCGCTGCGTCCCCAAGTGGCACTTAAATACATACAAACTAAACTATACATAGATATGTACATACAATTTTGTAAGACCCCTATACTTTCCATTTCCTGCAATGCAATGTCTGGTGTTCCTCCAAATCTCCAACTGTGATTCTCCATAGTTTTTATGGGTAGCTGACATAATAGCCGATGACTTGCTTCCCGAGCTCCTACTCTGCGCAAGTAAGAGCTCGAAAAATAGCTTATACAGCTAAAAGAGGAGGTGGGAACCTCATTAGCAAGCAATCAAGGAGATCTGGAGGTATGTTGGACTTGGAAGGAATTTAGACTTGCCCTTTAAGTAATATTATAGTTATCTTATTATTATATGGCATATAGGAGCAAACCTTGAAGTGGTTGCTTGGCCTCAAATAATTTGGCCAAGTTATTGTATGTATGTATGTCAGTATTTCATTTCTTATATATTGCTTTAATTTATCCAGAGAGAAGGGGTGTATTTTTAAGTCACAGTATAATGGTAACATAAAATGCAAGCAATTCAATTGGATCTGCACTAGGCTTCTATTTTTTGTATGTACTGAATACATTTGGTCACTAGTTTCACTACTGCACTAGTTGTGTGGATGTATACTATCCTATTTCTTTTTTTTGTTCATTAATTTTTATAAGATTTTTTCTTTTATCAAAACAACAACAACAACAAAAAAATGTGTGAAAAGAAAAAAGGGGGGAAAAACAGGGAAAAAAACATTCTTTCAGACAGTCAATGTGGGTACATTCTCATGTAAATAAAATCAGCCTATTGTTTATTCAATACCGCTGTTTCTTTTTCAGAATCTCCGTCGCTCTCCTCCTGGTTGTCACCCGGATGGGTTGATGGTCTAGAGTCCTGAGCTATTGCTGGTTCCATTTCCAAAATCCAGCTATCCCATATTTTTGACCATGTTTTTGTGGTATTATTTAGGGTATGAGCCATATACTCATTATCATGCATCCACCAAATCTTGTTTATAAGGGTTTCCCTTCCTGGGCTTGGTTGTTTCCAAGTGGCTGCTAACAGTGATCTTGCTGCATTATAAGTGTTAGGGCCTGTTTATTATAACCCTTGGTTGGAAGATTAAATAGAGCAGTGTAAGGGGATAGTTGAAATGGTTTGTGGAATATTTTAGAGACCAAATCTTCACAGTTTTTCCAAATCTTTTGCGATTCAGGGCAAGACCACCAGCAATGGTATTGGTCGGCCATAAAACTGCAACCTCTGAAACAAGTTGACGGGAATTGAGGGTTTATTTTATTTAATAGTATGGTGTTGTATACCAATCATAAAGAATTTTGTACGATTTTACTTTATTGATTATGTTGGCAGAACATTTAGCAGAGTAGGAGAAAATCTGTTGCCATTGGGGCTCGGATAAAGATGTTTGCATTTTGTGACTGGTGGAATTCTAATCGTTTGGTTAGAGTGCCAGGTTATTGAATACATGTCTGTGATCAGACCCTTAGAGTTTCCCTTGTTTAGACTTATTCTTTCAAATATGGATTGATTAGCTTGTAACTTTTAAAGTTCTGTTGAAAAAATTATGCCATATAAAATTGTTCATAGCCTGTTTCCAATTTCTTCTTAGTAAGGATTAACGGTAATGCCCTGAATAGATATAAGATTTTTGGTAAGATAGATATTTTAATTACGTTTATACGACCCAGTAGGGAAATTGGATAAGGGCTCCATTTTGTGGATTAAACTTTTAATTATTGTGTTGTAGCGGTAGTCAAATACAGTTGTAGAGTTGTGGCTGATTGCTGCTCCTAGGTATTTGAATGATGTGCTTGTCCATTTGTAGTGAAAGTATTCTGTAATTGAATATTGTAAATGGGATGGTATATGTAGTGGGTAAGCTACTGTCTTGGACTGATTAATTTTGAAGCCCGAAATTAGTCCAAATTTATCTAAAGTTTTGTGTAAAGAGGGTAGAGATACTAGGGATGAAATAGGTAAAAGTTTTACCTATTTTATTACTAATTGAATGTTTGGAACAGACCATCAGGGTTAACCCTTTATATGTGTACCTGGCTTGTGTGTTGAGCACTTAATAAATGAAAGTTTGCTATTAACTTTTACCTGAGTGTGCCTCCCTGCATATCTTATATTGGTTTGATACTTACCTGACGTGGCACCGGCCTCAGGGGGTGCACCTCGAAATCTACCTGTTGGGAATCCACAACAAATTTAACCCTTTATATGCCAATTAGGAATTCTGGATACACCAATCTGCTAGAGATATTAGGGGTTGCGTCAGTGTCAGGAGAGTGTCGTCGGCAAAAATGGAAATGATTGATTCTGTGCTGCTTACTGTTATTCGATGTATATCAGGGGAGATGCATATTGTTTCTGCTAAGGATTCCATGCATAAAGCGAAGAGCAGGGGACACCTGAAAGGTAGCCCATATTGCTAACTTTAGCTTTGCGAGTACAAACTCATAGTTGCTTGTATACAGATTGGGGGGAAGCCATATTGTATTAGAACTTGTCTTAGGTATTGCCAATCTACCCTATCGAAAGCTTTTTTACTATCCTATTTCTATATATTTTGCTTGTTGAATTGGGGGTTTGACCAAGCCTCTTGGAAATGTGTACTCCACCCACAGTGAGTCATTTGTTCAAGTACTGAAAGCTAGATAGTCCCAAAAGAGCAAACGAAGGAGCAGCAGGGACTTTCATCTCATAAAAGGCAGGTACTGATATAAAGACAAAGTTTGAGGAACATGTCTCCTAAGGTAAAAAGTTACTAAGGTTAAACGTTAGGACCCAGCAGAATAAAGCAAACCGTGAAGTGGTTGCTGGGCTTAAAATAATTTGGTCAGGTTATTGAACCAATTGCTTTAATTTATCCAGAGAGAAGGGCAGGCTTTTAAAGTCGCAATACAATGGTAAAGTAAAATGTATGCAATTTAATTGGATGTGCACTAGGCTTAATAAGGTATGCAATTGATTCAATTTTGATTATCTTTAATTATTTACAGCCACATAAACCCCAAGTCTTCATTTATTTTATGAAGGTAAACTTCCTAAGAAGATCTTTTTTATATGGGAATAATAAAAGTTGAATTAGTACATTTTACTTTAGTAGTAGAGACATTTTACTTTGCAATAAAGATGGTTCCCCTTCTTGGGCACTGTCTACAAATATGATCCAAAACTTAAAGGGTAACTGTGGACTCCAATTGTTCCAAACATGTTAGGGTTATATAAAAAGCCTTTCAATTATACCTTTAAAATTAACCCTAAAATTAAATCTATATATAAACTTTGTGAGAATTTATTGCTAGAAACATTCAGCAATATTACTTCCTGCTTGAACACTTCCTGTTTTCAGCCATGTGTCCAGATTGTAGTCATGTGACCAGCCTCTGCCTGCATTAATAGGCGCGCCTTCTCAACTGTCAATGTTTCTCCGTTACTTCCTGATTTCCCCAGCATTTAGTCTTAACTGAGCATGCTTCTCCCCCGGGGCGGAGGGGTTTGGCAGAGGTAAGGTGATGTCACTCAACCTACTGGAAGCAGGAAATTTGAACATTAGCTGCAATATAATTTCTCATTTTAAAGGAAAGACTGCAGGCTTTCATTTACACCTAACTTGTTTAGAGACCACAGTTGACAGATAACATCATTTTAAGATCATGATAGTGTTCAAAAAAATGTGCTTATTTCCTTTTTAAATGATGTTGTACCTTTTTATTATTGTTTATAAAAAAAACAAATTTGCTTCATTCTGTGTCAGAACTAAGCCTAAACTGCATGCTGGCAATTTGTCCAAAGGAAACCAAGATGGATTATACATTTTAAATGAAGATCTCTACAAATTCTTTTGTCCTCACATTCTGCAGAAAACCAGCCAGATTCTAAAACTGTCCCTGTTTTAATATACTGAGATGTCTACAATTAAACTTAAATAAGATCTCCATTTCAAGAACACTTGAAGGCCATATTTCTTGCCTGACAAGAGAATATATGACTCACAAATTAAAGGTTAATGGTTGTTGTTTTTTTCATTTTAAAATCCTTGATGTGTACTTATAGATTACTGAAATCAAACTAAAAATAGTACAGCTAATGACATAAAGCCTTAGTGGTTAGTATTGATGTATATGTGTAAAAACCTGAGTTCTCAATAGCCTCTCCTTCCAGTGTTCTTAGTGCTCTGCTCCAGGCATTCAGATAAGGACCACTCTGGTCCGAAACATGTGACACAGCTTGAATAAAGACAATTCCTTGCATTAGTTTGTGATGTTCCTTGACTGAACCTACTTCTTCTTTATCTTGGTTATGATGCCTTGGTGCTTGGTTCAAATCCATGGCTGTATCTGCCACAAGGTTTATGCTCTCCATTTGATTGTGTATGTTTTTTTTCTGAGTACTCTTGATTCTTCCCACAATAATAAAGACATTAATTTGTATGGCATGCTTTTAACATATACTGTATATATGCAGGCTTTTAAGACACGTTGCTTTTACCGATTGATTTGATCAAAAAGCAAACTTTATGTCCTATGGTCCCATCAGAGGCTGCAGTATCTTGAGTTCAGCATGAAAAGATAAAGGGTGCATGGTGGTAAAATTTGATCAAAAATGGAAGTACCAATAGGCTGTTACATTATGCAGCCATCGAGAGTATTTGGACAGCTTTAGGGGGAGGGCAAGATGTAAATAGATATACTAAACTTAGAGTGTTGTACAAGAAAATAATAATAATACACTGCTGTTTAAGAGAAATTCACTTCATGGCAATGTTCAGAGGTTCTCATATTACAAAGCATCATCCTAAAAGCTTTATAAGGTAATCTTCCATTTTCTGGTTCACCATTTTAGACTTTTGTAAAGTTTATGATACTGTACCAGATAGGCGACTAATGTATAAACAGAGGACTGTTTGCCTAGAAAAAAAAGATTTGTACATGGATAGAGAATTGGTTGTTGGATTGCAAACAGAGAGTAGTGGTCAATGGAGCTACATCTATGTGGGCTATACATCTATGTGGGCTAAAGTTCTAAGTGGAGTGCCTCAGGGTTCCGTACTGGGGCCACTTCTTTTCAATCTGTTTATCAATGACTTAGAAGGGGGCATTGAGAACAAGGTCTCTGTCTTTGCTGATGAAACTAAACTATGGAAACTTCAAAGGAGACCTATATAGATTATCAAAATAGGCAGAACTTTTATTACATCGCCCCAAAGAACTTTTATTGAATCTCCCTTAAAGTCATGTATAAAGAGGGGAATAGATTCAAGTGAGAAAAATATAATTCTCCCTCTTTACAAGGCACTGGTAAAGCCTCATTTGGAATATGCAGATTTGGAATCCCATATACAAAAATTACACCTTGGAAATGGAAGGAGTTCAGGGAAGGGCAACTAAAATAATAAGGGGAATGGAGGGACTTGACTATGCAGGCAGATTAGACAAGCTAGGGCTGTTCACACTGGAGAAGTGATGTTTGTGCAAGGATATAATAACTTTATATAAATATATTAATAGACCACACAATAAACACTCTGGTGCATTGTTCACTAATAGGTCATATCAGAGGACTTGTGGACATCCTTTAAGACTAGAAGCAAAGAAGTTTCATCTTTAGGTCAGGAAAGGTTTCTTTACAGTGAGAAAGGTAGAATTCAGGGGTGTGTCTAGGGTTTTTGCCACCTGAGCCAAACTTTTGAATGCCGCCCGTATGTACTACTAGGTGCTATGTTGCTTTTCCTTCTGCTCTGCCTGCCACTTTTCTAAAAAAAAAAAAGTGAGCACTGCCTGTCGCCTCTCTGATATTTAGCAGGGATGCTGTCCTGAGCATTTTGCTCATATTGCCTCATTAGAGAGACACCCCTGGTAGAATTGTCTTCTAGCAGATGTGCAGGGCCAGATTAACCATAGGGCAAAAGGGGCAAATGCCCTAGGGCCCCCACCACTGAAGGGCCCCGACCAATGGATTTTTTATTTTACATTTAAAAAAAAATTCAGAATACCCAGTCTCCCACAGACCCATCTACTCACCTTTTCACTCAGGGCCACGATCAGGGGGGCAAGAGGGTACTGCAGTATGGGGCCCTTACTTGGAAAGGGCCCAGAGAGTGAGGAAAAGGCTGTAGCAAAAAAAAAAAAATCTCTAACCTGCAATACTGTGTTTCAACACAAGTGGTCCGTTCCTAGAAAAAGAGAAAGGAGGTATGTCCTTGTTTCCTGGGAGTTCCTTGCGTCTGATGTCCTTGTATACAGCAGTGATTTAGTCAGTAAGTGGCTTTACGGTCTATGGGGATAATATATATATATATATATATATATATATATATATATATATATATACTGGACATTGGGGCCATTTTATATATACTGGTCAATGTGTGTACTGGACATTGGAGGCATTTTATATATACAGATCAGTGTTTACTGGACATTGGGACATTTTATATATACTGGTCAATGTGCTTAATGGACACTGGGGACATTTTATATATACTGGTCAATGTGTACTGAACTTTGGGGGCATTTTATATATACTGGTCAATATGTGTAATGGACATTGAGGACATTTTATATATACTGGTCAATGTGTGTACTGGACATTGGGGGCATTTTATGTATATAGGTCAGTGTGTACTGGATATTGGGGCCATTTATATATACTGGTCAATGTGTGTAATGGACAGTGGGGGCATTTTATATATACTGGTCAGTGTGTGAACTGGACATTGGGGGAATTTTATATATACTGGTCAATGTGTGTACTGAACTTTAGGTGCATTTTATATATACTTCTACTTGCAGCTGGTGATATCTCCCCTAATCCCGGCCCCATTCCCATACAGTACCTGTATGATCAACCCATCCCCACCCTAATGTCTACTGCCCGTAACGCTCCTTCATCTACTCGTACCCTAAACACACTCAATATCATTAATATACCTCTCCTTTCCCTTCCCCCTGCTCCTATATCTGGGG
This sequence comes from Hymenochirus boettgeri, assembly GCA_019447015.1. Lineage (NCBI taxonomy): Eukaryota > Metazoa > Chordata > Amphibia > Anura > Pipidae > Hymenochirus > Hymenochirus boettgeri. The sequence goes on from CM033474.1 coordinate 97,690,480, forward strand.
CCTTGTGGAACGCACGGTATGTTTGTAATAAACTTGCACACGTACACGACCTATTTTTCTCCAACTGTTTTACTTTTCTTGGTCTTACTGAAACATGGCTGTCACCCTCTGACTCTGTCTCACCCGCCGCGCTCTCGTATGGTGGCCTTCACTTCAGCCACACCACTAGACACGATAATAAATGTGGTGGGGTAGTTCTCTGAATGCTGTACTTTCAAACCCATCACGCCCATACCAGCCCTCTCCCGTCTATCTTTTGAGTTCTTTTTGAGTTTGTGTTTACTCTCCCACGCCCCTACTGATTGCGGTTATTTATCGACCACCCGGGCCGACCACCGCTTTCTTTGACCACTTCTCTGCTTGGTTGTCCCACTTTCTATCCACAGACATCCCCTCAATTATCTTAGGGGATTTCAATATCCCTATCGATACCAACACCTCTGCTGCCACTAAACTTCTCTCTCTTACCTCCTCCCTTGACCTTACCCCATGGTCCTCTGCCCAGACCCATTGTAATGGACACACACTGGATCTGGTCTTTACCCGTCTCTGCTCTTTATCTAACTTCTCCAACTCCCTCTTTCCTCTGTCTGATCATCATCTTCTCAAATTTACTCTTGTGTCATCTGTCCCGGCCTTAACCCCTAACAACCAAACGTACAGATGTAGGGACCTGCGTAATCTCGACCCCATTCACTCTCTATCCCTCTCCAACAACTTAACTCTATGCCCTCCTTCTCTGACCCTAACCTTGCAGCTGTCCACTACCACAACACGGTTTCCAATGCCCTAGACTCTGTTACTTCCTTATCCACCCGTCACCTTGGTCGCAAGAACCCACAACCGTGGCTTACGAACCAGATTAAAAAGTTGAAAAGGCAATCCCGTATAGCCGAACGACGCTGGCGCAAGAGTAACAAAAATATTGACTTTCTCGAATTTAAAAATGCCCTTTGTCGGATCCGAGGTGCTTTGTCCCTAGACAAACAAAACTACTTCTCTTCACTCATATCCTCCCAATCCCATAACCCCAAACAGCTCTTCAAAGTATTCAAATCCCTGCTCTGTTCGTCACCTCCTCCGCCTACCCCCTGTTTATCGGCTGATGAAATAGCCCCATATTTCACAGAGAAACATCCGAAGTGATTTTCCTCTGCACCCTAGCTCCTCCCTACAGCTTCCAACCACTATCATTGCTCTGCCAAACATCCCTTTGTTGCGCACCCCATCCATCTCTACCCCTACCACTGAAATGTCTAGCCTCCCTTCATTGGTTAATCCCTTTACTTGCCCCCTAACGAGCTTCACCACTATAACAAAACAGGGTCTTTCATCTCTCCTATCCAGGACACGTCTCACCACCTGCCCCCTCGACCCCATTCCCTCGCATCTTATTCCCCCGCTCTCCTCTTTCTTCATTCCAGCCCTAAACTCTCTCTTTAACTTGTCCCTATCCACTGGTATTTTTCCCTCTATATTTAAACATGCCGTTGTATCCCCTATACCTAAAAAACCCTCCCTTGACTCGTCTGCTCTTTCCAGCTACCGGCCCGTCTCCCTTCTCCCTTTTGCTTCCAAACTACTGGGAAGACATGTCTATGCTGACCTGGTTAGTCACCTGTCTGCTAACTCTCTCTTTGACCACCTCCAGTCAGGTTTCCACCCTAACCACTCCACGGAAACTGCCCTCACTAAAGTGACCAATGACTTACTTAATGCTAAATCTAAAGGTCACTACTCTTTGCTCATTCTTCTTGATCTGTCCTCTGCTTTTGATACTGTTGATCACCCTCTACTTCTACAGATCCTGGCCTCCTTAGGTATCCAGGACACTGCACTTTCTTGGCTATCCTCCTATCTCTCTGGTAGGACCTTTAGTGTTTTTCACTAAATTAGCTCCACTCCTCGCCCCCTCCCTGTGGGGGTCCCGCAAGGCTCGGTACTCGGTCCTCTTCTGTTCTCCATCTACACCTTTGGCCTTGGACAACTCATTAGTTCATTTGGGTTCCAGTATCACCTGTATGTGGAAGATACCCAAATTTACATCTCTGCCCCGGATCTCCCTACGCTGACATCCCAGGTCCCCGACTGCCTTAGTGCCATCTCTGCCTTCATGTCCTCCCGCTTCCTCAAACTAAACATGGACAAGACAGAACTTGTCCTTTTCCCACCCTCATGAGCTGTTCCCTTCCCTAGCCTTACTATTAATATTAACCTCATGTCAATTCGCTTGCCAAATCCTGTCGGCTCCAAATTAAAAAACATCTCCCGCATTCGACCCTTCCTCTTGAAGGAAGCTACAAAAATCCTACTCCACGCCCTAATCATATCCCGGCTAGACTACTGTAACACACTCCTGTAGGGTTTACCAAACAACCACCTGGCACCGCTTCAATCCATCCTCAATTCTGCCGCCCGGCTCATTCATTTCTCTTCTCGCTTCTCTAATGCCTCTCCTGTCTGTCAGTCCCTCCACTGGTTGCCCATCATGCAAAGGATCCAGTTCAAACTGCTTACCTTAACCTAAAAAGCACTAGCCAATACAGCCCCTCCATATATCTCAGAGCTGATCCACCAATATTTTCCCAGGTGCAACCTTCACTCCGCAAATGATCTCCTCCTCTCACCCACCCTGGTCACCTCTTCCCATGCGCAGGACTTTACTCATGCTGCCCCTCTGCTCTGGAACTCCCTTCCTCCATCTGTCCGTCATTCACCATCCCTTAACACCTTTAAACCTAACCTTAAAACCCACCTCTTTAGGCAAGCATATAACCTGGCCTAAACATTTCCCTCTTACTACCCAATATGATCCAACCCGCCTTTCACACTCCACTGCCAATCTATTTACAGCCTACTGATTCCCGCAGCCTTATGTCTCACCCCCATATCCTCTAGTCTATAAGCTCTTTGGGCAGGGTCCTCTTTCCTATTGTATCACGGTATTGCTGTAAGAAACTCCACACTGTTTACTTATATTATTTACTAGCAAAAGTGTGCCCGTTGGTGCACAGTGGGTTTTTTATGTGTTAATTTTATATAGTTTAATTTGCTGGAGTGTTAGTTACATATATTTATTAAAATATATTAATATATAATAAGTGTAAGCTACCCGCCACTTTCAAGGCCCTCCATATTAGGGTAGTCCTATCTAAGAATGACATATTTTAAGTAATAATGCTGTTATTTTTGTAGTGTAATTATTATGTTTAAGATATGTATTTACCTAATGATAACTTCCCGTGGCACTTGGAGCCTTTCCCGGTAGTTCCGTCTTCCAGGGGTAGTTTGCGGCTGGTTGCGGCTGAAAACCAGACGCGAGTATTGGGAGGCTCCGCGGGGCTTCCCGCGGCACTTGGAGCCCTTCCCGGTAGTTCCGTCTTCCAGGGGTAGTTTGCAGTTGTCCGTGGCCGGAAACCAGGCTCCCAGGCCCCGCCGCGAGTGTTGGGAGGCTCCGCAGGACTTCCCGCGGCACTTGGAGCTCTTCCTTGTAGTTCCAACTTCCAGGGGGTGTTTGCGGTTGTTCGCCGCCGAAAACCAGGCTCCCAGGCCCCGCCGCGAGTGTTGAGAGGCTCCGCGGCACTTGGAGCCTTTCCCGGTAGTTCTGTCTTCCACGGGGTGTTTGCAGTTGTTCGCAGCCAAAAAACAGGCTCCCAGGCCCTGCCGCGAGTGTTGGGAGGCTCCGCTGGGCTTCCATCGGCACTTGGAGCCCCAGACCAGGTGCTGTCAAGTTGTATACATACAATACTGTACACACATTAACTCCCTCCTCCAGCTAATCCCCTGGGCTCTCAAGCAGGAACAGGCAGCATCTCAATACCTAGCAACAGCAGGGATCGCTCACCATTTCTATAGGCAATGCCTTCTCTCCCAGTTAAATAGAACACTATTGGCTTTTACCTGGATTACGACCAATGTGGAAATGCTTTGTTAGATGCTGTACTTTACACACATGCGGCAGTAAGGAGGAACCTGGTGCTTGTTTAATATGGGGTATTCCTATTGGCTGCTAGAATACAGTCGGCCACTATTACAGTAATGGGACAATTTAAAATAATTGTACTAACCTGGAAGCTGATCATTGTGAGCACTGCTGCTAACAGAATAGGAGAAAGAGACAGAGAAATTGACAGAGAGAGACAGACAGAAAGAGAGAGACAGAGAGAGACAGAGGGAGAGACAGAGAGAGAGACAAACAGAGAGAGACAGACAGAGAGAGAGAGAGACAGACAGTGTCGTTTGGCCACGCCCACCCGCTTCCACTACACATTGCATCAGGATGTGAAGCACTCTCCCACAATGCAATACAGCTGGATATCATCTACACTTACTGGGAAAGCAAACTTTGTTTTGATTGGCCATTAACTGTTTTTTTTACATTACATGGGGTTTTGGTGTGATTTTGTAACTTTGAAAAGTATTTTTCTCTATTTTTCCAGAAAATTGTGTAGAAATGCACTGGTCACGCTCTGGGTTAGTTGGTAGCCATGTCTCTGGGTATACCCATGAATGTGGCATACCGTTTTATTCGGGAGGGGTTAGACTTTAATATTTGAGATGTGTTTGAACTTTCCTCCACAGTTTTTAACTGAAATTCGCATTTGATTTTGCCTCTGATTTTACAGTTGAGGAAAAAAAGGAAAATGTGAGAAAATAACTTACAATTGGACGAAGAGCTGCGCCCAGGTATCTGCATTTTGATCGAAACTTATCTCACTCGGAAAATCCTGCAGGTGTGTAGTTTCTAAAAATATCTCACTTGTGGGGATATTTTAGTTAATTTGGTAGATATTCTATGTTAATTGTCAGTAGTGGTTATACATTTTAATTTGGTGTAATATTCTTGAAGGTGCGGTTTTAGTTTGGGGGGGTGTCCTGTACAGGAAAAGTGGGGTACCTAAATATATCTGGTATCGGTGTACTCGGGAGTATCTGAGCTTTTAGAAACAGTAAGATTTTTGTGCGTGACCTTAAGATAACTATAAGTAAAAATGGGAAAAATCCATAAAAATTTGCAAATTTTTCATTTTTTTTACATATTTTAGCCATAATTCCAGTAAAATTTCCAGAAAAGTTACAAAATTCTGTTACCATGTTAAAGTAGACTTTGTGCTGAAAAAAACAATGTATAATATTCCTGATTTACTGCAAGGTTTCCTACTGTAAAATTAGTCTAAAGCGATTAAGGGCAAAATCATGAAAATTCTTCTGGCAGTTAACACAAAAAAAAATGAAATTCTCCAGGCAGTGAAAGGGTTAAAAGGTAATGTACTTGATTTTACTATTGCGTTCAGTTTACACCACAGTCACCCTCTAAGTACCCCAACAAAATTAGTTTTGTGCAAGCTCTGCAAGATAAAACAAAGCCCAAAATACAAAGCACAATCACAAAATACACAAGACTGCTAAATTCTTAGCTCTTAAGAAAAAAGAAACAAACCATACCTCTGTAACAACGGATACCGTATATACTCGTATAAGCTGACCCGAGTATAAGCCGAGGTACCCATTTTTGCCTCCAAAATTAGAAAAACATGATTGACTCGAGTATAAGCCGAGGGTATACAGTAACCCTAATCCCTTTCCACTGTAGATGTTTGGAAACTACAACTCCCAGCATGCTTGGTTGCTGGGAGTTGTAGTTTCCAACCACCTTAGTATAAGGTATTGGGGGTTACTGTATGGCATACTGTCCCCCCACTTAATACCTTTCCACTGTAGATGTTTGGAAACTACAACTCCCAGCATGCTTGGTTGCTGGGAGTTTAGTTTCCAACCACCTATAGTAGAAAGGTATTGGGGTTACTGCATGGCATACTGTCCCCCCACCCTCCCCCCAGTCCTCCCCCCAGTCCCCCACAGCTCACTTACCGTACCTAGTCTTCAGTCTTCATTTCTCTGCCGGCTGCTGTACTGCTTCGCGGCTGCGCGATGACGTCATCCCGCCAGCGTGCGCGATGACATCATCGTGCAACCGTGAAGAACTACTGGGAACTGCCGGCCTGACTGGCGGCTGCTTCTGGATTGAAGGTAAGTGTCTATTGACTCGAGTATAAGCCGAGGCAAGGTTTTTAGGTTGATTTTTAAACCTAAAAACCTCGGCTTATACTCGAGTATATACGGTATTGAATAAAATAATAAACCCTGTGCTTATGTCTAACTAGAGATGGTCGAACTTATCAAAGTTCGGACCGTTTTCAAACTTTCGAACTATTGGAAAAGTTCGAAAACGGACCTATTAAAGTCAATCGGAGGCAAATAGTTTGAAAAGTTCGAATGAAATACAACTAAAATATCAATGGTAACTTAATGTAAATGGCTGTGGGACCTGGGAAATGGTCTGGGGCACACGTTCAAATATCCAGGACTTTCAAAAACTCGATTTTACTCTCATGCGCGCTACTTTCGCACTCTCGTGTTCGAACATTCAATGTATAATAGACATTTTACTTGCGGATTCGATGCTCGCGCCTAGGTATAATGTACATTTTACTCGCGGTTTCGATATTTACTTGCATATTGTTATATGGACATTTTACTCGCATATTCGTTTATTCGATATTTACTTGCGTATTGGAATAATGGACATTTTACTTGCATATTCGTTTATTCTATATTTACTCGCGTATTGGTAAAATGGACATTTTACCCGCATATTCGTTTACTTGATATTTACTCGCGTACTGGTATAATAGACATTTTACTCGTTTACTCGATATTTACTCGCGTATTGGTACGGGTACCTGCAGAAGAAACTGCAGATGCAGTTTCAGATCGATCTGACCACCTCTCAACTCCAAAAGAGGTGGTCAGACCTCAAGCGGCAGCGGAGGAATTATGTCCAGGGCATCCAGCAGAATGTCCAAGGCAAGTATCACATTTATATATTCAATTTTAACTGTGATTGAGTTGTATAAAACCACCTTTTGCACCACTCTAATCAGGCGGTTCTGTGGCAGATCTTTCTGACAAGCTCTGTCTATGTATAACCACTATATGAAGTTACTGCACTTTTCTTGTTACTTTTATAGCACTTGTAATTGGCGATAGCGCTTCACAAACTGCCACAAACGATTGCAGGGCCTTTAGTGCTTTTCTCCTAAAGGACTCAAAGTGCATATGTTAGTTAGTGTTAGTAAATCTTAATGTAACTGTTAGTTAATGTTATTAGATTTTAGTAAAAGGACAAGTACGCACAAAAAATATTTACAATAGTTACCTATAATACAAATTTTGAAAGCTCTTTTTTTTTATTGTTAGTTAATGTTAGTATTAGTAAATGTAACTGTTAGTTAATGTTAGTAAATGTTAGTTAAAGGACAAGTACACACGAAAAATATTTACAATATTTACATATAATACAAATTTTGAAAGCTCTTTTTTCCTAAACTACTCAAAGTATATTTTTTTTAATGTTAGTTAATGCTAGTTAGTGTTAGTATTAGTAAATGTAACTGTTAGTTAAATTTAGTAGATGTGTTAAAGGACACACGAAAATATTTACAATATTTACATTAGAATTTTTTATTTATTATTTATATTTTTTATTATTATTTATTATTATTATTATTTACTTTTTTTATAAATAAATTTGCAGGTGAGGGATCTGTTTCTGCCAGTGAGGCTGAAGAAGAGGGTGGATCACCCCCTGCAACACCCCCACCAAGGCCCCAGATACGGCCTGCAGTCTCCCCTTCCCCTCACAGCACCACCAGCACCATCATGCCAGCGCCGGCTTAATAGAATAGCGCATGAAGAAGCGCATGGAGAGCCGCATGATCTCCATGCAAAGAGATATAAAGCGCTTAAAGCTCGAAATATTAAAAAAAAAATAGGTGCATTTCCTACCACATTTATTATTGTTGTTGTTTTTATTATTATTATTGTTATTATCATTATTATTATTATTATTAGGATTATTGCACCAAAATGTAAAAGTAAAGGTGCTTTTAGTAAACAAGTTGAATCAAACAAATCTCTCTGTTTTATCTGTACAAATGACTACAAAGATAATTTTTTAGGCTTTTCCCACACCCCATTGGCTTCTCTCCCTCAGAGTATGCTTTGTGCAAGGGAAGGCGTGAAGTGGATACGCTTGGTAGGAACAGCACCATTGAGTAACAGTAGACCCACTGCAGTTTGAAAACATTATTGCAGAGCCAGGCAGGCTTGGCCCCACTGGACAGATCCCACACCCCATTGGCTTCCTTCCCTCAGCGTATGCTTCGTACAAGGGAAAGCGGGAAGTGGATACGCTTCGTAGAAACCGCACCATTGAGTAACAGTAGACCCACTGCAGTTTGAAAACATTATTGCGGAGCCAGGCAGACTTGGGCCCCACATGCGAGATGCGACGAAACTCCCATACCCATGGCTTCCTTCCTCAGCGTATGCTTCGTACAAGGGAAAGCGGGAAGTGGATACGCTTCGTAGAAACCGCACCATTGAGTAACAGTAGACCCACTGCAGTTTGAAAACATTATTGCGGAGCCAGACAGGCTTGGCCCCACTGGACAGACCCCATACCCTATTGGCTTCTCTTCCTCAGAGTATGCTTCGTGCAAGGGAAAGCGTGGAAGGGGATTCGCTTCGTAGAAACCGCACCATTGAGTAACAGTAGACCCACTGCAGTTTGAAAACATTATTGCGGAGCCAGGCAGGCTTGGCCCCACTGGACAGACCCCATACCCCATTGGCTTCTCTCCCTCAGAGGGAAATCGGGGAAGGGGATACTAACAAAAGGTTTTGGACCTAACAAAGAAGTTTCCTGTGAGTGTACCGACTTGTGATTGGCCCTTTCTCTTAAGGACCTTGCGCTCAAGGACATATAAAAAGAAGGACACTTAATCATTTGATGGTTCTATGGTGTGTGTGAAAGTTTGAAAATAAGGATTGTTTGACAGATTGAAAATAAGGATTGTTGTACTGTTAAGAACTATGTGTGCAGGACTGAGTGTGCAGTAAGCAGACTAATCTTTCTTCTTCCAGTTAAAGGGGTGTGCTGGACTTCTATATTCTAGTATTGTACCTGTTGTAATCACAAACAGGCTGTGAAAGGGTTAATAAGTGTTTGGGTTTTTTTTAATAAGTGTTTGGGTTTTTTCCCTCTCTTTCTGGCTCTTGCACTAATTGGTGTGGGGGTTGGGGCCTATTAGTTAAATAGGATTCACAGTTGTTGGGCCTGTGGTTTGGACCTAACAAAAGGAAGTTTCCTGTGAGTGTAACGAACTTGTGAGTGGATCAGACAGGATTTATTCCATATAGACAAGGAACAGACAATATAAGGAGATCACTGACTTTACTCCACACAGCAAAAATAAAGAACATCCCATCTGTCTTTCTCTCTCTGGACATCGAAAAAGCCTTCGATAGGGTGGCATGGCCATACATGTTTGCCACATTAGATAAATTCAATATCCGAGGCCCCTTTCAAAAAGCAATACAAGCATTATATCAATCCCCAACAGCCCAGGTTGCAAATATGGGATACTACTCCCAAACAATAGCAATACACAATGGCACGAGACAGGGCTGCCCACTATCCCCACTAATATTCGCCCTCTGCATTGAACCATTAGCAGAACAAATAAGACAATCCCCCGATATTAAAGGGATACCACTAGGAACCCTGGAAGCCAAAGTAGCCTTATTTGTCGACGACACTCTATTGTCAATAACACAACCACATATCTCTATACCAGTCCTATACAAACATCTAAACAACTTCGGCGAACTATCAGGCTTCAAAGTGAACACCCAAAAAACAATAGCATACCCCATCCATTTATCTCAAACAGCCAGACTACAATTGGAAAAGACATTCAAATTCAAAATAGCCCAAAAATCCTTTAAATATTTAGGCATACAACTCAGTGACACCCCAGAAATGGTATACACACAAAACTACCCCCCAATGCTCTCCACGCTTAAAAATATGCTTAGAAAATGGACACCCTACAAATTATCCCTTATTGGCCGAATAGCAGCAGTACGCATGACAATATTACCAAAAATCCTATATCTATTCAGATCTATACCCATTACACCGATAAAAAAACAACTAAATGAACTACAAAAAGAAATCACCAAATTTATCTGGCAAAGGAAATCCCCCCGAATAAACAAAACAATATTAGCCAGATCACATAAACAGGGAGGATTTGGACTACCCAGCCTAGACCACTATTTTAGAGCTGCCAGAATAGCACAAACGCTGAGCTGGATCACGGGTCCACACTCAGCAAAATGGGTCCAACTAGAAAATACAGAAATTTCCCCCCTATCTACATACAGCATCTTATGGACCCCCCCAATACTAAGACACACAAACAACCCTATAACCAACCCATATATTAAACATTCCATAGAAATGTGGGACAGATACATAAGACAAACCGACATCATACAATCCCACTTTCTATATACCCCTCTCATGGACAACCCAGCATTCCCTCCAGGAATGGACAACACATACAAACTCTACTGGAACACCAGAGGCATTGATACAATAAAAGATATATATAGCAATACATCAGGCATACTCCCATGGCAAGAAGCCAAACAAAAATTCAAATTACAACCAGGACGATGGCTTCAATACAACCAAATCATACACTTTATCACAAATACAACAAATAAAGAACTTTCTCCCAGAGCCTCCCTCTTTCAACAAAAATGTCTAAAAAAACCAAGGGGCCCCAAACTGATATCCAATCTATACAATATACTATGGTACTCTACACAACCAAATAAAACAAGAGGAATGATCAAATGGGAACAACAACTGGGGACGGCAATGTCGGAGGAGCAATGGAATCAAATATTCATGTATTCGTATAAATGTTCAATTAATGTTTTAGTAAAGGAGAAATCCTATAAAATATTACATGGTTGGTATAAGTCACCTCTAATACTCCACAAAATATTGAAAACCTACTCCCCTCAATGCTACAGAGGATGCGGAAAAGAAGCTGATCTCACGCACTGCTGGTGGTCCTGTCCAGATATCAAGAAATACTGGGAAAACTGCCAGACCTGGTTGGAAAGACAACTGAACATCCCAATAATATTAACCCCCTGGATTGCATTGTTTAACCTACCCCACGAACAACTCCTACCCAACCAAAACGCCTTCCTGCACCAGATATGCGCAGCAGCACGATGTACACTAGCACAACACTGGAAAGGCCCTACTCCAACCATGGACCAAATCCTCAACAGAGTATGGTGGATATATAGAAATGAACAGATACGCTACTCATTAGAAAACAAACTACTAAAATTCTACTCGATATGGAAACCCTGGACAACCTTAATGAACATTACAATTTAAAACCTAAACAATGAATGCATACCACCCCTTCCCTATCTCCTCCCTTTCTTCCTCCTTTCTCTCCTTTACTATTCACTTTAAAGGTAATGCTATAGAATTGGAAAAAAAAAAAAAAAAAAAAAAAAACAAACAAGTATAAACAATTGATATAATACTGCCAAAACAAATAGAAAAACTGTATAATCTATCTTTCACATTTTACCAATAAAAAATTTATTGAACTAAAAAAAAAAGGAAAGGGTTCAGAGAAGGGCAACTAAATTAATAAGGGGATTGGGGGAGCTTGAATATGAAGAGAGACTGGAAAAGTTACAATTATGTACACTGGAGAAAAGGCGCTTGCGTGGGGATATGATTACTGTGTATAAATACATTAACGGGCCATACAATAAACTATCTAGGGCATTGTTCACCAAGAGAACATGTCAGAGGACACGAGGACATCCCTTAAGACTTGAAGAAAAAAGGTTTAGGCTTCAAGCTCGGAAAGGGTTTTTCACTGTGAGAACGGTAAAGCTATGGAACTGTCTTCCAGTGGACGTTGTAATGGCAGGTTCATTGGTCAGTTTAAAAAAAAAGCTGGATGAGTTTCTGCAAACAAGGAATGTTGCAAGTTACTGGTATTGATACATAAAGTAGAGTTGATCCAGGGAAATTTCTGATTGCCACTTGGAGTCAGGAAGGAATTTTTTCCCCCTTCATAAATTTGGTGGGTTTTTTTTGCCTTCCTCTGGATCAACAGTTAGGCAGGAAATGAGGATATTGCTAGATGGGTTGGACTAGATGGACGTATGTCTTTATTCAACCTCAAATACTATACTATACTATACTATACGCTTTGTAGGAACAGCACCATTGAGTAACAGTAGACCCACTGCAATTTGACAACATTATTGACAACATTTTGACAATTTGACAACATTATTATAACTCCTACACTGTCAGTTCTCCACTAAACACACTCCAACACACTGACAAAATGGCGCTGGTCACATTGCCTTTTATACCCAGGGGGCTGGCAATACTCAAATTAGCTGCCATTTTGGACATGTTGGCACCTTTTTTTTTTTTTAATTCGATAATTTATCGAATCTTCGAACGTTCGAACGGCTGAACATTCGAAAATCATTGAAAGTCCGGGAAATATCGAAAGTCCGAGTACGGGATAGTTTGAGAAGCCCAGGTCTGTTCGAACTCGACCAGTTCGGCTCGAACTTGCGTTCAAGTTTGAGTTCTATGCCATCTCTATGTCTAACTAGCCTGAAAAATAAGGTGCTAAACATTTTACAACATATAATATAATATATTAGATATATATATCTATAGCTCATCTTTTTTCACCCCAACTCTCAATACAGAAATGTATTAGAACCCTACTTCATTGAGTACTAAAAGTGGTGCAGTGTTCTTTACAAACAGGGAACAGAGAAGAGGAGGTCTTTAGAAAGTCAGAATAATTATTGTGGGCAGGACCCAGCTATCAATCAGACTGCATCTAGGTAAAAGGCAGAAAAGCTTACTTTAATGTGGGAATCAATAAGAAAGACATGTAAAAGGTCATTTAAAAACCAACAGCATTAACACAATTACTTTCTGCTTTCTAAATAATAGTAGGTCCATAAAAAAAATTACTCTACTAAGCTGTCTTCAGCTATGTAGCATGTCTTCATGTCTTCAGCTATGTAGCTTATTCAATTCTAATGCATTTATATATATATATATATATTTTTATAAGTAGTAATACCGTATATACTCGAATATAAGTCGATCCGAGTATAAGTCGAGGTACCTATTTCTACCCGAAAAATTTGTAAAATCTGATTGACTCGAGTATAAGTCGAGGGTAGAATTATGACCAATGCTGCCTGCTGATTCTGTATTGTTTTGAGGCTTTAGATGCCCTTTAAATGGACAGCAGAATTCCCATACAGTAACAGACATACTGGATTTGGCTATTACTGTATGTGGCTACTGTATGGGAATTCAGCTCTCCATTTAAAGGGCAACTAAAGCCTCAAAACAATACAGAATCAGAAGGCAATCTTCAGCAATAGACACCCTCCTCCTGAATCTGTACTGTTTTAAGGCATTAGTTGTCCTTTAAATGCAGAGGTTTGCCCAAATTCCTTGCCACTTCAGATGTTTGGAAACTACAACTCCCAGCATGCTTTAATTGCTGGGAGTTGTAGTTTCAAAACATCTGCAGTGGCAAGCACTGCACCTATCCCCCAGAGCCCCCCAGTGTAGTAGAGGACTTGCCTTCATGTTTCTTATGCAATCTGGACTCCTCCTGTGTACAATCCAATCTCCTGCTGATAGTCCCTCTGCTAACAGGCTGCCGCTCATTTCCAGGCGCTTCCGCCTCCACTGTTGAGGTTCCTGACGTCACTACTCGGCGCCAGGTGAGATCATCCAGCACAGTGGATGCGGAAGCATGGGGAAGCGAGCGGCAGCCTGTTTAAATGTAAGTGACCCGAGTATAAGTCGAGGTCGGCTTTTTAGACTTTTTTTGAAGCCTAAAAACCTCAAATTATACTCAAGTATATACGGTATACATCGGATTTCTGTACCTCAGATCATCAGATTTTTATATTCCAAAATCTTGAGAGAACCAAAGTACCAGTGTTAAACAAAATAGTAATCTTCTTTAAACTGTAATAGAGATGTACTGTGGGTTCGAATAGAACCCAGTTCGAATCGAATCCGAGGGTGTCGAGGTCCCGACAAAACTTTCGGAACTCTCGGATTTCATGATACCCGAATTTTTCAAGTTTTCGATAATTATCGAATTACAGGCCGTTCACTAACCCTTGAATGTACCATTCGTTTTTGCTAACCCTCGAATGTACCGTTTGCTAAGCGAGGAAGGATCGTTCGTTCATTCGATAATCCTCGAATGTACCATTCGCTAAGCCTAGGAAGGATCGTTTGTTCGATAATCTTTGAATGTACCGTTCGCTAACCCTAGGAAGGAACGTTCGTTCGTTCGATAATTTTCGAATGTACCGTTCGCTAAGCCAGGAAGGATTGTTCGTTCAATAATCCTCAAATGTACCGTTCGCTAACCCTAGTAATATAATAACCATATAATAAACCTGGTTATTATAGGGTTATGATATTACTAGGTTATTATATGGTTATGATATTACTAGGTTATTATATGGTTATTAGGGATGGCCGAACCCGGATCCGCCGCGGATTTATCCTGTTCTCGAACGGCGGATTTTTCGCCTTCCGAACTTCCGATTCGCGGATTTTTCGTATTTTCGAAAATTTTCGAAATTACGAGTTTTCAAGTATTTTCGGGAATTTTCGAAAATACGGGAAAAACATGTATTTTCGAAAATTTTCGAAAATACAAGGATTTCTCTTAATTCCTTACATAAGTATTTTCGAAAATATTCGAAATTACGAGGATTACTTGTATTTTCAAAAATACATATCTTCGAAAATACATGAAAATTCGTAATTTCGAAAATTCCCGAAAATACGTGAAAACTCGTAATTTCGAAAATTTTCGAAAATACGAAAAATCTCGTTATTTCAAGGGTATTTTTAATTTTAACGGGTCCGCTCACGGATTTTCGAATTTTAGAATTTTTTCGAAAATTCGCGGATCCTCGAGCGGACCGGATTTTGCGAAGTTCGGACATCTCTAGTTATTATATGTTTATTATATTACTAGGTTATTATATGTTATTATATGACTAGGTTATAATATGGTTATTATATTACTAGGTTATTATATGAATAGGTTATTTGATGGTTATTATATGATTAGGTTATCATATGGTTATTATATGACTAGGTGATTATATGGTTATTATATTACTAGGTTATTATATGGTTATTATATTACTAGGTTATTATATGGTTATTATATGAATATGTTATTTTATGGTTATTATATGGCTAGGTTATCATATGGTTATTATATGATTAGGTGATTATATGGTTATAATATTACTAGGTTATTAAATGGTTATTATATTACTAGGTTATTATATGACTAGGGTATTTTATGGTTATTATATTAGTAGGTTATATGGTTACTATATGACTATGTTATTATATGGTTACTATATTACTTGGTTATTATATAGTTATTATAACCATATAATAACCATATAATAATCTAGTCATATAATAACCATATAATAACCTAGTAATATAATAACCTAGTCATATAATTACCATATAATAGCTTAGTCATATTATAACCATATAATAACAGTCATATAATAACCATAAAATAACCTAGTCATATAATAACCATATAATAACCTAGTAATATAATAACCATATAATAACCTAGTCATACAATAACCATAAAATAACCTAGTCATATAATAACCATATAATAACATAGTAATATAATAACCTAGTCGTGTAATAACCATATAATAACCTAGTAATATAATAACCATATAATAACCACATAGTCCGATCCGAACTAACCTACATGTGTTAGCGAACGGATTATCGAATGAACGAACAATCCTTCCTGGGTTAGCGAACAGTACATTTGAGGGTTAGTTCGTTTGTTCGATAATTCTCAAAGGTATCGTTCGCTAACCCTAGGAATGATCATTTGTTCGGTCGATTATCCGTTCGATAACATATGAAGGTTCATTCGTTCGTTCGATAATCTTTGAATGTATCGTCGAATGTTGCTTGCGCAAAACCCAACAATTGCCTGTCTGACTTCAGGAAGTGTTTTAAGAAGTTTTGGTGACAGTGACATGTTCCCCAGGCCATTTCCCAGGTGCCACAGCCATTTACAGTAAGTTACCACTGATTTTTCGAATTATCACTCTCCCATAGACTTGAATGGGTCCAAATTCGAACTTTCGAACTTTCCGAAAATTTCGACAATTCGAAAACGGAACGAAACTCATCAGTTTTGAACATCTCTATACTGTAACTAATTTTACAGAATAACAGAGAAATGTTCTCAGACCTTCATAGTTCTAGGGCTTATCATCTGAAGAATAATAAGGTTAATGAAAAAGGAAGCCTTTTTTCCCTCTGTACTGTATTTGAAAAGCTTTGGTACAAGCTGGAAATCAGCAGGGCGTGCCTGACTTCCACTTTTTGTCTAAGAAACACTGCCAGTCTGCCACAGAGCAGCACAGTCTGAATGCTGTGGAAGATAAAACATGCAAACAGACTATGCTTCAAAGTCTCTTCTGTTAGAACCACTACTGAAGGCTGGATATATGCAGTTCACTTGAATGGCCTTTGCCCTGTAGTCTTTCAAAATAAAACTTGCTATACTAACTAGCAATACTTCATTAGAAGTATGTAGATACAAAACAGAAGAGTTCCACATATCAAATGGTAACTTTCCATTAATATACATTTACAATTATCATCCGGCCCCTTGTACAATTTAATTGGTTCCAATTAATTTTAGAAATATATTTCTAAAGCTGGGTACACACATAACAGATTTATAGCAGGAGACATATATATATGTTGTTAGCCCGAAAAATGTCATGACGTGTAACCAGCCTAAGGTTTCATTCACACTAGGTCGTTTTTTTTGTCAGTTTCCGGGCAGAAACTTGCGTTGCAATATGAATTTTTAACGGATCAGATTCACCAGGTTCATGTTTTGAGAAACTCCTGTTAGTCTGAACTAAAAATCCTCAAATGTACATGTAAAAGGTAAAACTGTGTACACATAAAAAAAAAGGAAACGCAAAGTTTGCCCTTTGATTTGCCAATAATTGTCCATGTATATAGTGAAAATGTGTCCAATCCAGGGGCCTACAAATTCAGCTGTGAACGAACATTTCAGTCCCCATAGTTTGGGGGTGATCTCTTACGGGGAGAAATGTATAGGAAAATGTGTAGCATTTTTCTATCTGATGACAGCTTTTAATTGTATATGTCTGTAATCTGTTATAAATCTTACGCTTAAAACTGGTCATACATACTGCAGCTTTCCTAAAACCCTAAAAAAAAAATCCAAAAAACTTGCAAAATGGCAAAACCCTCACTTACCTGATAGTACATAGGTTTGTGTGGGTTTTTTGCTTACTTTCCTGTAATCATGGGACATTCCATCTCCCTGTAAGTTTATTGCCAGCTTAAGGCCTTGTATACAGATACAGAAGCCAAAAATCTTGTACTTTAATATAGGGAGGAGAGGGGGAAGCAATCTGGAGACCTCACAGTGAGGGAGAACAATTTCCATTGGGGATCGATAAACAAGGCATATGCCACCACACACGATAGATTTTCCATTGAAACAATCATTGTTGGCCATTTAGGCCTACAATTATCTGTAAACTGCTTAAGACACTGTTTCCATCAGTTTAAAAGAGTTTGATGATTTCTTATAGAAGACTGACATTTGCAGGGTGGATGGCATTTGTCATTTTCTGTAAAATGGCAGACTAATTATCTATTTAGTTAAAAGGTTATAAAAACAAAAGCTGTTTTCTTAGTCTCCTCTACAGTTTCTGACTCATGGACATATGAGGCTGTCATATTTTTCTCTGCATCCCCCACCAGCAGAACACACTAATCAATTTAAGCTGCCAAAGGAAAATAAAGTCTACTGCCAGAAAAGCATTTTACAGTGAAAGAAAATTCTGTAACTTGCCTGCAAGCCTTAAAGGACAATTATACTCACCTTTTCCCCGATCCACTGCAGCATAGTACCCAGAGTGAGGACCTAAAATCGCTAAGTCCTAACCCTGGGTACTTTCCCTAACTTCTGCACTACTTACCGCAAATCTGCTTCGCCGATCCACACTGTTCCACCTCTCTTCTACTGTCAGTGACAGTCGCGAGGCAGCCAATAGGAAGACACGCCTCCTTGCAGAGCGTATCTTCCTATTGGCTGCCTCGCGATCTGTCACTGAAGCAGGAAGAGCGGAGGAATGGAGCGATCAGCGAAGCAGATTTGCGGTAAGTAGTGCAGGAGTTAGGGAAAGTACCCAGGGTGAGGACTTAGCGATTTTAGGTCCTCACCCTGGGTACTATGCAGCTATGGAGTAAGAGGAGCGAGGGTGAGGTGAGTATAGTTGTCCTTTAAATCTTTATGGCGGAATAGTGATTAGGAAGTTTTATAAAGACAATTGTAAGAAAAATAAAGCTGATTGAATGGAAATACTGTGGCAATGAATGGTTCTGATCTCTGCTATGCTAAACATTGATTTCCCACTGTGCTGCACATTATTAAGCTGACCAAAAACAATTAACAATTTCAACAAATACTGTTTGATCCATAGGGGTTTTGCCATTACCGTATGTTCCTATTTATTCACCAAGACACCATTTGGCTATAAGTTATTCTTGGTATGGTCAAGTTATAAATTACCATCAGTCACTCTTACTGCTCCTTTAAATTAAATAGGGGCCAATATTTGCCACATTTGTGGAGGGGCTCTCGAGCAACGTATACCCATCCAGACACATTGGAAGGTAGGAAACCCAGACAAGCACAGGGATAACATACAAAATCCTTGCTGGTGAATCGAACCAAATTTTTTTTTTTTTTAAAGGATAACTGTATTGCCTTGATGCATTTTTTTTTAAAACCGCTATAAAAGGAGTAAAAGTATGCAGCCCTCCCTATACATTTTTTTCCTGATTTCTAGCCTCTCTCTGCCTTCAATTAGCTTTCAATTAGCCATGCTGTGAAGGGGGCATAACGATTCTGTCTGCCCCAACTGTCACTCAAAGCTAGCATGCGAGAAAACACTCCTCCACCCACCCTTGATTAGCTTGCTAATGTAGGCTGTATTCTAGCAACAGGACAGTTCAAGTTTGTTTAACTTGCAGAGGAGGAGGAGAGAGGTTGTAACAGACATTCCCACCAGCCAATGACAAGTGATATGTTAACGATGGCCCTGGACCGTCTAGGAAGCGGGATGTTAGCACTCATCTTTGCTGTGTGATATCTAAGGGAGGGCAGCACGGTTGTAAATGAGAGTAAGTGATTTCAGCTGCTGGAAGTGTGGACATGTAATGGGGGTGATGTTTTTTGGGGTATTGTCCTTTAAAGAAAAAATATCACTGTGTTTATAACACTTTATGCAGATCCTAGCAAACCTAAACTGAGCTCAGAGGGCTTTAACACACCCTCACTGAGCTTTCACAGCACTCAAAAGAGTATCCTCTGTGAATATTCTGCACTCAATGGACGTGACGTATACCTGGAAGAGTCTGGGAACTGCTGATCAAATGTGACAAAGACTGGGAAGGATATCTTGGTTTACTAGTATTGCGCTTTTAGCTTTTTAGGGGTGCTCTACCTGTATGCAAACTTTCATTTTGGGGGTGGACAGATTTGGGGATGGACATGCCCTTTAAAGAATATGAATGGATGACAGAAATAATGTAACAGTAATTAAGATAAAGAAATGAGGTCTGTACACATCATGAATGGAGAAAGCACACTCAAGAAATCAGGCATGCTGAAAGCATTTTAATGGATTTCCCAGTTTCCTATGATTGTGTGTAGTCTGTTTTTTCTTCAGTTCGGATTTGTCTTTCTCCCCTCTTAAAAGACTTTTAGCTGAGGCTAAATTAGTTTTAAAACATGTTAAATAAACTTCATTAGATGCTCGTTCCAAATAAAATTTATCTAATATTCCCCCCAACATCATTTAAATATCCATAAAGAACAATAAATGATTTCAAGAGTACCAGTACACATGCTAGATTGTTGCACAAAACCTCAGCTGACAATTACCTAGAATGTGTACGAGGCTTATAAACATGCTTGCTCTAGTGATTGGAATCATGGACACTGTAGAGAAAATAACCAGAAAAAAGAAATCAGAATTAGACTTGTTCTCAGGCAGCATTAAGAAAGCAAAAGATACAATTAGATATGATTTATGGCGGAATATATAAATTGAGATTACGATTGAGATATGATTAGCG
Source organism: Hymenochirus boettgeri (assembly GCA_019447015.1). Classification (NCBI taxonomy): domain Eukaryota; kingdom Metazoa; phylum Chordata; class Amphibia; order Anura; family Pipidae; genus Hymenochirus; species Hymenochirus boettgeri. The sequence goes on from CM033474.1 coordinate 97,710,716, forward strand.
TCTGAGACATAAATAATGTTTTTCTTTTTGTAGATGAAAGATTTCTTTTTAAATGCTGGCTTTGCAATGTCTTCTTTATAATATACAACTTTAATCTCAGGTTCCTCTCACAATCATAAGGACATAATGACATGATATGTAAACTCTTTGGGCAGGGCCAAAGAGTTCAGGGCTATAAAAAAATCTATAAAAAGTCTTTTGGATGTCTCTTAGCGCCGTTTTCACTAAATTTCAAAATTAATGGTCCGAAATCTCTGCATTTTATGTTCTGTGGAGGTATTTTTGCTCCATTTGGCCCACCTCACCTTAAGCTATACAGCTGCCTGGTATATTGTGCTCCCATGTCCTACCCCATAGAGCCATGAATCTGTATCTTGCACTGATGATATCTAACAAGATCAAAACCTGTCATGTCTGCAGGTCAGATGAATTGCTCTATACCATAGACTATATTGCATGTTAAAGGGACACTAAAGTCCCATAATCCAGAAAATCAACTCTGTGCCATTCGTTTCTATTATTCACAGCGGCTGCGAGTGGAGCAGCGGGTAAGGTAAGTTCCAGGTCCCCCGAGAGTCCTATTATTCACAGGGAGGTGAGAATAAGCGTTCTCACCTCCCTGTGAATAATAGAAACGAATGGCACAGTTGAGTTGATTTTCTGGGTTTAGTGTTTCTTTAAAGGGGAACTGTGGTAAATTGATAGGAATTGCTATCAATTTTGCAATTTACTTTCAATGTTTATTTTGCATAGTTTTGAAGATATTTGCATTTTTGTATGTGATATGGCAGCAGCATCACCAGGTCCCCTGCACTTCCTGCTCTGAAACCATGTGACAGTGACTCTGCCCTGTGTCTCCTCCTGCCCTTGCATCCCCCCTCCTCTTGCAAGCCCCCCATTGGCCCCATTGCCCCTCCATTTGCAGGCTCCCCTTGGCCCCTTCCCTTACAGCCCCATTTGGCCCCACCCACTTGCAGGTGCATTGGCTCCACCCACTTGCAGGTGCATTGGCCCTGCCCACTCTTGGGTGCTGTGGGCCCCTCCCCACTCAAACACCCCCCCTACAGAAAACCATGTGAAAACAGCCTTTTCAGGCAGAGTGAAAACTCTGCCTGAAAAAGGCTGTTTTTACATAGTGGGAGAGTAGGGCTGTAGATTCCCTTACCTTTTCTGTGGGGATCTTCACACAGCAGGGAGGGAGGGGGAGGGGCTTTCTGTCTACCTTACACACAGAAGTCTGAGGAAGTGCTCGCCGGCGGCGAGGTGGAGGAGCAGCCTTAGGAATGTTACATGTCAGCCTCCCACCCATTAACTTTCTGGTCAGTAATATCTTCATATCTTGGGCTGTGGAGCACATAGAGAGGTGGTTGATGGCTCGTTTTAAAGGTAGGAAACGCGGAAGAAGGGAGATCCCGAAACGTACGTCGGTCGTCGTGGTAGTGCCTAGGTTGAGGAGTGTAGCTGTGTGTCTGCTTCATCCTATCCCGTATGCACTTGTGCTGTCCGTGGTATCCATTTGGTGACTGGACTTCCATTGTACGGATTGCGCACAGATTCACTGAGGAATTACAACTAACGGAACTCCAGGATTGCAGTGGTGATAATAGATTCTAGCGGGATACTTAACCATATACTTACCTATCGTCCTAGTTTCCTATGGAGTGTGAGCACTGAAGTGAATGGGTGAGATCGTTCTTTTTTATATTTATCTACACACATGTACTGGGTTACATTGTCTCCAGAGGGGTGGACGCACCCTTGATATATATATACTGTTTGCAATCCCCATTATTGCGCTCACTTGTTAACTACGCACCAGCACCCGTCCATCGGGTTCTGGCTCATGTCCCCATAGACATTTGGGACTTTATTTATTTATATGTATTAGGCTACTTGGACATTCTTTTACTCCGAGCCTCACCTACCTTTTTAATGTTTTTTAATGTTATACTGTGTGTGCTATAGGCATTATATTTCTAGTGTCCACTCTATATGTATAATATATTATGCTGTGTGTTTTTGATTAATAAAGAAGTGTATACCTTTGGACGAGTAGTGTGAATACACTCTTTCAGTGGGGTATTACGGAATATGGTTTCCTTTCCCACATGAATTTAGATTGTTTATGGGTTATTGGTAGCTGAGTGCCATGGAACCATGTGTTCCATGTTATAGTGGAGTCTTTCCTTTTTCTTTCTGTTTTTGTATTTAATGCTATTCATATAGCATGAGACTGCAAGATACCTTCTGTTATAAGAAGGTTTTGTTCCATTTTTAACTGAAAGTTTGCTGAATTTGTCTGTGCTTACGAACTTATGGAACCAGAACCTCTGTTTCAACTCTGGTCAGTATCCTTTTGTTTTCCTTTATGAAAAGTAAAACTACAGTAAAAAAAAAAAAAAGGAAAAAATACCTAAATGCATGTTTTATAAGAAATAGTCTGCCCCTTATTATAATAGAAGGATATTATGTCAGGGAACTCCTCGGTGACGTAATATCCTTATCTTACACTGTAAGGGGTGCATTATCCCTTATATTATGCTACGATATCAGTTTCTCAATATGTAGTTTCTGTTTGCGTTAGACTGGGCTACCCTGTCCTAATGCTTACTTTATATTATATATACAAATTGCGATTCCTTTTTAGTGTATAGTTACCTATTTTCAGTTTTATTCAACACTTGGGAGAAACCTTAAAAGACAGTTAAGATGTCTAGGAATTCTCATCATGAGCAGATTATCTATTAAGTTAGGCTAGTGCTTTCATGGATTTTATATATTCACAATTACCGGTAGTTGTAAAATGCAGTTTGGTTTTTAAAAAAATAATTGTCGAACCTCAATCTCTCCTCCTCTTTCTTTCTCAGACTGAAGTCTCGCTGAACCACTTGAAGGACGTGTTCTGCTTCATCTTCTGATAGACCAGAGAGATCAAGTTTCCTTCCCATGTTTAGTTTAATCCTGTATGCAAAATCAATTAACACAATAAGTTACACTTATATTAACATATAACATACTTACAATGTATTATATAGTTGTTACATATTTAATAGCAAATAAAAACTACAGGCATCTAAAATACTTCTACTGTAAAAAGTAGTAGTTAGTATTTCCTGTTTTCTTTCAAACCTGCCCTTGCACAAACAGAATAGCCCACTTATTCTTCTGATGTTGTATCAACATTTGACCATTCCAGAAAACTAAAAATAACTTCTATTAAATAAATTACAAAGAAAGTTAAAAAATATCATAGAATTAAATCTTACCAGTAATATTCTAATATCTTCCTATCAAATAAAAGTAAATGGCAACAAAGAAGACACAGTAAATCAGTCTGCCTTAGCAAAATGTGTTTATTATCACAACACAATTGTTCCATTTCTACATTTGTATATAGGGGCTGAACTTTATCAACACAAGGCCTAGAGATATGTGTAGAAAGGTTTATAGGTAATCTGTGTCATGTAAAGGTTCATATGTAATCTATCTTGTACTGGACTGATGATGAATAACTTTAAATGAAAAATGATTAATGATACAACAATGTTTTATTGTTTCATCAAAATAGAAATAAAGTAGAACCAGGGCTGTGGAGCCAGTACATGAATACAACTTCAACTCTGATGATTATGATACTTCCGACCCTCCGATTTCTCTACTAGTTTATTTTCCATGTTAATTGGAAGAAGACAACATACGGTACTTTTCTTCACAGCCAAAGTTCGGCAATTTTACATAAAAAATGATGGTGTCTGCTTTTGAAATGTCAGATTGCATGATAGTGCAGCATTTCACACTAGTGAAACTAACGTATATAATCGATTATAAAACCAAGGTTTTTTAACTTTAAAACTACCCTGAAAATCTCTCCTCGAGTTATAATCAGGTCCCAGCAAAAACACAGGGAATAATTTAAAATTTGTGAGGTTGCAGAGGGAAAGGAGACTTAGGAGGCCAGCACCCGTTGCGAATCGCAAAAAAAAATTATTGCATACGCTTCGTAAACAGTATTGCAGCATATGCAATGTGGCCAACCGTCATTGACATCCACTGCTCTCATCCACCATTCATCGTGGTTCTTTCCTTGAAAGCATGATTACTGTTTTAAGCTCATTAGGTAAAAAACAACATACTTCTAGTTAATACAAAAGGTCACCCACTGCTCTGCTTTGTTGGGAAGTGATTCCACACACGTCTCACATTATAATTCATCTCACTGCGAGACAGCATCAATGCTGTGTGAGCACTAACTGATAAGTGTGGCTAAAAATAATGTGTTAAATTGAAATAGCAGCTCTGTAATTGGGATTTTTAGGAAGATGCATGCTTTTTAAATCAACCTTAAGGTAAAATCTTGTAATAAGTGTTTTCACTTTTCTTTCATTTTGATTCAACTGCTGATGAAATACATATTCTTACAAATGAAGGTTTTAGCCTATTGGGACAGAGAGGAGTAAAAAGAAATAGGAAATGCAGTACACGTAAAGAAAGGAAATTCTCACAGACCAATAGTCAAAGGGACTGGCATGCAACAAAGGGGGAGGTGCAAGAAGAGCTGAAAAAATGTGCCGATGCTATTAATTTGTAGTAACCAATTAGATGGCAGCTTTTCAATGGTTTCATCTGATTCATTACTGCAGATTAATAGCATGTGCAAACCTCGGCACTTTTTAATGCAACAACCCCCAATTTAAAAAAAAAATCCCCAGAAAAAAACCAACAAAAAAGAAAGCTCACAAAATATGTACAATATATCTTTACAAGATTTCAACAAAACTAGTGACTGTTTTCTGTCTCCATAAAGGAATTGAATTCACCTATATAAAGTATTTAACCTTTCGCTTTGTTATATTCCAAAATGTAGTTTTGGAATAAAAAAGCCTGTCTACTGTATTGCATGCCTGCTACATCTCTGGTCAGTATCCTTTGTTTTCCTTTATGAAAAGTAAAACTACAGTAAAAAAAAAAAAAAAAAATACCTAATGCATGTTTTATAAGAAATAGTCTGCCCCTTACATTATAATAGAAGGATATTATGTCAGGGAACTCCTCGGTGACGTTAATATCCTTATCTTACAACTGTAAGGGGTGCATTATCCCTTATATTATGCTACTATCAGTTTCTCAATATGTAGTTTCTGTTTGCGTTAGACTGGCTACCCTGTCCTAATGCTTACTTTATATAATATCCAAATTGGCTATTCCTTTTAGTGTATAGTTACCTATTTTCAGTTTTATTCAACACTTGGGAGAAACCTTAAAAGACAGTTAAGATGTCTAGGAATTCTCATCATGACAGATTATCTATTAGTTAGGCTAGTGCTTTCATGGATTTTATATTCACAACCGGTAGTTGTAAAATGCAGTTTGGTTAAAAAAAAATAATTGTCGAACCTCAATCTCTCCTCCTCTTTCTTTCTCAGACTGAAGTCTGCTGAACCACTTGAAGGACGTGTTCTGCTTCATCTTCTGATAGACCAGAGAGATCATTTCCTTCCCATGTTAGTTTAATCCTGTATGCAAAATCAATTAACACAATAAGTTACACTATATTAACTATACATACTTACAATGTATTATATGTTTTCATATTTAATAGCAAATAAACTACAGGCTCTAAAATACTTCTACTGTAAAAAGTATTAGTTAGTATTTCCTGTTTTCTTTCAAACCTGCCCTTGCACAAACAGATAGCCCACTATATCTTCTGATTTTGTATCAACATTTGACCATTCCAAAACTAAAATAACTTCTATTAAATAAATTTACAAAGAAAGTTAAAAATATCATAGAATTAAATCTTACCAGTAATATTCTAATATCTTCCTATCAAATAAAAGTAAATGGCACAAAGAAGACACAGTAAATCAGTCTGCCTTAGCAAAATGTGTTATTACAACACAATTGTTCCTTCTACATTTGTTATAGGGGCTGAACTTTACAACCACAAGCCTAGAGATATGTGTAGAAAGGTTTATAGTAATCTGTGTCATGTAAAGGTTCATTGTAATCTATCTTGTACTGGACTGATGATAATAACTTTAATGAAAAATGATTAATGATACAACAATGTTTTATTGTTTCATCAAATAGAAATAAAGTAGAACCAGGGCTGTGGAGCCAGTACATGAATACAACTTCCCTCTGATGATTATGATACTTCCGACCCTCCGATTTCTCTACTAGTTTATTTTCCATGTTAATTGGAAGAAGACAACATACGGTACTTTTCTTCACAGCCAAAGTTCGGACATTTTACATAAAAAATGATGGTGTCTGCTTTTGAAATGTCAGATTGCATGATAGTGCAGCATTTCACACTAGTGAAACTACTATATAATCGATTATAAAACCAAGGTTTTTTAACTTTAAAACTACCCTGAAAATCTCTCCTCAGTTATAATCAGGTCCCAGAAAAACACAGGTATAATTTAAAATTTGGAGGTTGCAGAGGAAAGGAGACTTAGGAGGCCAGCACCCGTTGCGAATCGCAAAAAAAAATTATTGCATACGCTTCGTAAACAGTATTGCAGCATATGCAATGTGGCCAACCTTCATTGACATCCACTGCTCTCATCCACCCTCATCGTGGTTCTTTCCTTGAAAGCATGATTACTGTTTTAAGCTCATTAGGTAAAAAACAACATACTTCTAGTTAATACAAAAGGTCACCCACTCTCGGCTTTGTTGGGAAGTGATTCCACACACGTCTCACATTATAATTCATCTCACTGCGAGACAGCATCAATGCTGTGTGAGCACTAACTGATAAGTGTGGCTAAAAATAATGTGTTAAATTGAAATAGCAGCTCTGTAATTGGGATTTTTAGGAAGATGCATGCTTTTTAAATCAACCTTAAGGTAAATCTTGTAATAAGTGTTTTCACTTTTCTTTCATTTTGTTAACTGCTGATGAAATACATATTCTTCACAATGAAGGTTTTAGCCTATTGGGACAGAGAGGAGTAAAAAGAAATAGGAAATGCAGTACACGTAAAGAAAGGAAATTCTCACAGACCAATAGTCAAAGGGACTGGCATGCAACAAAGGGGGAGGTGCAAGAAGAGCTGAAAAAATGTGCCGATGCTATTAATTTGTAGTAACCAATTAGATGGCACTTTTCAATGGTTTCATCTGATTCATTCTGCAGATTAATAGCATGTGCAAACTCGGCACTTTTTAATGCAACAACCCCCATTTAAAAAAAAAATCCCCAGAAAAAACCAACAAAAAAGAAAGCTCACAAAATATGTACAATATATCTTTACAAGATTTCAACAAAACTAGTGACTGTTTTCTTTCTCCATAAAGGATTGAATTCACCTATATAAAGTATTTACCTTTCGCTTTGTTATATTCCAAAATGTAGTTTTGGAATAAAAAAGCCTGTCTACTGTATTGCATGCCTGCTACATTTGTTTTTCTTTTAGAACAATCTAGTGAGAATCAAGACTAGTTTTATAAAGAAGAAATTATTCATCTGAGAAGGAATGAAGACATATAATATATAATGTAATATACTTCATGGCTTTGTAAATGGCTCAGCTGTAAATGTTAAGGTTATCTAAATCAGCACTTTTAGATCCATTGGGTACGGTGTGATACTGCAAAGTGGCTCTTCTAAAGACTGACTGCTTCTGCTGACAATCTAATCTGTATGGCAATTGCCGATGCCACAATTTGTGATCCATCCATCCTAAATGAAGTAAGCCAATGGGAACTGCTTAACAGCATTTATTATTTTGCACACTGTGCCACTACACTTCATTGAGGTGACCTTTAAGGAACTGTAAACCTAAAAAAATAAGTGGTTGCCAATTGTTTCTATTATTCACAGGGAGGTGAGAACGCTTATTCTCACCTCCCTGTGATATTAGTTTGCTCAGGGGACACAGCGGCACTTACCTTACCTGGCGCTCTGCTTGCAGTCCTTCTGAACTGACAGCCGCGCTGTCCTTCTCTCCCGATCCGGCCTATCTTTTGTATTGGCGCGCATGCACCAAAGATAGGCATTGGGTCGGGAGACAGGGGCAACGCAGCTGTCAGATCAGAAGTGAGCGGAGCGCCAGGTAAGGTAGTTGCCGCTGTGTCCCCTGAGCAAACTTTATTCACAGGGAGGTGAGAATAGCGTTCTCACCTCCCTGTGAATAATAGAAACGATTGGCAAACACTTATTTTTTTAGGTTTACAGTTCCTTTAACCTTTGAAATGTAAAAACGTAATTAGCATACACAACATTTCTTTGGAGCAAATTATTAAATGTGGTAATAATAATAGTCTTAGTACCTACTTTATATACATATTCCATTAAAAATGAAACTGACATTTCACCTGTAATGCTATTTACAAATGTACACATCATTTTTAGTAATAGCACTTTTCTAACAAAAAAAAGGACATTTCTAATTGACTCAAACTTTTGGGCAGTGGTGATACTACGTTCTTAATTAAAGGGTCACTATGCTCACCTAAAGGAAACTGTGGTCTCCAAACAAGTTGAGTTTAAATGAAAGGCCAGTTTTCCTACCTTTAAAACGAGCCATCAACCACCTCTCTACGTGCTCCACAGCCAAGATATAAAGAAATGACTGACCAGAAAGTTAATGGGTGGGAGGCTGACATGTGACATTCCTAAGGCTTCTCCTCACAGTTGCCGCCGGCAAGCACAGCCTCAGACCCCCTATGTGTGAGGGAGACAGGAAGTCCCTCCTCCACTCTGCTGTGTGAAGGACCTGCAGCTGCAGAGAAGGTAAGGGAATCTACAGCCCCTCTCTCTCACTGTGTGAAAACAGCCTTTTCAGGCAGAGTTCTCACTCTGCCTGAAAAGGCTGTTTCCAGAGTTTTTTGGGGGGGGGGGGTCAGAGTGCCCAAAGCACCTGTGAGGGGGTGGGGCTTAGTCCACCCACAGTAGGCGGGCCCACGGCACCCACGAGGTGGCGGCCACATGGGACTGTAGGGAATGGGCCAAGGGGGCCTGCAACTGGAGGGACCATGGGGTCCATGAGTGGGAGGGACCAGGGGTGCTGCAAAGTGGTGGAGACACAGGGCAGATTGACTGACAGGTTTCAGAGCAGGAAGTGCAGGGGACCGGGTGATTGCTGCGCATATCACACACAAAAATGTAAATAATCTCTATGGAAACAGCCTTTTCAGGCAGAGTGAGAACTCTGCCTGAAAAGGCTGTTTTCACACAGTGAGAGAGAGGGGCTGTAGATTCCCTTACCTTCTCTGCAGCTGCAGGTCCTTCACACAGCAGAGTGGAGGAGGGACTTCCTGTCTCCCTCACACACTGAGGGGTCTGAGGCTGTGCTTGCCGGCGGCACTGTGCAGGAGAAGCCTTAGGAATGTCACATGTCAGCCTCCCACCCATTAACTTTCTGGTCAGTCATTTCTTTATA